>CM060840.1:50462500-51662500 GCA_030762175.1 Metallyticus violacea | reverse complement strand
AGCCTGTTTTTGAGATTTCCCCGATTTCTTTTCACCATCAAGCTCGAATTTGCGTTTATAGAAATCTAGTGTTGTAACTCACTGAAACTATCGGGAGGTCTGAAAATGGATTACAAAATAGTAACGTTACAAAAACATTAATCTTTGGTGTGTAAACAATAAATTAAGTATAAAGAATAGTAAAACCATGGACATTAAATTTAAATTTAATACTGACGGGAGATTCTATGAAATTTATAGGTATTTACATTGATTCCGACCTTGGTTGGTTAACTCATATTAACTATATTTAGCAAAAAATCACCAGAGGACTCAAGAATTTTAAGCTACAGTGTATTAATGAAAGTTTATTTTGCTAATATTTATCCACACATTAATTACGGTAATCTCTTACGGCGTGATCACTCTTTAGCAATGAAGATTTTTATTTCACAAAAAAGGCTGTTCGATTTGCGAAATTCGTTCCAAATATCATTGGAAGCCACTTTTCATTGACTTGGGTATGTTCACTTTGCCACCAACGTAGGTACTTAATTGTTCATTATATGTCAAGGATAATATGAACAGATTTATTATAAATACTCGACACGTAATAGTTTAAATATTTACACTAATAAATTCAATTATTCTATAATACAAAATAGTTTTTTTAAGCTTTTTCTATCAAACTGTTTAATAAACTTCCACAAAGACCTAGAAAATTAACTTATTTAACATTTAAAAAAAACTATATATACATCATACAATGGCGGCTAATCCACTAAACACTGTAAGTGATAGTTTAAATGTAAATGTGGTAGTTTCCTTATAATATATTTTTCCCTTTGACATTACCATATTGTAATAGTTTCATGCAATAAAGAACAACTACGAACTATCACACAGAATTCCTGTTCGATCAATTATGACGACAGTACTTTGAAAATGTAATTAAAAAGGTCTTCACAGTATGTATTTCCGAAAATGTTAAAAATCAATTGTACCTATTTGCTTAGTTTATTGTCACCAGCCTTTTCTTCTCCCCAGTCGATGGCATCAATAAATCACAGAATAGTAACTAGGTGGTTACATATAATTTAACGTTATTATTATTGCGGTTTTGGGGAGTAGAAAGTAAACAGAACATTGTTCTGTTGAGGGAGTCGTTTTTATTAAAGTTATATTTTTACAGTAAAGCAGCTTAAAAAACAAGTATGCTCTCCAAGATCAGAAACAAAGGACCTAACTTGTGTATGTGTTGTGTGTAAAAACTCGCCGTTTAAAATGTCTATTTATAACATATAGGTAGGTCTTTGCAATAAGATTACCGGGGTCCTGTGAATTTTTTATTGATAATGAATTGAGCATATTGCTATTATGATTACACGGATGAATAGAGAAACTCTCACATTTTTGTTCTCTGCCATGCGCCATAGCCGCCAGGTGTCTGTGTTTGCAATCAATTTCGGTTTGTTACCACCGTCCAGCGCCTCTTCGCACGGATTTTGAAACGATCCTTCCTCCGACAATCCCATTCGCACATGGTATGCTTAGTTTGTGGAGACGCGGTGCACGTGTAAAGGATTTGGGGATCACGTCAGAGAAGCTTACCAACAGAGACCTAGGAAATGGACTGCAAGGGGTAGCAGGGAACTACGCACACCACAAACCAGTACGAAAGCGCCTAAGAATGACACCTTTGATAGTATCAGGCTTTATCGCCTCATGACAAGTACCGTCAGGTGGTTCATTGCATGGCACCGCACGCAGCAGCGGCTGGAAGACGATGGTTTTAGTGACAATACTGATTTTTAGTGACGAATCAATCTTTCATTTAAACGGAAAAATCAATAAACGTAATGTTGCGCATGGGGAACAGTAAAGTATCATTATTACGTTAAACATAAAGGAGATTCTTCGAAAGTTAATGTGTTTGTGCTATTTCCAATGCACGGCCAAATTTTCTTTGACGAAAAGACAGTGGCAGGGCTGAATGATTGCTGCCACAGCTAAATGAGGATATAGATGATTTCACACTGCAACAAGATGGCGCTTCACCTCATTTCCATTGGGAGGTTAGGGAATCTTTAAACCACGACTTAGAGCGGCGGTGTATTGGACGCGGGACCGACTGTGTCTTGGCTACCTCATTATGATTTTTTGGGGTTCCGTGAATGTGCAAATTTTTATCCCTCCTCTACCGAAGACATTTCTGAGTTAGGAAAAGCCTAACAAAACATCCCAGTAACATGCTGAACCGTATGTAGGTAAAAATGAAGTACACATATTGAACATTTGTAATGCAGGTTATAAAACTTTGAATCGTACTATTGTATCCCTAAATTGATTATACTACGTGCAGTGTATTTTTAAACCCCGATAACCCATTTTGGAAAACTCTATAGTATCAGCTTATTAAGAGATATCTTATTAGACTCCAAATTTATTATTAAATGTTCTCTAAAATTTCTAAAATAGCGCGTTATTTTTTCAACAATTTTGTGAATTTCGTCATTCAGTCTTGCTTTATTCCTTTTAAGTCACAATGCTACCATAATCAATTAAAGTTAACCAGTAATTAATATGACATTAATATTTCCAGTATCTACGATAAAAAGAGGACAGTGTAATGCCTTTATCTGAATTTATTTAGGCAAGCGCTACCAAGCAATATGCTGGCAAACATACGAGGATTTGCAAAAATGTAAAATATTGGCAGTTCCGACGGCAACCCCCAACATTGTGACTTGGAGTTCCGAAACTGACCGATTTGTTTGCCCAGGGTTGGGTGACCTCTCACCCAGAGCCGGGCAAACCGAAATGAAAAATCCTATCGCCTCTCTCTAACTTGAAATATGGTGTAGCACGAAATTACATTGCCATACATTCACCACCGCGACTCTTTTTTCGGCTCTTCCAGTTCTTGGAGTAAAAGCGACCTATGAGTCAAAATTCAAGACCGGCTAGATATGAGGTAGCCAAAAAACGAGCGAAATAGCTGACATTCCACATCGGTTACTTTTCAAGGTCTGTCACGAAAAATAAATGTCTGTAGTAATTACTTAAGAAAAATTAATGGTAAAGTATCGTTTAATTTAATTTTTAACAGAGGCCAGTCTGACTCCCTACCAATCTCATAAAAGCAACTCTGCGTGAGTGGAAAATAATTTTTTAAGTTACAGATGATTTTGTTGGTAAACGTTTTTTAATTTGTTCTCATTATCGATATACCTGGATTTTTTTCTCTAAATTTTGAAGACCGTTACTATAATGCTTTTATTTGTTCAGAAACTTGCTGCTAATTGAAAAATTTAAAAAAAAAAATCTGGTAAATAACATCTTAACCTTATTCTTCTTCTGCCACTCAAGGATGCCTCTGTCATTTATTGCATATATATTCACATCCTATCTAAATTTTTTCTTGACATCTTATCTTTGAAACAGCCTTTAACTGATCTTAGAAAGTTCGTTTCTGCTGTACGGATATAACTAGAATCATTCTTCTGAATTACCCATGATTCACTGCAATAGAGCAAGACAGAGACTGCTGCCATTTTATAAAACTTTATTTTTGTATCCTTATATGTGTTTCTTAATGTTTTATTTATAGTTTCGCACATAGACTGAAATTTATAAAGTTTTAAATTGACATCCTTTTCTTTGTTAAAAGTAATATAGCTCGCTATATAGTTAATGTGTGATACCTGCTCCAGGATTTGGTCATCAAATAGTTTTTTTTATCTCCCATGGAATTTTTATACTTTAATATTTAAAATTATACTCTTCCCCAATTAAATTTAATAGACACATAGATTTTTGTAATTTATTTTATGTTTCCAATACTACATCATCGCGTATGAGCATACCAATATATTTATTCTTAGTAATTTGAATTCCTATTTCAGTTGCCATTAAATACATCTGTCAGTTAAAAAGAGTAGGTGAAAAACTGCACCCTTGTCTTACTCCCTGATTTATTAAAAAAATATCCCTGTGTAGTTAGGAATGGAGGCTTTTTTTTTTTTTTTTGTATTGGTGTTTAACGCCCGTTTTTACTACTGAGGCACTACAGACGGGGGCCACTGATGATACATGAGATGAATATATTGGAAAAGGATTATTTTAAGGAAGAAAACGTTCCAGACTTAAGTTTAGGGAACCTCCCCGGCATTTTCCATTTATGAGCACTGAGGAAAACATGAACAAAACCTCAATCAAGGAGGACGTTCCTGGCGCGATTCGAACCCCAGACGAGTCCGCGCCTTAACGACCTCGGAGTGGTAGAATTAAGATTATTCCATTATATATACTAATAATGAACTTTACCAGCTAATTTGGGTATCGTTTTGTACTATCATATTCCAAAGGTGATCTCTGACTACTCTGTCAAAAGCTTTTTCGAAGTCTATGAATGCCAGGTTAGTTGGTAAATTAAATTCCTTTATTTTCTGTATTAGGTGGAGTAACGTGTGTTATCGTCAAACAATCCAACTCTTATAAATTACTTTGTTCCTCTAACACTATTCCTGTCTTCTTTTTTAAATAATGGTTGACTTTTACTATAAGTCATTCTTCAGGGACTTTAGTATTCAACCAGAAGATGCTTAGTAGATGTAAAATTCTAAATTTAAGCAGCAATCCAAATGTTTAATTAATTCTACATTTATTCCAGACATTTTCATATTACTTCTTCCATTTCTTGTAAGGTGGTTATATCAACATAATATAATGTGTATTGTTTTTCTATTTATCACTTATTTCCATATTATACCATACATTTTTATACTGTTCATTCTACTGTTCCTATTTTGTAATATTTATTTGTGCAATGTCTATCTCTGTCCTTTAGGTGTTATAAGATTTTAAATGCAAAGGCTTATATGCTACATCATACGTTTTATCTTTGACAAATTTATGGCATTTATCTTGGTGAACCTTTCTTATTATTGAATTTGCTTTTTTCTCATCAACACACAATTTTATCTTGTGAGTTCATTGAGCAATCGTATCTCAACCTACATTAAAACAACCCAGATAAAAGTGAATTTCCAACATTTTCTCTTTGGGTCATCACATCTGTTATACCATCTGTACACAAATAGTTATATGAATCACTATTATAAAACGAATAAGTTTCAATTTCAAGAACATTAAAACGCTTTAAGAACGTCGTTGACTATCACACCGACATTTTACGTTTTATGTAGATAATTGTAAATCTTTTATTGGCTTCGTTTAAAGTTAGCTCACAAGACTTTCTAATCCGTGTCAAAAATGTCAAATTACCTGCTCTCACTTTTGAAAGCTACGATTAAAATACGAACACGCAGACACATTTACATTTACTAAGAATACCCGTGTAATCAAGTGAATTAACGTATGCGACCAGAGAGACAGCTTAATGTTAAACACGCCCCAGTTGTGCAATGCTCGTTGACTATGTGAGTGAAACCTTGAGCAAAGAATATTTAAAAAAAAAAAAAATACATCAACTGACACTAGGAAGCGGCGCCCGAGAGCAGGACTCACATTTGTATACAGAAACAATTCGGAAAACAAGAATAACTGGAAAATAAGGGATGTTGAAATACTTAAATACACAAATTGAAAATTAAAAGTATCTACCCTGAACACACATACACACACAGTCCAGGAAAGACAATAGAAAAAAAAGTGTAAAGAGCACATTCCTGAAGAGGCAAGTACCATATATCATTATCAGTAATAATGGAAATAATACAAAATCAACATCGCAATCTGTGGGAACCTGCCACGCTATTTGTACAAATATAATTTACAGCTTAGGTTCCGTTCCTGTTTCTATTGAATCACGCTAATATCATTAGCTCGCATTAAATTCAGTTGTAGTGTTGAGTTTACTATGTAATTAGACGCTATCCCTCCATGATGACGACACTTGTTCCGCTGCGGTTGGAAATCCAAGCTTTAATTCATGTTTTTCATGCCTTACATAGTAATTTAAAAGCACTAACAATAAGTTACAGGCCAAACAAATATTTGTAACCATCAGTAAAGGCTAACAGAAATAAAAAGGGATGTCAAAAAAAAAAAAAAACATATATTTTTAAAAACTTACGATGGTATTAACAGACTTTTTTCATATTAGAAACGTGAAACCATACCAACGCTTTCACAAAGAATAAGACAGCAAAGAGACTTAGAGATCAACAGAGCCTGATTAAAGTGCAGAGATTTATGTATATAAAAACATCGCCTTATGCGTAATTACTATCAGTTCAAAATAAAGAGCTGATTTTTATTTATTTTTACATGAGGAAACGTACCAAAATATTCTAAAATGTTAGAATATGAAATTTCTGTGATAAAAGTATGAACATTTAGAAATATACAGACAAATAAAAGTCAAAACATTGCAATTAATTCCTTCTTACCCCTAACTGTAAATGGCCTCTTTCATATGACTTATTAAAAACATTATTTGCATAAGAAATCATTCCATAATTAAAAGTTTATAATAAGAATAGATTTAATTAAGCTATACATTAACTGCTGGTAGTTCCCTTAGAATTACAGAGAACAAGTCATTCTAAGTTATGCTTAGTCGGTCCTGGGGTCTAGTAGTAACCATACTTACCTCATAGACTCAAGTCTACAGGTTCAAATCCGACCAGGGTAGATGGAATTTTAGAGTGGGAAAACTCCTAAGTGTGGCTTCCTATGGAAGGGAAGTAAAGCCATGTGTCCCGTGTTGTAGATTTACTGTACGTAAAAGAACCTTAAGCGTGAAAGAAGAGGCCTCTGAGGAAAATTTGCCGACAGTTTCACGCCCTGAATTGAATGGGACGCTAATGACCTGAGACGTTAAACAGCGTCCGTAAATAAACCAAATGAATGATGCTAAGATAATAATAAATAATATGCTTCAAGAACACATGCCGGTTTTCTCTGAACAGTGTAGTTCAGCATTAAAGAGAGAAATATGTATGGTCTAGCATACTCAGTTTCCCTACTTTTACCCTCCAGAAGTGGATTTTTTTATAGATTTTTTCGAACACATTTCCAAAATTGTCTTTGAAAGCGTGTGACAATTTTAGCTTTGCTTCAACGGTGTGCACCTTCTTAACTGCTTGTTTATGGTGTCACATATAAGATTAGATTTGTGGATATAAATGACAAATTATCTTTTAAACAAACAGCTTTTAGTAAGGCTTGGAAGTATTTCGATAGACGACGCATCGTTTTTGTTCAACCCGAGTACAGTGGGCGCAAAACTAACAAATTTCTTTCCCAGTAGGAACAGCACTTAGCCATATATATCCTACCACAAGACTGCAGGTAAATGGGAAAGAGGAAGTTCAGGGTGTTTGAGAACATCAATTCTGGATGGTGATTTAAGAAATACTTTTTATGTAACCCTAACCATGCATGTGTAAACACGTATAAAATATTTCTAGTGACAACCTAGTTTATTCTAAAAAGTAAAAATAGAGAAATACAATAATTCAAAGCGTAAAATAAAATTAAAAGCAGATTTATGTGCTATTAAGAACTTTCTGTAACTATGCATTAATATATTTTTATTGAAAAATATGGGTTTTATGTGGAATAAGATTTTGTATTTGCGCTGGTGATTGTTCATTTGAAGTTCCAAACTAGTTACGGGCATTTATCTTCATGTAGAAAAATATTTATTTATATAAGAATCCGCTCTCTAATTATAAGTTCCAAATAACTGTATAATTACATTCTTAATGTACGAATTTAATGACCCAGAATATTTGTATGAATTCACCCAAAGAGTAAAACATGTCACTCAATGTTTGATATTGAAACATCTTGTTTGAATATCTTCGTACCCTTTTACCTTTTACAGCTGATAGCTCTGTTCGAAATCCACAGCCCCTCAGATTGAACTTCCAGTTGTTTCTTGGTTATAAGATTAAATCAAGAGTTGCAAGGAATTGCAAATGACGTACTTTGTGTTTTCTGTGGAAACAAGGTGAAGTCTCAAGCAAAACGTGAGAATATATCAACTTTGCAGTGATTGCCGTTACATCTTTTCATTTTGCCTATACTATACAAGTGTGTGTTTTCGGGTAGGTAATTATTTTATAAGCAGGTTTTTTATTTTCCTAGGGAAAGGTTCTCTACGCTTTAATTAAGGATTGAGAGACTTAATTTTGACGAACAGTGTGAAAAGTGAAGAACAAAAAGTCTCTGAGCTCCGTAACTGTTACTTAATACATTCAACTTTTAATTACATTTTTTTTTCTTTCTTCCTGAAGGGACTTTAACAAGCATTAACTATAGCAAGTTCTAAGTTTTGCTAATGTTCTTCAGTGTTCAGCACAGACACGAAAACCCTTCGTTGGAGAGCAAATTAGACAATGAGCTTAGTTAACGTGCAGGGTCTTCCAACTTTTGGCAAAAACAAAAAGCATGTATGAAGAGTGGAAAATTGTGGAGAGACACGATTATTACTCAAATATTTTATAATAGTAGAAACAGTACCAGTATAGGGTTTTAGGGAGCTCGACTATAGCGACTATGTACGCCCTAACATAGGCTGAAAGCATTTCACTAGAAATTGAGCCGAAATGCCACTAAAAACAAAATCAACCAAGGTTACGATAAAATACAGTCCACCAAAATGTATACAAGCAATAATTAGGTAAGAGGGTTAAATCTAATTACGGTGGCCAAGTTAACAGCCATATAAACCCTCTTCCCCTAAAAAGAACAATTAAGACATTGAAGTCAACTGTAAAAAGGTCGAATCTAATATATACACACATAAAATATGATTAGTTAAACTGTTTCACATATTGCAGTGCAGTATACGCTCTATAACCGAGCTATAATCCGTTTAACCTTCCGCAAGAGAACTGCGCAGAAGCAAGGAAACCCGCCGACAATCAGATAAAATGTGCTTGATGGTGGCTAAAATTACAGTACCCTATTAGCAAGCAAACTCGTTGCTGGGGTTAGCGGTAAGAAGTTTACTTAAGTAACAGGGGAAATATGTATTAAATCATATTCCCTCGGGCATACATCCGTTCTCGCGCCAGAAGTGAAAAATTAGTGTGTCAAACGGCTAAAACCATCCACACACCAACGTGACCAGGCACTCAAGCTAACATTACTTGCACGCTATAGTACGCAACGCACCGTGAATTTTCTGTACAACAGCGCAGAGCTGTACAAATTTCAGACTTTACTGTGAACTCGGGGAACTGTAGCAAATGACGCAGTTACTCAAATGTTGCATTAGAATAAAGAATCGCTACTTATCGAAACGTATGATTCACCGTTTTAAAATACGTTTCTCTCAGTAGGTTCTGACAAATAAGCATGTCTACATATACAAATCGGATGTTAATGAACTACACTGCAATAATTTCAGAGATCGTAGAGATCTTATATAAACTATTTTAGGTAGTCAATCTATGATTTGCACATTCAAATTTCCAAATTATGGCAATACATTTTTAAGAACCAGTATGCCACTGTTTTCGAAACACCACATAATAAGAGATGGAAGTTTTGAAGCATGTCTCTGTCGCTGTCGATGGGTACTAGCATTACGTACCGAGCGATCAGCTTTGTTTTCCCCGGAGTGTTCTGCCTATGGGCCGCTCGTTAGCCGGTTAGCCGGCCAGCCGGGTCTCGGTAAATAGCGGGAGGGTAAAATAATAAAACAAACCAACCGTACGACAATAAATAAACCAATTTAAGAAGCTCGTTACTTACCAAAGTATCAAATGAGGTGTTGAAACTGCCTGCCTTCATTCTCCACAGATTTTTAGGAAATTATTCATGACCCTCTGTAGTTCATTTTAATAACTCTGGACAATTTCCTGAGGAATGTTACCTTTGAGTTCTTGCACATAGATTTTTTAATTTGCCACAGAGGCCCGCAAATTGTTAAATCGGGGTATCGAGGGGGGAGGCACAAATCCATAGTAATGAATCTTTCTTGTGGAAACACGTTGTGAATTGCTCTCGTGAAATTTTGAGAAAATGCATGATCAAGCTCCCTATCGGTTAATTCTCTGAAAAAAAAGGGGGTCAGTGCCATATTCATATAAGTAAAGAATCAACTGCATGCTCAACAAAAATATTGCTCCTATCGATATTTCATGAGCATGAATTCTAATATGCGCATTAGGCCCTTTTTTTTTTTTTTATTTACCGTCACTGATTCTCTGGATAAAATACATGTGAACGTTTTCGTTTTTGTAACTTACGGAGCCTTGCAGGATTCTTTATGTATTTTGTTTTCACGATCAAACCACTTCGTTTATTATTGTCATGCGGATTACAGTACTTATTTGTAATTTTGCTATTTGCATGTATGTATACATTTGTTATAGCATCGGGTTTTCCCCTTTGCAATTACCTTAAAATATATATTTTTATGCTGACAATTTTCATATTGTCTTTAAGTTTTTGAAGTAGCATTGCTTGTTAATTTCTTATCCACTTTTCAATTGCTCCCAAAGTCCTGGTCACACAGCAAATAATTGTGTCCTATAGTAAGAAATTTAAGTTAATTTACTCACTGTAATATTACCTGCACTAATTTTATATGATCATTTTTCATAAATATTACTAAAACAATGTTAAAATGCGTGCGCAACAGCACAAATACTGCAACATTAACAACTGTACTTGTATTCTTCTCTGTAGACTCAGGTGATGCAGTTGTATCTTGCACCATCTATTGAGTTTTGTATCAACTAATTACAGAACTTCCTGGAAATATACTTGACACCAGCGACCTAATATTTATTTCCATGAAAAAAAAAGAAAATTCCATTTTGGCACTTATGCCATTACCCTGGAAATGCGTGCAGTTTTTCCTCAAGTACATGATTAATTTTCAAGCATTGTGCCAACTTTAGGTTTCAGATAAAAGGACGGTGCGATACTTGACCGTTACGAAGTACTTTCAATACGAACAAGGAGTGCTCTTACTGTCTTAGTCCATGTTTTGTAAATAAATATGTTAACGAATGTATTATTATTTCGCAACCTAATTTAAACAGAAAATAACGAAGAGCATATTTCCAAATAGACCCTTTGGAAGAAAACTGTAATCGGAAAAGCTTTGTACTCACCGCGAGACTGTCGTCCAATTTCCGCTGCCACTGGTCAGAGCGGTCGATCAGAGCATTCCATTTCTCGGACAGCTTGTTTACCTCACGGCGGATGCTACGGGTCAACTCCCGGGCCTGTTCTTCAGCACTGCGATATCCTCGCGAGTCCCCATCCAATTCTCGGCCAGCTGCAATCACAAGCACCAACTTGTAAGTTTTCTATAAGTAATAAAGTTTGGAAAATAACAAGCTAAACCAGATGCAGTAATCATGTATAACATGGTGTTTGAATAGTTTACAACCGGTCAGATATTTTGTTCAACTATAACATTAATAAAGCTGAGAAACCTTTGTAAAAATTAAATTACATGCAACAGGCACCAGTATCATCAGTAAGTATCCGAATTCTTAATCACTTAACATCAAGTTAGGTACACTCAAAACACAAGGTATGAGCCATGGGACGGCAGGCAAATTGATGGGCGAGAGGTGCAAGGGGATATTGTGGTTTGTAGCTCATGACCAATTGCACCCCTCTCACCTGTTGTCTACTGTCCAATACCAACATAACTTAATTTCACTCTATTCCGATTTTAGTGCTTAGAAATTCCGATTCCCAATTATCATTATAAAGGGGAGAAAATATTCATTAGAATTAACTGGATTGGTTAATTATTGTTCATGTGAAACTTCAAGCAGCATTCAGTTCATTTTAGTCGGACAAATGCCTTCGTTGCATACATTTCATATTCTTTGTTGCAGGGTCAGGGCGAGATGGGTTGGGGCGATATGACGGTAGCTTGCACTTAGGAAAGGTTTCTACCCAGGCGTCTGGTATTGGAGCGGCTCTTCTAAGGGCTCGGGCTCGAGCTCAAAGACGTCGGGATGTTTATTTGCAAACAACGTTGGGGGCGCCGTCTATGATCGTGTCCCATTACATGTGGATCCTGGCCTCTTCCCAGAGTTAGGATAAACGGCCAGCCATTGAGTAAGGCTGAGGTACCGAAATACTCTCCTCTGAACTTAATAATCCAATCTAATCTTTGTTAAAAGTTATTAGAACAAAGCACATCGACAAATACGTTGTGTACAGTATTAAACTACAAACTAATGAATTAAAAATCGTTTTTTTTATCTCATGGAATTGAACTTTTGTTAATATAATGATTATATTTGAAATTATATCAAAACTGTAACAAGTGATATATAACTTTCGATATTGAAATAAAAATATTTTATCAAACTGCAAAATAGTTATGAAAAATTTAAGTAAAGCACTTTTCGGATTGAAAAATACAAAATCTTATAATTTAACAATATGTTCTCAAAATACATACGTTACGTCCTTCTGGATTCCTTATATAAAAAGAAGTAAGATTATTGAAAATAAACTAAATGAACAAGTTACATTCTTTAACTCTCTTGTCTATGAAGTATTCTAAGAGTATAGAAATGTCATAAGGTATACATAAAAAGATTTATGATCGCTTCCATGATCTAATGGTAACATTTGCGAATGCAAAAACGATATCTTGGGTTCGAATTGCGGTTGTTTGGGTAAGGCTTTTTTTTCGGAGTTCTTCCTTAACCGAGAAGGTGAATATTATATACTAAACCTAAGAAAATACTTAGGTACAAATACTTATGTTTTAGTAATTTAACATTCATTCGAACAACATACGCTGAAAATGATCCATTTTCCATATATATTGAAACTCAAATCTTAGCATATTAAAAGCGCAAAGATATGTACTAAAACGATATTAAGACCTGAAATCAGTTATCGTTTATACCTATAGCTTGTAGCTGTGTGAGAATAATGCATACCGAAACCTCCTTCCCCACTCAAAATTATAAATGAATAAAATAACACTTCTCGTTGTAAAGAGTCGATATTTCACCGAAACTTATATATTGGTAGATACTTCGTCAAAATAAACAATCCACGTAATTCGGACTGTACTGCGTATGTTATAAATTCAGAGAAAAGTCATTTAAACAGATGCGTTCTGATTAAAATGTGTAAAGTATAAAAACGGGCTTTAAGTATATAGTTTGCAGCTATCAATTGCAGAGGGAACAAAGCAAACTGGAAACTGATAGCCCAATTTGTCACTGAATAATTAATTTTCCCTGGAGAATCACTGCTTTTGAAACTGCTAACAGGATCGTTTTTGTTCATAACTTTTAAGCTGGGGGGGGGGGGGGGGGGGTCAGGCCAATATTTGCAAATATCGCAAAAATGCATGCATATGCTTTCAACTTTAGCCCTTACTTACAAAGCTCTGCCTTCCTCACATGGGGAACACTTTCCGGATTTGGAACTTCAGACTTTCAGAGAATGAGCTTTGTCCTGGATTCACAAACTATACGAAAAATAGGACTTAGTAGTGGTGGGCATTGCCTTGGACCCACCAAGCCGAAGTTGAGCTGTGACAATACTGCTTACAATTGGTTGAACCATACAGTTTTCAATGAAAGTTTGTAGTATAATTAATAAAGATCTTCCAATTTTAACAGCGATAATACATTTGCACTAAAATAAATGGTAACTTTATAAATAATTGTTAAAATAGGGGAAGACTTATGGCGTCATGCCATATTCAGCTAATGGTGGTATTTTATAGCCTTGCTTGGCTAGTGGCAGTATGTAGGTAAGTAGGTAGATGTACAAAAAGGAAGTAGAAAGTACAATGTCAAATACTGATATGCTGATGACCAACACTTTGCGACCATTCTTGAAAATATAATGAAAAATATTATCAACTTCTTGGATGAAAACATATCTGCGTTAGATTTTACTGATTGGTGATTACACATTTTAAATGGAGTATGGTAATGCTAACATAAATGAAAGTGAGAAAACAAAAATAAAGTGTAAGGCAAAACAAAGGATAGTTGCAGTAGTTATGCATCAGCTCCATAGAATCTCTAAAAGTCTGGGTATCTTCCAGGACTATGATGCAGAAACTTACAAATATGGGACTTTATTAAAATTTACAATTCCACCAAGTCTCAATGAAAATGGTCTGGAAATTCGAAGCAGTCCCCTTGTTAGATTTAGACATTATGAGCCAAGAGATGGAGATTCAGTGGTTGTATTATCACAAGTAATATCACGAGAGGGTCTGAGATTACCAATAAATTGACGAACGTAGTGAGTGATATTATCTGGAAAGCTCAATGATATTTACTAGTACTATTTTACGAATAAAACAATAATTTAAATATAATTCCTCTAAACTTGGCTTACAAAAGTAATAATTGTATATTTGTACTTAACCTTGTCAACAATCTTGCGACAGAAGAATACTTATTGTCAGTAATGCCAATAGAGAAGAACAAAACACGGGTTTAGAATTATTTCATCAATATAATAAGAATAAAAGCAGTACATATTTGAAATTCGCACACAATATTAACCCTTTATAAAATATTATATTTATGAATATCTATTCTATTCAGAAACCGTGAGACTGAAATGGACAAAAGTCGACTATTACAGTTATTACCGTTCAATTTTCTAATACCAATTGAGGGAAAAAAAAATAAAAAGATAACATAAGTGTCCATTTTTCTTTGTATTCGGCGGTATGAAATTCCCAATGATAAGATCAATTTGCACATTTGATGCATCACCAAAACGCTTTGAAGAAATCTCCATTTTGCGTTATGACTGTCGATTGTCCATGCATTTGTCGCTATCAATAGTTCCCCGCCTCATCTAGCAAAAGTGGCCAGTGATGGGTGTTCAGGAATTATATAGTGAAGATATAGAGTTGGCTACACTGACCACAAGATAACTGCATGTCGTGTGATAAAATGTATTTCATATTTTTTTTCGATAATTTCACTCCGCAATCGGGCTGTGATTGGTTCAAATTCAAAATGTTGTTTTGTTTCATTGGTCGATTTTAAGATGATGTCACACGAGTGAAATAGAATAAAATGACACCGCAGGGCTCCTTCAATTAATAAAATTCAAAAAAATTCTTAGAGGTTTTACTGCTTACGGACCATTTTCAACCCATATGAATAACAGAACAGCACAAAAATAACCAAAGTAGTAGCAGCAGGACTAGTAATAGTAATAATAATAATGATAATAATAATAAAATAATAATAATAATAATAATAATAATAATAATAATAATAATAATAATAATAATAATAATAATAATAATAATAATAATAATAATAATAATGCGTTAAATACGATAAACAGCTTACAACAAATGGCAGGCTGTAAATAAATCAGGTTTTTACGTTTTGACTGTATTATAAATAAGACGATTAAACCAACTTCTTTATTCACAGACAAACGCCCCAAAGTGGTAGTTTTTTTCTTTTTGTCATAGGTCTGTATAACAAGATAAAATCTGTCATAGGCATATATGCAGCAAAATTTTTCTTAGACTTCAGCAGAAACGTTTAGCACCAATGAAATGACATTCAGATGCTTTTTGCCTATATTTACGCCTGAATTTCTTGATATTGACCTGCAAGGCACACCTTTACATTCCACCATAAAAACCGAGTCAATGAGGGGGAAAAAAAAAAACCTAAATGAAACATGGACTTATTAAAATAATTTGGAAAGCATATTGATTCCATTGTTACTGTTTACAAGAACAATGTCTTCTTCAGGAATATTTATGACCGTTTTAGGACACTCTGCATATTTACATCACTAACTGTATCTAGATTCAGAACCTTGGAAATCGACCAATACCAAAAATACACAATGTTACTGAACTACAACGCAAAAGTTGCAGAGACTGTAAAGGAGTTTTAGACATGAAATACAAGGTTTGCCTGTTCAAATTTCAAAGTTGTAGTATTTTAAGCATGCTTTAGACTATATGTCATTAAACTGCTAAAGCATTAGTATGCCAGTGATAATGAAGCTTCCTTTAAAATGGTTGTTTTCTTTTTACATTCAATTTTTACGTATGAGTATTCTGGATCATTAAACTAATATATATACTCCATAGGACCTGAACCTGGATCCTCGAAACTACTTTGTCTCCTTATCCAAATAGGCAATCCGTCTTTCTGACCATGTTGTTCAGTGGTGTACTGTCATGTGATTAGTCTGAGATTTTATAAATTTTACAGCACTAAATCTTGAAAAGGCTGACGATGAGTTATGAAAAATCGGTATTTTCTTATTTGCGAAGCAGGTTTGAAGACATTTTAAGGCATATGTTTCCCTTATTTCGCTTAACACTGACGTACCAATATCTAATTTCAACTTCTTTATTGTTATATAACTCCGATATTTTCCTTCATGGATAATAGATTCACCATCTCAAATTGCTTATCTAAGATACAATTTCTGACATTATTGCGGTATAGTTCATTAACACCCGGTATAAGAACTGAACACAATTTACTCTTACTCCAGAATCGAGTTTACACTGCAATCAATATATTCCTAGGAATGGGAACTCTTGGAAGTTAAACATTTGACTACATCTCTCACCCAAATCACACAACCCGCGATGCCAACTATATGTAAACAAAGTTAACTGAATTTGGATTAAATTATACTATTTATTAAACGCAAATACAGTAGTAAACTATTCACACATACTAATAAAATGCCACCTTTCAGAGAATGCTTTGTTTACAAATAGTTTCAACTAACATGAAAATTGGATGAAAATATTCTTTTCCTTAGACAAGCGGATTCTTCGTTACTTACGCAAAATTAGGATATTCTAAAGTAAACGTAAATGTCTTGTTTGCTTTACCTCTAACGTTTACAGTTAACCAACTCGTTTGTGAATGACTGCACTGAATAACATGACCTCCAGCTCCTATGTTTACATAACTGTAACGTTTAATTTTCAATGTGTATGATGTATACATTACAGACTGCTTACCATAAAGGCCGAAAGAAAAGCCAGAAATGAGGCATAAGATGTAGAAATTTATAAGAGCTTGAATGTAACTATTTTTCTCAAATTTAAGATTTTTGCTAAAAAGCTACTAATTATACGACTTGCACTTTTTACAGAATGATTAACCCTCTTGTTCTTCTGACTTTTCCACCAATTTAATGTTTTTCCTTTCGAAAACAGGATATTTGAATTTTAAAAGTAATTTGCACTTTTATCTTGTCGATTTGTTTTATTTTCGAACGCTCTTTATTATCTCAGGTCATCGGCGTCCCTTTCAATTCAGGGCGTGAAACGGCCTATAAATTTTGCTCAGAGGCCTCTTCTTTCAGGCTTGAGGTTCTTTTTCGTGTCGTAAATGTACGAGATGGGACCCACGGCTTTACTTCCCTTCCGAAGGAAGCCATATTTAGAAATTTTACGCCCGAAAAATTCATCGATCCTGGCCGGGTTTGAACCCGCGGTCTTGCGTTTAGAATGCAAGTATAGTTACCACTACATCACCAGGACCGACACACTTTTATCTATACACATCAATAACTAAATTAAGCTCTATTAACAGTTTGTGTTCCCTTTCATCCCACACATTTTTATTAAACATACTTTTAATAACTAAACTGCATAAAAACCAATTATATTTATATGAGTCTTTCTTCACTAGGCACAGTGAAACCT
The DNA here is from genome assembly GCA_030762175.1 of Metallyticus violacea. NCBI lineage: Eukaryota > Metazoa > Arthropoda > Insecta > Mantodea > Metallyticidae > Metallyticus > Metallyticus violacea. The sequence continues at coordinate 51,644,862 of CM060840.1, read as the reverse complement.
GCACCAAAATTTTGCAAAATATCAACTGTCCTTCCCCCAGTTAAAATAATGGAGCTTTTATCTCAGTACTATTATCTGCGGATAAAAACTATTCACAGAATTTCACCAAAATTCTATAACAACGTCGCCTGCTTCAAGTGTTTTAAAAAGTTTGTAAGGATCTATTAATACACATTGTCTATGCTGTTTCAAAATAATGGCTCTCCACAATCTGAGTGGCTGCATCAAAACATTGCTGAACCAACTTTTAACAAATGTGCCCGCGTCGAGTATTTTGCCTCAAACCATAATTCGCTGTTAATTACTACAGCAGTTGCATCAAGTTGATTTATTGTTGAAGAGAACATTTCAATACATTTCATGCTTGTACCCTTATGTAGGACATTCTTATCTATTATGCGATACATATTTCCATATGTAAATTGGAATGAAAGATTTTAAAATTTTTAAACAATTGGCACCCATAACTTTACTAAAATAAAAATTATATGGCTGCAGACGTGTTACCAATATCGCCAACCTGAGTAATTCTCTTGAGGTTTATTTAATTCACAATCCGGTTGCCAGATTAGGCTGATATCAAAAGTGAGAATTCCTTTTACTTATTTATTACTACATAACTTTAACTGTAAATGTAAAAACAAATTTTTTACTAAACACATGGAATTAACATAAAAGCGCTACTAAACAGAGAAAGGTAACTCATGATTTGAATTTCTAGAATTCCTCGACATTCCAGAATGAATTTATTTCAAATTCAATAAATAAATAAATAAAAAATCTAAATTCTTCAGTACTTTTAAATAAAGAAAAAGTCTGCATATACTTCACGAACATCGATTCTAAACGTAAATTTATATGTAGTACAATTATGTGATGTATCGCAATCGACTTCAATTAAGTGCAGATCACCTTCTTTCGGTTATGTGAACCTTTAAGTGCGTCTGCCATAATTTATTAAAGTATTGTTGGTTTAACCCGCAACTACAATGTTTTAGCTATCGATTTTTTTTCAGATGCTCAATTTTCAAACGTTGGCAAGAAATGAAATTAAGGTGGGAACGAAATTTTGCCAAGATTTAAGGCTGTAAAGCTGGTAGGTTCTATTTTTCCATGTGTTAGCCAATATTTCGAGAAGCGTAATCAAACATGCGCACCCTGAAGATGATTATGCGAGTTTGTACTTTAAACTGGAGAGTAATGCAAGATGCCAGCCCTTCGGTGCTGACGCTGTGAATGAAGAACGGTGTAAGGAACGTAACCAAACCCTCGAGGAAGAGTTACGGACACGAAGACTAACAACAATAGATAATGACTTCAACTTTCATCAGCTAGGAAAAAGATAGGTACGAACTCTTTCGCTGGGTTCCACACGGTTTGACAATGGTTCATAAGGCGGTACGAACTGATGCTTGTTTTGAATTGCTGTCACGTCATTTTTGATGGGCTATTGACATGCGATGAGAAGTGGATCACTCGAAAACGTCGTCACGGTTGGCAGCCCATGAATCATCCTTAAACAACCGAAGTCTCCACTGCACCAAAAGACGGTTTATGCTCTGTGTTTGGTGGAGTGTGCATTGTGAACAGCTACCAGCTGCAAACTAAGAAACCTGCATACTCGCGCATCACAAACGTGTTAATCTTTTGATGTCACCTTAACTCATGAAACCATTATCTGCTTTGGTTTGGGAGACTCTGCACCCACCATATTCTCCAGACATTGTATCAGATTATTAGCTTTTTCCTTTCTTTGGACAGGAAACATTTACCGTTTCATTTTGTTTTTGTTTCCAGCTCTAAGGAGTTCTATCAAATAGACTTAATAGTTTTTCATCTGGTTGGCAGATGGTCTTCAATTACATTGTGAATATTAGAATGAAATACGCTATAAAATTGTCTATTTCCTTGCACTCTACGCTATTAGTTTCAATTTTAGTCGAAACATTTACATACAGATTTTGTAATACTTTTATAATATGCATGTATGGATGTTGTCTATTATTCAATTACTATTGACGCGGAATCCATATACGTTCTGTTCTTAGGAATATATTCTCTATTAAAGTCTTTATGTTCTAATGTTAAAAAATTCGTAACATTCAACATGCTAAAATTTTACGAGTAGCATTCTACCATTACTTCTTTTGAACATTTGTATCACGAAGGTTATTTGGAATTTTTCGGGTGCAGGCCCAATAGTGCAAAAAGCATTTAATAGCAGTAAAATAATTTAAGAAAACAGAGTGTTATATGAATAATTCAATATTTAATGTGTCATTTCTAAACTGACATGGTTGAAAAACAATAAATATCTCTTCCTTTATTGTTTTCAGATTTAAGGGGAGTATTAAAGGGAAGATGGGTTAAAAATCATATTTTTGTTTTTTATACCATTTTAATATTTGGAATTTTCTGTTTATTTTGATGTGATTTTCATTAATTTCCTTGGTTAAGTATTTTTAATAAAATTTTAATTATGTCACTGCAGAAGTCATTTCGCGAGCACTTGTTTAGTTAAAATTCTATTTCTCAGGCACTATTTGCTCTAGAAGGCTGTGCTTTGTCTTGAATAATAAAAAAGTTGTATTTCATAAATTGACAGCGCCATCATCCTTTGTTGTTTTACAATGTTGGAGGCTTTTAGCTGGTGTTTCCCCCCTCCCGGACCGCCACGGGTGGCCGAGGTCGTTAAGGCACGGACTCGTGAGCGGGAGGTCTGCAGTTCGAATCCCGCCAGGACCGTCCTCCCTGACTGGGGTTTTTTCCAGGTTTTCCTCAGTCTTCATAACTGGCAAATGCCGGGGAGGTACCTAAACTTAGGCCTGGAACGCTTCCTTCCTTAAAAAAAAAAAATATCCTTTCCCAATTTATCATTTCATTTCATGTATCATCAGTGTCCACCGCCTGTGGTGCCTCAGTAGTGAAAACGGGCGTTAAACATTACTCCCCCCTCCCGAAAACCGCAATTATTGGAAAACTATTTTTTTTTGCATAAGTTTCCCATTTTTAAGGATCTGTATAAGCTATCACTTTGAAACTTTAACCACTTCTTCATGATATTGTGATGTGTGAACCTATTATGGTAGAATAAACAAAATGTGACAAAGTAAACTCATAAAATGTTGGAAAAAAATAGAAAAAAGCAAACAATTGAAAATAATCTACAATTTGCTTCAGAGTATAGTAATAAAAATAGATAAGCAAATTTCAATTTCCCAGGTGCATCTGATTTTGTTGTCCTTTGTCTATAATTTAACAAAATTCCAGCAAGCTTATGGAAGTATTTTAGTGTCACAAAGACACTAATTCTTAAATTAGTATGTGCCGAGGAAAGCAAAACAAATTATTGCAATCTAGAAAATAAAGCATTTGGTAAGAAGATTTTAACTTGTCCCACATTGCCCGTGAGAAAGTTGCAGTTGGGCTAGTTATGCGTGCTGATTGTAAGTGAGAGAGTTGCTAGTCAGATTGCGTGTATGTGAACATAAATCAACTCGTTTCGTATGTAAACGAGAGCTAGCATTTTGTAACGAGTTATGAAGAGTGTTACCATTTTGTGAAGAAGTACGAACCACTGACACGTTAAAACTCTATAATGCTGATATATCACCAGTTGGTAGATTTTTTCTACTAAGGCTGGCTGCCCTGACCAGATTTTTCTCTTTAAGTCACTATTGTGGGCTGTCGTATTCGAGCAGGCTATTCATGGCCTATCCATTTGTTTTGGCGTTTTGAATAAAACATGTGATGGCGCCCCATTATACACGTGCCACACATTAAGTGCAATTAGTGGCTGGAATGTTCGTACAGAAATTCACAGTATGCTTCTGCTGTCAATCTTCCAGGCAAAATAAAAAGCCCAATCATTGAGTTATAAAATATTTTGTTAATAGTGCCTTGCGCCCACAGCTTCCAAGAATTCTCATCTATCAAGCAATGCATTTTATGACTTATGCACTCTGTCTCCAATAAAAGAAATTTCATCAGTGAACAATATTGCAAATATAAAATACTGATCCTGAGCACTTTGTGCAACAACCAAGAACAAAATACTTTTTGGGGAGAGAAATCAACTTCATTTGAAAGTGGTATACATAAAGATGGTGACTCTTTCACATGGTGGTTGCTGCTATGTCTCGGGTGCTGTCTACACTTTTATTCTTAAGCCCAATAAAGTTCTGTGACGCTGTCCTTTAGTGCAATTTGAAACTCCCAAATGCTTGCATTGATACATTCTTTCACTTTTAGATCCTCTGACCAACCTTAAATCTCGCCAGTTACGTAACAATATATTTAATAGCTGACACTCCTAATCCATTTTTAATCATACATTTTCCCAGTCTGCATGTCTGGTAGGATTTCCTTCATGGAAGACGTTAGTGGTTGTCTAACGGCTACCAGGAGTGAAATTCTAAACAAACTACATACGCTATTCATGGAATCATAGTACCTGAAAATAAATAGGTGACAAGAGAAACAATGAATAAATAAATGGGGAAAAGCATTACTCAACAAGATTTGAATTACTATGGCTAAAATAAACCAGAAAACGAAACTTCCTCCTCATAAAACACCACTCAAGTTGAGGCTAACTTTGTATTGGGTTTAACATCAGAACATTCTCCTTTAATGCAGATGGTTCTGCGTCTTTGACTATATTCAAATTCAGAGCAGATTCATAATTAAGGAAGGCAAGTGAGAACTTCCAATTAAAGCTCATAAAGTGAAATATGGCCAAAGGATTTCAAACGTGTGACAGAGAGGAAAATAAGGACGAGAGCAGTTTGACGTCACACACAGCAGCAATCCATCTCAGGTGCCAAAAGGCTGGGCGAAACGTAAAACGAAGAGCAAAAAAATGCAGCTGCAGAACGAAAGAAACTAACAATGTGAGATAAGGTCATTCCTTACATCCAAGACTTTTATACAGCTCCGTGAAAGAGCCAGTAAAAAGGAGAAAACGATCGAAAGACGGCGAAAGAGAAAACCTTATATAAACGGTCGAATCACTACATTGTTTTCCTTCTAAACGGTTCTATTATTACCGTCGATACGTCATTAAATCTTCTTCTTTAAGCCCCTCCTCCTCCTAGGCAGGCAGAAGAATGTCAATGACATTGCCAATTTCGAGGCAGAACGATCAAATAAAAACCGGCACTGGGGCCACCCCCAGGCTGTGCTGTAACGTATTTCACTGGGGCAGAATCATATCGGAATGTTAGAGAAGAGGTTAAAAGCAGGCAGAGCGGGCTGTGTCCCCCTTTTATTAAATCGAATGTTTACGATGCGGAAGTTATTCCTGACTCAATTTCCTGCTGCCGACTCGTAGCGGCCACTGCAACAGCAGGAACCTCCATGGCTCGGTTCACAGATGTGTAGCATCGTCTTTACACTGGGAAATTAGCTTTACAACTGTTGGTACCATTGCGGCACCGCAAGACCGACACAAGATAAGCCCAGTAGTAAATTCAGATATACAGAAAACAAGCGGCTAAGTGATTAAAATTGCGAATTAGAAAAATCAACTGCTTTTCCTGGTTGAAAATGCTTGTACTTGGAGATAACTTATTTTCTGAAGTAGGGAAGTTCTAAATCGAGAAGAGTTGCGTATGTTGCTTTGGCGTGTGTATTGACAGAATATTGTGTGCCATGTTAATATCTCTACATAGATTCACTTAAAAGGATACAATAAAGAGCAGCAACGTTTGTAATAGGAAACGAACATTATGGGGGATATTGCGCTAAAAAAAACTTAAACCGGAAAGGTGATCACACTGTCTATGAAAAAGCGTTTTTCTTACATTTTCTAATAATTATGAATGGAATCTCATCCTACAAGTTGTGAAAATAATACTTACAATATTTATATTGATATGACCTCATCATAAATTTTTTTTTTTTAATTTTCACCTATTACAGTTCGATATAGCACAAAATTTATGGGAAAGTTTTATCAAATCCCTTTACCGCGCGAAGTGCATTTGTCTTCTGGTCAGTGTAGCCAACTCTATATCCGCACTATAATTCCTGAGTGTACATCACTGATGTGTTTTCAATACTTATTGTACATTTAGCTAAGTCAAGCAATTGTTTTTGCGCATTCAGCTAGACAGTCTGAAATCATTTTGTAAATTAAGTTAACAGTATCTGCCTAAGAAACCGGTTTTTTTTTGACTTGGTTTATTTACGGGCGCTCTTTAACATCTCAGATCATCAGCGTTCCATTCAAATCAGGGCGTGAAACGGCCGACAAATTTTGTTCAGAGGCCTCTTTGTTTCAGGCTTGAGGGTCTTTATCGTGCCGCCGTACGACACGGGATCCCATGCTTTACTTCTTTTTCAAAGGAAGCTATACATAGGATTTTTACGCCCGAAAAAATCCATCGGTCCTGGCCGGGATCGAACACGCGATCTTAGATTTAGGAGGCAAGTATGGTTACCACTAAATCACCAGGACCGACTAAGAAACCATTAATTTTAATAAACACGTTATTCAGAATGGTAAAATGTTATGTTTTGTTTTACTCAGTTGGTATTTGTACATCAAACGGTAGCGATTGTAATAGTGGACTATCGTCTATTCAGTCCCACGGTTTTTGAATAGGTTGATATTCATAAGTATAACATTTTATACAATTATTAATATACTATGCGCGAATTTTAAATATATACTACTTTTATTCTTATTCCATTCATGAAAATGTGCTAAACCCTTATTTGACTCTTGTCTATTGGCATTATTGACAATCGACATCCGTCTGTTGCACCATGGCTTGAAAATATTAAGTATTCAATTATAAATGTACAATATTACAATTTTGTAAACCAAGTTTAGTGGTTATTTGTGTATTATTAATTATTTATTAAAGTAATTACATTACTTTATTTGTGAAATAGTCCTAATAAATATCACCGGAGGGTCTAAGCTTTCCTGATGAATTCACCCACTAGGTTCGTAAAATTATCGGCTATCTCAGACCCTCTTGTAATATAACATGTGATAATACGCACAATGGCCCACGAAAGCAAAGTTTAATTCTTTTCGACGAAAGTAACACATTTAAATTTTAAAGATACTAGCACACAGCTACAAATTTACTTGTTCTTTTACTTAAATTTGCCATGATGTTTGTGCCATCACATCAGATTAAGCATTGCTTGACGGTTCCTTTGCATTAAAGAAGTATGATGAAGGATTCCATCATGTGCCTCCTGTGATGATTATCCAGAATTTCGGGGTTTTTGTACACTCTAAAACGTTCTGCGAAACGATAATCCACTAATGCTTAATCAGTTTACCTGGAGACAGAGTAGGTCACTCTAGTGCTCTTTCCAACCAACTAAACATACCCTGCATCATATTCTTTGGCATTATCACACAGATTAAAACGAGATTTGTTTTATATTTGCCACAGATCACCCTCCCAAGACCATGATAACTTCTTTGACTTTTTAAACTTCCTGTATAATCGCATTTTTTTTTTTTTTGCGTCACCTGGTTACCTTCATATGCGCATTCTCCTGAAGCTGGATGCAAATACATGTGCGATTCATCTGTGAAGAGAGTATGGCTCATTTGTTCGTGTTGCCAATTGACATTCCGGCACTATTGGATACGAACGTGCCCGATTTCCACGACGAATCGCTCTTTCGGGCAGTCTATTTCTAACAGTTTGCGTTAAAACAGCTAAAATTTCAACTTTGTGCACCGCACTTTCCAACATGGCAGCAGTTGACTTGCATCCTCTCAGAGCCCTTAGGCACAGAAACATATTGTATGCAGCTGTTGTAATCCATGGTTTAACTGGATGTTATTTTCTGGACTGACAAATTCTTGATATCACCTCCATATCCTGCACATTATACCTCTTCAGTTATTCAGGGCACTAGCGGTATCAGTTTGTGTTCCACCATTTCAAATTATTCCAATTGCTGCGAACATTTCACATTGCCGCCGTTGAGCATTCATTTATTTTATTAAAAACATCCACTACCACTTTAGTAGAGAAAAGTTGCTTGATTCCTATACTAAAAAGAAACCTATTTACGCATTTACTACGTAACAATATATATATATATATATATATATATATATAAAATTTACGGCTATAGTAATTAGTAGGTAGACAAGTTAAAAAGCACCTATATTTGATCCTGTTTATTATTTGTCGATATATTATTTTAAATGTGTGTAAATATTTCAACAGAAAACTGATATCGCGTAAATCAGCCTTCTTAAATCCAAATATTTCTGACTGAAATAAAGTTTCTGTGGCTGCTTGTATGGTACTTTCTCTCAAGTAAATATTTGATACCAATTAGTAAATTTAAAAATCATCATTGAGTAAATTAATAACATTTTATATTAGTTATTTGTTATAAATATGTTTTACTGCCATTGGCATCTAATTTTTATTTTTGCGTGCTTTTTCTTTCTTCTAGTATTGTTACCAAGGTTACTATTATTTTAATGCTTATAATTATATCTTTATTGAGCATTTATCTTATATTCCAATAGCTGTAAATAAATAAGTACATACAAAGGAATTCAGGAGAAAATTTTCCTTAGGGATTTGAAGGTTCTAACACAAAATTTCAATTTATCCCTCTCAAAATTTCATTTTTCTTCCTTACATAATTTATGTTAAAGAATTTTCATTTTATAATACATAAAACACCTGATAATAATTACGCCTATATTTTGACTTCCTTTAATATCCGAGTTCCTGCAACTTATTTTTATTTCAAGTTCAATGAAACAATTTTCAGTTTATAAGAAACGTACGAGGGTAGGTCCATAAGTTTCCGGCCTCCCCCATAAGGATTATCGCCTTCACAAAACTCTTATCTGGTGTCATACTTTACCTGTTATGTAAATAATTGCAGCTGTTATTTCCGCTCCACTGTGTTCAGTTGTTCACATATAGTTGCCTAAAGAAGAATATGTGTAGAAGATTGTGATATGTTCAAATGGAGTATCCAGCTGTTATTAACTTCTTCACAAAAGAAGAATTTACACCAAATGAAACTAAACAGCGATTGGACGGTGTATATGGGGAAGCATCTCCCTCATATTCTACCGTAAAAGAATGGGCCAAACTTTTTCGATTGGGTCGAGAAAGCATTGAAGACGAGCGTGCAGGTCGGCCCTTGGAGGTGCTCTCTCCTGAAAACATAGCTCTTGTGGAAGCAGAAATTATAGAAGAAAGGCGGCTCAAAGTTACAGAAATAGCAGCAAGGTTGGACTTTTTTTTTAAAAAAAAAACAACAGTCCTTTGAATTATTCATGAACATTTAAACATGAATAAGGTTAGTGCAAGATGGGTGCCTAGACTTATTTCCTCAGTCCAAAAGCAGCAACGAGTCATCTGTTGTCAGGCATTTTGGAGACCTACCGTAGCAAAGAGAGAAACGTTCTGCAAACCATTGTTACAAGAGATGAAACTATGGTCATCTGCTATGATTCTTGTCCAAAAGAGAATTATGGAGTGGTGTAAACCTGGAGAAGCACGTTTCTAAAGGCCAAGATCACTCAGTCAACCAAAAAGATACTGGCTAAAATCTTTTGCAACTGTGAAGGAATACTCTCCGTTGACTTCAAAGAGAGGAAAACCACAGTAAATGGGAAGTACTATGCTGGCCTACTGCACAGACTACGTGCTTCCATCAAAGAGAAAAGGCGAGGAAAGCTGAGTGGTAGCGTGCGCCTTCTTCACGACAACGCGCCTGTGCACACAACTCTTCTTGTTGCAAAAGAAGCTATGAAAAAATGTCTTCAAGGAAATCGACCATTCTCCCTACAGCCCAGATCTAGCTCTCAGTGACTACTTCCCCTTCTCAAAAGTTAAGAAGGACCTTAGAGGAAGAGCATTTAAGTGTGACAAAGAAGCGATGAATGCTGTTTATGCCCATTTCGCAGACAGGACTACTGACTATTTGGGAGGGGGATTGAAATGTGAATTCAAAGATGTGAGAAGTGTATTGCAATAAAGGGTAACTATACTGAAAAGTGAAATATAGTTATTGTCTTTATCATATCTAGAAAATTGTTAAGCCGCAAACGTATGGACTACCTTCGTACATACCCAGTTCACAAACTTAACAGGATTTTTAAAAATATTTAATAAATTATGCTGCAATACATTCTGAATACAATGTTCGCTTTCATATGAAACAGTGCTTAATTTAGGCCAGAAAAATATCCAAGTTGAGTTTTGTGATCTTCGCCAATAAAGTAAAAGTGTGATGCATCAAATTAAACAATACAATGGCTTTTAAAGAACAAGCCTTACATCATTAAATAGAGTGATTGTACAGAACAGCATCCAGTGCTATTAATAAGCCAGGAAAATCAAGTACATTTCACAGAATGGAAAACTGGGAAATTAACTAAACATAAAGGAGGAAATTAAAGCAAATCTCTCCACTCTAGAGGTAACTCTATAAATGAAGAGTGTGAATAATACGTTAGTGGAAAAAAACCTCAGTCAGGGAGGACGATCCTGGCTGTATTTGAACCCCAGACATCCCGCTCACGACTCTGTGCCTTAACGACCTCGGCCACCCGTGGCTGTAAGGACACCGTTGAAATGTCGTATTTAGGCAAAATGGAAGTAGAACCAGATACGAGGCGATAGTGTAAATAAATGTTTTATCCCTTGTTATTCAATCTGTGAGGCAAATATTCTTTTAATTTTTTCTGTAATAAAGCTATAATAATTTTGTTATGTAATTTATTTTAATGTTGTACATAAGAAAGAAATCATAAATGCTGTCTGTTCATATATTGATGAAGCTATCATAAAGTTAGTGAAACGACAGTAAGCAATGTGCTAATTTTGGAACCAAAGAGTTCTGTAAACTTAGAAGATGCACAAAAAAGTATCAATATTTAATAAAGAAAGGATGGAGTTACGAGGATTTCATATATAAAATGCTTTCTATAAACCAGATAATAAATATATTTGCAATAAGTGATGGCTGCAGGTAGAATTACGAAAAACCGTTAGCCATAACATTTTCAAAATCCTGGTGCTTTAAAGAAAAGGGAAAGGAAAATATTGAATGAGGTATATCGTTAAGTATTGATATTTAGTTATTTTTTCACTGCAGAGATGAATAGTTAGCATTATTGTGTCACTTTTCCTTTCTTCCAAAATAACTTTTTTATTTATATCAAATTAATATTTTTTAACCCTGGAACGAGATGTAAATATGCATCACTTTTGTTAAATATTTATTACGGTGTTGAACACTACCAAAATTTGTCATAGGTTGGTTCTGCTTGCACATCCTGGAAATCGTGTTCAGTATGCGCCAGGCTATACTTAAAATAAACATGTCCCTTATTACCTGGTTTTATATTTTAGCTTACTCCTAATGGTTCAAATAGGTTGGATGAAACTAACTTTCTAAGGTTTAGTGTTGATATAGAGACAAAAGTTGAAAAATAGGAACGCTAGCCGAGGAGAGAAGGAAGAAACATGAAAGCGTGCCATATTTGTCATTGTTTTCCCTAGGCTTGCAGGGGAGGGAACGGCAGCGAGGGTAGAACAATAGCACGAACTCTGTATCGAACGAGTCACGAAGACAACGACAGAAAAAAAAAATGCGAGGTCGACATGCAGGGCGCAATGAGGACGGAGTGAAGTTTAAATGTTCGAAACCCGGGGGAACCTGTGTTTAAGCTGAACATTGCCAATATCAATTGCTTGCTTTACGATTGTTGACAGCTCTCACAGATTGCACAAAACATGAAACATCAGCAAACTACACGTTACATCACGAGATACATGCGTTGCGTAGGGGAAAAAATAACGCTCTATTTTCAGGATGTTTGTACTTCATCTGATGCAGATGCGTTTATTTTATGACGCGCAGCCACGTCACAAGCTCCGTGTTGTGCAATTTGGGAGAAATACTTTAAAACAGCTATCCATGATAATATTTTCAGATTAACTAAACATTCCTAGCAATGCTATTACTAACTATAATATGTATAATTAATAGAAAGTTCTTTCAAAGACAATGTCTGTATCTTCACATACACATGTTATACAGGATTCTTTTTCGAGCAGTATTTTGTGCAATTTTTCTTGCAGAACACGTATTAATAATAATTATCATAACTGTTTTAAAATATTTATCATTTACTGTAATTGGTTCTGCTATTTTACTTCTCTTATTTAATGTGCCAACTAAAAACTGTCACGGTAGTCCATATCGCTATGGCATGGACTCGTGAAGGGATGGTCTGAGGTTCGATTCCCGCCAGGACCGTCTCCCTGATGTTTTTTTTTTTTCCTTCCAGGTTTTCCTCAGTCCTCATCAATGGCCATGTCAGGGAAGTACTCTAAACTTAGGCGAGGAACTCTCCCTTCCCAAATTTTATAAAAATATTGTTTTTGTGGTTAATAATCCACACGGCTCCATACCACACTTGGAAGATTTAATCAAGTCATTTTTTATTTAATTCGTCCAGGTGTGCGTTTCTTTTAAAGATTTATTATTTCATCCCATGTATCGGCAGTGTATGCAGTTTATGATGCCACAGTAAAAAGGGCCTTAAGAGAAGTATTAAAGGGAAATGGGGCGGGGTCAAAATTCATATTTTTGTTTTGTACCAATTAAATATTTGAAATTTTCTGATCATTTTATATGCTTTTCATTAATGTTCCTTGGTTATAGGTATTTTTAATAAAATGTTAATTATGTCACTGCAGAAGTCATTTTTGAGGGAGATTTCGCAAGGGCGTGTTCAGTTAAAATTCTGTATCTCAGGAACCATTTGCTCTAGAAGGCTGTGGTTTATCTTGAATGATAGAAAGAGTTATATTTCATAAATTGGCAGCGCTTGTTTCCATGGCCTCCTTCTTTGTTGTTTTACATTATTGGAAGGTTTTACCTTGGTGTTTTACTCAAAAAGTTCGTTTTTCTGTAAAAAGCATTCTTTTTTTTTTGCTGCAACTATTGAAAAACTACATTTTTAACAAAAGATTCTCATTTTTTTAAGTATATGTATAAGCTATCACTGAAATTTTTACCACTTATTCATGATAATGTAATAATGTGGATCTATTATGGCACAACTAGGACAAAATGAGACAAAGTTAGAGAGGGAGAGAGAGAGAGAGAGAGAGCAAACAATTGAAAATAATTTATAATTTGCTTCAGAGTCATGGTATAGTAGTTAAAATATATCAACAAATTTTATTATGTACCTTTGTATGCTGTAAAGGACTATAAAGCATTAGCTTTAATAGTCCTTGAGAAAATGGGAACTGAAATTGATAAATTAACATTACAAGGATAGGCCTTTCATACTCCCCTTAAACACTATTAAAAATCCATTTCAACTATAAAGTGCATTTCTCAGCAAAAGGTATAAATTGAATACAGGTACTTTGAAACAAAAATATTAGTTTGGGAAAAATAACTGGCGAATGTTTTGAGTGTAAACAAATTATTAGATTAGATTATTTATTTACTTAAACTGGTTATTGTAACCCATCAGGTCTTTTCTTCCGCACTACCATTTACTTACAATAAATATGATGTTACTAATTAGTACATTATGTTAATAACTTTTAAATTAAACAATATATAAGTAAATGCATTGACAACATAACTTCAAGAGCACTAAACGCTAATAAAAATAGAATAGTATAATAAAAAATAAAATTACAATTACTTTATACATAATAAAATTACAAAAAAAAACATTTTATACATAATAATGAAATCATAAACGAACAGTTAAGGCTCGTCAAGTAATTAAGAACAACAAAAAATATTAAATTAAAAGTAAGCTATAATCACAATTTAATTTATAGAGTATTAACAGTATATTAACATTAATAATTCTGAAAATTTCGAGATATAGAATGAAAGAATAGCATTTCACTTAAAACAGAACATACTCCAATGTTTTAATTAAATATTAAATAGGCACTTATATTCGTTTCTTTTTGCATATAGTGAGTGTATCATATGTTCAGACCATAGGGTCATGCAGGCTCAATACACATATCTAATAGACTTGTAAACTACAAGTCAGTAATACATTATTTTAGGAATTATCTTCAAATATATAGTCGCATTAGATATCATAACATTCATAACAAGCAAGTACCAAGCTATAGGACCTATAACGAGAAATACAGGAAACAATGTGAACAATTTAGAAATATGAATTAAATAAGAAACATTTGATAGAGTTAAGAAGAAAACCCTTAGGCGGCAGGTTGGAAGATTTCGTATGATTTATACCACTGCAGGCTATAGAGAGATTAAAATTACAGGAAATGTATATAATTGTAACAATTAAGTGGAATAATAGATCACTACATATTTAATTTATTAAACACACATCAAATCAAATGAAGTGAATTTAATTATAACCTGATGATTATTTAATGATTATTAGCTCCACATATCGTTGTTAATTACTAGTCATGGAAGAAATGCTACAATGGACGCCAACTAGTTTGTGCAATTGCTGATGCGTTGGTTGTATCAATGCTATACGGGCAACAAGAGTTTGAGGCACAAAGACGAACTCAAAACTTGCATGCAAATTGAAACCTACTTTTTCTAAGTGATGTACGTGAAAGAGTGTGTACATCCTCTCCCGCTGGCGTTAACTCAGTAATGCTTACGCAAATATCGTCCATAAAACATTTGATTCCATTATCATTTATAAATGTGGTACAAATTCCCTTTGACGCTAAACCATCTTTTACATATACTCAGTTTTATCCATTAACAGTGACAACGCGGTTAGTACAGTTAGAAAGCTGTATTAACTTAACTATTTGAAACAATGATTTATATTTGAAATTAATGCTTCAGATGGGTGCACCAACGGAAAAAGAATTATTTTGCTAATTGAATGACTACCTATGATCGAGGCCCCCAAATTTTTAGATCTTCCTATAGTGCTATTTTTATTTTCTTTGACATCAATTTGTTTTGTACGCCCTAAATTGCATTACGGAAGTATAACATAACTCTGCGAAACCAACTGTACTAAATAGACAATACAGTCCAGACTTTAGCACTTCGAATTGTTTTAGGAGCATTTCGAGCCAGCCCGACACTAGTTTACAGATTCAAACAAACGAGTTTCCCATTGTAATATGAAGAAAACATTTAAGTATCTCGCATGCTTTTAAATATGCAGTCTTACCTGGTTTTAAAATATACGTTTATATTTTTCCGAAGGAAAATCCACAAAAGTACCTAATGCCCCCCCCCCTTTTTTTTTGCTAAGACTGAAACAGTACCCCTCCCCCCAAAAAATAAGCTTACCGTTCCCCATCATTTCTGGAATTAATAAAAACATTGATATACCTCCTTGGAAAATTATGCTACCAGATATGAATATGGAAATGTCATACTTGATTAAAATTATACAAATAATTTCACAAATCAACAGTTAATAAAAGGACAATAGCATCAGTATCCAAATTATCTCCCCATCTACCGATGAATCACATACTGAAAACGGCTATGGATTTGCTGTGGTTTACCTTGATCACACACTACAATCCCTATAATCCGTATTTACATGTGGGTTATATGCTATTAATATAGCATCACGATATATTTCAACAGGTAAAAACAAATCTTATCTAATTCACTCTGATTCTAAATTCAATATACAAGCTATTCAGGACATGTTTTCTACACACCAATTAATCAAAGAAATTCATAAACAGTCTACAATTCTGATGAGGAAAATCACATCAGGACATTTCACGAAATGAACATGCAGTTTCAGCAGCAAAGGAAGCTACAAAACTACCCCGACGCAAACAAATAACACCACACCAAGATGTCATAAAATACGTAACTAGAAGCATCTGTAATTTCTGGCAAACAATCATCTAGCAAACTACACGAAATAAAACAGAAATTAGGAACAATATATCCACTGCAGAAATTGAATTGTAAGGACCTAATCGTCATTATTCGACTTCGGGCTAGACACACTCACATCTACTGTATAAAATAGCCTATACACTATCACGCCACCATCTCTCCGAATGTCCATAATATAAACCTCAGAGAGCACAATGTAATCTACCAGACCTTCGAGGTTCTTCTCACAGTAAAACTCTGCTTAAATTCTTAAACTCAATAAATTTATATAATGAAATATAATGTAACATATGATGAATGATATGATGCAATAATATTATTGTTAAGTATCTATCATATTTATTGTTGCTGCTGAGTTACGGAATGTCTATTCAATACAGAATTAAACGTGACATTATTTACTTGGCTTTAAACAGTTCATTTCGGAAGGCAATCGGAAGTGTGGGGAGACGCACTTTGTTCTGCTAATCCTAGGATTAGAGCATATATTTTTTAGACTCCGTATGAAGCGAACTGTGTATAGAAGGTACATATTGAAACCTGTTGAGTTGCATGTTTTTGTTCTGACGTAGCCGCAAGAGTTTAATAAACATGGCACTCTACCACTGCCGCTGGGAACCATTTTCATTCTCCACTTTAAAACGCAGGCTCTTTTAATGGGTGAGGCTGCAGCAAAATGAACAATGGTTTGAGTGTGACGAAGGAACATGTCACCCGAGCTTTGTTGGCGGAAATGGCGAACTTGACCTCGGGAGAGGCAACTGTCTACTCGATCATCCCTTTATTAGCAAGGGAGGCGAGGGTAGCCCTAGAGGAGCAGTCCTTTCAGAGACAACGCTGTGGAAATGGAGGTCATCAGCGAGCGCGCTCGACTAGAACGAGTTCATATTGGAAACGGTGAGGCGGGAGAATTGCGGCTGCAGACATATCCTCCGTATATATGTGCGCCTGCAGGCTATTGCAACGCGCAATGTTCTCTTAAAGTCGCAAGCAAGTTCAGCAGAATGATGCAGTTTACGCCCAGAACTGGATTTTAGCAACAGAGAATAAATGCTTTACAAAGATATAATTAAAACTTTCTGTACACTTATATACTTTCATTTGCTCACGAATAATTTTGCCAGATAATACATTATTCACAACAAACAGTTTACTGTACATTTTAATGTTTTTGTGCGCAATGTACTAATAACTCAGATCTGAAAAAATATAAAGGAATGAATTTGAATAATTGATATAGACGAGTTCAATATATGCTATTCATTTATTTCTACCGTCCACATAAACTCACTCATTCACATTTTATTGTTTATGTTATTGGTTGGCATTACATGAATATGGTGAATTCTGCTTATAATAAATATAACTTTTTGTGATGAAATTTATAATGCTATGGGATGATACTCTTCTGTTGCTATCCAGTTATCAATAATGAACACCTGAAGTAAAATACAAAACTTTCGAAACATATTAACTAACTGATACCTGATGAATATTCTTATAAGAGCTGTAGCTAAAGTACAACCTAACAATATACTGGTTCTACGATATATTGCATTAATTATGAGCCACCAATGCTTCAGTTTTAATTTACACTATAATAGTTTAAGTGAGAGATACTTTTTATTAGCTTATCTATTGGTGCATATATTTCAGAATGCATTTACAGGAATGAACATTTTTATGTATGCTGGTCCTTAGAGAAGTTTTGTTCGTTTAGAGATAAACATCCTTTACAAAACAAATGTTTATATTTTAAGTACGAAGTCTTCGGATTTTTAGTTAAGAGTTTCCTGCGAATTAATAAGAAATATTGTTTTAGAATAATCAAGGTGGTCTACATTTCTCCCATGCGTTTTTAAGTTAGAGAATTTTGTATTAAAAGTTTACTTCAAACATAAAAAGCTTCAAATTGGGGCGAGGGGAAGAAAAAATCCCGTTAATGTCTGTAACATTATTTTGTTTTATTGCAATAAAAATATGATCAGAATCCTTAGGATGGAAGATTATGCTAATTGTCACATTTTTACTCTTTATTTTTATAATTTTATATGCTTTACAATTTATATTTAATTTCATCTTCTAAGATTAACTTTATTCATAAGTTAGTGAAGTACGCCTGTATATATATAGAGATAAAATGCTACTTCTAAATACAGTCAACTGAATGTAAAGTGACACAGACAGTGGAGATGGAAACAATACTACTCAACTGTGGTAACAGAGATCATCATCAGAATGTGACAAGAGTCATGAGGGTAGATGGGGTAAATCTGGGAAAGATGAAGAACGTGTATGTTTTCATTCAGAGAAGGAAAAAAAAAGCACATACGCGTGATATCAGTATACGCTAACAATAAACGGCAGTATGAGTGCAAAAGTTGCTTAAACAATATTATTATTAATAACAAAACAATGAAGTGGACCATCTACCCTATGTAAGTTATGGGAAAGAAAGAGCATTGCAAATTGGATTCATAAATGAAATAAAACCTTGAAAGAAAAAAGTACTGCATCTACGGCACATACAAAACAATTGTTTGTGATTTTTCGCTCATTCGCTGCATTATGAATTCATTTCATTCATCCCTACCTACACAATCTACAGACGTTGCGAGAAAACCAAAGCATTCAAAGCGACAATAAAACAAACGTTTTATCTCTATATTATTTATAACTGTTATTAATTTTTGATTGAGTTTTTCTTCCGCACAAGTCGCATTTATTGTCATAATTGTTGCAGTTCTCATTGTTACGCGCAGGCTAAAATGTATTGTCATATAATGTGTGCATCTAGCATCTAAATCCTAACCGATCTATCTCTGCCGGAATTACCTTACATAAAATAAAGATAATCTCTGAACATGCTCCCACAGTTTCACGCCTAATGTCTATCACATGAAAAGTCCCACTGCAACATACTGAGAGTCATGTTTGAGGGTGTACGGTTACATAAACTTAACAGAGACTTAATGCATGGAGAGGACCACTTAAATAATGCATCTGTAAAACGGCGTGGTCCCAGATGTGCATAAAGCGAATCAACAAGGTTTTATATGCTATATTTTAGCATAACCCTTAAAAGGCAACTACAAAAGAGAATTTAATAGCTTGTGTTTTTCATGCAGATGTTTCAACTCTCTAAAAACATAATTATGGGCATAATAATGATGATGCAGGCTTCGGTAGACAAACTGAAAATGGCATTTTCGATATTATAAAAGAAGCGGTAGTTGTCTTGCCTACACTACTGCTTAGTTTTGCAAATATAAAAATCCTATTATTTGGTTAGGCAAAAGCATTTAGAACACGGAAACATCTCTGCTTAAGGATACATGAAAATGAGCGGTAGTCAAGATATGCTGCAGCAACAACAAAAATTGTGTGTGTGTGAAAGAGAGAGAAGCTGATAATATCCAAGGAAGATAGTTTATTTATTTTCAAAATTAGAGCAACAAGACTCAGCAGAATTAGCTTCAACTAGGGATGTTCACCTTTGCCCGAAATGAACAGAGAAAGCATAGCTAAGATTATGCAACATGTCAACAGCAGAAACAGTTTTTGCAACATGTTGGGGTGGCAACATCTGCAGCTAAGGAACATACAAACTAAGCTAAGGAAACGGCCGACTTCAAGTGTTAATCTTTATTCTTATCTTTATTAGAAAAGGTTGAGATACACGTTGCTTTTATAAGATTTTGCAAAAGGATGTTACCAGATATTTGACACTTATTGTTTTCTTTAATGTCTTCTTAACTTTAATATGTTTAATATTCAGACTGTGTTATTAATATTATTTTATGCAATTAATTATTTTGTGTTTCTATATGGCAAATTTAAATTCAGGATATTTTTAATAAAGGCATAATGAATATCATTTGGAACTGAGCTAGAAATACTCATAAATAAGTCACAAATAAACAAATGCAAACATATTGTTCTAACAATATTATTTTAATAACGCCCCGTTAAGAGTCAGTGAGTGGAACCATGGACCCCAAATTGTTCAAATCGTGTTGTAATAATACAGAGCCCTCGTTTGGACGTATGATCGATTTGACGGGGATTTGCTTGGCACCTAATCACTATGCAACTGTGCAAGCTTTCTCAGAGATTTCCTTGAACTTTGAACTTCGTTGTATCTTCGTTATCATTTTCTCCGATGTTTTCGAGTTTTCCTTTTAAGAACACGGCGTTTTACTTTCGGTTTCTTATCAAAAATAGATCCCGCTTCTCTAAATCTGTTCACAAGATTACGAAACGTTTCTCTATGAGGGGCACGAAAAGCAGGAAATCTGTCTAATAATCGTCGTTTCACTCTCTACATGAGTTTGTTGTCACATAAGAATCATGCATGAAGATTCCGTGTGCTAAAGGATACCGCACTATACTTTAGACACTATAATAGCACTAAATACGTGGTCTACCAACGTCAACTTACGTACAGCACAAAAACTGCGTTAGCACACAGAGAAGTGGAAAAGTCGAGAGGGGGAAAGAGAACCGATTAGAAACAGAACAGGCAAATCCGCGTTAAGCCGGCCATGCGTCCAAATGTGGACTCTGTATTTCCACTCACTCTCCTGTTATTCAGCTAAGTTAGTGCGTTAGTGAGTAAACAAGTTAAAAAACTCGTGTGCTATGCAGCATACCTATACGGAACATTCAGTTCTGTGTTTCTTTCTGATAATCCTGAAAGCAGTAACTTTTGAAATACCAGCATTGTTACTAACCATTAAATAAAAATAACCTGTGGTTAGTCAACACAAGAAACTTTACAGTGTCTTCTCTAACTCTCTCGTATTTGTTCTATAACCTTACTGATTATGGTTGCTTTTTTAAAATTTCGAAGTCATTGCATCTTACAGCCACCTTTCGCCTTTAGGAACGACATTTAAAAGAGTAAAACAGAATTATGACATCTCAGCGTATTTGTGGTCGCCATTTTCCTTAATTGTCAAAAGTGGTGTTAACACGAGGTACGTTGTTAAAGTTAATATTCGTCGAATAAACAGAAATGAACATTTTTTAATGCTAATGTACTTTACGGAGTGTTAATTTTTAATATCTGTCGATGCAACCGTCCCTAAATTATTCAAATGAATGGACTGATCGCATAACCACCGTACTACAGAATCCTCGTTTGAACGCGTGTCCGACTTAACGGGGATTTGCTTGGCACCGGAAAACAAGCTGTTTGCCGGCGAAGTCGGATATTCATAGCCCCTTAATTTCAAGCGCATAGATTTCTACAGTACACCAAACATACTTTTTCTGATCATACACGAGATCGGATTTTTCTGCAAAAATTAAAGGCGGGTCAATAGAGTGAAGATACACATTATCCAACACCCAAGTGCAGAAATTAACTCTACTCACATTATCGATTGGTCGTAATTCCTGAACTGCAGTTAGTTATCTTAGACGATTTTCATTTTTATGGTATTCCAAGCCAAGGTTTGCAAAATTCCTAATTCCTCTACGAGCTTTCTTTGGTTTCGTTCTAACTTTTTTCCGATATCATCAGTTTTTTCTCAATAAGAACAAGTGTTTTACTTACGGTTTCTTAATCAAGAATAGATCTCGTTTTTCTATTCATAACCGTTTCTCTGTGAGGTGCACGAACAGCAGGGAATCAGTCTCACTTCTGTATGAGTTTGTTGTCACATAGGAATCATACATGAACATTCTGCTGAAGTATACGGAATTTTTGGCAGTAACACACTATAACACTGAAACACGTGGTCTCTCAACGTCCAACTCCCGCACAAAGACTTCGCGTCAGTATACGAGAGGTGAGAAAGTAGAGAGGGGAACACAACAGGTTAGAAACAGGGCAGGCTAATCCCCGTTAAGCCGCCACGCGTCCAAAAAAACGATCTGTATATAGGCAGAATATACATTCTAGTCGCAGTGCCTCGGCGAAATAAGCAATAAATGAATGACGCCCCCGCATTATACGATTCAGTTTAATATTTTATTATTTTAAAATTAGTTTTTTTATTATAATTAAATTTAAGATATTAATTTTATGAATATATAAATAGTAACATTAAAAGTATGAATTAACCATCATAATATAACGTTAAAACCAATGCAGATTATTATGCCATTGTATGAAAGAAAGTTCTCTATAATATGGGAAGGATCCATATGATATAGAACGGCATGGCCATGATATACTACACAACATTACTACATGACATGTAGTACATAAAACGATTACTGATGCCCAGCCAAGCGGCGTGGCGCTGATGAAAACTGGGGATTAATTTCACCGTCCCGTAATTGAACTTTACATTACAGTTGGTTCTCTCTCTCTTCGCTACGACTAGGCTGGGCTTTAAAAAGTTTGGAAGAAGAAGAAAAAACTTCAAAAATGTCGTTGTGGGACTCTAGGGATTCTCACTTCTTGCTACAACTTTCCGTTTTACATTTTTTCACAGTTACAGTGAAAGTTGTCGAGTAAGGAAACAGCAAAAATATCATGGCCAGAGTTTCACTCTAGCCTTTTCTTCTGTCAACAATAAAGTGGATGTGAATTGCATGTAAGAAATATTAAATCAGCGAGATAAACGGGAGAGGGTTTTCCATTTATAATGCTTGCAGCAGAGGCTTTTAAGATGGGGAAGGGGGGGGGGGTTCCAAGACCGTTATTCATAGAAAGGTGCAGCCAAGACTGTTCTGACTGTTAAATTGTTGCTATACAGTTAAGCAACAGAAAATGAGAAACGCTAGAGCGCCTAGTTATATGGGTTCCAGAAATGGTGTAATATTCAAGGATTTATACCATTTGAAAATCTTACAGCAGAATTGCTACTATTTAACCAGAAGCGGGTTTTTATATCTTTTAGTTATTTGTAAAGTTATTTTTGTTGTGTAATGTGATTAAAGTTTTTACACCCAGCTTTAAATTTTAAACATATGCGGGCGTTTCAAATTGTAAAAGTAAATTGATAATATTTCATGAAATGAAAAATACAGGGGTTTCAAATTTCACACCACCTTATAAATGGCATGGCATGCTTAATTGGAAGTGCAGCATATACAAAATAGTGGCAGTTTCACCCGCTTGTACCGTAGAAGAGCAGTCATCAGTGGCGGGCGACTCGTGATATAAAATGATATAACCGTACCTGTTGTTTAGGAGTTTAATTTGAAAATAACGTTTATCTACCACAACGTTTGAGTATAAAATATTGTTATACACAATAAGGTGATGTTTGAGAATAAGTCGCCATATTTATTTTTTATTTATTTATTGTTTCCAACAGCTGACACCAGGGGAACGAGGATAGTATGCACAAAACTGCCGGAGTCAGAACACAAATTACTTTCATTAAATAGGGGGTTTAAAAGTCGCGCGCCATAGATCAACTCTGTTATTATGTACTATCGAAAAAGGATGAAGGGGAAAATTGTTTGAAAATGTAGTTTTAAATCATGTGCTTGAATGTTGCAATGTAAGATGTAGCAATTATCGAAAAATGAAAACAACAATTAAAGGGTACGCTAATAGTCTAATTGAAAACAAAAATAACTTAACAAAAACTTGAAGCTCAGACAGTCACAATAGTAAACTGAAATATTTAATAATTTGAACCACCATGTACTGTTAATTGCTCCGCTTGCACACTAATGGAGGAAATGTTTAAATTGGTTGCCATCTTGTTTACGGCACATTCTAATACAGTTAAGACAACTGATTTAAAACAATGTATTTCCAACAGTTTTTCCCCCCTTTTCCCCTACTCAGTACCTACAATAATAACGGAATTGTCCTTGGCGCCCGACTTTTGAATCACACTGTATATCAATACTAGGCGAGCATCATGGCGTACCAATACATAATCATTGGTAGGTAGCTGCACACAAGTATCAAAATCACAAACACCTAAGCACATTTTTTTCTTGGAATCGTTGGTAATATCACCGTGCTTACCTGCAGCTACGCGTGAGTTTATCAGTGTTATTATTGCTCTGAAACTCCTTTTGCGCTTGTATTAAACATCTTACGCGAACATAAACTGCGATTTGACTTCAGCATTTCACTCTATAAACCCTCTCTCATACACTACGCACAATTATATCTCTCACTGTTTTACACCAATTATTTTACAATGAAGGCCGATAAAGTAAAGAAAAACGACCATATTTCAACATAACAGAAGTACCTACTGTAGCAAGTGTATAACAGGAAAATGAACTTTTAAAACAGAATGTTGACGTAATTGCAAGAGATTCGCTGTTTGTGCGTAATTTTAAGTAAATAATGCAACTTATGTACCGAAATGGCGCCATAGAAAACCGAATCTACAAACAGTAACCTCACACTAATCGCTTCAATAAAGCCGGAACTAAATGCAACAGCAATTAAATATTTAACGTTAATAATGCTTAAAGTTGGATTGTTATAGCTACAGACTATAAAACAAGTAGCAGATGTGAAACAGGTTGTAAGTGCAGCCAAATTCGTTCTGACGGGATTGATCTGTACCATAGGATACAGGTGCAAGAAAGTTGCCAAAACAGCGCGCTGTTATAAATAAATTCGTATGTCACCACTCATAAATAATTTAAATTTGAGTTAAAAAGAAAAACCATGAAATTAGCAATTATGTATAATGGATTGGTGCACCTGGATTGTATCTACTGCATCTGAAAAGCCGACCCTGTCACTCGTCAGATTTCTTTGGCCCGAGCATGTGAAACCTCACAAAATCCATAGAAAAATGCTTCAATAGAATAGAACAGCCTTCGTTGATAACAAGAATGTCGATAAATGCGTTTAAAAATAAGCGAGCGTCAAACCATGATGAGCGACGCTGAAAACAAGCGTACAAGTTCTGGCCAGAGAATTGGATGTTAGCATTGTTACGAACGTTCTCAAGTATCGAGCATCGTGTACACAGTGGCTGCCTGGGACCCAGACTGATTAGCACAAGATAATTTTTGTGAAAACTTCTTGGACAACGAAGACGAAATCTGAGTACGGACGAGAAAGAGGCAGTGCAAGGAATAGAGGCACTCATCTTGTCCAGGAAAGATGTTCAATTTCGCACGCCATATTGGAAAGACCCTGTTAACTATTCCAATTTTGGAGTATTTTCAGACAAACAGTGAAACAAGAACTGTGCCAAATACAGAACAATGAAACAGTAGTTTATATCATCATTACGGATTCATTTCGAGAGGGCATTTTGTCTAGAGTATTCTTGTCCTTCATGATAACCCACGGATCACATGCCCGCCGCAACTCTGGAAACCATACGGGGATTGAGCTTTCAGATCTTATAGCATCTCTCATACAACCCTGATCTTGCTCACTCAAATTATTATGTGTGTGCACCTCCGAACGATGTGTTGAGATAAATATAAGATTGAAGAAGCGGCGAATACATGTCTACAGATTAAAATAGTTTCTCTAGCGAAATAAAGAAGTGTTTTCATAATAGCTCCAATTCTTTGATTTGCTATTTTCTCTTTTCTTGATTTTCTTGCTGTTCTTCGCCAATAATTTATTTCCACATTGCCTATATAATGCCCAAGATTCTACTCCATTAACATAACACTTTGTACCAACGATTTATAAATTAAACTTTTTGGTTTGCTTAAAACATTCTTACTCCATAGCACTTTCAATTTCTTCTTGTTTTCGTAATTTTGGTAATATTCCATCTCCAAGGTTAAATATTCAGATTTATTACAATTAATATTCATCCGCAATTTTTAAACTCTTCAATCAATTTTCATATCCTTAATTAAAGAGAAAAAATTTAAATGATTTGGACACAAGGTTGGGGAAAGAAATATTCCTAAGATTATATTGAAGTGCAATGCTAAAGGCATTGAACAGGAACAGGAGGAAACTTACAGAAGAAAATACTGAAGACAGAAATTTGAAAACGTAGTAAAATCACTTTGGAAAGTCACTGTATTGTAGAAAAACTCTTATTAAAAATTAAACAAGTGTAAAGGGTGAGAAGTACGAATATTCAAAGGGCGAGATGTAATTTATATTTCTTGAAACACCCTTGTACAAAACATGGAACACACTCCTTCTCAAGCTAATTGGCATTTTCTCATAAGTTACTGTTGCACCGAATCCGATATTTTGGGATAGTTCTTCCTGTGGAAAGGAGGCGATAAGATATTTAATATCGCTTGGCACAATTTTTTATGTTCTGGGGACTATATTGGAAAACATACATTAAAACCAACAGTTAGAACAGTTTAAATATTGTGCTCATACGATTCTTTGTGTCTGCAAATAAATGAGATGTTCATTAAACAGGCTTCACTTTTTGCATCCGTTGCACGCATAATAACCTTCGCTGAAAATTACCACTAGAACATCGCTCACATGTGGGTCATTATCGTCCTCGTTGTTATTATTATGATACAGTAGAAAGACACATTAGGAGCACACCAGCTGAGAGTGACTTAGCTGCTGAAGTTGGGAAAATTTACGGGAAATCCCAGCACGCTACAGAAGCATGTGCATAATTTGCTGTTAATTATCATCATGAGATACAGTTTGCATCATCACTTTATAAAAATGACATTGGTTACAGTTTCAACTTTTTAGAACATAATAATTCTAAAGGTTTTTAGAGGAAAATCATATTATCAACTTTGATTTTTATTATAGAAAGAAATAACCGTAATTCGTTATTTATCATTTAAATTGTTAAAAAAATAAATACAAAAGAATATGTTTAAGTTTAACACACATTTAACAATATAATTAGGGGTGGTGATTTTTAGCATTTTAAAATTAGAAATGTAACATTTTGTTTAATTATTTAGCATTTTTTTTAGCTTTATTCAATTATAATTTAGCACTTTTTAAAGTTATGAAGGAAGTCAATGATGATAAATATACTTAGTTATTTTAGCAATAATTTATTAAAGTGTACTTAGTTTAATATAACAAATATTGTTCTCATTCTTAACAGTAATAATGTATTCGTTCCAGTTTTCGTGAACAATAACATGGCGATATTAAAAGTTATTAAGCAAGGTAAAATACATTTATATTATATTACTGTTGTTTCCCTCATATACATTATGGAAATTACGTTTTTCATTTCATGTGTATTATATTTGCACAATTGAATAAAAACATGAACATACCTCTATATTGTCTTCTGTTCTACTTGTCCTCTTACACAATTAAAAAATAATGGAAGATGTGGGAGATGCGTTTTAGAAGCCCGAAAGCATCGGAGAGCTGCTTTAGCGAACTTCGAAAAGTTGAACATCTTTAACTAATTTGAGCATGGAAACAGTCATACCGTTCAATGAAAACATTTATCTCAACTTGTCGATAAAATGATCATTCCTTTGCTTTCAGACTATTCTTTGAATAGAAGAGTCAATAACTGACATGTAATGACAGGATTAAGAAGACTTTTTGGAAAAAACACATTTGTAGTTTTCTACACACGGCTATTCACCTTTAAATATGCTTGTCCAAATTTCTTTTGTTGCCTATTCAAACGCTGCACTCAGAGCCCGGAAGTTTAGGCATTTATTTCGGTTAAAATATGCGGGTAAAAAATACGAAAATACGCAGTAATATAATTAAAAGAGGTATTTATTAAAAGTGAAAATAGAGAGTAATATCACTCATTATTAATGAAAGTAAGTATTTAAGAAACTTTAAAACTTTAATCTTTATCACATAATTAAAGTGCTTGGTTATCGGTAACAAAAATATGCCTTTTTTTTTCAAGTATCAACTGTCATAGTCAGTCCCTTGTCAGAGAGAACATTTTTCATCATGGAAAAAGAACGTTCTACTTCTAGTGATTCAAGCATATTTAAAACAAGCTATTTTGGAAAGACTCATATCAGTTACAACATGATATCTTGGAAATGTTCATCAAGAAAAAATAAAGTAGTTTAGAATAGTCCTGGCGAATGAACAAAAGATGCGCAGTGGTTTCTGGTCGGGTTCAATTTCTGTTTACGCGTTTATAGGGGAATCACGCTAGTACTATCTTATTCTCTTATGCTAAGTACTGAACACATTGTAGGGGAGGTTTATAGTATAGCTCTCATCTTTCTCGCCTGTAACTGTTTGTTACATTTATGCAGCTGAGAAGTTACCCCTACCACATATTTCCTAGAATTGTCTCGCGCAAATCGATACAAGATCATTCGCCAGAATCATTCAAAACTACTGTACTTCCTTCATTCTATCTATTTTCCGGTATTCGTAAGCTCGAGATAACCGTGTGTTCCTTTCTCTAAAGAAGGATCTGCTGTTTAAAGAGCTTAAGCGAGTAGGTTGAGATCTTTTTGATTGCTTGAAAAGAAATAAATGCATAATAAAATTCTCAATATATGTTTTTATGAGGTAAACATGCCACTTAATTTTTATAATTTTTTTTATTTTATTGAAATTCTCTATTTGCTTTTTAAAATGCGTAAATAATCTTAGAAAATCCATAACGGCCTAAAACAGAAAAAAAAAGTTTTAAATCTTAAAATAGGCAAAGAAAAAAAGGCTAAATTAAGGAAACCTGTTCATTTCTATTTTTACTTTTAAATATATCCAACCAGAAAATGCATTTTACCTAACTTCCAAGCTCTGCATCTGACCCTTTCTCTCTGAAAAGGATGGCAAAGTCAGTCAGCATGAACCAAAGCATCATCTAAAAATCCTCGAACAGAGGAAGTTGCTAATGTGGGTGACGAGGGTATTGCTGAATTCACCTTTTGTTAACTGTTCTTGGAAACCCAGCTATTCTAAAACATCACCAAAAGTATGAGTCTTCCTTGTGTAATATTGTTTCGCATTTATATAGCCTTTTCATTACACTTATAATTTTGAATGGATTTCGCATTTAATCACATCAGCACCTATGGCATAATATGTAGAGAGTTTAAAAACAATACTAATCAAGCGAAAGAAAGAAAACAGTTTTTTTTTTTTTTTTTTTTTTTACAAAGTGACATAGAAGTCAATTTGACAAATGTGAAACATTACGCTAATGGGAAATTGCTCATGTCTTTTGTTTCTGATTATATTGTGAAGCAGATCATGGTAAAAAAACAAAGATACAGCTAGTTCCTGTTTTGTTTATTGTTTGAGCTACTGAGTTTTTTTTTTTTTTGTACTTGTATTCAAGAAGAGCATTATTATTTTCAGATCTGATACTGATACATATTGAAAACAAAGATTGATTCCTGAACAGCAAGTGGAGTTAGTGCTGCTTTTGGAGATAATGATAGGACAACAAGAGAAGCTGCAGACGATTTTTATCATCGTCCTCCTGATATTCCGAAACCATCATACTAAAATTTAGACAAAATACTGCATACATTTAAATCAACTTTCTCTGCCCTCGACAAGAAACGAAATGGTCGTCCCAAGTCTACTACTGACGATTCCGTGAATATGATAAGATTGCGAAGATTACAATCATCCCTTAAAGGTCAGTGCGCTATGAGAATCGAGATATTGATATCAATAGAGAATGTTAAAATCAGCACGTTTCCAACCCCTACAAGGACATATTGCATACTGGATCGCACAGTGTTTGATCAATCCTTCCTTTTGCGTGTTCTGTTCAGTGCTATTCTTTCTGGATAGGCACACTCTTAGAAAAATTATACAATGCTGGTGCAAAGAAATCCCGAGATGGATGCGTAAAGTTGTTGTCCCAAAAGCTATGATGTAGTGGAGAATATTAGATGATATAGTTGTGGAACCATATTTCTTTAATGAAAATGTAAAGAAACACACAAATGGGAATTGCTAGACAGCACTTTAATGAAGTTTTTATATGTTTTGCCACTGAATAAACTGATAAGAGTGTGGTTTGAACAAGATGGAACCATAGCACATTATGCTCCAATAGTTTGCTAGAAACTAAATAACATGTTTGGTGTGTATTGTCACGGCCTCCAAGGTCACCAGACCTCACATCCCTGTTTTTTTTTTTTTTTTTAAATAAGCGTAATAATACACTTTGAGACGACGGTTCCAAGCCGCTACATTTAGGAGCACAATTTCAGTCGTCGATAGATGGCAGAAGAATCAAGCTTCACGATTGCTCTCGGTCATTTATTTTATTAGTCCATTTGATCAAGTACATTATTAATTTATTTATTTATATTGCTTGAAAATCATGTTCTCATTATAAGCAATAATATGCGAGAATGGTGTTAAAAGAAATAATTTAAAAAGAGAATGAAAAGAAATTATTTTCGTGGCATGTAGCAAGAAACTTAAAAATACGAGACATTAACTAAGATGCTATTCTGAAATATTCATTTGGAACAGGAAACGGTAATATCAGTCATAGGAATACTTTAATTGCAATTAACTTAACTTTATAAACAAATATTAATTTATTCTTTCTTCATATTCCTACTCCCCATTATCATCGCTTTCGCTAATACTTAGCACATTTGGGTCAACCGATTCCCAAAATCATTAAAACGATAATAAAGTTTGTGCTATTATTTGAAGTTGCCAATATTCCTACACTTGTAGAGAAATTTATACAAAGTATCAGTGCCCAACTAATACAAACACTTCTGTGGAACAGAACAATGAAAAATACTTGTACATTTGTAGGTATGCAGTTGTAAAGTAAAAGCATAGCAGAAACCTTTGTGGAACAGAATTTTACTAATAACTACAAGTTACAAGACCATACACTTGTAGTGTATTATGAAGCATACTTTTGTGGAACAGGGCCCTGATGGGAGAGGTAATGGGTTACAATCTACTACCCTCTTCACTTACGCCTATCTCATATGTTCTTGTTTACTGTTGGGCGGAGGATCATAATTTGTGTGTATTGACCAAGTAGTTTAAATGTAAATAACTCGATGTTAAGTGTTTAAAGTGCCTAATTATAACTTAAGCTCTGCATTTTAAATATAACATATCATTTTGCTGTAAGCAGATTGCTACACTGCACGACATAGCTGTAACCTTATATTTGTAGGGGGGAACAACCTTCATTAACGGAATTATAGAAGTGTGTGATTGCGTGCGTGGGTGCCTGCGAATGTATATGAGTGTGTGTGTGTGTGTGTGTGTGTAATTAAAAATTATCGGGCAAAACTATTCTGAAATTAAATTTTAATTATTACTGTTGACCATTCGCTTTACATTATGTGTTTAAATAACTAATCTTCTTTTAACTTCTATGTTTTCATATTGCGATCTTAAGTACATTCAAAAGCTAAAGCAAAGAGACACGTTAAAAGATCAAAAGCAAAGTATAAAGAAGATGGCAACATCTGCCACGGTTGGGATAAAGACCTCCCCCCCCCCCCAAATTGCTGAGGGAACTCTTTCTAGCAGTTACAAGGATCTTTCATTGTAAAATAAGTAGAGGAACGATGCACGCCTATAAAGAGAATTTCCTCTCTCACTGCCCGGCAGTTGCATCTAAGTTGATCACAAAGCATGCTAACGTTGTGGGCCATCTATATGACCTGCACTATCGGAGAAAACTTTCCCAATTTTCATAAGCCTGCGGAGCTTCCGTGAGGTCCTAAGCTGTGTGAGACCTGAAATTATGGTCGATGAACCACACGGCCAGTTCCGTAGCACTGACCACTCTTTTCTACCGCTGATGCCCCCAACAACATGTCTCGACTACCGCCTGCGCTACGCCGATAAGACGTTACGGTGAAAAAAAAAAAAATGGCAAGGGAAGGCGTGGCATAAAAGCTAAAAGCAATATAGAAGCATTTGTTTAAATCAATCACTTAAACAGATAACATATACACACGACTACAAAGACTATATTGTGCTTAAGGAGTACCTCTTAATGCTCACAGTGAGCATTAATGTTTCTTTTTTACTTTAAATATCACTGCATTTTAACCATCATAATGTTATGCTACGTTAGGCTATGCGTGGACAGAAACACAACAGCAAATGTATGATGCACAATGCAGAACTAGTAACACATTAGCTAATTTGTTATTATAATAACAAGTGGATAAACTCATGTAATTTAAATTTCTTAAAGGTGATCTTATGTAATTTAGTTAGGCGTACAGAAACATTACAATTATTGAACGGAATATAAATTAAATCTTGAATTTGTGGACATTTAGGGAATATATGAATATGTATACATACATATTAAAAGGGGAAATAAAGATAATACGCTTAAGAGTAATATATGATTCGTTAAAAAGTTTGAAATAACATAAAAATGGTAAAAACGAAAATAGCCAAACAATTCACACAATATTTCGGATAGCTAAGTATCCTTTTCTACTTCTTGATTACCAGTCAAAAAGTCAATAGGCCACTGCCGAAGTTCGGTTAACCACGCAGGACTGGTAGGTGAATGGGATGAGAATGAAGGTGGCAGAACTCTTGCGAAAAGCAAAAGTGACAAAAATCTAGGAGAGAACAGTGGATAACCGTGGGCAGAGAAACACAACACTAAAATAACAACTAAAACACAAGATTAAGGGCTGGTGGTATTTGCCCCTTGTGCAAATCTCTGTCCCTAAGATTGTTTTCGGGAGCGTTATATGGTCGGTCCTGGTAGTGCAGTGGTAACCATACTTGCCTTCTAAACCCAAGATCGCGGGTTCAAACCCGGACAGGATCGATGGATTTTTTTCGGGCGTAAAAATCCTAAGTATGGCTTCCTTCGAAACAGAAGTTAAGCCGTGGATCCCGTTTCGTACATTTACGGCACGAAAAAGAACCTCAAGTCTGAAAGAAGAGACCTCTGAGCAAAATTTGTCGGTAGTTGCACGACCAGAATTGAATGGAACGCTGATGACCTGAGATGTTAAAAGGCATCCTTAAATAAACCAAATAAAAAAAATCAAGAGTGTTATAATCGACAGAGGCGACTTCTGTGATTGTTTATAAGCAGCGATACAACTGCAGAGATCAATCTGATGTTCAAGAGGTGATCTGTATACTGTGAAGAAAGATGCTTAGCTATCCGAAATATTGTGAATTGTGAGCCTATTTTCGTTTTTACTGTTTTTATGTGTACCTCACAACTTTTTAACGAACCTTT
Source organism: Metallyticus violacea (assembly GCA_030762175.1). Taxonomy (NCBI): domain Eukaryota; kingdom Metazoa; phylum Arthropoda; class Insecta; order Mantodea; family Metallyticidae; genus Metallyticus; species Metallyticus violacea. Next base: position 51,611,950 of record CM060840.1, on the reverse strand, counting down.
TATATACATAATTCAAGTGAAGAAAAATAAAATAACCTTTATTAGAGAAATTTTACTTAAAAATGAACCGATTGTTCAACACTTTTAAAGAAAGCACAAAGTTGTAAAAACATAAAACGTAATATTTGGAGACGAAGCTCCAGTTTTAAGAAACATCTTTATTATGGACGTTATTGTTAAACTTTCGAAATATTGAATGTTCTAGTGCGTTTTATCAGCTTATGTTTCCTGTGTGGCACAATCTGTTCATTTTGGAGTGTATGCATAAGTACGAATTTCAAAACAATGAATTTATCTGTATATATGTATTTTCAAATTTAGATGAATGTCTTATTTTTGCATTGTGTTCTAGGATATGTAACCCAAAATGTTATAAGTTACCCTTTCTGTATAACACAACATTATGCAGGCCCATTCGCGTTTGTTTTTTAATTTAGATTTTATTTTTAATTTTGCACTCTTAGGTATACAGACTAATTACACTTAACACAAGACTCAAGATGAAATTTAAACATTTTTAAATGCAGTAGTTCAACGCTCGATGCTCTGAATTCTATATCATTGCCACATGAAATTACGGATGTCTTGTTTGCATTTAACATTTTCAAGAATTTGCATAAGTATTAAATATTTTAAAACGCATTTATTTCAAAAATTGCATTTCGAGATCTGAAACGTATGCAAACATTATTATTCAGAACTGGGGAAAATGTTTATTACATAGAGGTAAAATTTTAACTATAACATAAAAAATACATAATAAGAATACTGTGAATGTAGTTAAAAATATTTTAATACGGAATATAAAAATTATAAAAAAGTATCACACTTCGATAATATTTCACAGGCATTAATTACTTTTAATTGTTGCTGTATTTTAAATCCCTTCTCATTCCTAATGAAAATAGATAAACCGTTTAAAGAATTCGATACCGACCAGATCAGCTTTCCTGGTTCCTGCTATTATTACTACTGCTATTATTACTACTGGATTCCGGGTTCGCTTCCCGGGGATTTTCCCTTGGCTAGGAAGACCTGGTTAGACTAGATCTCACCAGATTTAAGAACTGACCCTCTTCCCCCTGGCGCAGCATAATCACATCATCATCCATTGGGCTTGGCCTGCCCTCAGAAGACAACTACAATACCGTAGGGGGATGGCCAAGTTCAAGAGAATAGAGGGGAAAAATACAATACTTGAGAATAGAACAAAAATGAAGAACGTAATACTATAGAGTATAACAAAAATTGCCAACTCTTATTCCAGCATGATCCGTTTCAAATTTCTAATCCTTTTACCTTGAGATTGAGCGAGGTCGGTCCTGGTGGTGTAGTGGTTACCATACTTGCCTACTAAACCCAAGATCGCGGGTTCGAACCTATCCAGGGCCGATGGATTTTTTCGGGCGTAAAAATCTCAAGTATGGGCTTCCTTCGGAAGGGAAGTAAAGCCGTGGGTCCCGTGTCGTACATTTACGGCACGAAAAAGAACCTCAAGCCTGAAAGAGAGGCCTCTGAGCAAAATTTGTCGGCCGTTTCACGCCCTATGGGACGCTGATGACCTGAGATGTTAAACAGCGTCCTTAAATAAACAAAAAAAAAAAAAACGAGATTGAGCGGGTACAGTTTATTGGGATGCAGCGATATGAAAGGGAAAGCACGGGAGCGGATCGGGTAGGGTGGCGCAAACTAACATTCCCATTAATGTAACATATAAAAAAAGCAAATTTAAATAATATGGTATACTTTGGCATATATACTGTTTGAGTCATTGTTGTGCGTGTTTTCTGTCTTGGCACCTATGTAGCAATTAAAGTGACCATGGGTAATGCATAAGTACAGTACAATATGAGACAGTCTCGCAAGCATATCGGACCTATCGATGTCACATCTTCTAACTTCTTCCACTATGAGGAATCAAAAACTATGAAAGTTATTCATAACAGGTTTGCAGCAATACTAATTCTCTTTGGTTAACCTGTGATAGCGTAATGCATTTATAATGTTATTTAATTAATTACAGGTGTCTAATTTAACAGATTTCCTCTCATTTTCCTAGCCAAGCTATTATGATAGTAATCATATATTTATACACTTTCAGTTAGTACGTGAAATACTAATCTGGGAAGGATTTTGTGCCGAAGCACGATGACTGCGAGTTGTGAATCTCGAGAAAATTGAGACCAAGGCTGAACATTTGCGACAAGGTTTAGTAAAAATTGCAATATATGGCGTATTATATATATATATATATATATATATATATATATATATATATATTAATGAAACATAAAAATAAAGAAACACTATTAACAATGTAACAAATTAACACTAATAATAAAAGTAGATAAAGATAAAACACAGAGAAAGAGTCACACTTGAAACTGCTATATTTCGAACTACTGCGAGTTCTTCAATGGCCATTGAAGAACTCGCAGTAGTTCGAAATATTCAAGTGTGACTCTTTCTCTGTGTTTTATCTTTATCTACTTTTATTATTAGTGTTAATTTATATATATATATAGTAATTATATATCTTTAGGATTTCAAGAGTGACTTTATCTTAAGTGTTTTACCCTTTTAAAAGCTTTTATAATTACTGTAAATTTGTTACATTGTTAATACTGTTACTTTATTTTTATTTTTCTTTTATATATAAAATGATATATAATTATATATAATTTTAAGTAAGGATCCATGTTTTAATGGTGAGTTTAATCCACACCGTTCCCTTAGACCCACTTCGTCGAGTAACTGAGTATTTCGTACTCGCTCAGTCTCGAAGTTAAGGTACTGTATACCGAGACGCTAAATATGACACATGAAATCTAAATTTAAACTCGTTTTCATTTCTCTGCTTAAAAAGTACACCACTTAACGTTGAAGTGTAGCACAGCTGTTAAGTCAGTAGAAGTATACCTAAGAGAGTTGTGCAGTGTTTATGCCACCAGCAAAGAAACACTCGTTTATAGGATCATATCTGGTAAGAAGACAAAACATATGTGAATGAGTTTATAGCGAGAATATCTCCACCGACTCGAGCGATAAGTAACAGAAGCTTCACATCTAAATAGGATGTGGAAATGGGTCACGCACATGCTTGTAGTGCCGTACTTTTCATGCAACTACTACATTTTGTGTTTCAAGTTATAACATGGCGCATAAATCTCAACGCATCGACAGCAATTAACGAGCATAATACACACATCTCTTTGTAGTAAAAGTGTCTTCTTACATGAAAGAGTGCTACGCCTTCATGTTTGAATACAAATCGGCCCCCATCGTTCAGATTTGTACCAAGTTTAATTAAGAACGTGGTTATGAGCTCATTCTATTTTAAAAATCGCAAGATCTGAACTCCTTTACTAATATCTTTACCTTCATCACTTAAATGAAAAAGTAAACGTATTTATCTTTGGGTTACTAATGTTCAAAAAAAGCAATGCTGTAATGCGTACCATATGGAAGCAAAAATAGTTCATTCACACTTTTAATTAAGCAGTCTGACAGTAAATACCATCATTAACAGCGGGGTGGCTTAGGCGTTAACGCCTACGGTTCAGGTCCCGAATTATGCTGGAATGGATATTTTCACAGTTTTTCCGCTCTCCCATTTCATATCATTTCATTCCGTTAGTTGTGTTACAGGGTCGAACGTGCCAGAGCGATAGGGATTAATGCGGTGTAACGGTGGCTTGCGTTTTGTAACGGTTTTTGCCCCCAGTGTCTGATAATATCGATCTCTTTGGGGAGGCGGTTCCAAAAATACAAAAGTGAGTCAGAAAATAACGCCTCCTGTTTTTCCCCCTTTTAAATAGGATGGAAACGTGAGACATTTTAATTTGGCGCAGTAAATTAAATCTAATTATACATTCCTTGACAAAATACCTCCTTAAGGCAACAAGTGACAGTATTGCACCTTTTTAGAAAATGACAGACATTGACTGTGTGTTGTTAGACGCTAAGTTCGTCGCTTTACGAAGCTGAGAGTCAGAATCTCATTGATCACTGATTCCGCTCTGGCCGTCCAGCCACTGCAGTGATTCCACACAACAATGTTAGATCATTCGTGCTGACCGCCGGGTAACAACTGACGAATGTCTGCTCAGGACTATGTACAGGAATACATGTCCTTGTTAAAAGGGAACAAAACCATAAAAATATACCTTTAACCATAAAAGATATGACTATATGCTGCATAAATATGACATAGTGTTCTTGTAAATTAAAAAATAAAAAAAAAAATAATAGACAACAATTTCTGGCTGGTCCTGGCTACAAAATATAACGCATGGGCATTTCTTTTTGATCTGCAAATTTTATAGATTTACTTTTTTAATTTCTTTATATTTATGTTCATACATTTCTAAATACGTTAGTAACTGCACAATAAATTTTAAAACTTTTATTTTCTGACAGTTCTTAATTACCTAATAAAAACATCCACAAAATGTGAAATGTACATTTCAACTGCAGAATAATCCACAGCTACTAACACAAAGATAGTATATTCCTAGATAAAGTCAAATGATGTAACTTCTTTCCTCCTACGTATGAATTATCTTTTATGTGTAAAAAGTAGCGGATATTAATTTTCACACTATCACAACAGCTTTTCTGCAAGTGTAATGAATATGAAATTACTATCGTACATCCAATTATGTTAAATGTCGTTGCGTATATGAAACATTATTCTACAATAAACTATAGAAGGAAAAATTTAAAATTTAGATGATAAATGCCAGGGTAGGTCCATAAGTTTCCGGCTCACCGATAAAGATTATCGCCTTCACAAAACCTTTATCTGGTGTCAAACCTTATCTGTTAAGTAAATAATTGAACTGTAACTTCCGCTACGCTGGTTCAGTTGTTCAGACACAGTTGCATAAAGAAGGCTATGTGTAGAAGATTGTGACATGTTCAAAATGGAGATTAGAGATGTTATTAAGTTCTTCACAAAAGAAGGACTTGCTCCAAATGAAAATAAACAGCGGACGGTGTATATCCCCCCTCAAATTCTACCGTAAAAGAATGGCCAAACTTTTTCGAATGTGTCGAGACAGTATTGAAGACGAAGAGCATGCAGATCGGCTTGGAGATGCTCACCCCTGAAAACATCGCTCATGTGGAAGGAGAAATTATGGAAGACCGGCGACTCAAAGTTACAGAAACAGCGGCAAGGTTGGGTCTTTCTAAAACAACAGTCCTTTGAATTATTTATGAAAATTTAAACATGAATAAAGTTAGTGGCTAGAATTCTTTCCTCAGTCCAAAAGCAGCAACGAATCATCTCTTGTCAGGCATTTTTGGAGCTCTGCCGTGGCAAAGAGAGAAACGTTCTACAAACCATTGTTACAGGAGATGAAACTATGATTCTCTGCTATGATCCCTTGTCCAAAAGAGAATCAGTGGAGCAGCGTAAAGCTGGCGAAGGATCATCTCTAAAAGCCAAGGTCACTCAGTCAACCAAGAAGATAATGGCCAAAATCTTTTGGGACTGTGAAGGAATAATCTCCATTGACTTCAAGGAGAGGAACGCCACAGTGAATGCGGAGTACTATGCTGGCCTACTGCACAGACTAAGTGCTTCCATAAAAGAGAAAAGGCGAGGAAAGCTGAGTGATGGTGTGTGCCTTCTTCCCGATAACGCGTCTGTGCACACAGCTCTTGTTGCAAAGGGAGGTGTGAAGAAATGTGCCTTCAGGGAGATCGATCATTCTCCCATACAGCCCAGATCTAGCTCCCAGTGACTATTTCCTCTTCTCAAAATTCACGAGAGTTTGACGAAAAATAATCAATGCTGTTTATGCCCATTTTGCAGACAAAACTCCCGACTATTTTGGGGGGGGGAGGATTGAAATGTTAATTCAAAGATGTGAGAAGTGTATTGCAATAAAGGGTAACTATATTGAAAAGTAAAATATGGTTTTTGTCTTTATCATACCTAGAAAATAGTTAGGCCGGAAACTTATGGACCTACCTTCGTATATTACTCGCCTTTGTGTTATAACAGCAATTTAAGAGTTTATTTCTAAAAGTTAAAAACATGCAACTTTTATATTCCATTTGTTTCTTAATAAATACTTAAAGTCGTGCTATTTTAAGAACCATCTTTCAGGATATGTAATATTTTTTGTGAAAATTTCGGCTCTCATATTAAAACTGCGAAAATGTTGTAACATAAGGAAGATAGATTTTGTTATTCAAAACTTAAACATGGGCTCGCATCTTCATTTTCACCGCCTGTGGTGCCTCTGTAGCAAAAACGGGCGTTAAACACTATTAAAAAAACTTCATTTTCATGACTAACAAAATTGATATATCACGTATTTCAAATTTACCACTACCCTTGATATTTCACTACAGTTTTCTAGTAACAATCTCAAAATCTTTTCAGAAGAATTTCGAGTTATGTAGCGCTATTGGTTATCAAACCTAACTATTACTCCATTGCCTTCTTTTGGAAATTAACTTCACTTTTACTTACTGTGTTGAACTAAAATACCGTATTTGTCGCCAAAAACATGCCTTATACATAACGTATATAGCATCTTTCATGGCTTTGTCGCCCGTTTTGCCGCAGCTTGCGGGTCAGCAGTTAGAGCGATAACTCCCGGAAAAGAGGATGTAATATCTGCGCAACTGATTCAAGGTCTCATAATTACAATAAAAGTAGGCGTGTGCCTTACGACAGGAAATGGAAATGTTATCCTGTTACATCTACACATTCCTCATTTTTTGTAGAAAATTATCATTCACACGCATCAGTTTATCTTCCGCAATTATGGTTAATTTCTCGCCTGAGGTTTTCTTTAACTTATAATATATGTGGGTATCTCCATAGAGTTTATTTTTCAACTTGCGCCATAAATACATATACTATCAGGTAAACGGATCGTGCGGTCATACTCTTCTGCAAATTAGCCTATTTTAAAAAAAAAATTCCGAATGAAATTTAATGGTTCATTAGCTGTATGCATGGTGGTACAGTTTTGCTGGAAACATTTCAGTTTAGCATTCATATGGCAGTTGTTCCAAAAATGTGCGAGTGTGTGGTTCTCTATTTATGGTAATCTCAAAAAAGATAAGGCCTATTACTTTGTATACATTTACTGAGTACCATACACCGATTTTCTTGTTATGCAAAGGGGTACGTTTATAAAATCAGGATATCTGTACTTCCAACACATCGAAGCATGACCACGTAGGTGTAACCATGCTTTATTAGTAAATAATATTAAGCATGAATAATAACCCATCGTTAACGTTCGGAAACATCCAATTACAGGAAGTTACTCGACTACCAGCACCACCTGTCAGCAATACAACGGTGATTTTGTTTTAAGTTTAAATTGACTGAATTTCAGATGATGACAATTTACAAAAAAGATGTCTGGAATATGTAGATGTAGCAGAACATTTTAAACTCTCCTGCCATAAGATACATGCTTATTTTCATTGTGTTGTAGTTAGTTGTACTTGCAAGAACTTGAATCATTCCGTGGATATTACATCCACTTCGCCGAGAATTATCTCTGTGACCGGCGACCCGTAGTGAAACGGGCGATAAAATAATGAAAGACTCAATATGCCTACAATAAATAAATAATAAAAATATCTAATTTTCCAAGAGAAAGCGTTATATAGACAAAATATGCATTTGTAAACTTCAAACAGAACTTCTGAAAAAAAAAAAAAAATAGAGCAAATAAATTATATCAAAGCCAAAGGTTGCGGCCAGAGTAGATGGATTTTCTTAAAAGCGTTTATTTAACAATTAACATAAAATCCTTCTAATTATAATATGCATACGGTTCAGAGAAAGTTAAAAAGAAACAAAAGCAATTTTCACTTTTATTTAATTTCAGAAATCTTCTTTGTCCGAATGAATTAGGTCAAGAGCCTGTTGTAGTTTCAGATCCATCTGTTCATTGATTTTTCCACAGATCTTTTCACTCTAGGTTTATAATTTACCGTTTTTGTTGATAACCTATTAGCATCCATTCTAGGTCCTTTCATTTCTGTTTGTAATATTCTATATTTTTGCTTATAACAGTAATTTATGCAGTGTGTTATTAGTTTTTCATTGGACATTTTATCAAGTCTTGCAATTTCTATAATAGCTGTTGAAAAACCTCATTCCAATTGCTTGGATTCCGCTCTCATCTGTTTGAATGCCCAAACTTCATTTTCATACAGTAGTCTTCATAAAACTTTGTTGAAGTTTTTACTATTCTTCTTACTGTTCCACATATACACTGAAGTTTATGCAACTTATAATTCATACATTCATCAAAGTTAAAGCTTTTAATTTTACAAATAAATTTAATATTTATTTTCACCCTTAAAACCCCCGCATCCCCTTAATTTATATTACCAGATCTTTTGCTTTGAAAATGAGTGCATTTATGTCGAAAAATACCATTACTTTTCATAACTGTATTATAGCTACCAACTTTTTTGAGAGCATAAAAAGTAGTGCAATTATAGTGTTCAGAAATAGCCTCTCTACTCCTGTTATTTTGGTCTGTATTCGAAGTGTTTGTAGGTCCCTTGGTTCTATCGCCATCTTCACTTTCATCACTGTGAGTGATAGATTTCGTCTTCAGAATGCTCCCATCAAAGAAATGTATCCAGAGGGAGCAAGGTCCCTCGAGCCCTAGCGACCATGCAGGAACGAAGGATGCAACACAAACAAAAGAAAACACCTATAGCAAAACATGAATATATTTTGTATTGATACAGAAATAGAATCAGAGAAAGGCTTACGGAACGGGTTAGAGTATACGAAAATCAAACTTGATATGAGTTACCTACAAGTGCAAGAATTTAATATGTGGGACTATAACGATAATTCGAATAAGTATGCTGTAATAGCACAAGAAAATGTTTCGGTCCATGCCTTGTGCCCAAAAGTCATCAATAAAGTTGTTTTGCGTGTTAGATAAACTAAAGTTGAAAAGCCATCCGTTCTCATAGTCCCTGGACAAATCACAGCTTGGGTTCTGTCGTGTGGTCCAAACAGGCGCGTCACTCGCACCGCATCCGTACTGGAGTCCCCGAGGACCAGCAAGCACCAACACGACGTTCTGTAATCACAGAACGCAGTACCCAGCATGACAAACCGTGCATATGCTTCTTCATTCTGTTCAGCTCTTGCTTCATTTAGTCAGTACTTGAGTTGTTTGCGACCTCAGTTTACTTTTGGGGAGTTATCTCAAGCGTTTATTATTATTACCAGTTTCTTCCACTTATTGAGTATCTCGCTCTTTTTCATACATTACACTGAACAACAAATTGTAACTTTTTCTTTTGCACTTACAGGCGATTTTGTAAAATCATCACATGCTAATTTCAGATTTGAAATGAAAAATTGAATATCACATACCGTTTTTGGCGAAATTAGGTTTTAATATTACTCATAAAAATGTAAAATAATACATATAATTAAAACCTATTCTTAACTATAAACAAATTAAATCTCACAAAATATGTTAGTTTTAACATAAGATATATGTGTGAAGAATCCAACAATAATATTTATAATTAGCTGTTTCCAAAATATTTTTTTTAGAATCCTATAAAAATGTTAAACAAATGATTTAATTTATTCACATTTTCAAAACATTTTTCTTAATGATATTCATATAAGACACTAAAGAACTTCTTTAATTAGATGCCAACGAGAGTCTGTTAACATGCTTAGTGACCATTCTCCTGTGTATCATTTTTCCATGACAGCAACGTTCTATAAAAAAGATTCTTTTTTATGGTGTTTAACGCCCGTTTTTACTACTGAGGCACCACAGGCGGTGGACAGTGGTGACACATGAAATGAAATAATTGGGAAAGGATTTTTTGCGGAAAGAAGCGTTCCAGGACTAATTTTAGCGCACCTCCCCGGCATTTGCCAGTTATGAGGACTGAGGAAAACCTGGGAAAAACCTCAGTCAGGGAGGACGGTCCTGGCAGAATTCGAACCCCAGACCTCCCGCTCACGATTCTGCGCCTTAACGACCTCGGTCACACGTAGCGGTACATTCTTCGTGTTCACCACTCATGGCATCCGAATTATGAGGAAGAAGTACAATTGGTAATATTTTAATTTTGAGCCTTAACCATGTTTGTTTCTCATTATCCATTAACAAATCTTCAAAAGCATATTGTATTACTTCAGGAACGTGTGGACCAATAAAAAAACCTATCAGTTTAGCTTCACTTAACCTGGGAGTTTTACTTTCAAATACTGGAAACTTTTACTCTCTTACCCTCTCTGTCTTCACATTTACCCTACATTTATGTGAAAAGGTGGCAGACAAAATTTGTTTTTTATCTAATGATTTGTTTCTGGCGCTGTGAGCCAACAAACAATTCCTGGCCACTCTTTAACTTCATAAAATTGCTCTTTAGTTCAACTGTTTCTCTTAAACAGAAAGCAATAGAAATTGGTGAAAACACTCTGCATTCCTAGAGATAATCCTATCATTTTAGGATGTCCACAAATAGCCACTAGTATTTTTCATAGTTCACAATTTTTAAAAAAATTCACATTCTCTTATTATACACATCCGTTAAACAAGATAAAAGCTTGCAGAATGAGCGTAACATATGACCTTGCTCATAAATTAGCAATTGTTTTCCAAAAGTTTAGGTGATATAACAAATCAAATATCATTTTTGTAATTCCGAATTACATAAAAATAATGCATCAATATTAAGGCACAAATTTCAGTATTGTTCACTGCACACTTGTGGGCATTCCCCCAAGGTGTGCTGGCAGTGTAGTGAACTTCTGAGGCCGGGAGGCCTACAGGGCATTGCTAGATTGTTCCTGTGGAAATGACGATAAAGATGGAATTGTTACGAGGATAGGTCCATAAGTTTCCGGCCTCGCCAATAAAGAAAGCAAATGTCTTATCTGGCGTCATTCTTGATCTGTTATGTAAATAATTGCAGCTGTAACTTCCGCTACGCTGTGTCCAGTCGTTCAGATATAATTGCATAAAGAGGGTTATGTGTAGAAGAATGCGACATGTTCAAAATGGAGTATCGAGCTATAATTAAGTTCTTCACAAAAGAAGGACTTACTCCAAATAAAATTAAACAGCGATTGGACGGTATATATGGGGAAGCATCCCCCTCATATTCTTCCGTAAAAGAATTGGCCGCCAAACTTTTTCGAAAGGGTCGAGAAAGCATTGAAGGCGAAGAGCATGCAGGTCGGCCCTTGGAGGTGCTCACTCCTGAAAACATCGCTTTTGTGGAAGGAGAAATTGGAAGACCGGCGGCTCAAAGTTACAGAAATAGCAGCAAGATTGGGCCTTTCTAAAACAACAGTCCTTCCAGTTATTCACGAACATTTAAACATGAATAAAGTTAGTATCTAAACTTCTTTCCTCAGTTCAAAAGCAGCAACGAGTCATCTGCTGTGAGGCATTTTTGGAGCTCTGTCGTGGTAACGAGAAAGAAGTTTTGCAAACCATTGTTACAGATGAAACTATGGTCCTCTACTATGATCCCGTGTACAAAAGAGAATCAATGGAGTGGGTAAACTTGGCAAAGTACCACCACTAAAGGCCAAGATCACTCAGTCAACCAAAAATATTATTACCACAATCTTTTGGAACTGCGAGGGAATAATCTTCATTGACTTCAAGAAGAGGAACACCACAATAAATGGGGAGTATACTATGCGGCCTACTGCATAGACTACGTACTTCCATCAAAGAGAAAAGGCGAGAAAAGCTGAGTGGTGGTGTGCGCCTTCTTCATGACGACGCGGCTGTGCACATAGCTCTTGTTTGCAAAGGCAGCGGTGAAAAATTGTGGCTTCAAGAACATCCAACCTACAGCCCAGATCTAGCTACCAATGACTATTTCCTCTTCTCAAAACTGTAAAGGGGCCTTCGAGGAAGGAAATGTGAGGAAGAAGTGATGGATGCTTTTATTTCTGTTTTTCAGACAAGACTTCTGACTATTTGGGGGGAGGGGGAGGATTGAAATGTTAATTCAAAGATGTGAGTAGTGTATTGCAATAAGGTATAACTATATTTAAATGTGAAATATAGTTTTTGTCTTTATCATACCTAGAAAATGGTTAGGCCGGAAACTTATGGACCTACCCTCATATGTTGCAAAGGGTGCTTAAACCTAGGAGTAAATAAGTTATTCAGATCATGGTCGCCATTAGGAAGAATCCCCATGACAATTCAGGGAATCGAACCCAGCTTCTAGGAATAGAAGTCAGGGGCCCTGACCGCTAGAAGGAGTTAAGTTTGTGGGATTAGGGGACCAAAAACAATTATTTTCCATTCCATTACCAAAAATGGCCAACAAATCTTTTGAGTCAAGAGTGACTATGTCCGCTTTCAGCAGAAATAATCTTTTGTGGACTATACTTAAATATACTTAAATAGTAAATAGTTAAGTCATTTCGCTGAACACAATTTCACTTAAAACAGATGAGTGTCTAGAGAGGGTGAAAGCAATTAGTCGAGAGTATCTTGTAATTGGTTTACAAGCTCTACCTAAAAATATATTTGAATAAGTGTCAGAATGTCGCTTGTTTCCCTTGCACCTTTAGGAGTGAATTTTCTCCGCCATGTGGGTGAGATGATTGACAGAAGAACTAATAACACGAAGATAGAGACTCAACAAAGTTTAATTTCCGTTCTGGAATACAAAAAGGAGAAGGAAAGAAAGAGTGCTGTTCAACGTTGACCGAATCTTGTCAGTGCGTCGAGACAAAAATGTGACAATTACAAAAAAAGCTACAAACGAAATTAGATGAAGAGAAATTGAAGGGTAATCGCAGCTAGGATATTAAGATGACAGATGTAGATTGTGGAAATGACAGTTTTGATGTCTAGTTTCATATTTTTTTATTTATTTTTTCCCTCTCCCGACCAAATTCTGTCACTTTAAATACTTGTTTTGCATTTTTGGTATCACTTTATTTTTCTGTTACAAACTTTGATTAGACAAACAATTCCTTAGCACTTTATGAAGCAATACATATTTTAACATTTACTACACCATCCATTCTGTTTCAGAAATATTTCAAGGATATGCTATGGGATACTTTTCAGGGGCATAATGATCATTGAGGCTTTTCAAAACAACTATCTTCAGAGCTAAGCACATTATTCTCAGGAATCTAATTTGTACTTATCAGTTATCAAGTAATTATTTTATCTAATGAGCCATCATCTTTGAAAGTATAAACTGCATCAAAGGCTGCTCTTCAGATGAAAAACCAATGTCATATGAAATATTCAGAAAAGCAATCATGGACAGTTATTCGTACTTCTCAGATTTATTTTCTTAAAATACTCCATGCCATAGTTACGTATGTCAATAAGGCGTTTAGGTAGAGGGAGCTGGTTCGAAACTTTTTAAGTCTTGGATTAGGTTTTAATCGGAAAAGCAATTGCTCTGCGCATTGCGACCATTGCTTTCCCTTCCTTCACTTTCTGAAAATTCCAGCCAGTTTTATTCATACAGATCTTCGTAAATTCGCGTATTTTCATGAACTAATGATTAAAGTATTTAACTCTTTGTGTTGTATAATTTCACAGTCACACAGCAGATGAAATCAACCAGCTTGTCAATCTTGTAGAGATGTGCATGAGATGAAGTGGAATATTAACAGACCCACTCTGCCTAGGGTCGAAACTAACTTGGCCAAACTGTCCGAACGAATTTTTCATGTTGTGAAATTTTCTCAATCCAAAACAAACAAGGTAGTTGCTTCGTTTCTGGTCTTCTATTTTATATTATTCTTAATTACTTTTGGAACAGTATATAGTATAAAATATGAAAATAAATATTAAGGCTTATAATAAAGTATAAAATAGGAACGTTGTGCTATTAGCCAATAATAGACCTGAGAAAAACAAGTACGGGGGATCCCATATGGTAACAACTGACCTTACATTCCCTCCCCACTAATTTTAATACACTTTTACACTCCTACAAGAAACAAAACAAGCGTTCTTGTGAAATATGACCCCCTTAGATGCAATATTTGACAAAAAGTGGTAAAAATTATTCTTTTCATAAAAATTGTCTATAGAGCCATAGCTCTTAAACTTCTTAAAATAAATTTTTGAACAATAGCTTATTTTAAAGTTCACATATTATTGAAAATAACTTGTGAAGTATTGTCATTTGTTTGTAAGAAAACATAAAATATGCTATGTATATTTGAACAATTTCCCCACGAAGGCAACATAAAGTACAAATATAGTAAATTTGCAAATTATTATGACAAATGTGTTAATCTTCAGATTTGTGCTCCAAAGTGAATTCATACCCAGAAGTAGGGCACTTGTTATCTGCCGTGAACGCCGATAGAGTCAAACAGCCAACAATCTCAAGTAGAAAGTGTTTGCGCGCTTTTTATAATGCTAGCTCACCTGCCGGCCAGATATTGGAGTTCGGCATACGGGCGATATAGGGTAATAACGCAGTCAATTTGAAGTACATGCACAGAAAATAGGCAGACTGCAATACGTAGGATGATCAAGATGAAGATGGGGATAAATGTTGATGGAGCAACGAGGGAAAGTTGGTAGGGAAAACTGACATACCAGGAGAAGACCTCCCCAAGAGCAGCTTTGTCCACCACAAACCCTACTTACGGCAGCTGTGATACTAGCAAAGCCCATGTATTCCAAATATTATTTAACGAAATTATATTTCGTGTGAGTTCTTGTAGCGTCAAAACATAGTGGTCCAGTTTTTGCCAGAGAAAGGGAGAGAGAGAGCAATTAGCCGATATTCTCCCCCCTTCTATTTGCTTTGGAGAAGTTAGTCAAATATTAATTATTAACTTATTTATGCACATGCTACATTTTTTATATTATAGAATGTGTACTAGGAGCTATAATATATTTGGAATGCATGTCTTTGAAACGTATGATTTTTATAAATATGTGATAAATTAATCCCCAGTTTCCGAAATATCAGATATCGATAGCCTTGTTGCTTGAATAACAGTTTCTGAAAAGTCAGATAATAGTTATGAAATAGATGACCCGTTGGTAACTCATCGCGAGAAAATTTACCAGATATTTCTCTTATAAGCCTTGATTTACTCAAAAGAGGGCAGAAAGTGCACTGCGGTGAAATTTTAATAATAAAGGAGCGAGATAAATCCATTTTGAAAATTATACCGTCGTTTATAACGTACATTTTCAGTGAGTACATAGAAATCCTAAAAAATATCGACTTCCAGTTCTGAATCTACATTAAATTTTAAATATTTTATTCTAAATCTGATTTATGCGTTCTTGTTCTTTATACCCGTATAATGGATCATTGTCATCTTCATATCATCAACCTCTGGTGACGAAGAAATAATTGGGCCTAAGCAGCTAACCGGCGTATATTTCTTAGAAGAATTAAACCATTAAGTTTAAGAAAAGGTTTAGGTTATCCAAAGAAGTAGTGATGAACACACGGATGAAATAGAACATGTGGAATTAAATACAAATATAAATATGTCTATTTTAGGGCTAAACCAACTGTTACTGTGTTTCAAGGTTTTGAGCTTGTGGTAGTTTTCAAATTGTGATGAGCGACAATTTAATGCGTATAAATCTACTACATGTAAAACTATTAGCAACGCTACCGTTTCATTGAACTTTTAAGGCAGAATTACTTAAAAATGCCAAAAAATAACACAGATGAAAAACGAAAGATTTATTATTTTAACAAAGCATGTTTTCCTTATGCAAGCATGCAGTTTTCTAATGGAGAAAATGCAAAGTTTTACAGAAACGAGAGAGGCATTTTTCATTAAACGTTTAAGTGGTGTATAATGCAAAATTGGAAATTCTCTGATGCACAACTTTTAATAATTCGTACATGCGCTGCTCAGCATGAGCAGGAAAATTTACTCTGATTTTCTTAGTACATCGCTACTTGCGGCTACATACTAATTATCTAATTAAAAAGTGGGAGACGTCTCCATTTGTTGAGAAAGCTAAATACCGCTATCAAAGAAATAATTTTCCATAGATAATAGAAAGGTTAATTTTTGCATCTGAAACACATTCTAGTTATCTGATAACTTTTATAGAACTGGTAGCTATTGAGTAGATATCTAGAGATTTATACAACAGAGCCTAATACAAGAAAACTAATGAACTTAAGGCAACAGGGAATGACAAAAATGTAATATATACATTAAACATTATCATCTTGAAAATGTTAGCTTTGAAGTGATATATTACACTTATGATAAATATTATTACAATTTAGTTTTAAATATTTTAAAGTAGCGAAAAAAAATGCGAAAGGGAAAAAAATGTTTAAGTTCAATGTTTAATAAATTTTTCTAAAAAAAAAAAAAAAAAAAAAAAGGCAATAAAAATGGGAACTTCTGTGTTAGCGGGACATTTTACTACATTTCTATGTTGGAAGCCATGCTGGTACTGCAAATGTTTGTTTACAGCAATCAAATACACAATTGTGTTTTGAGTAAGTTTTAAAGGTGTTTACATTGTGTTTAAGTTACAAGATGTTTGTATTACGTGTAAAGTGATCAAAGATAATAAAATCTTCAAAAAAGGACAAATAAATTACATGAACAATTTATTTTTCAAGTTTCATTGTTCCGGGTTCAGAAGTTCCTCAGAAAATGAGGCAAGTTGGCAAATATTTTTAAAAAACGTTTACATATTTAACTCAACACAATGCAATATTCCTGTTCAATTTCATTATTAAGGTTTCATGAATATGGGATAAAAAGCTTGGCCAATAGATACTGAGAAAATGAGGCATTAAGATTCTAATTTTAACATTG
Source organism: Metallyticus violacea (assembly GCA_030762175.1). Taxonomy (NCBI): domain Eukaryota; kingdom Metazoa; phylum Arthropoda; class Insecta; order Mantodea; family Metallyticidae; genus Metallyticus; species Metallyticus violacea. The sequence goes on along the minus strand of CM060840.1, from coordinate 51,595,140 downwards.
GTAAGATATTGTAATTCCCCGTCTACTTATTAAAAACGGCCTCACATAATCATAGAATCTTTCTCTTTATATACGATTTATTCAAGCCAATATTAATTTGTAAGATTTAACATGAAGTCGCCGGTACATGATATACATACCGAAAAGATATGTGTAAAATAATTGGGGGGGGGGGAGAAAACAAGAAGCAAAAAGAACGCATCTCAAACCAACGACTTCAAAAATAAAAAAGGTGCTGACTGTTCGACATGGTAACACTTCCCAGAAAGAATCGATACCTCATCCAGATTCTTAGCATCGAAGTTAGACGGCGCCATGTAGAGGTTTCTACGACGTGATGAGGAAAACCTCTGGAGTTTACTGCTAACAGCGTACATAGTGCAGCCATCTGCCGAGCATTGCTCTGGGGACGCTCCACATTCAAGCATTGTTACAGGGCCGCCAGAGTCGATCCTTAATTAAGGAACGGCATGCGGCGGAGCAAGATGGAGGTTTCCCAAGAGAGAGCACTATCACAAGCCAAGTCCAGTCACACTGATAGATTATCCACTGTAGCGACATCTTGATACTGGGACACCAACAAGTTTTCTACATGCCGTCTTTGATGAATGAGAAACTAGGTGAATATTTGTATTGCTTCAAAACTGTAGGTTTTGAAACAATATTTGCCATTTTTATTTTCCTACATACCCGCCACCAATTGCCATATGTCTTCATAAATTTTCGAAAGTGCCTTCAATGTTAGAAATCGAATCAGAGTCACAGGTATGACTTCTCCATATGAATGGTCATTAAACGCTTCCGAACGTCAATATGGCCATTTATTGACACGCTATACTATTGAAGGCAATCAATGTCTCTCATTAAACCCTCAAGGCTGGATCGGTTCTGGTAGTGTAGTGGAAACCATATTTGCCTCATGGGTTCAATACCGGCCAGGGTCGATGGACTTTTTTCGGGCGTAAAAATGCTAAGCATGGTTTCCTTCAGAAGGGAAGTAAAGCGTGGATCCCACATCGTAGATTTACGGCATGAAAAAGAACCTCAAGCCTGAAATAAGAGGCCTTTGAGCAAAATTTATCGGCCGTTTCATGCCCTTAATTGAATGGGACGTTGATGACCTGAGATGTTAAAGAGCGCCCATAAATAAACCAAATCAAGATCAATCCTTACGATTGCTAAATAGATGTTAGCTGCAGAAGCACATGCAATATTGCTCTTCATCTAACACTCTTAATTAAATAGCGTTTCTCGGACACCGAATATACTCATGCGGAACATGCGATAGAGTTAAGTTCAATTAATTACGAAGAAAATTAAAAAGTAATTGTATAAATTTTTGACAGAAAAAAATTAATTTATTCACAAAAATGGAAATGTACACTTAGAAGTACATATATTTTGCCACTTTTTCACGGAACTGCCGCGGGCACGCCGTGGGGCAGTTGTTTCAAAATGGCAGCGAGGTATTCCACAGAGTTCAACACAGTTCACAACTGTTTGTAACTGGTGTGCAAAATTCAACGCAGGGCGTGTAAATGTCTTCGATGTATCCCGTTCTAAACGACCTCGCACATCCCACACACAGAGCAATGTTGACGCTGTAGAGGTATTGATTCAGGAGGACCGGCGGTCAACAATCCAAACAATGGCGGATGTTTCATGTGGCAGTGCATACATCATCACCCATGAAGAACTTGGGTATCGCGAGATAGGTCCCTCGACAGCTCACACCATAGCTTATAGAGGATGTGTAGGATAAAGTCTTGAGCATTTGCTCCGATACCATAGAGCTGAAAACGCATTCCTCGACCACATTGTTTCATAACACCCCTGACCGCCACGGGTGGCCGAGGTCGTTAAGGCGCGGACTCGTGAGCGGGAGATATGGGGTTCGAATCCCTTCCTAACTGAGGTTTTTTCCAGGTTTTCCTCTGTCAAATGGCAAATGCCGGGAAGGTACCCTAAAACTTAGGCCTGGAACGTTTCCCTCCTTAAATAAATCCTTTCCCAATATATCATTTCATTTCATGTAATAGATATTATCAGTGTCCACCGCCTGTGGTGCCTCAGTGTTAAACACTATTCAAAAAAATTACATCTCTGAACGAAAGCAACCGACTACGGTATGGAAACACACAAATACAGTACAGTCCCGTTATAGGAAAGGTTTTGCTTACCGTTTTCTGGGACAGCCAGGGTATCATTCTTGCTGATTTTGCAGTAAAAGAAACAACAGTAAATGCTGCTGCGTACTGTGTAATCTGAACCGTCTACGAGCCGCTCTGCGCCTTAAACATGGAAGTCATCATTCTCCATGAAAATGCTCGTTCCCACGTAACGGCATCAATAAAGCAAAAAGTCAATTCCTGGCATTGGAAAATTCTCCAGCACTCAGCATACAGTCCAGACCTGGCCCCGCCAGACTCTTACATGTTCGGCTCACTGAAGAAACACTTTGCAAACATTTCAGCAGCGACACGGAAGTTGAGAGTGCTGTGTGTCGTCGGTTACGCGTTCAGCATTACTGTTTGATTTTCCCTTGTATATATTCATAAGGTTACTTAATATCTTTGAGTTCTATCTAATTCAATGGAAACAATTCCCTTGTAAGTAATGGGCAATAAATATTGTCAATTAAATATTTTCCCTGTGATATTAAAAGAAACATTCCTAACCAGTTAGCTGTGGGACTAAACATTGTGTCTGCAGTGATAAATGTCATGAATTAGGAATAAATTATCAGTATATAAATTCAGTGTCTTTCAGTGATTTGGCATTCGCCCTGCTGCGCAATGGCATAATGCTGAAAAGATGCAGGAATAAAATATATGTACTTTTAAATTATAAGCGTGCTTTAAAAAGCTTACTTTCTCAAAACTACTTTGGAAATATTCATTGTTGACTGGGAGACAGATGTTGTTGTGTTTCTTTAATTTACACGTTGCAACTTTGCTCCAAAATGCTCATTTTTTCTTTTCTACGTTTTTGTACTTCATTTAATGTTCGGGGATTTTATTTTTTAATGTCGTCTTTTAATTCTGCTATTTCGTAGAGTGTTGCAGTTGATTCCCACTTTGTAAGCAAAATATGAATGATATTTTCGGTATGATTGTTATAATCATGATGTCTATAATTTGATTTCTTATCCAACACTAATCCCGGCGTATAAAATTTATTTGCTAGTTTATGATCTGTACTTATAATACTTGATTTAACTTTCCAAAATGCTCTATGACGATAAGTAGGTTGTTATTTTGCATAAAGTCAGAAGGCATGAAACTTCTTTTTTCTTTAGTAAATCTATGAACCAGACTATAACAACACGCATGCAGGAGGTGGCATTGCATGTGATAACAATGCATTGTATTTATATTTCCCGTGACTGGTTGCCGATCTTGAGAAGACCCTGCTAATGCGCGCTTAAGTACGATATCACAAAAATTTTAATAAAAATAAGAATACTCCTGGGAATAGTTTTCTCATTTACTAATCATTCTATTAATATAGGATTAATTATTTTTATACAAACAATCTTTATTTGTCTTATTACAGGGTCTATATCAATACGATTTTGATTCTAACTGCCGACAATCACTTTATACAGTATTGATGCGTAAACGCAATGCATAGTAAAAATATTAAATCAAAAGCATTTCAACAATGCTAGAAATACAACAAAAATGCATTAAAATTTTCACTTGCTTTAACACAATTTCTGAAATATTAAGTATATATTTTAAATACAGGACTCTAACGTATTACTCTGAAGATTCTTTATGTGCCAGCCGCACTCAGTCTCCCTGTGGCGACCAATCTCAACAGCAAGCTCATTAAGCTTGTATCACAATGCATTTGGAAACGAACATATCTCACTCCTGATCTTGTTTCCTTTTCAACAAACATCCTGCCACACAGAAGTTGTATGTTTAGGCGTAGGATAATCCCACCCCCTTCCGGGTAGTGTTTAACGGAGTGCATACACATGCTTAATGGGTACAGTACCTTCGCTGTCGCTGGTGTCGGAAAGTGGGGGCTCGTTTGCGATGTATTGGCGTCCGCTCAGCAGGTTGTTCTCCACCACAGGCCTCTTGTCCTCCAGCTGACGTCGGAATGCACGGTGGTCATCCTGAAACCACATTAAGCCTTATTACTATTACTAATTACGGCATTCCACTGGAACCACGTTTACCTTATCGCTGAAATTACAGCTCCGGCTTCTGCTGCTGCTTTACTAGTGGTTCAAAGATAATTACTACATACGAGGTCGAACATTGCTGAAAATTATATCACTGGCCTAACACACACTCTCCTAGAAGAAATTAAAGCATAATTTACTCTGTTTTTCCACTATAGTTTTAGTTTTTATTTTCATTTCCTTATAGTTCAACACGACTATATTTAAGCAAATTTCAACGTCCCCTTTCACTGCATAGCAGGTGTACAGTAAACTAATATTAAAATAGCTTCTTCTACGTATAGTTGCTATTTACCCAGTTGTCAGTGCTGAAGGCGAGTGCCTATAGAAATCAATTAATTACATTACGCACTGCTATTCGGTTTACGCATCTAAGAGAAATGCCCTTTTCAATGTACAAATTTCATTCAGCAAGAAATTAATGTTTACTCCCATTTTTCACGACGTTAACACTATCGCACATGGGGAGGGTTTGGGGAAATATATTGTAGCATTGAGTTCATTAAGAAGTATAGGTTACAGTTGGAAAGATTACGTAAAGAAAATTAGGGTTTCCGCATGCGCAACATAGGGATTAGGTAGGGTTCTTTACCGCATTTCCAGAGTCGAGTGTGATAGCTTGAGAAGGGTGGACTTGCCGCCGACAGTTCCGGTGTAGCCATCTTGTTGGCGTCCATTATGAATGTTAAGTGTCTCTTATTGGTTATAAATATAATCCATTTCATAATCTTAATATTGTTTTTTCTTTCAGTGTATACATATGCCTGATATTTTCCAAATTTCATCCAGTTTTAAGTCATGACAGAATTCCTTTAGATTAGTGTTATAGCTACGTTCCTAGCCTGAATCCAGTATGTTAATGTTACAGAATACTATTTTAGGCAAGTCGTTAACAGGGAATCGTGACAATATTATAGGTAACACAAAGAAGTATCGAATTGAATTTTCACATTTTAGCCTGTGTTATTTTCTAGTTACGCATGTAGTACAAATTGCATGCATGTAGTTTTCAACTTTTCGAAACCGCTTTTTTGATTATGGCCGGTTTAGACGAGCATGAAATCGTGATCTTATAATCGCTCCATCTTGAAATGTTTATTCAATGTAAATATTGCTCCGCCACAAAAAAAAATGCATTTAATACCTCGTTTCTTAACTTATTAAATAAAAACATTTTAGGAAATGATATCATAATTAAGCATTCTATATATGTGGAAGCGGAATAATTCAGCAATGGGTGATTTGTCTAAATAATTAGAGCGTTGTTTAAATATGAGAAATAGATTCATTAAAATAAACAAAATAGCCGTGGCAATTAAACAAATATGTCTAAGATGAGCTTATTCGTCCTAAATAGACGAAACGGAGGTTTCAATCAAGAAGAACTACACCTATGACATCTTCTGGAAAGCAATTAGCGTTATAGGGCACATACTTTTTCTTTCCATAGCAGATTTGTAACTTATAGAACTAATCACAATTTTATATACTACCACATATTTATGAGCTTAAAGTCTTCGCAAGCCAACCTTATTTACGATAAGAGTAAGAGCTAATGGAGGGAGGCTGCACTGTTACCACTAACAGTACAAAATAGTGTTCTGAAGTGAATTTGCCCAAGCCTATCAGTGTTGCGCTAATATGTTTTTTACTAGCTGATTCTCAGTTGTTCAAGCTTTAATGCTACCCCACAACTCGCCTTCAATTTACGCTTGCAGTCAATATATGGATAAATGTACAACTCAAGGTAGGGTTTGTACCAGCTCTAATTATTTCGTATCATGTTATTTTTTCCTCAGAATTATATTCACATATTTAAAGTACATTTATCTTGCCCAATAACATTATCTTTATGCCAGGAAGAAATGAAAGAAAATTATTTTTTTCCGGAAATAAGGATAATCTATTAAATACTAAACTTGTTTGTAATAATCATTATATGGGAAATTTAATTTAATTTTCAATCAGTTTAGTTTTTATATCAGTACAGTGTTTTAATTTCAAAGCGTCTCAATCTGAATTTAAAATAAATTTCATTTTATCAAAACAATTAGTCGATTTAAATATTAGAGGGATATTTAATACCAATGATGACTATATTTTAGTTCCCACCCTGTCACCCCCAGACACTTTTACTTTGAAATTTTAAATGGCAGCTCTTATATTTTAAAGTGGTTTCAATTGTTATCAAGTCTTTTTTCTATTGTCCCTATAAACCTAGAATACTGTTATTGTTGAATTTGGACAGAATAAACATGCAAAAATTATTAAACATTTAATGTGATAGTTGTGTTTTGGTAATACATAGTTTCAAAATATAAAAGAGCAAAATGTAAGCGAATTAGTCGGGAATTCTGAAATAAGCTTATTACTGCAATATTGATGAATGTAATATTAGCCACATTAAATTATGCGTTCGTCCTGCAACTTACTGACTTATTTGTAATTATGTCTAACTAGGCAAGCAGCCGTGCCACTGAGCCGCTACTTTGATTTAGTATTCGATGGAAAGCTCAATAATCAGTATTGGTTACATTTTAAATTCTGCTCACCCTCAGCTTCCCATCGAGGCGACCCAGGTTCGGGTTCCCAGCGGCCATAAGTGGATTTGTGGTGGATAAGCGGCGCTTGAGCAGCTTATTTTAATATTACAAAATAGATAACAGCAAGAGATATCAATGGAACAGGTCCTTTAGTACAATTTCAATCAAAGTTGTATGGAAAACTTTTTTTTTTTTTTTTTTTGAAAACCTAAACTATGAAGAGATTTTAATAAAAAGAGTGTTGATTTTATCTATATCACCATCTGAAAGAAATTATTTGTAACAGTACGAATGTTTTAATTGAATTTGTACTTTCTCTTGATTTATTGTAATCACGAACAAATTACCGCAGTTACATATGCTTCGGTAAAACACGAAGCATCACACAGCGATATAAAAATAGATATTTGCTTTCAGCTTGTGTGAAAGGGGACAGGAATGCCTTTATCGATGAGCCCCATAACTCGCAGAACCGCGATCTTAAGAGATATTTTGTTTCATCCTCACAAAACGTGAAATTTGACCTGTCTGACTCTTTATTAAAAGCAACTTTACTTTATTTTTGAATGAAACGATAGTTAATTTGTTTAAAAAGCGGAGAAACTTACCAGCATGCATTATCTCAAATTCTTTGAATTAAATGCTAAATAGTGCATGTTTGTTTACAGAGATCTAATTTACACTGTCCATGAGGAAACCTAATATACTTACACTTCATTTCCAGCTTTCTGTCATATGTTTTGTTAACTGAATCGTATGCCAACTGATAAATTTATTTTCCAAAAGCAGAAATAGAAATTCGCAAACAAAAGCCTAAGAATAACGGGAAGGCTTTTTTTGAAGTGTGGGATTTTTATGTGCGTTTGTTTATTTTTGCAGCGTCATAAAGGCAGCATCCAAAAGCTGCTGTATCATGTGTTCCTTGATAACGAGGATAAAAAAATACAATGGCTGACCACGAAAACAAAACACGTTCTTTCCCTCTCATTCCTGTTGTTACTAACAGGCGGAGCGCAGGAGAGAGTGGCCAAGCGGTCGATATACAATGCGACTTGTACCGCTAATAAAAACCGACTGACTGACTGACTGATCTGGAGAATCCAAATGAGGGATGGTGGCATGCTCAGGCCTAGATAAATGACATTCCCTTGCACTGAAAGAATTAAAACTAACGTAAAGGTTACGGCAGTCAATAATAGACCGATATTAATCTTCTTATTTTGTGTAGTCAATTTCCATATCTTCTTCACCTAAAGCATGACTTCTTCGAATTTTCATTGGTAATCTGAATTCTCAAAAGATACTTTCATTGAATAATACAATAGTTTCAAATTCATTCTCTTGCTATTTTTATTGTTAAAAATATACAACGGTGAAAACATGCACATTATTTTATACGACTTCAACTTTTGTTACAGGTCCTTTTTCTGTGAGAAATATTTCATTTATTTATTTATTTATTTATTCGCAATCTTTGTATGTTTTGTTTGAAAGCAGTATTCATTAATTCGAACTTATTTTCTATTGGTAAATGCCAGTTAGTAAGCTGTCTTTATGAGGTATCTCTTACAGTAAGATCATATTTGGGAATAATGCATTATCACTGTTAATATTCCGTGAATATGATTTTCTAAAATGGAACAAATTTTATGCTGATAACAATATTTTTATCTAAAAGTTCACAGGTTAACAAATGTCAATTATTTTACATCAAGATCCTTTTAAATTATTTCATTAGGATCATTAAATAGTCTTATTTTTCGTTTCCTTTTGATCTAAAATGCTTGCTTCAGTACCCGCTGTGAATGCAACTAAAAGAGTTACTGAACTTTAAGGCTATAGTAACAGTTAATTTCAAAAGCACAGAATATCCATCTCGACCTATTTGTTTGTTCCTATTCCTAATATTTAAATTTAAATATTAGGAATAGGAACAAATTAGGAATTTAAATTTAAATCTCTTGAGCGATAAGTAATTAAATTATTAAATTAAATTAAATTATAATTAAATTATTTATAACTGATTTATTTATTTATTTATAACTGATGCAAACTAGCTAATTGGCCAATGAAGATCAAACGTATGTAGCTTTTGCAGCTGCTACGCACATATTTAACATTTGCAAAAGAAAAATTATAGTATTTAGATTAAGGTATTTGCATTGCACGAGATTTTTATATAATTACGCACTTCAAAACATGGAACACTTAAAAAGATGAGTTAAAAAAATTATGTATGTATATCATCAAGTTGTATTGAATTTATGACCATTTTAAAATGTTAAAATTACAAAAAATTAGTGTTCAATAATGTCATATTCTCCCTCTCATGTGGCTCTACAGCCCGGGATGAGCCTTGACCTGCCGCGGCGACCGTTTGCTTCCTCTACCTCCGTCTTACGACTTCATTGATAGAGGGCAGTATTGCAGGGAAGCATGTGATCAGTATGTCGTGCGGGTCGCCTATCACGCGGTTTTCGTGATCGAAGAACGCCACCTCTCTACACCAAACAGCTTCCCAATTGTCCTCACGAGGCTGGATGGACCCCGTTCCAGACCTCCCTAACTTAAAAAAATTCCTAAGTAGGTACCGGGAATGGAACCCGGCCTCCCGGCCAGCTATCAGCAACAGTGAGCACTAGATCAAGTACAACAATGCCATATATATTTATGATACAATAAAAATGTTAGCAAAAATAATAAAATATCTTTACATTTATAACGAATGCCCAAATGAAAGCGAAACTTTGATTTTTTTCTGCAAGGAAGTAAATGTGATATGTAAAGCTACACACAGTCGCCTTGTCTGTTCAAGCAAGTGCCCCAGAACGTTACTAGAATATTCTGAAAGAAGAAGTTCACGTTGACTGTAAAACGAATCTTCAAGGAAGTAAGGAAATTCAATATCGTTGACAAAAGTTGGTATATGCGTAGCAAATACTCATCCCCATGTTCATTCGACAGTAAACTTCAGTTCCATATCACCTTCTGCGTTCAAAAATTGAATACGCGCTTTTGAGTATGTTAGGACGAATGCATATTAGTGACCGTGTCAATTCAACGCGCTTCTGCACATAAAACCAGAATACATCTTCAGAGAATACCAACTTCTTTCATTTGGGCAACTTTGTAATACATTTGTCAAATCCTATACTTGAAAGTTTGTCAAGCTATACAAAATATGTTGTCTTGGGATGAAACATTGTTTTAACAGTATAGAGTAATTACTCGTATCTGTTAATTTCTCAGCTGAATACATAGCTCCTGTTGCACAAATATTCTATAAGAACACATTTGAATCTTTCCATATCATGGAATGATAATAATCTGAATTCTAAAATATGCACAATAAACTTCTTAATAACAATGGGCTTGTGTAGATTATATTTTCCTAGTATTTGTGTTATGTATTTGCATACGATGAATTGGTGAACGTAAAAAAGGAAGTGCAAAAATGTTTAGTTTTCAAAATAAACTTGTACGTGATATTCTATCATTTTCCACTTATATTTTTCGCATTGCCTGTCTGTATCCCATCAGCTATTAAGGAATATATGTATATTCTAAATATGCTTGACATCAGTACTTATATGGTTACAATGTTTATAAATTGTAAACTCGTGCGACACAACTGACAGAAAGAAATTTAAGCTTTATCATTACTATTACTTTGTTACATTTTGGGTTCAGCTTGAAATAACATTTTCTTTTACACACACGCAGAACCTTTTCAGGATTGCTAACTTATGTTCTAAAGATGTTGTTACGCTTGCTATGAACTCAGGGAATATGGGACTTTTTGTCGAATTCTTTGCCTTACTGAAAAAGTTTTAACTGCTGCTCCATTCGTGTTATTTGTCCACTCCTGTAGCGCTTTTCACGTCCCTTTTGCTACCGTGCCATAACGACTATTTTTCTTGATGCTATAAAACGAGTTCCTCATTTTCTGTAGCAGCTGCTCTTACAAGACGACTAGTTCACTTAGCTCATCGTGAAAAACTTAAAAAGCTCCATACTGAGGAGTGTAAACATGGTACATAAAATCCTTCACTCTAAAAAGCAATGGGAAGGAAAACGAGAGAGAGAGAGTATTCATGTCTACAAAATACGCTACATATTCCAGTATTTCTCACTTTTTTTCCTTCTGAATGACGCAAATGTGCGTCGCAATAGCGAGCGAAAACGTTTTTTTCATCCAAAGGCGTATTTATCGGATGATTCTGATCTCTGAACTTCAGCAATGCGCCTCCGTAATACGGGCAGAATAAGCGTGGGAAGAGAAATGCAGGCAATGGAATAAAAAGATTATGGATTTAGTTAGCACATCCGATATGGAACGGAGAACTGAGGAATGCGAAATGGAACGGAGGCGCGAGGAAAATGCGATGGTATTTTCGTGTCAAAAGTATTCTATCTGATTAAATATTACACTGATGGAGAAAGAGTTCACACCGTACCTTGTTTTAAGCCATCAGATGCCGTACTAAATTCCCTCTTATCGTACACTTAAAGTTTGCAGGGAAGTAAGTTTGTTTAATCACTCATGCAATGAGTTAATAAAACCAATAGATTTTAAGGATTCTAGATTTCTATTCACATTTAAAGTAAAGAATTATGCTAAGCCTCAAATACAGAACAATAGCTCTCCATGGCCATACTAAATAGTGTTTCCCAAATGTCCTGTACGACCTACCACTCTCATGTTCCAGTAATTTCAATTACTATCAATACCTAAAATTACGAAGCATATCGCGGAGGAGTAATGCACTGGAATGGTCCAATCACGCTTTGGTATATTTACGTTCATATCATGGCCACAAGAACAAAATGTATTACTAGCAGAATCCTTAAACTTGTGTCTTTGAAACCTCTTTGATATGAAGTTGAGAGTTTTGCTCCGATTTAGTGCCAGAGTGACCTTCATACAAAAGCTGTTCCTACTTATATTTTTGACGAAAACAGACGCAGAAAAACAATGCATCCCAGATCCAATCTTGAGAGTCAATTAACTGCAAGTCTTCAACAAATTTGTAGCAGTTGTTTATGTACGAACACACTATTCTAACGAAAAAAAAAAAAAAAAAACAATGCCGGGCTAAAAAGGATAAACAAGCACCAACTTACAAAGTTGATACATACCTGGTAGGAGTGTACCGCGCGCTAAATCAGCGTGAAACAGACAGCTACCAACATGCCACATCCATCGGACATAACGAAAGGTCGTATCGCCATTGCAGTCGATAAATCAGAAGACTGAGTTCGGTTCAAAGGGCAACAAGAAGATGGTTTAACGAAACCATGTCCGATAAGTATGGGAAGGCTTAAGATTAAGGCCTCGGCATTTGCGAGTCTTTTGTCACATCACTTCTGAAGAGAATAAACGATATCTTAGGCCACGATGATTGGAGGACCTATTTATTTACGAGATTAACAAAAGAATTTAAAAAAATGTCATTTTCATTTCCTGTTAGAATTAAACTTGTTATATTTTTGTTTATAGATTGTACGTAAGTTGTAATTCATAAAAATCAAAGGATACTTTCCTTAGTTGTTAGAAACTAGCAAAACCTTGTAATTTTGTGTAACGATTATATCAATCCTACTTTTCCTGAACACATATTTTTTCCTTCTAATTGGTGTTATTTTAGAGGACAGGCTTCGATTTAATTCCTCTTAATATGATGCCATGAAGGTACTTTTGTTATTATTCAAAATTAAAGACTTGCAACAAACTCAAAAATATAAATATTGCTGGTATAATTACACATACATCGTATATTATTTCGTGGGGAAAATGAAGAGCTAAGTCATTTCATTTATAGATAAACAGTTAATCGCAATCTTCTTCGAATATCCCTGAGTTTATGGTTTAATCGATTGCTTTCTCTCTCTCTCTCTCTCTCTCTCTGTCTCTCTCTGTCTCTCTCTCTCCCCATTCATTCTACTCATAAAAGCAACAGACTGCTGCCAGCTGACCTCTGGAGAGTTGCACGAAGTATTTATTTTCTGGCCACTTTTCTTCTTCTTCTTCTTCTTCTTCTTCTTCTTTCGTTACAGTTCATCAGGATTAAATTGGAGTTTATTTTTAACATTGAAGAAACGGAAAGGAAGACACGCCCCCCTTTCAGCTCTTATCTTTAAAAATTAAAGCATTCTCATTGGTTTCACTTTGTCTTGAACTAGAAATGGAGTGATGTTTCCTGGCAGACTTTTACTAAGGTTATTCAATGGCTGAAAATATCTAAGTCAGTTCTAATAGAACATGGACAGCAAGTTCATATTAAATTACAGAAAATGTTTTTAGAAGTAGAAGATCGAACGATTCATCAATCTGGCTTCGCTTTTTTAATCACTTGCAGCTTAACTTTGTTTGCCATGTGTCACAATATTAGAAAGAGATATTGCATCAAGCTGTTTAGCACCTCACTCTCCACAAATTGGAGAAACAAACATCCTTAGCAAGTGGCAAAACTAATATTTGATTTTCCTACTTGAGCTACTTTTAGACTATGCTATTATCTCTTAAAATATAGAAAACCTTAAGAGGTCCCCGGGATATATAGAATCAGAGGTTCGCGGTTCCGTGCTTGGAGGAGAACACGGTATCTTAGTGGGTTAGAGCATCGGCACGAAAGTTCTATGGCTCGTATCCTGGCCGTGGCTCAAAATTATCAGTTTGATTCTTCCTTTCCAACTAATGTCCTATACATGATTAGTGCATAAAATGTTTCTATATTTAAATATATTATTTTCCTGTACTGGTTTTTGACTGAATGTCCTTTATCCATGCTCTTTGTTTTGTTAACTGTAAAGTTTTGTTTTGAAGTGGCGTTAGAGGCGAGACGATGTCTTACAGGCATTGGTCGGTGTTTCCAAATGAATTATACATTGGCAAATAAGTTTATTTTTCTCACCCTTATAAGGAAACATGTAAGTTGATACCTGCGTTTTGACCCTGTTCTTGGCATTTTATTGGAGTAAGTAATTATTATTCATTCATTTCTCAACACAGCTTCAGGACTATTGCTTGTAGCAATAAGCAACACACTCATATAAAATGGAACTAGTTGGGTTAAATATCACCAGAGAAAAGTCGAAAGCTAATCGAGCGTTACAGAATTTTCTACTAGCTAGCATTCTGAGGTCTTATAGTTTGTACAGCTGCCGTAAGATTACAAGCAAATCTCTTCTAACCTCGTCACCTACCACCAAACAACAAACTGCCGATGGTACGCGAATCAGCGAGTGAAAAAGAATATAAAAGCTTTATGTTTCATAGAATAGCAGATTTGTCATCCATACATCTGCAACAGTTTTCTCTACTCTCCATTTCTGGGGAATTTTTATACAGAAAAAAATTCTCTTCGCTATAACCTTTATCTCATTTTACATACCTTAGGAAGTTTAAATTGCTTCTATATTTACTTCATGTTCATATCCTCCATGCATTTTCATTTTATCCAATTTTCTCTCTGTTTCTCTATGCACTGTGCATACCAGTTCTTTCAAGCACTTCTACACTTCTATTTCCTCCTGCACATCTTGTACTTTTTGTTCCATTCAAAAGCAGCGTCTCTTCTGTGCGTAATTTAACTTTTTTTCTCCTCCTTTTGTCATCTGTGATGTGCTCACGAATATGACAGAAAGCCCGTTCTTTCTTGTCGTTTTAATTTAATTACACATTCCCTGAAATTTCATTTCGAACTACCATTTGAGTTATATACACGCTGAATAAAGCATTTATAGATTTACAGTAGGAAAAAAATCTTGAATTTCTCCACTTGCTCTTCTGATGGTGAAAGGTACAAGTTTCATGTTTTATCAGAAATGATCATCGAATTAAACGAGACATCAAAACAGCTGTGGAAAAGAAAAACACATTTCAGTTCTCTTGAGATAACAATCATGACCGTTCCTTCCTTCAAAGAGCTCACAATAACTGTTCAAGACTTTCGGTGTCATCCCCAAGCTACAACCTTGGGACTCTGGTCTATGATTCGGGTGCTTTGATATCCAGGTCCTGACTGAAGCTATAAACAATCTCATTCTGCAAGAAGCAAACTCAGCCAAGATCAAAGATGAAAAATTCCTTCAAGAAATAAGATATCAGTAATATCAGCATAAACCTGAGATGAGTTAAAATACATGAAATACCTGTTGTAGTATACATTGGACGCTAGGCCGAGCTCAGAGTCAGCTATAATACTATATTATTAATATTTCTCCTCCGTCTCTTATCGGTCTTTTGTTACACTTAAGCAGTCCTGGAGGTCTAGTGGTAACCATACTTGCCTCGCAGACCCAAGATTACAGGTTCAATGAATTTTTTCGGCGTAAAAATCCTAAGTTTGGCTTCCTACGCAAGAGAAGTCGGTCGTAAATTCACAGCATGTAAAACAACCTCAAGTCTGAAAGAGGAAGCATTTGAGCAAAAATTATCGGCCGTTTCATGCTCTAAATTGAATGGGATGCTAATGACCTGAGATGTTAAAGAGCGTCCGTAAATAAACCAAACAAATAAAAAAAGTTACATCTAGCACGCTCAATATAATACTGATAAATTTGGCAAAGTAATTTAAAATAACTTCCATTCGCTTTGTGGAATATGGTATCTGTTCCATTTTTTACTTTATGTTATTTACATGTTTGTTTTTATGGCTTACATTCTTCTAGAAGATGTTCTCGGGATATAATGTGGAACAATGGAAGACAGTCATGACAAAACGTTAACACTAAACAAGACAATGCAATTAGACAAATTATTTCTTTGGGAGATACTTAGCATTACCTTGTGAACGCAACGGCTGCTGCAGTCACGCCTACTTTCACGAACAAGTGCGGTGGCAACGGAGAAAACCGAGTACTGTTGCATAGTGCGGAGAAGTTGAACTTGTAGTGTGCTCAGGAACGGCAGTTGACTAAGCGTAGAAGTCTAGCGTCACTTCAACAAATGCAGGTGGAAATAACAAAATCAATAGTACACAAAAGCAATTTTGTAGGAAGCGTAATAGTATATAATACTACAGCGAAATCAAATGAAATCAACCAAATGCTGTTACTGCAGCATTGTAACACTTAAGGAAAATGATAATTATACGGGAAAATGCATGTGCTTTTAATACTAAAAGTTTTGCATGTTTCCCGAGCTGTATATGCGAGATATTTCTTAATTTGAGGTGGGGATAATGACTTCTTTTCCAGAAACAGTGCGTGAACCACTATATTTTACGAACTTCCACCCCGATGTTTCCTCAGTTTCCTATTTTCAGTTTTTAAAATCATCAAAGGATGAGAAATGTATTTCTTCCGATTTTATTTTTATTTCATGCACTGATTCTAAATATTCAAATAAAAGAAATTCCGATGTTACTTCATGACTACATAAGCTGCACGTCATTGTTTTCTTTCCCCCTCCCCTGATCCCTCACCTCGGTAATCTCGCTGATGGCGAAGTTGCGGCATCATTGAAATTCTTGTTGCACATTTCACAGTGATAGACGTGCGATTGCTGTGTTTTAAGAACAGACGGATAACATTGAACTTTTCCGGTATACTTTAGAAACATGTTGTCTTATATTTGTATTGTATTCATACACTCTTCCCACATTTCACGCATACGAACTGTTTTGATGCACTCATTATAAACAAACAAAAAAAAAAAAACACAGCACATACTTTCACACTAACACTATCACACTCCACGCTAAAAGAATGAGTTTTTTATATTTTTTTAGAAGAGGCACTATATCAGGCGCAAAAAGAAAGGTTTGTTTACAACAGAGATGATATAGCCACGATAACTTTCACAACTCCAAACTAACACTAAGGAGGCGACTTAAACTTAAGGATGCATTCGGTTTTCCGCAGTTGTTCGTGAAAGTAGGCGTGATCGCAGTACCCATTGCGTAAAAGTAAGGAGATTCTACTGACAGTTCCTCATAAGTGGAGGTTTCGAATGGTGCGGGAGAAACGACACCGAGTTTGAGCATTCAAGATTTTTTAAAACCTAAATATACATTATTTAAAACCTCTATAAAAATATTTTGGTTAAATTAGCAGTAGCGATTTTATAATGCCGCTTTTAAGTGTGCATTCTTAAAATTAGAATATAACATTTTAATCTTTCATAAAATTCATATATTTAAAACGATTAATTTTCCATTGTTCTGTTTCTCTGTTCGAATATTTATATACATTGAAAATTTTCCAACGCCTTTAATGGTTGAGGTAGCTCGTTAATTAGTAAACTGAAATGCTGAAAGTGCTTAAGGAGTTGTATATCCAGAAACATCACCTTCTCAAGCACTGTAGAAGCTCTGGTTTCCAACATAAGACCTCTCCTTGTCAACACAAGGTAACACATAGGTAAGTTGTAATGGAACCGCAGATACGCCATGTGTGTCGCGCAAAGGTAGCACATAGCAACCAGAAATTTCCCTTCCTTGTTCACCATCCGACAAATTACCTCACATCTGCATTCAATGTGTAGCTCCATGGCACAATTGCCTTAGGCAATCGGCTTAGCATATATAAAAATTGCTATGTGCTTGTCTAATGCCCTCTGGTATTTATCTTTAATACTTCAACATGGCAGCTGCAGCAACTGTTATCAATCTGGAAACAGCTAACAATCCTGAAGAGAACCGTGAACATCCTGATAAGTTTTAATATGAAACATTTTAAACAGTTTAAAATGTACATTCTTGACACAGACTTCAATACTTTCTAGTTATCACAAATTGTAAATACAAAAGCGTTATCTGCTATCACTATCCAGATTAGTGCGTAATGGATAGGTATGATTTGCAGTAAACATGAACACCTACATTGTAAATTTAAATATAAAGTGTATATAAACGAACTATTTAGACAGTATGTAATATTTTAGACACTAAAATACTTGCAATTTTCACACTTTGGAAGTTTTACTAGATTGGTGTGTGGTAGATTTGTATAGCTTACACTATAGATTTGTTAATATGTATGTATACATTCAATTCCTATATAAGGTGAGTTTTTTCATCCTGCGGATTGGTAACTAGGCAAATCTGCATTTTACAATTGATGGGAATTGCAGGTGAAACTTTACATAATTAGTAGTTATACATTAATAGATATCCCAGAATAAGCATTATTTCTCTCTTCCGTGACAGAAAACAAAACAAAAAAGTATACTTGAATGGAACACCGCTATAGCCAACGCGCGCACAGTGCAACACGAATCAGAACACGCCAAGAGGCACACAGCAGCCAATTCACCGAAATTGACACGATGTTTACAGAATAGTTTCAAAAACGTCTTTTTAAAAACGGCTCCGGCTCGTAATATTGTATATCTTAGTATGTTTTATTAGTTAGTTTTTTTTTTTTTTTTCAAAGTGCTGAGCAGTCTGTTCATTGTGTTTTAACATTAGTCATGAAGATTATTTTACTTTTCTCAAAACCATTTCAATTCATTTTTTTTAGTTCATGTGAGTTATTTGGAGGCAAAATAGATCTGGGTGATACAAGATCTGATAGCCTATTTTCCTTTATAGATTAACCTGGCCTACGGTTTAAAAAAGTGCAATGAATTTGCTTTGAAGGTAACTGAATGACCCATGTTTATAAGGGTAGGTAACGTTCTCTGGTATTCATTTATACACGTGCAAACAAGCGTTGCAGCCTATTATCGAGAGTAACTGTGTTCCAGACACTTCATCTACAAGGGCATCAAACGAAAACTGCCAAGAGCTTCACCAAGTGCCGATCGTTCTTATGCTCAGGCCAGGGAGGAAAAAAGGATGGATAAGGCTTCTTCGGATTTTCTCTCCTTTGGTCCCTCAAGGATGGATTACGATGGAAAGCCTTTAAGGATGACAAAGACGTGATGAATAGTGCACGTGACTGGGCCTGCGTTGTGACAAGGGGGTTACAAGAACGACTAAGGGGCTTCAGGTTTAGCAATGAAGAAAGCGCTTAAGCGAACAACATAAGCGTTTTAGTAAATATTTCCTTGCATTTGGAAAATGACGTTGTGCAAACAGGAGCATTAAAAGATGCAGTAGTTATACTCTCCTATTATATATTATGGAGAATATTAAAGCTTTATTAGCAAAATGCACATATAAAACTCAGTAGGGCTGCCATTATTACTGGCAACTTATTCGAACTGCCTTTAAGAGGCATTATAATGGAACAACTTAAAACTTTCAGTACACTGCTACTTAATGATCTCTTAGAAAAATTTCAAACATCAGCCTAGACAAAATATAGACCCACAAGAAAGTTTAATATCAGTTATCTACATTTACAATACACGAGATATCAACTAGATTTTCTTTGTTAACACTTTAATGCTGTTGTGTTCTTCGTAAGATAAAGGGGTGCCGCTCTCCATGTAGCTTGCAAAGTTTTGTGTAATTTTGGAGATCGTTCGATCGGTTAAAGAATGGTGTGGTACGCAGCTTTTAGTTCTTGCTAGTGTTGCAGCAGCTGAGGTTCAATACGTTTCCTGACTAAGGGTTTTCCCTCAAGTCTTAAGGTAAAAGTCTGGGAAACTAGTCCCTAAAATCCCCCGAGTTCATTCGGTGAATTATCATATATCATTCCTTGGATTGATTGATTGATTTATGGACGCTCTTTAACATCTCAGGTCATCAGCGTCCCATTCAACTCAGGGCGTGAAACGGCCGACAAATTTTGCTCAGAGGCCTCTCTTTCAGGCTTGAGGTTCTTTTTCGTGCCGTAAATGTGCGACACGGGATCCACGGCTTTATTTCCCTTCCGAAGGAAGCCATACTTACGATTTTTACGCCCGAAAAAAGCCATCGGTCCTGGTCAGGTTCGAACCCGCGATCTTGGGTTTAGGAGGCTAGGTATGGTAACCACTAAACCACCAGGACCGACGATCATTCCTTGGAATAACCTTGTCGTTCGCGCCTTCCACGCAATCCAACCTCAGATGTCGGCTACAGCTCGTCAGGCTAGAGGAGCATCCCAGAAGTCCGAATGAACAAAGGTGGCATTAAATAAATTTGCCCGTTGTGTCACTACATTACACTACTGCCCCAGTTTCCCGTTAATTTCTCCTCCACTCGGCACCCCACAAGAGCAATGTACGCGCGGGGAAATTTAATCAACAATGGTTCAATCGACAACGATAATCCAGTCTGCCTTAACCATTTCATACAAAACATTTTTACCGCCTCTAATATTTTATCCAGTTCTTTTGTTTTCAACTAGTGTGCGGAGTATATATTGAACTTTCGATATGAAAATTAGATAAATAAATCTTCAAAAATACAAACTTCTGTGACGGAAATGTATGGATCTGTAGACACTGCAAACATTAATAAATTAACAAATATTCTAAAGGGAATCTACGTTTGAAAAAAATGAAAGCAATAAGTGCAGTCGTCCAGGGATGAGCTTATAAAAAAATTACCTTGGGGATTACGAAGAATGGCATCTATGAAATAATGTGCCAGTGATATCTTGTGCTGATAGATAATAGCAAGTTTCACACCAGAAAACGCTATTGTTTACAGCAACAGTACAGAAGTGTGATGTCTCTGATTTTACGTGTGTTAGTGCCAAATGGTACCGCCAAGAGTGGCCGAGGCCGATAAAGCGTGGAATTGTGAGAGAGAGGTCTGGAGTTCGATTCCCACCAGGATTCCCCAAGATTTCCGCAGTCCTCATAAATGGCAAATGGCGAGGAGGTCCCTAAATCTTAGACCTAGAATGCTTCTTTCCTATAAAAAAAAACTTTTCCCAATTTCTCATTTCATCTCGTGTACCATCAGTTACCACCGCCTGTAATGCCTCAGTAGTTACAACGGACATAAAACACTATAAAACATTGCCAATGATGGGAAATTATCATATTTTCCAGCATTTTGAAAGGAGGATATTTGAAAACTGACAATATTTTTTCATTGTTTTTAAATTATTCGTGTTTACATTTAATGTTTAGACAAAATTATTAAATCGCTTATTACATGATTACGTAGAGAGTTAGCGATTTTAAACAGAAAACATTTCTACATCACGCACCGCTATTTCCTTCTAGTCCCTTATTCTTGCCAACAATTGCACACAAGGCAAAATGTGTGAATTAAAAGTTTCTTTCCCTACTTTTATTAATGACAAAATATTTTACAAACACAGTGAGGAGCAGTTTAAACGTTTCGCAACTTAAGTCGACCGGCCAGTGTACCTACTCCTCTCCAATCTCTGACATTTCCCACAGGTGCATATGGCAAACATGAAATGAATTTTAAACGAGAACGTTTGAATTTCAATCGACCAAACCATAGGTTCCGTGAGAGTCGTGTTGACAATGTGGCTGTAGGTACTCGTGAGTTGAATGCCAGTAAGGTCGTTCCTTCTAACATGCGAATCATTAGATACTGTTTGTTAGCTACTCTTAAATATGCTAACAGAGTTATGAATATGCTTTGACCAACTTGTGTGCTGTATACACATGTGTTACAATTTATTATAGTGCTGCTACTTGTATTTTGAAATTAGCAACATATTTTAAGAACAGTATGCTGATATAATACACATAATGTATCTTGCACATGCTTGCGAAAAGATGGCTGAGGAAGTGAGGGCACAATTCCTGTCTTATATCTAACTTTAGAATAATGTTTCTTAAGGCATCACCCTCTTTTCGAATTCGCATAACAATACTGCTTCCATCTTAAGTCGTTGCCGGTTGGAGATGGTGGTTAAAACCCCGCAATTATTATTCTGACAGTTTAAGAAGGATGTTCGGCCATCTCGTTCTAGTGATGCTGTAGCATTAACTATATCACAATCACTATTTAATGTTTCCATTGAACATAACACAGATTATATTAAGACACATTAAGTATATGTCATTAGAAGCTTGAACAATGTTGAAAATGCAGGTGGGAAACGTGCGTGTGTTAAAATTATAAAAATACTGCACACTATTTATGGTTTCGACATTCTTAGCGATAATGCTGACTATTTGTCAAATAAGTATCTCTCTTAAATTTAAATATTAGGTACGTGCGGTTGATGAACGATCTTTTTCAATGTATTAAATGTCATTGTCTGATAAAAATCAGAGCTATTATGAAAACATGCAACCAATATTTTTTATTCTAATTCATTACTCATTATATAAATAAATAGTTTGGAATTTCATTATCTATATATTTTATTAAAACGAAGCATACAAGTAGCACGAATAATACACTTTTCCTTTTGTGAGTAGTTTCTTTGGTGCTTTGCTGACTTTTAGCAACACCTTTTCCGAATACCAGTCATAACAAACAAATAATATAATAAAAGCAATTGATACAAGATATACACAGAAAAAATAAAAACGAGCAGTTGAAAATAAATGAATATACAAATAATATTATAAACTACAATATTAAACAACTTAAAAATATTTAACTCCATATTAAAGCAGTTCTAGTTAGTTTAATTTATGAAATATATTTTATATCAAACAACACTGTCGTAGATACTGCTGAAGCATTGAAGAATTATCTCAAAGAAGCTCAGCTTGGACCAGAGTTTCCCGGGTAACATTTATCCTCCGTTTGTCTAACATACATACACTTTTAATTCCACTAAAGCTATATTATTTTTAATATTATTTCAAAGCAAAATTTGCAGAGAATTTCCATGAAACATCACGAGGCAAAATGATGCAGCTACGCGAAATGCACAAAGAGCACAGCAAAAACGAAAAGAGAGTTGTTTCAGCTTTGCGCACAAAGTCTTTCTTTGACTTCCATGTGCAGATAAGAACATAAAGCAATATCATCTCCGAGAAATTAATTACAGCTAAGGGAAGAGACGTGCATATCTGGAAGATAACTGTCTTTGAAAAATACTACATTTCAAGTGAAAGGATTAAAATATAAAGAACAAGTTCGCAGTGTAAATTTGATTTTCTTTAAAATGTCAGCAAATGGAGAAAGTAACAAAACTTTTCAGAATTAAGGTGCAGATTTTCATTCTAAACTTGCTGAAAAGCGTTAGCTTGTTGCTACATTCTGACTTTGCAACTATCTACAACGAATACAATGAGGTTACTTTAGTTACGGGCCGGCACAGCGCGGCTGCATACTGCGAGAGTTCAGTTGATAAAGAAATGTACAGACAGCGCTTGTGGCTAGTTTGAGGAAGGCTTTAGCATCAAGTGGTTGCGAGCTCGTCTGTTTCTTGGTGCTTTCATTGTGTAGAAATTGCATGCTAATTGTTCTTCGTTAGTTACGCCTTGCCTCTTTTATGTACGATGCGTAAGTGAAAACTGATTCTTGTATAGAAGTTGTAAAGCGGTTCGTACGAAAATATCCTGGCAATGGCGACCCAGCTGCAGAATCTGCTCGCCAACTTGTTAAAAAGTAACGAGCGACGGGATCTCTAACCGACCAGAAAAGTGTTTCGAATCACCATGTTCTTAGTGAATAAAATTTGGATGATATACAGGGATTTCCTATGCAGAAGTAAGGTAAAATAAAGTATATAAAGTAATACATAAATGTTATTTACTATAAAATGCAGTTCAGATAAATAAAAAGTAATACACGACATGCTCTAAAATCGAGCGCTTATATATTTATGTATTTTTAAATATTCAGAATGATGAGATATTGAGAATTAAACATGAATCATATTTCACTTTTACTTTAATTAAGACCAGGACCCTATTTCACAAAAGTATGGTCTAATATGTACAAATGTATTGGTACTAGTACTTGTAAAGTTGGCCTTGTAACTTTCTGTTTCACGAAAGAAGTGCAATATTCATAAAGCATTAACTAAAAGTTACACGTGACGTCATATAAGAGCAAGATGGAGGAACAACTATTTCTTATCCGTTGCCATACATTGAATTAGGTTATGTCCACTTCTTAGGGGTGTTTAATGTACAGAGCGGATTACTGTCAATCCTGCTAAACGAGTCCTGTATTTTTCTCAGATATAGTGGTAATTTAAATATCTTAGTGTGCATTTATCGATATTAAAGCGTATAATCCACTTTAAGACAATGGTCCTTACGGCTACATTTAGAAGCATCGATTTCAGTCGTCGAGAGATAATAGGAAAATCGAGCTTCTTAATTGCTCTCTGTCATTTATTTTATTGGTCCATTTGATCTTTTATATTTTATTTGTTTATATAGCTTGACAATCACGTTCTAATTATTAGCAATAAAATGGGAACTTGTGTCAAAAGAGATCGTTTTAAGAGATGGAAGAATGAACAGAAATTATTTTTGTAGCATGTACCAAGCCTTAAAAATACATTAATGAAAATGGTGGTCTGAAATACGCATTTGAAACAGAAACCCCCAATATCAGCACATTTAGGTCAATTGACTCTTAAAAATCATTGAAAGATTATAAATTCTGTGCTAGCATTTGAAGTTACCAATATTCTACAACTTGTAGTGAAATTTATACAAATTACCAGTGTCCGACCAATACTAAAACTTCTGTGGAAACAGAACAACGTAAATGCATTTGTACACTTGTAAGTATGGAGTTCTAAAGTAAGGGTAGCACAAACTTTGTGAAATAGAATTTTACTAATGTCTACAAGTTACAGGTCCATACACTTGTAGTGTATTAGACCATACTTTTGTGGAACAGGGCGATGAATTGCTAAAGCATCCGGGAGCTCTTTACCACCGTTCACAAATACTTCTGTCCGCGTTGAATTAACAGCAATGGGTAACGAATGTTATATCCTTTTAGCATTTCCGCCGAACAAAATACAAGATCAGAGCTATTAAACTTTGTCAGACAGCCTCCAAAACCCAGCCATGTAGTGCGAAATGCAGCGCCTGTGTTAACACGGCCATGCACCACAACGTACAGCAACGTCAAAACAAAAGCATATCGGCTTTTGGACTACCCAACCGCAATCAATAACCCAAACCCATGCTTCACGGGGTTCTTTTTGAAAAATCAGTACGTAAAGGTGTCGAGGGAGAGGGTGGGGATCATAAGTTGCCTTAGCGCTGTCAACGTCCCTCCTACCTGGCATTCCACACCGCTGCCTTGCGTGCATTAATGCCATCGAGGGGCGGGCTGGCTGATGCAGTAGGAGCGTTCACCAAGGGCCGGAACACTTACGGCGTAGAACGGGCGAGAAAGAGATGGAGTTGCACAACAACCGTGCTGCTGAGGTTACCAGAAAAAACGAGCCCTGTACTCTCACAGGAATATAAATTCAACTGCACTCTCCTCTGCTAAAGCCACATAGTCGTATGAAATTTAACGCGAGCGGAAAGAAATACCCGCTTTAGCGCTTCCACTCTGCGTTTTGTGAATTGACGGATGTTTGTGGACCATTAACTGAAGCGCCTCGGCCAAATATACTTAATAGCACTCCAGGGTGGCGGACGAGGCCTTTGATAAAAGTGGAAACAAAAGCAAGTTGCTAGGCATTTATACAGAACGTACCCACGAATTTAAAGTGCTTTCTTTCCATATACATACATATAATATTAGCATAACTCACCAATTAGCAAAACAGTTGATTGTGTAAACACATTTAATATGAGGTAATTCGAATTATGGGCAGAGAATCCAGTTTCAAGTTCGAATAACGCATTTTCAGGTAGCAGCTTGTAGGTAATTTCAGGGAAACTTTCCCAGCGAGCTATTGTGCGTTCCCGTGTTACTCGCTGCCTTAACTGTGTGTAATTGTTCTTCGCTAGTTATGCCACTACATAAATAGTCTTGTACGGGTTTTATGTATGGTACATACAAGAAAACGGATTCTTGCAGAAAAGGAGGCGATTCGCGTGAAAAAAAAATCATGAAAATAGTGAAACTGTTCGTGAAAATGTATATGAAATACATTTTATACACAGATATTAGCAATGTATTGCCACTGAGAGGCATCATATTATCATGACTATTATTATAAGTTTTAAATATAATAAAATACATACTATTACTAAAATAAAAATACCAAGTTTATGCACGGCGACTACCCCTTTTTCCGGCTGCAGCTTCCCTAACTCAAATAATTTCACTGAATTTTATGTACACACACACACACACACACACATATATATATATATATATATATATATATATTTCTTGGGTAATATGAAGAGCTAGGCTATGATTTACTGATATGAGTGTAGGTCTATAAGTTTCCGGTCTCGCCGATAAGATTATCGCCTTCACAAAACCCTTATTTGGTGTCATACCTTAACTGTTAAGTAAATAATTGCAGCTATAACTTCCGCTCCGCTGTGTTCAGTTGTTCACATATAGTTGCATAAAGAAGGCTATGTGTAAAAGATTATGACATGTTCAAAATGGAGCATCCAGCTGTTACTAAGTTCTTCACAAAAGAAGCATTTACTCCAAATGAAATTAAACAGCGATTGGATTTGAACATGGGGAAGCATTCCCCTCATATTCTACCGTAAAAGAATGGGCCAAACTTTTTTCGAATGTGTCGAGAAAGCATTGAAGACGAAGAGCGTGCACGTCGACCCTTGGAGGTACTCACTCCTGAAAACATCGCTCATGTGGAAGGATAAATTGTGGAAGGCCGGCGACTCAAAGTTACACAAATAGCAGCAAGGTTGAGCCTTTCCAATACAACACAAGTCCTTCTTATTATTCACGAACATTTAAACATGAATAAGGTTAGTGCCTAGACTTCTTTCCTCACTCCAAAAGCATCAACAAATCCTGTGTTGTCAGGCATTTTGGAGCTCTGCCGTGGCAACGAAAGAGAAGTTCTGCAAACCATTGATATAAGAGATTATTTCTGTATTATGATCGCTTGTCCAAAAGAGAGAACCAATGGAGTGGCGTAAACCAGGCGAAGCACCGCCTGTAGAGACCAAGGTCACTCAGTCAACCAAGAAGATCATGGCACTGTGAAGGAATACTCTTCATTGACTTCAAGAAGAGGAACAACACAGTATGCTGGCCTACTGCACAGACTACGCGTTCCATCCAAGAGAAAAGGGGGGAGGTAAGCTCAGGGGTGATGTGCGTCTTCCGCACAACAACGCGCCTGTGCACACACCTCTTGTTGCAAAGGACGCTGTGAAGAAATGTGGCTTCAAGGAGATCGACCATCCCCCCTACAGCCCAGATATAGCTTCCAGTGACTATTTCCTATTCGCAAAACTTAAGAAGGTGTTCAAGGAAGGAAATTTAAGTGTGACGAAGAAGTAATGGATGCTGTTTATGCTCATTTTGCAGACAAGGCTTCTGACTATTTTTTGGAGGGGATTGAAACGTTAATTCAAAGATGTGAGACATGTATTGCAATAAAGAGTAACTACATTGAAAAGTGAAATATACTTTATGTCTTTACCATACCTAGAAAATGGTTAGGCCGGAAACGTATGACCTACCCTTGTATATAGTAACGTACTAGGGAGTGACACTGTTAAAAAGATTGACACTTAAAACTGTAAAATACTACTTAAAAGCACATATTTCGAGCAGTGTGTCGTGATCAAGCGCCTCTCGAATGCTTTCTAGTAGCAGTAGTAGTAGTAGCGGTAGCGATATCAGTTGCATTTGTAGTAGTAGTAGTAGTAGTAGTAGTAGTAGTAGTAGTAGTAGTAGTAGTAATGGTGGTAGTAGTAGTAGTAGTAGTAGTAGTAGTAGTAGTAGTAGTAGTAGTAGTAGTGGTGGTGGTTGTGGTGGTAGTGGTAGTAGTAGTATAGTAGCAGTAGTAGTAGCAGCAGCAGCAGTAGCAGTAGTAGTAGTAGTAGTAGTAGTAGTAGTAGTAGTAGTAGTAGTAGTAGCAGCAGCAGTAGCAGTAGTAGTAGTAGTAGTAGTAGTAGTAGTAGTAGTAGTAGTAGTAGTAGTAGAAGAGCAGTAATAGTAGTAGTAGTAGCAGTAGTAGCAGCAGTACTAATAGTAATAATAGTAATAGTAGCAGTAGTAGTAGTAGTAGCAGTAGCAGTAGCAGTAGTAGTAGTAGCAGTAGCAGTAGCAGTAGCAGTAGTAGCAGCAGTAGCAGCAGTAGTAGTAGTAGTAGTAGTAGTAGTAGTAGTAGTAGCAGTAGTAGTAGCAGTAGTAGCAGCAGTAGCAGTAACAATAGTAGTAGTAGTAGTAGTAGTAGTAGTAATAGTAGTAGTAGTAGTAGTAGTAGTAGTAACAGTAGCAGTAGCAGTAGTATTTCATCGTTTAAGTGTCTAACTTTTTTAACAGTGTCATTCCCTAGTGCGTTTTAAAGAGCTTGCTTGCTATGTCTCCAAAGGAGTACTTTATAATTGTGTTAAAAGTATACATAAAGTTAATATTATTCTCTTTCAAACGCCTATGAATTATTATTATTTTTTTTTTTATGTTTTTATTGACCGCTTTCACTTTTTATCCATCCTTTTCCCACTCACAAGCAAACAAACCACTGCCAGCTGACCTTTGAAGGACTGTCCAAAGCTGCATTTATTTACTGGCCAACATTCTTTTTCCGCTAATATACCTACAACAAAATTCTGGACGAGTTAGATAGCTAATGCCTAAATTTGTAGGACCGAGTTTGAATGCTAAAGGGAACGAGTTTGGATTGTGATCTAAAGAAATAAGACATCCAGGGGCAGATTACACTTTATAGAGAATCTTTATGTATAGTGAGAGCAGTTTAAAAGTCCTGCAAATTAGGTCGACAGACTAGCGTGCCTACGCCTCCTACAATAGCTGAGATTCCCCAGGCGGCACTCGCGGCGTCATTCTCTCTTCCAGTCAGTTGCGAGCGGGATTTTGACAGAGTGGGCTGTTGTACTGTGCAGTCGAGGGCGAGATTTCATTAAATAATGCAGTAGCATCGTGTAATGGTGAGATACTCAGTGTGCATCGACGTATATTCATCTTCAAGGCATACATCAGGTACGAAAAGTCGGTAGCAGAACGAGATAGACATTTAGGCATAAATAACCTGTCAGCCAAATTCCAACACGAAAAACAACATTAAAGTTAGAACAGAAGATTAATGAAACAAAGTCTGTGACTGAAGTAAAAAATCACAGAAGAAAAACTTGATGAAATAAGAGCTTCCATTAAACTCTCCTCGTTATCCAGATTTTAGATTTGTGATTTTTATCTTTTGGGGATATTGTATAACCGCCGAACGGCTGAACTATATATCGGGACTTTTAAACTGCTCTCAGTGTACACTTTTGAAGAAGTGTATTGACTTTATACCAGCAAAATAATGTGTTACACAAATATATGCTTCTATGGTTCTTACCACAATTGTGAGCTAAATCTCTATACACTTTTTTAAGCGAAAATTCGTGTTGGAACTGATAAATCTCTCTTTAAGGGGTCAAACTATTATTAGTCAGAGTGTAAAATGGATTTGCATAAACCCGAGACAGATAGGTATGGCTACAGCTAAAGCAGTCACTATGTCGTAACAAACACTAAACTGTTGGAACAAGAGCGAAATGTACATATTAAACGGGCTTGACACAAATTGGAAAATGCCAGTTATTTAGTAGCAGTAAAGATTATTGTGTTACTACACTCACTGGAAATGTAAGTTTAAGCTTTCGCGGTGCTGGCAGTATTTAATATCTTCGTTCATCATGTCCACTAAAACTCCATGCATTAAGGGAGCAGTAAATTGTTTAAAACCTAACAGATCGCGATACCAGTGTTTTCCATACCTTTCAAAGGTTCGCTGTAATTGGCTCGCGCATGCCGAGGATACCCTCTCCCATCCATTATTTCTCTCCAGAAAGCCACGCTGTTCAATTAAGTTACCAGACACATCCTATAAAGTGTTATTATGGATAGAGGAAGACTCCCCCTGCGATATTACTACCATAACTCATTCGTAAAACGAAAGCTTTGTTATAGAAGCCTTTAAAACCCTCTCCTTGGTTGTAAAATACGCGACTCTTCGAACAGCCACCTTCTCCTGTAGTTGTCCATAAACGATAATAAGGCGTGGCGTATCTATTCTCTCTCCAGGAGCAAAGGGGCATTAAAATGTCAAACAATCAGTCTGGATAATAGAACTGAACGCTGTCACCCCTCCTCAAACGAAATTAACTACTAAGAACTTTCTTAGTGCTTGTTTCACATCGACAATTGACAGAGATCTAGCGGTGTTGTGGTAAGATGTTCATTTCACGGATAAGACAGAGAGCGTGCAACGCCAACTTTACTACAGCCTTCAGTTTACTGCCTGTAGACTGAGGCATTAGCTTGAGAGCGAGTTGAGTTGAACAAACAGAGAGGTTTGCCGCGGTGTTTTAGTTGATTACCGAAGCAACGCTTTGTTTTTCCGCCCCATGATTGGCTAATTTCAAACACAGAGATTACAACGTCGTTTGTATTAAGTGTTCTTTCATTTGTTTAGTATGTTTACTGCTTCTGCACTATGCGCAACTAAATATGGGCTACGCGAATATGATTTATCATTCTTGAACTAATATTAAAAAATGTATAGATCTCAACCATATTGCCGCCGTTATTTTCTTATGTGCACTCGAGGTGCTCAAGGGCTTCATTTGACAACTTAGACACAACATATTAAATAATATAATTTATTATACTCGCCCTCCGTACTGGAAATGTTGCCTATTTTTCCTGACACCACATCTTCTTAGGAAATTAGCACCGACAGGCATTAGTTTCCCACTCATTACTAATGGAACTAAATTCGTTTTGAATGCTTTTTATAAGCTGCTCTAGTGTATGAGGATTACTTGAATATACTCTATTTTACACTGTTCTTCAAAGATAAAAACCAATGAGATCTAAGTAACGAGAAGGCCACGGATTTAATAAATGATTGTAGTTATTTTTCAAACTACCAGAAACTTGGACATTTATAAAGTGTTGCAAGTGTGACCTTAAAGTCCAAGTTAAAGACTAAATTTGAAAACGTATCCTCACAATTCTTCAAAGTACTCTCAATCTCTCTCCACGCACAGTTTTACACGGTACTCGAGCTGAGATATTATCTACAGAGCTCAATTTATAGCTTGAGCATCGTTTAAAAGATTTTCCAGCATTGCAAGAGTTCACTCGAAGAACTAACCAGAAATCGCACGGTGCAAGGTTAGGGCTGTAGGGTCAAGCAACTGGCCTTTGGAGACTTCCTGTTTCCTCAATTTTGCAGCTGTTCTGCACGATTTGTCATGCAAAAGCAATAGCCTTGAAGTTCCTGTGTTTGGACATCGCCGCCTCAGCTCTTCAACTAAAGGATCCGAAATATATGTGCGTAGTTCTTCATTCATTGTCATTCCTTCAGGCATACAGTCAGCCACTAATGGTCCCTCGAGAAAACGGTGAACATTTGCTTCCGAGAACGAAAATCTTGGCGAAGAACAACTGGTCTAGGATCATTATCATTTACCTACACGCAGTTCTGAGCTTTATTTGGAGTGGTATAGTAATAAAACCAATTTTCATCTCCAGTGCTTATAACTTCAAATGTTTAGGACCTTTGCTGGAAACGTGCTCAGCAGTTTCCTTGCATATTCCTTTCTCTTCTTCTCTACATTGTTTACAGAATGCCTTTTTTTTAACAATGTTTAATGTCCGTTTTTACTACTGAAGCATCACTGGCGGTGGACACTGATGATATATGAGATTTTTTTTTTTTTTGAGTAGTGTTTAACGCCCGTTTTCACTACTGAGGCACCACAGGCGATGGACACTGATGATACATGAAATGAAATGATAAATTGGGAAAGGATATTTTTTTTTAAGGAAGGAAGCGTTCCAGGCCTAAGTTTAGGTACCTCCCCGGCATTTGCCAGTTATGAAGACTGAGGAAAACCTGGAAAAAACCCCAGTCAGGGAGGACGGTCCTGGCGGGATTCGAACCGCAGACCTCCCGCTCACGAGTCCGTGCCTTAACGACCTCGGCCACCCGTGACGGTGATATATGAGATGAAATGATAAATTGGGAAAGGATATTTTTAAGGAAAAGTTTTTAGGCCTAAGTTTAAGGTACATCCCCGGAATTGCCATTTATGAGGACTGAGGAAAACCTGGAAAAACCTCAGTCAGGGAGGACGGTCCTGGTGGGAATCGAACCAGATCTCCCGCTCACGAGTCCGAGCCCTAACGACCTCGACCACCTGTGGCGGTGGTAGGGAATGTGAAAATGATTTTGCACAACTTTTCCGCAGCTTTATGGAGTATGCTGTCAATGCTGCCAACACTGATACCCATAGTTTCAACATTTCAACAGTTATATGTCGATTTTATTCCAGCAAGTTCCACTCTGAAATGTTCTCTCGTTCACAACTTCCCGAGGCGAGCCACAGCAAAGGCTGTCTTACAGTCTCTCGCCCTTCTTCAAATAATCGAATTCATCTTGCAATGGTATCAAAATGGACACGCTTGATCATCAACTTCTGTCAAGTCCTCGTAGAAATTTTTCGTTCTTTTACCTAGCTTATAGCTTGTGAAAATGTAGAATCTAAACTTTTCTTTAGAAACCAGTTATTGCCATTGGATCAGCTCAACAGACTGTACGACAGTGACTATGCAAGCTTAAATTTGCATTTATGCATATTTTGATAACTTAAAGTCTACCTGCGTTAGTTACGTTTTTGTAGACATTATTGTCCAAAAATGGATAGGCTGGTTGCAAAACTTTTTGAATGCCCCTTGTAAATAATCGGTTTGGTAAGCAGCATATACTTAAGAAATGCTAGTAAATGAACTTTAGTTAATCTGTTTAGTGTACACTCATAAAATGGAGCTCTTTGAAGTAAAACGCATAAGAGAACAAGAAGCAAAGAAACATGCATTGTATGGTGGAGAAAAAGAAAGAAACACAGAAAGGAAGGGAAGGAGGGAGGGAGGGAGGGAGGAAGGAAGGGAGGGAGGGAGGGAGGGAGGAAGGAAGGGAGGAAGGGAGGAAGGGAGGAAGGAAGGAAGGAAGGAAGGAAGGAAGGAAGCAAGGAAGGAAAAAATGTTCACTTCATCTAGAGAAAACAAAACACAAGTTTTGAGACAGTTCAACATCTCAAAACTTAGTTGCGCTTTACAGTTGAACTTGGAAATGGGCTTCTATAACAACCAAATAGACTGTTTACAGCCTTCCTTATGGTTAATTTAACCTGCTTAAGAGTGCAGGTGAAAATAATGTTATATCTATCTCACTTTTTCTTAAAAGCAGAAAAGTACATTCTTAATTGTACTCAGGCGATAGGCTAAGGTAAGAATTAATTTCTCGTTTGTCGTTCCTAGTACTGCCATTGCAAGCTTTACACCCAATGCATGCTAATTAACGAAATTAACGGACTTTTAGGAGACTTTGGAAAGATTACCTAAACTCATTCCACGAAGACGTACAGCAGGAAGCAAAAATAAAGGAATGCCAACAACTGTTAAACGTAATTTAAGATAAGGGGGAAAACACTGTTCAGCACAACCCAAATTCTTCACACAGGATGACACTGCTATTAACTACTGTGATAGCTTTCAAACTTATAAGTGTCAATTATCTTTTCTTCTTTTTAAAAATATAATTTAATCTTTCTCTTCTTATTCTTTGCAATTTTTGCTTCATAACTATCAATAACTTTGGATATTTGCATCTTTACTACTGTATTTGCTTTTGTTTTTCAAGTTATCTCTACAGGTAAACATACATATAGACCTACGATTACATAGACGTTTAGGTGAATCCCGAAGAATGCAAGTTATTGCGGTTGTATCCATGAAACGATTTTTGAAAAATTTCTTCAAATTCCCATCGGTACACCAATTAGGCACCGAAAATGACAAAATTAACTATATATACCGAGGGTGCAAAAATGTATACACATTTTCACAGTAGATATCTGTATAATATATTTCAAAGTTGGACCGAAAAACAACAGTAAGTGTAGTATGATGTTCTGTAGACAGATGTGACTCACATTATGATAGCGTGGCTACATGACAGATAAATCAACAATGAACAAATGAAATCAAGATTATCGTAAATCAACAATGAACAAATGAAACCAAGATTATTGTATGATGTTCTGTAAACAGATGTGATTCACATTATGTTGCTACAACAAAATGGGGACAAGATTATCGTTTGAACAGCGGAATGCAATTTTGAAGTGGTAATGGAAAACTGAGAATGTTGTTGAAGTTCAAAGGCAATGGAGACGTGCTTACAGAACAGAACCATCAACGCGAGTTGCACACATTCGAGACAAATTTGTGACTCATGGTACCGTATGCGATGCTCACAAGGGCACATCTAGGAGATCTCGCACAGCAACAAGCCCACGTCCCCGGCTCCCCGGTTTTGGGACGTTTTGAGCACTCACCGCAGAAATCTACAAAGCAATGTGCACGTGAGACTGGGATTAGCTGAACGAGCGTACGTCGTATTATTAAAACAGCAAAGTTGAAAGTTTTCATTCCAAGACTTTTGCATGCATTAAATGAAGATGACCCTGATCGGAAAATGCAGTACTGCGAGTGGTTTCGGAACATGGTGGAAGAGGATGAGGCCTGCTTAAGGAAGGTTGTTTAGTTCGATGAGGCATAATTTTAGTTCAACGGAACTGTTAACCGGCATAACTGTGTCTGCTGCTGTGCAAACAATCCACATGTTATTTTGGAAAAGTTTGTTAATTTATCTGGAATTAATGTTTGGTGTGGGTTGTCATCTAGGGATCTATAATTGTACCATTCTTTTTTGAAGAAACAGTAACTGGCCCAGTGTACCTGAGTATGATACGCACATCCGTCTTACCCGCCATTCATACGCTCTATGGAAACGAAGAATTTTACTTTCAAAACGATGGTGCACCACCACATTACCACCGAGATGTGCGTGCATACCTTGATGATAATCTTTCTCAAGGCATTGGGTAGGACAAAGAGGTTCGATTGAATTTCCATCGCGTTCTCCGGATATAACTCCCTTGGACTTCTACCTGTGGGAAACTCTTAAGGATGTTGTATACCGTAAAAAACCAGCTACTCGGACAGCACTTCGGGAAGAAATTGAAGCGGCAAGTGCTGCAATCGCGGAGGACTCTTTCGCAAACGTTGCTTTATCAATAGTTCAACGTATCAGAGGCCAATGGTGGGCATTTTGAGCAACTGTAGTAACTGTAAAAGTCTAGATGATTAACTCTCATCATTTTCTGTTTGTGTGAATTCAGTTTTATGTTAACACAGTTTATTCTTTGCTTGAAGCGTGCATACATTTTTGGCACCTCTATGTGTGTGTATGCATATTCCTCAAATTTTTATTTTGTATTTTCTCAACGAAATTCGGCATGTAACCACCAATTAATAAACGATTCGCTGAGTTCGTTTACCAGCAAAATTGGATTTTTGGGAGTGGTAGCTAATATAAATAGAAAAATTAAAAAAAAAAAAAAAAGATCGCTCTAGAGACCGCAATTTTTGTTGTTTTTTTTTTCTCTCTCTCTCTCTCAACGAAACTCGGTATATTTCTTTAGAATAAATTAATAAAAATGATGTCTTAAAACCAGGGCAAATGGTCCATTAGGAGTGAGGGTATACCTGAAAACCGAGTGCAGGTAAAAGCGAAACTTAAAAATCGCTCTAAAGACTGTAATTTTATTTTATTTTTTTTTTTAAAGAAAACTCAATATATGCCATTGGAATAAAATACGAAAAACAATTTCTGAAAATCAGTGAAATCAGATTATTAGGAGTGGAGATTTACCTGAAACCCAAAATTTAAAAATTACTCTAACGGTACCAATATTTATTTTTTCGCAACGAAACTATGTATATACATATAAATAAAATAAGAAAAATAGTTCCTGCAAAGCACCATAGTCGTGAAATTAGCAAATGTAAAAAAATATTAATCTAATATGTGTTTTGGGAATTATATTTGTATGTAAGAGCGTTCTGAAAAAGTTTGGTTACCTACTTTTACTACAATAATTATATTTAAATTAAATTCAAAACCGATAAAAATCGCCGAATCTTTTGATTGTTTATTGTTGATTGTGTATATTTGCTTAATACATTGAAATTGTTTTTAAATAGTAACACGCTTCTGCTTTATTGAAACAACATCTTATATAAACAATGTAATTCGAAACTTTCTATTATTGTTCTCTATTTTAATGAACGAAAAGATATCAAGGGTTAAGTTCATAAACATGGCTAAACTTAAAAAATGTTTAAAAGTACCCACAAAGTTATAGATTTGTCTATCTGTGGTCATATATTCCATTTAATTAATAATATACCATATAATGTTTGCTGTTTAATCTCAATAATAACAAAATATTATTATTATAATAAAAATGTCATTTATCTTTTTTAAAACTTTCGCATTGCAAGAATTCTAGTTTTGTTCCCCTAATGCCACACAGTAATGCCACAACTTAATTAATTTCATTAATTAATAAACCCATAATTGGCGTTTTATTTTATTTTTTACAGTTATTCTAGTAGGTGGGAATTTGCCTAGTTTTCCTGCGTGACGGACTGTCTTACAATCTTGCGTTTATTCATTTATGTTTTAGGGTCTGAAGTTTTAAAAGTGTATCAGAATAATATGAATTGCTTGACAATTTTTAGTCTATTCAACTTTTTCAGTCTGCAGTAAATTAGTTATCGTTCCTCCATGGTGTAGTGGTAGCGTTTGTGGCTACTAACCGGAGGTCCTAAATTTGAATCCCAGTCAGGTGGAGCTGGCTGGGTAAGGTTTTTTTTTTCCCCTGGGTTTTTCCTTACCCTGAGAAGATGAATTTCAGATAGCTTTAAGATGCCCAAGAACTCCAAACTCATTAGTTTACTATAGTATTCAGTCCACTATCTACAGACGCCGAAGAACAATGCAAAGCGACAATAATAAAATATTAAAAAAGTAATTGCCATAAAATTTAAGTCGCATATTAATAAACTTAAATGTAAAGTGATTTCCCACTTTGTGCAGAAAATATGTTACTGAGAAGTCTGCAAATAGTAAAGGTGTTAACTATAAAAGCTACGTGCAAAGAACGCACGAAAAAACCGACAGTGGTTTAGTTATATGCAAAATGCAATGAGTCGGTCAGTGATTACTGATATTGGGTACATTTCCACTTTGAAGTTCTCCCTCGCTTTAATTTCCTTTGAAGTGTAATGTACCCCACCATTAAACAGTGTTATTTACATGATTACACTGCAATATATTCATTATTAAAAAGAACAACAAATGTCCTATTTGGTCGCTGTCGATTGATTGGTATTTCCCCCCTCCCCCTCCAGTGGAGTGCTTTAAGGTTGATTTCTGATGTAAACAAACGTATTTGTTTTGCTCCACAGAGCAGAAAATGTTTTAAATGTGCATTAGTAACACGACAGCATTATTTATTTATTGGTGATTTTTGTCAAAATATGTCATCAGTATTTAACATCTCGAGAGGTCTGCAAATAATTTTTAATCCCGTACCCCCGGTTACACAATCGAAATAATGAGTTAGGCATAGAGGCTTTTGGAATGCAGAAAATTTATAAGTTTTGTAGGCTTAGCTTTATTTCTCTTTTTTCATGCCATGCCGTTTTAATGAGACTAATAAAAGTATTAAAAAGCACTTAATGAAAACAAATAGTCCTGATTTTCTAACAAAAACAATATTTACTACATTTAACATAGCAGAATTATACAATGGCGTGTTTCATCACAGTTAGTCACGTGCAAAATCAGCCATCAACAGTATTTCAGCTCCAATTTGTATCTTGAGTTCAGTGATACTTTGGAGACGAATATCAGGAGAATAAGGAGCACAATTCACCCTTTTGCCAATGACTGTCTATTAGCTTGGTGTTCAAAGTGTTTATCAATGATGTAAGGGTCGTGCCTTTGCCCTATCTTGCATGAAATGCTCTCGATAGCACCACTCGTTGAGCAAATGGAACAAAAATGTCCGTAAAAACTCGAGCATACCGATTGCCATCAACGATGATATAGCACACCAAACAATAACATGCGCTAGATTAAGTGACTTTAGCTATACGAAGTGACGATTTACTGTGCCCGAAATACTACCATTCTGCCTGTTTGGACTTGGGTGAACAGTGCAAAAGCTTCAAAAGCTATCTATGTACACAGATGATGACGTTATTGCCTTAGATCATCTGCTACATTTATGGTTCGTTCGAACTTCACTATCAAAATGGGGTTGTTTGTCATGTTGAACCTACTTTAACTCCATATGTGGAGCAGAATAATGCTGATGTTTTTGTCATACTTTCACCATATTTGTATGACACCACTGCAGCCTATTATGCAGAGTAAATTCAACAATGTACTTAAGTTCCCCATTAAGTTTGAAGCTGGTTACTCTTACAACATAAAAAATGCTGCTGGTAGTTATAAACAAGGAAAGTTTCACCAAAATATTCTTCCAGTTTATGCAAGCATATATCGAGTGTCTCAACACATTTTCTTTTAATTTGTTATGGAAAATTCATAAATCATAGTGTTTTCGAGATCTTTACAGAAGTTCCATTTTCAGATAGGACCGATGAGGTTCAGATGCTCTAAAGTCTATATCACGAAAGCTATATTACATATACACCAAGAAGTGAAATACTAATTAATTTCACATGTATTATGTTCTACCCACGACGACCTTTGAAATATTACCATTACCAATAAATCAATGTAACTATCTCCCACATTCCAGATATATAGAGAAAAATGTTCAGGATTAACTCTTGAGAGAGATTGGTTACAACAAGATGAAAACCAAGGTTACACACAGATGTTGCTCTGTTGATGAAGTTAGACAATAATTAACAAATAATTCTATTATAGGGCATTATTGTTGTCGAACAGTCAGGCACAACTTGTCAGTCGCAGAGAGGATCATTTTTAGTTATCCAAGTGAAAGATGCTCATGCAGTTTTGCATCGCATTCTAAAAGAGGCAGCGACACTTGACGTCACCATGCTTATCGAAGATTATATTGTCAAAAACATTTATAGCATTACACAAACATTCTTGCTTTAACCATCATTGCTTGGGCATTTTCTGAAAATGAACATATAGTGGATATTTCATGGATTTGTCGCCTCTTTCGCGACAGCTGGCGTGTCGGCTGAGAGAGTCTTAACTCACGGCGAAGTGGATGCAATATCCGCGCAATTGATTCAAGTCCTAGAAGTTATAACCACAATTACAATGAAAATAAACACATACCTGATGATAGGAGGTGTTGGAAATGTTCTTTTGCTACATTCACACATTTATCATCTTTTTAGAAAATTTTTATTCACATGCATCAATGGGTCTTCCGAAATAGAGTCAACTTTGATTTGAAAGCATACAAGATCACTGTTGTCCACAAATTGCAGGCAAGTTATTCCTGATATTAGGGCAAACTGTTACTGGATCTAATGAAGAATGGTTTCATTTACTGGCCATAACAGTTTCAGGATTTTATACACGAGAAAATCGGTGTATAATGCGTGCTACATGCTTGAAAAGTAATATGATCTATCTTCTTTAAAAAATATATTACGAACTAAGAAAGATATTATGTTTTATTGATGGGGGAAGTTGAAAAATAAAGTGTATGGAACAAACACCACACAGAAGAACTGAAAAAACATATCACTCCAGAAATTAAGTAAGATGGATATAAATGACAATTTTCTAAAAAAAACATTGCAAGTGTGGATGTAGAAAGGAAACATTTACGTCATCTCATGCGCTTATTTTAATTATAATTGCGAGAAATTGAATCAATTGCACGAATATTACAATTGCTTCGCCGGGAGTTACCACTCGTGACTTTGGACCGGCCAGCTGCGGTGAAAAGGACAACAAACCCTGGGATTTAAAAAAAAAAAAAAAAAAAAAAAAAAAAAAAAAACGCATTTAAGAAAGCACTTCAAACTATTTCCTGCGTTGAGTCCAGTATTCGTAAAACAGGATTAACAAAAATGAATAAGGGGTTTTCTAAGGAAAGAACAGCTTGATCAGTCTTTATTAGGAAAAAAGAGGTGAGAAAAACTGGAATAAACTGAACAGGAGGAATGGGAGTCGAAAACCGACAGAGTGATAGAGATCTTGATTTATAATCTTTTTCCCCTTTATCTTAATCCTCTGTTCTATAAAACTAAATTCAAGAGAAAAAAACTGCTATCAAAAATAAGAGCTGTTACCGGACTCTGCATTCCGGTGGGATATGAAAAGAACTTTTTTCAGTGAGGCTTGTAAAGTTTACATCATTGCTAAACATTTGTATAGTACCCAAATATGTGAACTGAATAATTGCAGGTCACGAAACAATTTCCGTTTACACACATTTTGTAGTGTTTTGTTTCTGCCGCAATTGTTATTTCAGAGTCTGGTTATTGATACAATCAAAAAACAGAGACGCGTTTGTTTAGATACACCCGCGTTAGCGTTTCCCAATTATGATGTAAAGGTTTACTTTGAATGACATTACTTCTGTCTTATGCAACTATGCATTATATTTGAAGTAGTTGTCTTGTTAGAAATATCCACAATGCTTTGCGATATTTACTGGATTTGTTCTTTGAAACCCTGGGATTGAGAAGAAGAATATTAAAGAATATGCGTTCATTAAATGAACTAAAGGTTTAAAGAAGTTGATGACAATGTAAATAATGGGGAATGCTGGAGAACTTGAAACTCTCGCACATAGCCTTTGGCATTTTGTATTACCCCTCATCCTTTAAAGAAGTTCTAGCTAGCTACATGTGAATAAGTTCCAGGATCTTCACATATATTTCGAACAGTGTTTAATACTGTTCAGTATGGAGGATCCAAATAATGCAGTCTCTTTCTCCCTAGGACCTAATATTCCTGCAGTTTGTGTTTAGCAGTTTCATTATGCTGCTGCTTACATAATCTCCTTGAAAAAAGTTCCATATTTGCAGAAGTTTTCTGTGCGGTCTATGTTTAGTAATTAGTGCAACTGCTCTCTTTAGTGTCTTCCTTTCCAAATGGAGCAGTGACTTAATGGGGCTTTTGACAAGAACTTTGCCTAACTGATCACGGTATTTAAACCATGTTTTTTGCTGTTATTCCCTGATTAATGTCCATACGGTGGATTGCATTTAATTGCTATGCCGCAAACAGATACAGGTCCAGTATGGGATATTTATCTGTTTCTTCGTTTCCTTCAATTTGTTGATGATCTGTCACCCATTTCAGTTCTACAAAGTTGTCCTGTTACAGAGTCAGAAGTGTCTGAAGGCATTTTCATCCTAATAGCTTTAAATTGGTAGAAATCAAGTGCTTTTTTGAATGCAGGACAGAACTGCAAATGTTTCTGCCGAAAAATATTATCATCTGAGACTAGCACTGTGATTCGCCTTTAGAAATGTATGGAACATGCCAGCTCCAGAATGGGAAGGTGATGATAGTGGTGTCAATTGCTCTGTTGCGAGTTGGCCTAAACATCAGTATTCGAGATAAAGCTGAACAACACTTTAATAATGTTGTGAGAAAATTGACACTTAAGGCCATGTACATTTATTATAACTAAATTAATTTCAGAAATTAAAATACACATCCCTATCACACAGTACAAGTGATTTCCCAGTGATCATTGTTAAGATAAGTTTCTATGGGGAGACAGAAGTATGTAAAGCATGTCACGTGGTTTCACCATTATTATACAAAACAGAAATGTCCAGCTCAAGCACGAGTTCAACCAGGTGCACTTTTTTGTTTTGTTTACCAATAAGCATCATAAAAGTACACAGCTGCTGTTCAGCACTTACAGAAAACAGAAAAGTTAAGAGATCTTGCTCCAGTCCCAGAGTGTTTCGGACTAGATACATTACAAAGCCTTGACTTTTTTTTCTATGAATTAAGACTATAGCTATGAGGCTGATGTTATATATATGGAATGTGGGGCACCAGAGTAACTCAGGAAAACAACGTTGCCACGTCTCTTTTTTCGGCACAGCTTAATGCTAACAGGGATCGCATGTGGAAGTGAAAGTAAATGTTTTGTTCATTTGTTCTTAATTTATTAACTAAAACACATTCGGATTTTCTTAATAATATGAGAAATAATAAACATTCATTATTTCTGTTCAATCTTTGATGTATGAAAAGTAGCAATGGCAACGCTGGAGAATTGCCAGATATCTTGTGTTTAGACAAAAGTTATAATCACAGTCCGGGATTTCAGGCATTTATTTTGGTTAAATCGGCAGGCAAAAAGCACTTAAAATACTAAAAATAGACAGTAATATAATTAAAATAGACGTTATTCAAAGTGAAAACAGAAAATAAATATCAGTCATTATTAATGAAAATATGTATTTAAGATAGTAAATAATTTCTTTATCACATAAAGTACTTAAGCATGCTTTTCTTGGTTACAAAAACAATGTTTTTTTAAGGTATCATTAGTTTGGTTTATTTATGGACGCTCTTTAACATCTCAGGTCATCAGCGTTTAAGGTATCAACTGTCATAGTCAGCCGCTTATCAGAGGGAACATTTTTCAATATGGAAAGAAGTTTCTACTTCCACTGAAGTGGTTGACGCATATTTAAAACAAGTTATTTCGAAAGGACTCGTACCAGTTACAACAGAACATTCACCTTTCCGGATATCTGAAAATGTTGATCAAGACAAAGTTAAGTAGTTTTGAATAGTTCTGGCGAATGAGCGAAAGATATCAGTGAATAAATCCTGCTATAACAACAAATACTGTTTCTATTGATAAAAGTAGTGAAAGTGAGCTACGACTTAATAAGTGTAGCGT
Organism: Metallyticus violacea; assembly: GCA_030762175.1. NCBI lineage: Eukaryota > Metazoa > Arthropoda > Insecta > Mantodea > Metallyticidae > Metallyticus > Metallyticus violacea. The sequence goes on along the minus strand of CM060840.1, from coordinate 51,552,716 downwards.
AGAATAATATCAATTGCGGCTAGTATCTCTCTTACTTCCGCACTGAAAACATTGTAGGGATAGTTTATTGCATAGCTGCACCGCTCTCATTTTTCTTGCTTGCAATTATTTGTTGCATTTATGCTACTGAAAAGTTACTCCCACCACAAATTTCACAGAATTATCTCGCGCAGATCGATACAAGGTCATTCACCAGGACTATTCAAAAATACAGTATTTACCCCATCCTCTCTAGTTCCTGGTAGTTGTATGTCCGAGGTAACCTTTCACTAATTTAAGTCATTTAATTTTTATAACTTTTACTTCGATATATTGTAATTATTTATGTATTTTATAAAATGCGTAAATAATCGCAGAAAAACATCTATAATGAAGCTAAACAGGCAAAAAATGCTTTTAAACCTTAAAATAGGCAACAGAAGGTAAAATAAAAACTGGCCCTACCGATCTGAAGTGTATAGAAACATATTCATTTCTATCTGACTCTTAAATATATCTACCCAGATAGAAAAAGCTTTTTGTCTAACTTCCGGGTTCTGGTGATAATAATATGCACTCGGAACTCGGTGAGATGTTGCGAGGTAATTAACACTTTCATAGTTGTCAGTTGCAATCATAGGGTATACGGGATCTAGGGACTTTGCTAAGTGAATACGGTTGCTCGTATTATCTAAAGTTTTATATAACTGCAAATCAAATGGGATTTGAGATAGTAGTGCATATAAGTATATGCTTCTGCACTGGTTAGTGCTTTATGTGCTGCTGAAATATTTCTGGAAGGACATCTAATTTATCTGACGGCTACAGACAACACGCCTGTTCTTGATCAGATTGTATGTGGGTCGATATTACTGGATTTGTTATTACGAACAAGAACAATGAAATCTCTCTTTCTGCGTGTGTGGGCATTTCAGGATGGACGGTGACAATAGGGCAACAGACTGTTCGACATGAGCTCTGATTTAGATTGGTTTACTGCTTTTATGGCGCTTCCTACTGACCTCAAAATGGAAACTGGGTAGATGTGCAGTCCTATTTAATACTACTTATATGAGTACGAGTATTTGGAACAAAGAATTCAAATAAAGAAGGAATATATATCATTACTGATAGAAATAAAATATAAAAACATAAAATTTGTTACATATAAAATTGCCCCATTGATCTAAATATATTACCATGCAGCATGTCTCTTTGAGCTCTCAATTTTGCATATGTATAGAAAGGTTATTTGAGTTACGGGCTAAACATGACTGGCTCTAGAAAAAAAATGCTAAAATATCGTTCCTGGCGCTAAAGCGGCACTTCAATAACAAATTCAACAAAATAAGTTACATTCCTTCAAACCACACTGTAAACATTGAGCAAGTGAGACTCGGAGACATCAGACTGTTAACTCAAACAGTACAGAAAAGTCTGTTAAAATGTAAACAGTTGTTGGATGCACACGCTTTAGCATATAAATCAAGCGGATGCTCACAGAGCGCCGACAAATACGACAAAATAGCAAGAGTTGTTTGTTCCCAATGCTACACTCCAAGAGTCTTTTCTCAAATGTGTACATTTTAATACTGATTTACTCTCGCGTCCATTATCGGTTTCTTTAATTATTTATCCTTTAACATTTGGAATGTTTTCTCTTACTCGTAGTTCTAATGTCTTTCATTGGAAATTCAGCTGCAAAGTGGAGTGTTTATTAACGATTTGTTGAACAGAAATTCTAATTGCTGCGGAACTTTCCTGTAAAAATAGCGTACTTCTTAAACAGACTCGCGATGCTTAATTTGTTTTGTTAAAACCTATCGCTTGACTGCTCTAATCTTGCCGTTATTCCGTTAATATTGCTTTTTATAGCAATAAACTTGTGAAGAAAAGAAATTAAAAAGCTGAGAAGCAAGGCTTGCTGGTGCGAAAATGCAAGGCAGAGATGGGAAAATAAATTAATCGTTTAAAGGAAAGTCTAAGAGATCGCGACGAGAGAAATGCCAGAATTATTTATTACTCCTTCACGTTTCATAAATCCAGCAGAAGCAAACAGTTACAAGGAATTTGAGAGAAAGAAATGAAATTTACTGCAACCTGTATCATCTAATAATTAATTATAACATAATATGAAAATGTTAAATAGCAAAAGCAGGATTACTATTATTATTATTATTATTATTATTATTATTATTATTATTAGTAGTAGTAGTAGTAGTAGTAGTAGTAGTAGTAGTAGTAGTAATGTTTTAGCCATTGTATAGTTTATTTCTTTTTATATAAAAGGCTACAACAAACATTAGGACCAGATGATAAAGAGAATTTAAATAAAAACTACTTGAATTGCCGATAATTATGAAGAAAAGGAATATAAAATGAATAATAATAATAATAATAATAATAATATATAATAATATCTTTATAGAGGGACCAGGAATATTTGTCACATTTCAAATTTGGAAAATATAGTTATTTTAGTACATAAAAATATAGAATGTAGCATAAGTCAGTTAACAAAAAATGAATGATGTGGATACTGAGCTACAGAAATTATTGTTCAAAATAGTCACGATTGTTATCTACGAATATACATCAAACACTGATGTACATAACTTGTCACACAAGTTTATATTATTGCCACTTTTTTAAAAATAAATTTAACCAAAACTCTTAAATACTGTAATTTGTTGGTTTCGGAGCAAAAACGTTGTGCTTCAATATTCCCCCTTCCCCACACGAGGTCCGATGATCTCGGCGGCCAATCAATAGTTTCACGCCATCCTATCCAGTTTTCAAAATGCTCATTGGAAGTTGTACGGTGCGGTCGTTGTTCTTTACTGCTTCAAATATAGGGTCAGTCTCTAATTCTAGCATGACTTCTCTTAATATTCGAAGGTACTTATTTGGAATCATGGTTCCATTGAGAATATAAAAGTCTATTATTAGAACATAAATTACCCCTTCACTGCACATTTACAAGTTGTGTATTTTTGGAAACCCAGTACACACAATTATACTTGTTAACTCTTCCATTTAACTAAAAGACCACAAAATTGCTTACTTTCATTGCGAATCAGATACCACTTACAGAACTGTGAAGGCTGCTGTCTGGATCATCATCATTTATGAGGTGTAGGGTAATGTAGGCCTAAAAGGCCACAGATAACATTCTCCTTAAAGTTGTAGCTCGTTAGGTTTACTCTGCTCGAAACTTATGCTTGCAGAGTGTGACAAAAACCATTGTTCCCGTTTGTATATACGCGCAGGTTTTCGTCTGTAAGTCATTTCCATTGCCAGCAGTTTACTTTTAGTAACTGCTGCATCCGTCATGTTCCAGATTCATATAAAACTATAGTTCTTAGAATAGAATTTGAAATGCGATTTTTTTTCCCCACACTAGCTAGTGTTAGGTTAAGTTTTGGAATTACAGTCAAAAAGCAACATTTCAAGGTCACAGTTGGGTATCAAAATCACGGATCTTCAGTTTACCGTGCTGATGCTTTTACCATCTGAAATAAGCTGCTCTGCCCGACCCAATTGCGACTCTTCCCCATCCAATCTATTATTATACATCTTAATATTAGTTTTTTCTAACAGTATATTATTTAATATTGAAGTAAAATGTTTACCATTTGAAATTAGTTCTTTAATTCCCTTGCCAAATTTACCATCACTTTTGATCTTTATCCTTAAATATTTACATTCACACACTATAATTTTTCCATTAATATGTACACCTTTTTTTTTTTTTTTTTTTTTACTTCCAATACCATTTTGTACTTTTCAACTTTAAACTTTAACTCCCATTTATTACTCGGTCAATTATTTTTCTGCTCATCCTAAATCTTCAGGTGCTATAACTATCTGATAATCAGAAAATTGTAGACATTTTACGCGGAGATCTTCAGCCATGATTTCCGTAAACTTTTATTCACTTTTCCAGTCTGCAGCTTTGCTTATGTCTGATGAAGTGATATGTGCAAGAAGTATAAAGCCGAAACGATTTCCATTTCTTATTTACATTCTGTGTTTGAACTGTTATGCATTAAATATGCCGAAGGATAATCCGCATCATATTTCCGAATATATCATCAAAAGGAAGCAGTTCTCTCAATGCAAAGATAAGAACGACCATTTCTTTACGTCGTCTCTCAAAGCGCACCGAGTAACGTTAATAACACAGTGCTCCGTTTCACAAAAGAGAGATGATTTTAGCGTTTGTACGGCTAAAGCTGGCTCGCACAAAGATATCTCATACAATTCACTGATATGTTGGAAAATAGTGGTGCTGTGGGACGTATTAGTGATGAAAAGACTTGGACATAACTCAAAGGGTGTGTTGTCACAGGTTACGCGAAATAAAGCTTAAGCAAAGGAGGGGAAAGCGGCTTTCTTGCAACGCTCAGCGGCAAGGTTTGTTGCCTTCATGCTAGCGGTCTTCAAAGACGAAACATTAATTGCAACTGTGGCATCACAATTCAATTGAAAACTCGACGGTAGAACGCAAAGCTTGTTTCGCAAGGCCACGGCGGTGCACGGATCGCATAAAGGCACTTGTGCAACGCATTAGCTTCTCTCGAACTTGAGACAATGTGCTGGTTTAGGTACGGCTTCATAGCTTTGTAAGCGCCGTCTTTCTCTGTCACAGATAAAACGCCTTTCCCGCATTCCAGAACAGAGTTAAGTAAAAGCATGCACATGTAATATATTACTAAACATAGCTAATGAATAATTATTTCACTAAAAGACGGAGAACTCCAACCAACATCACCGAGTTAATAAGAGTGGCAAGAGAGAGAGGGGGGGGGGGGGGTGAGGGAGAGAGTTGTCTCGTACGCACGACTTTACCGGAATCGTCCAATTCTGAGCTACTTTTTCCTCCAATGTTTACATTTATTAGTAATGTTTTAAATAACCATATGGACAGATTTTGTGTTCTTCCGAGCGAGTTAGCGGTCACAAACGTACGCAAAATATATACATAATCTTAATTTCAAAAACTGGCGATTGGGATTGCAGAAAAACAATAAAATGTAACAAAGAATACAGAAGCAGCACCTTTATAGAAAACGAAAGGAGAAAGGACTTTGGAAGATCATTAAAAAGTTGGCAATACGGACAGACAAAGAGATATGAAGAAGAAGAAAAACCGTATTGAGTTTGCTGGCAGCTTTGACTTTATACTCTTGTATTAATAGACATACATGTATGTATATATAAAGATGTTCTGTTTAATTGCTTCGTTACAAATAATAATTCTATTTAATATATATTCTCCAAATATATACAGGATATTTCCGAGCTGACGATACAAACTTTCAGGGATGATGGAGAAGTGTAACTGTATCAATTGGAGATCAGGAAACCTGGCTCGGAAACAACCGAGTAGAAAGTTATAATGGAAATTCGTTAAGTGCAGAAGTAATACTCTTATTTATTGTAAAACTTTCACAAGGTGCTCCATTCACAACAGATGTTCAAAGTGGCGTCTACCAGCTTCAGGCATGACATCGTCGCACAAAGTTCCCTTGTACTCGTTAGAACAGCCCCGGTGTCGTTCAAACAATGACACAGGCAGCGAGAAGTCTTGCCAGGAGTTCCTCTTTTCAGTCTCGACTGCTATTTCGTACATAAATCCCACAAGAAGAAAAAAATTGGGGTCAGATTAGGTGAACGAGTTGGCCACGAAACAGGACTTCCTGTCAGCAGGAGTCAAAGCATGCACTTTCTGACGATGGTAAGGGTGTCGCTGCTATTCCCGTATTACTTTACACACAGTACTGTGACGCCCATGTCACGTGCAACTGATCTAGTGCTGATTGAAGGCTCCAAGCAAGCACTTCTATGACGGTAGTTCGTATACTGTGCTGTTCTCCTCCTCGATAGTTGTATTATGGTACCACTTGCCCTGTTTCCCTTAACCTTTGGAACAGTCGTGGAAACAAGTTGTTTAAGGCCCGTTTTTACTACTGAGGCACCACAGGGGGCGAACACGAGATGAAACTATATATTGAGAAAGAATATATAAGGAAAAAACTTCAGTCAGGGAGGACGGTCCTGATGGGATTCGAACCCCAGACCTACTCACGAGTCCGCGCCTTAACGACCTCGGCCACCCGTGGCGGCATTCACATACTGACTGACCATGTCCGATACACTGCATTGCAGTAGTGGAGTTTCTTGTTCCCATCCATCATGAAGCACGTCTACATGTTGGTCGGGCTAGCAAGTACATGTAAAGACATCGATGCATTACTTCGTAGGTTCTCGTATTCCACTGTTACATGATACCTCACAACAATGTTGGCCTATAACTTCCGAATCCGCCGTTTCCGAACGAGGGTTCCTGATCTCAAATTAATACATTTGTTTGTATTATCAGATCGGTAACACCCTGTATAGTTTATTTTCTAAAATCTTCATGGTACATAGTCCACAACTTTATTTAAAGCTATTCTGATTTAACTATTAAAAATTAAGATTTGGAAATGGCAGGATATAAAAATTTAAAAGTCACAGAACAAGGAGGCAATTTATAGATTTGAATTTTATGCTGAAAGATTTGATGGTTACGAAAATAAAATGTAGCTTACCATAACGTTATAATTTATACATTTTAAAATGTGGATAACTGGAAGACCCCATGACTGCACAACAGTAAAAAAAAATAAATAAATAAAAAATAGAGAGAGAGAGAGAGAGAGAGAGAGAGAGAAAGAAAGGAAACTGCCTAGATTTGAAGTGTTGCTTGTTAAACTCCTTCTAGAACAGGAGTGCTCGCGGGGGGCTCAGGCCGTAATGCTTGAGACTCTCGTTCGGGGATTCCAGGTTCAATTCCCGTTGGGCGGCCATCCTTAACTTGGGTTTTTACGTGGTTTCCCCTGGTCACTTAGCGAATGCTAAGATCGATTCCACGAAATTTCCCTCCTCCCATGTCATATAATTTTATTCCGTTCGTTCTGTTACAGGATCCAAAGTACCAGGGTGAGGTGGACCTATAATGTAGGTTTGCGCTTGGAAGTTTTCTGCCCTAGTGTCTTGAACGGAAGCGTTTCATCTGAGGGGCTCGAACAACTCGAGGGAAGGGGACCTCCACGGCGTCGGGGTTTTCTGTCTCGAAAAATATGGGGACTCCATCTGAGTTCGCGCAGTCACAGCATCCCAGTGTCCCCCTAACGTCATACCTACCTCCCATTGGAGACGTAGGCACAAAGGGTCAGCCCTGAGAAAGGCTCAAGTATTTACCCAAAGTACCCTCCTCCGCCGCTCACCATCCATCCATACAACCGGTGAAACTTACCAATACTCGTCGGTAAGCAAATTACTCTCAAGACATATTGAGTATAGATATAAACTGAGAGGCCTCCTCAATGACATCACAGAAAAGAGAAAGAGAAATGGATGAGGATAAGTTTGGTAAATTCTCAAGAAGAAGAAGAAGAAGAAGAAGAAGAAGAAGAAGAAGAAGAAGACGAAGAAGAAGAAGAAAAGACGTCGTTGGTCGTGGTAGACAGGAATATCCTGTACATTTCCAGTCAAGTACCGATAAAGTTAAAAGGGTAGACGTTGTCTTAAAAACTAGAGCCTAGAATTTTAAGAGTCATCCGCGCTAAACTACAACAAATGTTAATAATCCTTCTACATGGTAGACAAAATGGGAACAGTCGGGGGAATGTGTTGCATTTTGCCTAATAATCATGCGAATTATGTAATTAGGGTCTGAAAGTTCAAGCCTTCCATCTCGTTAACTATATGTCGTTTAATTTAGAAGCAAGGAACAGCCACACAGACACTAATCTTATCTAGTTTTATGGTCTTTAATTTGAAAAAAATGTAACTTTCTGTTATAAATACACTTTTTAATAAATGTGGAATCGTTGAATGTACTACCCTGTTGAGACCTTTCTGAGCGTCAATAGCACCTCTCACAAATATCCGAGATTTTTTTTTTTGATTGGTGTTGAATGCCCGTTTTTACTTCTGAGGCATCACAGGAGGTGAACACTGGGATACATGAGATGAAATTATATATTGGGGAAGAGTTTTTTTAAAGAAGGAAACGTTCCAGGTCTGAGTTTAGGGTACTCACCGGCATTTGCCAGTTATGAAGACTGAGGAAAACCTGGAAAAAACCTCAGTCAGGGAGGACGGTCCTGGTGGGATTCGAACCCCAGACCTCCCGCTCACGAGTCCGCGCCTTAACGATCTCGGCCACCCATAGCGGTAAATAATATCCAAGATTGTTGTTTTATATATATATATATATATATATATATATATATATATGTCCCAGAATCGCAATAAAGTTTTTTTTTGTTCCAAATTATACCCTGATATACTTTCATAACAAGCCATATTAGGTGAACAAAGAAGTTATTTACGCTTCTTATATTTAATTTTCTTTAATTTTTACATTACCGAATAAACTACAAAACTAATAGTCAATCGATGTATAGTTATTAATGTATATTTATTTCCTCCTCCTTTTGCCTATATATTAAATACAATTTCTTTTATGTGATAGTGATTCTGAACTGCAGAATTTGGTGTTAGTCCTGGTGGGTACAGTACTTAACGCAGTGACGGTTAGTGAAACAAACAATTTTCAATAATAATAATATATGTATGAAGTAACTGCAGCAGGTATTGGCAAATGTTAAATTAGCTGCTGCTTTTACATACGCATACAACTTAATTTGGGTTGCCTATTCCGGACAATATATGGCGATTCGTGTTTAGCGTATACTTTTAAATGAGATAATTAAATATATATTTACTTTTAATGTTTATTTAAGAATAGCAATTAAAATAGTTCAGTTTAGATTTGAAAGTTTATAACAGTAACAATTGTAGTTTATATAACATGTCCGCCTTATTTGCACTGCCAACTCAGTATCAGCTCAAAGAAGTTTTCACCTTATCTGACTTCATTTCCTACCTCTTACCCGTCTGCCATTATTCTTCCTCGGTCCCTCAGTGACAGATTCCACATGCAGCGTACCAATGCAAAGGCAGCTAGACATTTAAACGTCCTGCCATTGCGATAACATAGTAATGCAACACAAAGCATTCTAAGTGACAATAGCTACCCAGTATGAAGCAACGTTTAATTTAGTCCTAGACCATTGTTCTGCATGCCCGCCTAAATTTGCATACCAAAAGTTATCTGCTAGTTCCGGGTACTAGAAATAAATAAAAAAGTCATATTCATAAAACATTTATGAGTCTCTTTAATATTAAAAGTTGTACTTAAACCAACATTCTAAACATTTTCCTATTCTAAAGGGACATGCGTTCATTCGGCCCCCTCTTGTAATTGCGAACAACGCAGCACATTACAAAGTTTCACTTGGTTCATTTTGCGACCTACTACTTACTCTCAGGCTATAAGAATCTGTTGTTGCCCGAGAAGGGAAGACGGATTTCCGGGTGGAACGGAAGTAGAGCTCGCCTGGCGTGCAGGCACGCAAAGAAACGAGAGGGCGTACGCATTACTGGAAGAAAATGTTACTCGGAAACAACTGAAAATCGGAGTTCTTTGGCTGGCAGCTGGCGATACTGCACCACCAAGTTTAGCCGTAACTGCTTTTCCTTTTATTAAATCTTTCTCACAGAAACTTTCACGTGCAGTTGCTCGGTCACAGAGTTCATACATGTCTTTGTTTCGGCAATATCTCGTATGTGTCATTCTCGTCAATTTTTGCTTAGTGGTCAAAATTTAGAAAACAAAAATATGGGAAGAGATCTCCTTATACTAATAAGTAACAGCGACTTAATATCCCTGCTTTTTCATAATCATTTCTTTGTGTAAAAGTAGATTTTTTTACATAGCAAGAATTTTGAACAAATGCCACATGTGGCAGTAATATTTATTTTTTTAATTGTTTTGTCGATCTGAAAGCAAAATCTTTCCGTCCATTATTTATTTCTGCCTTTTGTCTTTATACTTAATATCACTTTTACATTTTCTGTTGTTTTACTGTAAATATAACTTAATTCTAAGTATAAATATATTTTTGGGTTTATTTTTCTACATTTTACCTGTGTAATAGAGCTTCACTAAGATTAAAGTAGGAAACTTGTGAGGATATGTCCATTTTCAACAACTCATCATCAGCGTTTATAAGATGTAGTGCTATAAAATCTCTATATATTCCGACTAATCATATAATAGTACGGCACAGAACAACGGATAACTGATTTATAAACTTTAGATTCGAGTCCTGCTAAGTAAAATATATTATTTTTTAATTTATTTTATGAAGTATTGTGGCACTGTGTGGGCAATATTGTATCATATAGACTGCAATGCCCTGGGAGGGATCATTAATATTAGTTCCTTTGAAGGAGCGTGTGAACATGGAGGGGGATTGTGGTCCATGCGTAGAGAGACATAACCCTATCTATTCGAGATTAGGTGAAGCTTTCATCTTCTCTTGCGAGACGTGGTAAGGAACGGACGTTCACGTATCCGAAGGACCATCTAAGCAAAGAATGCAATTACCAATGAGGATTTGTAAACATGGTATTAAATAAATCAAAGTTATTATGAAATAGTTTACATATATTGGCTACAATGCCTATAAGGTCTTAATAATTCTATTTTTAGCTGTTCGAAATAGAGATGCGTGGTGGGAATTTGCCTCCATCGCGTAGTTGAAGCAATGTAGTTAGAAATTAGCAAGTGTCCCTTTTAAGTTAATTAGATTCGCAACAGTATGTTCTCACATTAAAGGGGGGGGAAGTAACCAACAGGACTCGAACACGACATTATGTAATAACAATTCGAAAGGAAGCTTTGTCATTGGCATGCCTTCAGAAATGCAAAGCTTAATGCTATAAATTTAACATTTAAACAGACAGATTATAGGTTCGCGATCATAAATTGCTTGTCTAAGTCCCTCTATAATTAACATTTGAAATTTTATCGGTATAGCTCATAATTATACATAAAGCACTTAAATATTTGCAGAAATATTGTACAATATGTTCTTGAAAGTTAAGTAAAACGGGTTTAAAGTTCGATTTAATTGGAAATGACTTATAAATTGAACACATCGTAAGTTCCATATTGAAGAGTATGAAACTGTGGCATTTTTTTCCAATTAAGAGATCATAATTCATCACATTTACCTTAAAAATATTTTGCGTTGTTTCTACTAAAATTAATCTGGAGATTGCAAAGGTCGTATATACATTATTCTAACTTTATACAACTGAAAAAATGACTAAGTTCGGTTGGGGAATTTTCACTAAGAAGTGAATAAAGGAGTAAGGAAAGAACTAATGTACAGAAATGTATAACTTCGTCCAAAGAAACTTACTTTACAAATGGGATTTAATAAAACAGCAATATTAACATAATAATTCAACAATACAAAGTTGCGGAAGTTCAGTGGATGGGTAAGCGGCAAAAAAGTCACCTCTAAAACTTGTTATAAATGCTAGACTGGCGGAAGCAAAGTTTTAAAGTGCTTTATCCGGCTTTCTATTCAGGTATAAGAAGATCGCGTTTTTCAGTGAGCATAGAGCACTGCCTGGGTAATGAATGCAGCTTATGAAAGAAACCCGCTGAAAAGGAAAGATTCCAACCACGAAGCGACAGCTATTATGAACTTTGGGGCCGTTTAAACGAGGATATTGCACAATGTTGGCTGACTTACGAGAGTCTTACAGCGTCATCAAAGAGGCCAATGAAAATTACCACTTTCTGGCCTCACACAGCTTTCTTACCGGCTAAACATGTCATAAAACACAATGGGAGAGCTGAGATATTGCGCCGCTGAAATAAAACGACTGAAACAAGCATATATCTACTGTTTACAGTGCAGATGTCAGGTAGTTCCTCGTCACACAAATTATTACTAGCGAAAACAACGAAGATTAGCCTGGATTTAATTTTAGAGTTGCATGCTAAAGAGCTAAGGAGTGCATAGGCAAAGAAAACCTGAAAAATAAAAGCAAATTGTTTTCTACTGGAAACAGTTTAAGGTTTCGATACACTAATTCATAGATATACCTAAACTAATGATATATATTGATTAAAACGTTCATGTTACAAAATAGTAACTGTATTATACCACGAAATTAATTCTTTTAGGACCAGTAGTATAAAGAGTTAACTTGAGTATAGGGCATAAAATTAACCACCAGTTATACTCAACTTGAAACAATTTGATTACATAAACACTAATTTAAGATTATTTCGTCTTAACTTCAAATTAAATCTAACTCGCGAAATTCCACAAGCTAAAGCACTAACTATAGTTTAGCAATTGTTAAATAATACATTTTCCAGAGTACAGAAGTATAATAATGTCATTTATAAATAAAAGGCTGAGCCACATTTATTTTAATTTCACATGGATCAAGTTTTTTTCAATGTTTCACTTTTCATTTTCGCATAATAACAATAAGAGTTGCGTTCAATTAGGATAACCTTACAAGTGGTATATTGTACAGATTTCTTATTATTCCGACATTTCATCCGATGGTGTATTTCAAAATGCTATTTCGCTTGGCAAAAGATATTGAAGAACTGGAACAGATGTTACGTCCTCGATTACAATCACAAACTAAGCGAAATCAGCTTTGAACTCGATGTTCATGGTACTATTAATTTTAAGGTTCTGTGCAACAGGAATAGTTATTGGAGATATATTAAAGTGGAAAAAGCAACGGCCAGTAGAACTATTCATAAAGTTACTAGAGCAATTCCAGCTCTGAGACTTCAGTTCATTAAATTGCCAACCGAAGAGGGCGATGTATGGAAAGTGATGCCTAGTCTTCTATAACATTGGCAACTTTCCTGGAGTTTTAGGTGCACACAATGGGATAGTTACGCAGAAGTCTTAAGATTAGAATTATACTCTGTAGCAATTGCCCCCCCCCTCCTCATCTGCGGTTTTTTATCTTTATTTGAGACTGAATCCTTTTTTTTATTTATTTATTTTCAATTATTACCTGATATATTAGCAACAGATCAATAATAATATTATCCTTCTCACATTTGTTAATATTTGCTCGCATTCGCTTTGACATTTCCTTGTCCATGTCTGAAGACGCATTAAGAAAAGAAGCTGGGAAGCTGAAATAATTGATTTTATCAGCTTGAATAGTTGAACATAATTAGCTCTAAACAGGAATTTCCCTATCATTACGTGAGGTTTGACGATTATTGCAAACTCGAGGTTATTTTTATGCAAGGTAAATGATGAGTAGTCTGTAGCTACTTTTTAAATTACCATTAATCTCCAGTTAGCAACTTTTATACAAATGGACCTAAGCAATGTAAAGTCTTTTCAATTTTATTCTATCAAAAGTGTATTAAGGAATATAATGGGCCAAGACGCTACAACTGTAATCACTAGATGTTTCCTTACTTTTTATAACTGTACTCTGTGTTCTTATGTAAACGGCCGACCTTAGCTCACCAATCAATCTTCCACTGCAAACAAGTCAGCCGGGAAATGATTTGCTCCAGTGCATACAGTCGGTCCGCTGAAGCTTTCTCTGCGTCTGACGTGACTGCTTGCCGTACATTTTTATTATTGTTTCGCCTCAGGCAAAAATGTCACTAATATTTAAACATATCAGACGCCGCGAAAACAGATGCTATTCTAAATTTTAAATACTGCGCATCATTCCTAAATTGCATTTATTTCATTTATGATATTGAGAGAGAGAGAGAGAGAGAGAGAGAGAGAGAGAGAGAGAGAATAAAAAAAAGACCGCGGATCGCGCGTATCCATGTTCCACCCATTGTTTATTACACTGGCGGGTTTTCTGTTCTAAAACTCCCGCGTTTTTTACTCCTGAGTAACATGCACTATAATGATTACTAACCTTGTTATAAGTGTTGTTGAAAGTGACGTTCATCTGCATTCACACATTACTGGCATCTTCGGATGAAATTGCCGAACCCACTTGCTTTGCAACACTCTTAGAGAGTTCCCCCACCCCCCAGAGCGTTGGAATAATGCACCAATTTTCATAAATTTTTTCCTCCGTTAGAATATTTATTTTGCGCTTCTTAGGTTAAGCTTTTTGTCTTAAACTTATCAACCAGGTATCTACAGTTTCTCTACCTGACCTGCCCTTCGGAAGGGAAGTAAAGCCGTGGGTCCCGTGTCGTACATTTACGGCACGATAAAGAACCTCAAGCCTGAAAGAGAGGCCTCTGAGCAAAATTTATCGGCCGTTTCACGCCCTGAGTTGAATGGGACGCTGATGACCTGAGATGTTAAAGAGCGTCCATAAATAAATCAATCAAAAAAAAAAAATCTCTACCTGAAGCTGGAATACCAGGAAAATTCTCTTGAAATTGTCTACACATCTGTATACATGATTCGGTTTTAACGTATGTATCGTAAATAAAACTTCTTTGTTCAAGCGTGAATTTTTCGAAAGGCATTTCAGTGTACTAATAAGAATAATCTAATGTAATTCACACAATACACAGATGTCTTGAAAAAACTTTTACTTTTCACTTGTACAATGAACGAACTTTGCAGCTCGAACAGAAGACAGCAACTAACACAGCTAATAAACGTAGCCTTGAGTGGGTCATACAGCACTAGTGGAATAAGACCGAGGTCATTGTAGTGCAAGCGAACTAGCATTACGCGATCTATGGCCCGGTTATAAATGGAACGCAACTAAGAGCTGTATCAGTTTTCTAACCGGTTTTAAACTCTTAGTGAAGACCACGTTTTAATGTACAGCGCGTTATTTATTAAAAGATGCTGCAAATTTCCAGTCCTACTATCGGATGTACCGAGAAACGTATAACGAACTCCCGCAAAGGGTGTCTCCACTATTACATGGGGAATAGCCAGAGTGAATAATCGCAGCTGTTCAGCAAGGCCATGTTACAATGACGCAAACCAAATAGTACTAATTACCTTATGTATATATGTGATGATGAAATGACTAAGCAACAGTGTCAAGCCACATCCGCCAAATTCTCTAAATGACTCGTAAAAGTAATCACTTAAGATCAAATACTAGACAGTATTTTAAAAACAATGTGTTTCCCACTAGCAAATAAAACATTATTTTTTTTCAACTAGACCAGATTTAGTTGGAAAATAACTAAATAAATAATATAATGCTTGCAGAGTGTTATCTGTAAATTGTCGTGAGACTTGATGCACAGAATGCAGCATGCTGAGTTTCGTGAAACGTGTCTGCAACATGATCATGATGTCATCGACATACGCCAACGGGTGTGGCGCGAATATCGTATTTGCATTGCTTTCCATCGAGCTCCATTTCTTTGCGTCATGTTGCACGATCGATAATGTCTGTTGCATGGCTTGCGTTCCGGTGTGCAGCCGGCTTACTATACAGTCTTATTAGTACATGCCCCGAAAACTACCACTGAACAAACTACCCATCGTACAGATTTAGTGTCAAAATGAGTCCAAAATAAAATGGCGGAGCTAACGCCTATACCTCAATGAGTGCAGAAGAACTATGCGACAAGATCGCAAGACTGTTAACAAGATGAATAAGTTGGTGTTTCAAATCTGACAAACTACTGGTTGTACACAATACTACAGCATTTGTCATGTAATTAATAACGTTAAAGGTCCTATTGAGACTTAAAACTTGATAAAGCTCTAATATAAAAGCAAAGTTTTCAGGTGGATGCCAATTAACCTCAAATTGCAATAAGGAAGAAGAGTACACAATGTCCAACAATTAATAACAGAGATGTTGCGGGATTGATATTTATAGATGACTTAGCAGCAATAGCAACGAGTAGAGGGTTAATGAAAGCAGTTGAAGCAATAGTTAGATATTGCAAAGAAAGGGGGTTAAATATAAATAAGAATAAGTAAAAAATCTTGGTTTGTAAAAAAAGGTACTAAACTTGAAAGGCGGAGAAATGGTGGCTGGAGGGTAATGCAATTGAGATACAGAAATTGAACTACTTAGAGGTAAGGTTAAATAATAATAATAATAATAATAATAATAATAATAATAATAATAATAATAATAATAATAATAATAAATATGGGAAATATATTCTCCCGATCTTGATCTTGCGCCCTCAAACTTTCATCTTTTCCGTTCTCTATCCAACAATCTTCGAGGGAACTTCTTCGATAACGGAAATGCTTTACAAACTAGGCTTGACGATTTCTTCAGTTCCTAATTAGCAGATGTCTTCAGATGTGGAATCAAGCGTTGTGAGAGTCAGAGATACTGGAGGAGAATATATTACTGATTAATTTATAATAAAAAGTTTTACCCTAGTCAAAAATGCTATGAAATGCAGCAACCCAATGTATACAAATTGGTAAAAGAGTCGATGTTTTCACATAAGATTGTAATCTGTGGATTGCAAAGCTAGGAATACTTAGAAGCTAATGCTTTAGCCTGTATTATCTTTTAATAAAAAGTAAAATAGAATAGCATTCTAATTCATTTCTAATTGAGCTTTTTGTTCATATATAAAACGATATAAAATTTAAATAGATAAATAATCCTACAAGCAATGTTGAGTTAACACTTCTACGCTCAACTGCACACAGTCAGCAAAGGTCTCCTTTAACATATGCCCTGGATATGGTCAAAGCATATGGAATCTGAGCCCTTCGGCACTATCTGGGAATATGCGGTCATTGCTATGACCGGCCGCCTTCACCCCCAAGGTACTGTTTGACAGCAAGTTGAGAACCTCAGCCGCCCAAGACAATACAGAGCAGGGAAGCATTCCCTTTGCTGCCAATAGGATCCCTTCGTGCTTTCTAATAGGCAGAGGTTAATAATGACCATATGGTCATTGAGCCCCGTTATTGTATCTTTATCTCTGGAATCTCTAAAGTCGGTAATAATGATAATGATAATAATAATAATAATAATAATAATAATAACTTTAAATATATATTTAGTATTTTGTATCACAATAATTAAGGTAAAATTCACATAAAACATTGCTTTCAACACTGCATATTATAAATAAATACATGCAAGAAGAGGAAGAAGTTAATCAGCAGCCCACAGATGTTCACGGAATTGCAGTTTTTATTGAATGAGCATATCAAGAAAAAGAGTAGGTAATTACGAGAGAAAATGGAGAATTATTAAAAGAAACGTGTGCAAACGAGCTCCATTTTCTCGCGTCTATGCATTTATTGAGGAAAAAAAAAATGCTTCGCACTATTAAAACCAGAATCTTCTAACCATAACGATTAAGTAATTTTGAAACGTACCCTAAACAAAATTAAAAAAATATTTACTATAAAGATAATTCTAGATCGCGTATCTATGTATTAAATATTTACTCGGAAAATATAAAAAGTTCAGTTTGAAGTTCAATTAACGACTGTTTGTCTTCAAACTTCCTTAAAAGCATCTGGGGATTCACCAATTACACTACAGTATTAAATAAGTAATTTTACATGCAATACAATAGGACAAACTTCCGATAACTGGCAGTATTTTGATAACTTACTTGATGGACATCCTCTATGCCGGGAAAGTGATAAAAGAAAAAAAGTAATAACTAAACACCAAAAGCTTGCCTCTACATAAATGATAGAAAAAGCAGAGAGAGAAAAAGCAACTATAATAACAGTGCCGATAATTTGAAAAACAAATTGTCAGTTTTTCTGGGGGGCTTAACCGAAAAGCAAGTACTTATTCATATCAAGGTATATTTTGAATCATTTATAAAATTACATTTCACTTAACTTTTTAATTTTTGATTTGGATTTACCTCGTTATAAACGGTAAAGTTATGAGCCGTAGATACCACAACGCCTGCGCAATACGAGAAAGCCAGATTGCCTCGGTTAATAAATGGCTGGGAAGTGGCAAGCTTTCGCGTAGTCGTCTTTCACTTGGGAAATTCTCTTCGCTTTGGTTAGAGGCTGGTTGAAGATACCATGAAGAAAAGCATGCAATTAATCCCTCAAATTACCTCTATATGGTAAATTGCCGTGAAGGAGCTCGAAAGCCACACACAGGTATACTATCTGGGTCGTATAGATTTTGTTTATTATACATGGTACAACCTATTGGGCCGTAGAGCTTAACGCATATATCTTTTGACTTAGTAAGCAGGCTAATGACTAATTTTATAAAGAGCTTTACTTATAAATTTTGTTCACTCACGGCGTCTGTAGTTCAACGCTACTTGCTAAACATTTATGCTACCTTACCTTATTTTACGTAAAGAGAGATATTAGAATTGTCGCCACAGTCGGCTGAACAATATTCACTGCATGGAAAAAGCACATGATTAAATTCGGTCACCGTAATGATTTTTATTTCATTACTAAAATTTTCCTTTGCATTGTTCTGCTAATTGGGATATGGGATTTTTCTTGGCAAATATTCAACATTTGTGACAATTTTAAGTACTTCCTCTATTAAAACCACACATTTTCGTTTTTTATTTGTTTTGTATGGAACCAGTAGACTCAAATTTGTGAACAGCAGGTAAATTGCAAGCAAGCAGTTAATCACGAAAGTTGCGAATAAATTCTGCATGCTATAGCGATCTGGTTTTGAATATAAACTTGCACTTACATACAAAAATGCGTTGCTATAGAGTAAATTGTTTAACTACCTTCGCGGAAGAATGTATAATGCCGTAAGATCAGGACAGACATATTCAGAGAGCGACATTTCAGAACATGACTAAGGAGGGAGAGTGGAATTGAATTTCTGGGCGTCGATGACTGAGAATGCGATAGTAAACACCGCCTGAGCGGACAGTATTTAGGATTAAAGCCCCGTATATAAGTGACTTTAAATGTTCACTAAACTCTTTTTTTTTATATTTCTGCTTATAATTTTACTTCAGAAAAAAATTGTTAATTTGGTTTGGTTCTGTTACTGTTAATTGACATAATCATTTGTTTCATTTTCAAGATCATTCAATTACAAAAATAAAAATAACTCAAAGGGAATCAATGTATTCACAAGCTGCAACGTCTGAAATTGGCTCCTGGAATATTTTTGTTTTATTTGTTTTATTTATGGACGCTCTTTAACATCTCAGGTCATCAACGTCCCATTCAATTCAGGGCAACAAATTTTGCTCAGAGGCCTCTTCTTTCAGACTTGGGGTTCTTTTTCGTGTCTTAAATGTACGACACGGGACCCACGGCTTTACTCCCCTTCCGAAGGAAGCCATACTTAAGAGTTTTACGCCCGAAAAAATCCATCGAACCTGGCCGAGTTCTAGGAGATCGTGGATTTTATTACACTATTATTATTTCCTAATTTCCCTGGGTCAATGCAATGTGATTAATTAGTCCACTGCGAACGTCTGAAAACCCAAACTAGGGTTAAAATGCTTTAAAAACAGGAAGACAAACTACTCGCCAACAATAAGTAAGCAAGTTTTAGTTTTAGATCATCATCCAGAGAATGCGATAGTAAATAACCAGTTAAAAAGTTCAACTTTAATGATATGCGTTAAATACAGCTATTCTGTGCACCTTGTTACAAAAGTAAAGCATTCTTACAGTTGAATGGTTTATTCTCAAAATGTATATAAATATCTCTGAAGGCAAAGAACAGAATTTTTAAGATATACTCTTTAATTGTTAATAGAATTAGAACCGATAATATAAAATGTATTTAATAAGGGACCCTCTATTTTTACACTAGATATTGTGATCTGGTGTACAGTGTGTCCGGAAAAATCACTACCAATAAGTAGTGTAAATACCTCCTCACTTAGATAAGTTAGACATATGAGAAACGCTCCAAGTTTTGTAATAATGAAATTATAATGCTAGTGCATCTGCACATGATATCACAACACAGGTTTTGTGAAATTGCATAATCACAAGTCAAAGCACCCACACGTTAACTTTAGAGCAATCATGTTCGTATTCAATAACAACAAGTAAATTTTCTTCTTCCCATATTCTACAGTTATACCGGTTCACTTTACCACACGTTTGAAAGGTGACTCCATTTCAGAATGCGACATGATTGAGGAATCCATTGTCATCATCAATGTGAGATAACATTGAATTGGCGAATTCAGCCCATCTGGGTTTATCATTCGGCTTGCGCAATTTGGATTTTGTATGCTCTAAGTCGCAACCTTTAACGACAATATCGTGAACAGTGGACTTTGGAATATCCAGATTTGAACTAGCCCGTTGCATGGATTTCTGCGAGCTGCGCTAAAATGCTTGCATAACCTCTTCAACTTTAGCTGCAGACACTGTTTTTGCCGCTTCTCTTCTTTAACATAGAATCCGTTTCCAACAGCTGTTTATACCAATTTTCAATGGTATGACGCTCTGGAGCATTTGCACCATATTCCTGCATGAATCTTCTTTGTACTGCGACTGGGAAATTTGTTTCCGCTAACCAATAACAACATTTCACTTTCTGCTGAACTGTGAATTCCGCCATTTTAACTCTTTGTAATGTCATACCACGCGCAGGCGCGCTAGCGTCACAATTATCATTGTTACAAAACTTGAAGCTTTTCTGTAGGAGATGCGATGAAAATTATATTTCTTACTTAAATAGTGGGGAGATATTCGCATTTTTTATTGGTAATGATTATACCGGACCCGCTATATACTGATTTATGAACATAAAACACTGTTTCATTCATTAATATGCTTCTCTTGGACAGAGGCTCAAAGAAACAATCCAATTATTTAATAAATGGAATAAATTAAAGACATTTTTAAAGAAAGAAAAGCGTGTAATGATCTTGCATTTTACTGCGAGTTTGACAGTCCTCCGATTCTGCACATACTTAAGATTTGTTCTGCGATCCAAAACATTTTACTTTCTTTCGCTTTTTCTCCAGTATTCCAAGCTTAAAACATTTCAAACAGAGTACCTTACAGTAATGTGCTTGCGTGAAATCGGTGAGGAAGCTGATGCTAAGGACTTGTAGTGTACACCAAAACAGCTGACGGAGGACTATCTATTCATTTTATGAAACAATGCACTATATGTGTGTGTGTGTGTGTACTTTCACTAGCTATTCTCAAGCTATTCATGGGCACATGCATCAAACTCAATGCTAGCATTAGTCAGTAAGGGGATCATGATGATGAACAATTTCTAATTGAACTAACCTGTTGTTTTTGTAGACAGGCAACATCGCCGCCAATGGGGCCGAGACCTGTGAGCTCTGTATCCTTACGAATTACCCACTCGATGAGCTCTCGCAGAGACAGCAGAAGGGCGTTCCAGTGTTCTGAGTTACTCTCCAGCCTGTTCCTGTACACAATAAGAAATGTCAGGTCAAAATATTTGTATATTCTTTACAAGAGGTGGGAAGAACCCTATATTTTCTCGAATCTGAATCCAAATCCTAAAAAATTCTCGCATGCCTCTATTTGTTCATATAAGAATAATAAAAAAGTTAGTACTCAAAGTTAATTGTTTCTAATTAAAGCAAAATTTGAAAACTGTATTTCCCCCCCCCCCCCAAAGAATACTTGAACTGTAATTTTTTTACACAACATGTGTGTTAGGTTATTGTTTGGAATCACATTCAGATAGCAAAAATTTCAGACTCGAACTACGCATCTTTAGCTCACTCTGCATATACTCCTACCAGCCGAGTTTATTATATCTTGGAGACCTCTTAAGTTTATTTAGTCGCAGAGATTTTATCCCTAAGAAATGACTCAAAACCTTCCAGTCCCAGGCTCCATAATTAACCAAAGTATTAGGGATCATTTACATTAAATGTTATTTTTTCACATAAATCGTGTGTAAAGTCAATTTAGACCAGATTAGATTAATATAACTTTGGACTGAGTTGTTCGATATCCTAACACAAGTATTGTATTATTTCCAATCTTTATTGTTTCTAAATGAACAATCCAGTTCCTTGCAAAGGGGTGAGCACTTTGTTTATCAATTATTCTGTAAAGAACTGCTCCTCAGGTTTAATTACCCCGAAAAGTTTAAGTCCCTTACTGGCTAAAACCTCAATGTGAAACTTATGTAAGGTTGTTTCGATATCATTACTGTTTTTATTTTATATTTTATTATTTTTTTTTTATGGATTCCCACAGTATGCATATACTTTCTAAGAGTATAATGCCCGCTAGGCGATCTACTGCAAGTCTCATTTGGGGTCTATTGAGCCTCAAAAAATAATCAATAAGTAGTGATGGTTCTTTACCGTTTGTTAATGTTTCCTTCCACTTTGCTCCAATGCAATTTATAGTTTTTTTTTTTTTTTTTTTTTTTTTTTTTTTTTTTTTTTTTTTTTTTTGCAATCCATTCATTAATGGTTGTTTGAATCCTGATTAAAGGCTGATTCAAGTCTAGTGAATAATGTAACAGCAGATCCATTCCTAGTAAGTGCAGCTGCTTTTTCATTGCCTATTACGGCTTATGTCACCGCCATGGCTGGCCGGTCGTTAAGGCGCGGACTCGTGAGCGAGAGATCTGGGGTTTGATTCTGCTAGGATTATCCTCCCTGTCTGAGGTTTATTTCTAGGTTTTTCTCAGTCCTCATAAATGGCAAATGGTAGGGAAGTGCCCTAAAAGGTTGGCCTGGAATGTTTCCTTCCTTAAATAAAAAAACCTTTTCTAAATGTATCATTTCATCTCATGTATCATCACTGTGTACCGCCTGTATTACCTCTGTAACAAAAACGGCACTATTATAAACTCTCTTTTGTTCTGACACTCATCTAAGCGTCACTGCCAGTTTTATGAAGCATTGAATGCAAATAACGATGGGACAATTGATTTAAAAATAACCAAAATTTCGATACTTTTGATTAATTCTATCATTTAATTCTTTTGAAAACAATTATATTATTTGATTAACCGATTTTTTAAGCAAAATTAACGATTATTCTTTCGAAGTAAAATGTGCAGGGTAATAGATTACACAACAACTTATGGACCACAGTTTCCGGCCTTACCATTTTCTAGGTATGATAAAGACAAAGACTTTTTTTCAAATTTCACTATAGTTACGCTTTATTGCAATACGCTCCTAACATCTTTGAATTAACATTTCGACCCCCCAAAGAAGCAGAAGTCCTGTCTTCTTCTAAGTGACCTTGGTCTTTAGAGGCGGTGCTTCGCCAGGTTCACGCCACTCCATTGATTCTCTTTTGGACAAGCGATCATAGTAGAGGACCGTAGTTTCATATCCTGTAACAAAGATTTGCAGAACTTCTCTTTCGTTGCCACGACAGAGCTCTAAATAATGCCTGATAACAGATGACTCGTTGCTGCTTTTGGACTGAGGAAAGAAGTCTAGGCACTAATCTTATTTTTTTAAATGTCCAAGAGTAATTGGAAGGAATGTTGTTTTAGAAAAGCCCAACCTTGCTGCTATTTCTGTAACTCTGGACCGCTGTTCTTCCATAATTTCTCCTATTCGAAAAAGTTTGGCCCACACTTTTACAGTAGAATATGAGGGGGAGCTTCCCCGTTTAATTTCAATCCAATTGAATCCAATTCCAATCGACGTTTTAATTTCATTTAGAGTAAGTCCTTCTTTTGTGAAGAAGTTAATAACAGCTAGAAACTCCATTTTGAACATGTCACAATCTTCTACACATGGCCTTCTTTATGCAATATATATCTGAACAACTGAACACAGCGGAGCGGAATTTACAGCTGCAATTATTTACTTAACAGATAAGGTATGACACCAGATAAGGAAGGCAATAATCCTTACCGGCGAGAGCGGAAACTTATGGATCTTCGTTCTTATATCATAAGATTGTAATTTCAAACTTACAAATTGATGACATATTCAAAACATCTGCATTGTATAGATGAGCATTTCAAGGTTATCTCGCAGTCTCAGCTGGCCATAATGTAGATCGCGATTATAGCGGCGAAATAATAAATAATCGCTTGCTCTATTATTAAAGCAACCGAATGTTTTTTTGAAAGAAAGCACTGTATTGGCATAATAGGAGCTTAACCTAACGATTATATTGCGGATTAATGTACTGATATCAAAACTTTGATATAATTTGCAAGTATTTTAGCCGTTACATTTATTTTATTCTTTGAAAATTAACAATATGGTAATTTAGATATATGCATATAAAACAAATTTTATTACAATCAAAAAATAATTACAAAATTGAAATATATACACCACAGTAAAACATGCTTCTAGTCCTACACCAGGGATGGGGGGGGGAAAAAAAATAACTTTTTACATACTGCACGAGTTATATTATTAATTCTATAATGTTACATTATTTGGCATGAAAATATATTTAATAACTCAAACATACAAATTGATTCAATTAGAATAAAAGGACAATCACTGAAAGAATTACCAAGTTTTGTCAACCCATTATTGTAATTTCGGATTGCCACTGACGATGAAAGACATTCCACTACAACAACCGGTCACCAGATAATAACAGGTCATCGAGAAGTAACTCCACAGTCATTGTTTAGCCGACATTTCACCCTAGAAGGGAATTCGGGTGTCACACTGATCGCACTCCGAGGGAATAGTTATTGTGTCATTTAACCACATACCCTAAGCCCAAATCTTAGCAACGGTGGGAGGTTTACCTGCCAAAAAGTTTTCGAATGTCAGAAATGTAGAAGTACCAACTTTCTCCTGTTTGATTGATTGATTATTGCTTAAGGGCGCAAAACTGCTGTGGTCATTAGCGCCCAAACACATCAGGTACTATGTCAGAAATAAAAATAAATAAACAAAACAAAGAACGCAAATCCTGCGCATAACGAACAGACAGTAGTACTTGTGCAATAAAACTGATACACAAAAACAAAAAACAAGGGTGTAAGGCGCCACAAACATTAAGGTGTTACTAAAACACAGCCGCAAGAGCGGAAAACCACAAGTCGTATAAGGGACTAAAAAGTACCAATAAAATCCCAAAGCAAACACAGGTCAACAAACAAAGACCGGTAACAAAACTAATCAGCAAGAGCTGAAAACAAACCAGTCTTATAAAAGATTACAATGGTAACAATAAAACCCCAAAACAAATAACAGGGGTAATGTGCAAAACAACAATTTAAGACTAGATAACAAAATTCAGCAAAAGCTGAAAAAACAACAGTCTTAAAAGAATCTAAAAATGCCGTCAATGGTAAAAGATAAAACCTCACACCGTGCTCCAAAAACCACAAACACGGATAAAACGGAGCACACGCTCAACAGCAACCACATCATCCGCTAGTAAGTCCTCAATAGAGGACGGCAAACCTAAGCTAGTTCTAAAAGCTGTCAGATGAAGACAATCAATTAAAACGTGACGCACTGTAAAGGGGTGGTCACAGTGAGGGCAAACTGGAGCGGGTTGATCATTAAAAAGGTGAGAGTGACTAAAACGGCAATGCCCAATTCTAAGACGAGCTAAAATTACTTCTTCGCGACGAACAGCGCGAGAAGAAGTCGACCAGTTAAAAGGGGCGGGTTTACATTCACGGAGCTTATTATTTGGGAGTAATTCCCACTCCTCGCGCCAGCGCGAAAAAATGGCTCTACGTATTGAATGTATAAAATCCCCGAAATAAAAACGCTGCTCGTACTCAGCAGGGTCTAAAAGAGCGGATTTTGCTGCAACATCTGCGGCCTCATTACCCGGGAGCCCGACGTGTCCAGGCACCCACAGTAGTTTTACCCTGACGCCAGCGTCGTAAAGGGTTAAAACTGCATTCTGGACCATCTGTACAAGGGGGTGGAGGTTGTACAGGTTTCTAAAACTTAAAATGCCACTCAAAGAATCGGAACATATAACACTGTTCCCCAGCCCGTGATCAGAAATAAATAAAACCGCCCGATAGATAGCATAAAGCTCCGCCATAAAAATAGATGTTGCAACGTCAAGCCCATACGTAAAACTAGCCCCATTAAAAACAAAAGCACATCCTACACCTGTGTCACATTTAGAGCCGTCGGTATAGATAAAATTCCAGCCATTAAAAGAGCATTTGATCTCGCTAAAAGAACAACGAATAATATGTGCTGCGGTCGATGATTTTGGACAGGACGTAAGCCCGAGATGAACGGGGGCCTCTGCTAAAATCCAGGGGGGAGAAGAAGTTTCCCCGGCTAAGAAAAAAGCAGGTAACTCAATGTCCAATGTCCGTAAAATCTCCCGAAAACGAAAGCCAGCGGGCTTAGGAGTAAAAGACCGAGCAGCATAAAAACGATCAAAAGACACATTAAAAACGGCCCATTCGTGGGATGACGAGGTTGCGCAGCTAAGCGACAACCCTACGCAGAAAGTAAAACATCCCTACGATAAAACAACGGAGGTTCTCCAGACTCCGCACATAAACTCAATACAGGACTGGTGGGGAATGCTCCAATGCCAACACGGATACCCCGGTGATGAATCGGGTTCAGGCGGCGCAGAACAGAAGGCCGCGCAGAGCCATAAACAACACTGCCATAATCCAATTTGGACCTGATAAGAGCGCGGTAAAAACGTAAAAGTATAGTCCGGTCAGCTCCCCAAGATGTGCCACTTAAAACACGTAAAATACAAAGAGAACGTTCACACTTGCTCTGAGTTGCGCTATATGCGATGACCAGCATAATTTCCTATCAAACACCAAGCCAAGGAACCTAACTTCGTCTGCGAAAGAGAGTGCGTCTGGGCCAAGATGGAGCGAAGGTGGAGGATACTCCTTGTGGCGCCAGAAGTTCAGGCAGACGGTCTTCTCTGCGGAGAAACGGAACCCGTGAGAAACACTCCAAGCGTGAAGGCGGTCGAGACAGCATTGGAGGCGGCGTTCCAAGAGACAGGTTCTCCGAGAGGAAAGATAGATGGCAAAATCGTCCACAAATAACGACGAATGTATTCCTGGCGGTAAACACTCGGTGATGGAGTTAATCGCAATGGCAAACAGTGTGCAACTAAGTACCGAGCCCTGAGGTACGCCGTTCTCTTGAATAAAATTAGATGATAAAACTGATCCCACGCGAACATTAAAAACCCGGTCCTTCATAAATTCCTGAATAAAAACAGACATACGCCCACGTATGTTCCAATCTTGAAGCGTTCGGAGGATACCGCCTCTCCAGCAAGTATCGTACGCTTTCTCTAAATCGAAAAACACAGCAACCGTTTGGCACTTGCGCACAAAACCGTCCATTACATGGGTAGTTAAAGACACCAGGTGGTCGATTGAGGAACGATGACGCCGGAAACCACACTGGGCGTTCGTTAATAATTGCCTCGACTCCAACCACCACATGAGCCGTCCGTTAATCATGCGTTCCAACACTTTGCAGACGCAGCTGGTGAGGGAAATCGGACGGTAACTGGAAGGAAGATGTGGGTCCTTTCCAGGCTTAGGTATCGGAATGACGATGGCCAATCGCCAAGCGTTGGGAAATGTGCCATGACACCAAATAAAATTAAAAGTTCGTAATAAAAAAGCTTTGCCTTCTGCTGATAAATGCTGCAACATAGCAACGTGAATGTTATCTGGCCCCGGTGCGCAGTGTCCAGAGGTAGAAAGGGCATGCTCCATTCCCTGGCGGTAAAAGGAACGTTGTAGCTCTCCTGATGGTCGGAGGCAAACGAGAAACCTTTCCTCTCAACCTGCTCCCTTAATGCGCGAAATGTAGCCGGGTAATTGGCGGAACTAGAAACATCAGCGAAGGTTCGCCCTAAAACATTGGCGACGTCAATCGGAGTGGTGAGCACTCGATTTAAAATCCTAAGACCGGGTATAGGTGTAAACCTTGGTTTGCCAGCAACGCGGCGTAGCCGTTCCCAAACTACGGATGAAGGCGTTGTGCGGTTAAAAGAAGAGGTAAAAGAAATCCAAGAGGCCTTTTTGCTATCCTTAATGACTCGGCGGCATTTGGCGCGAAGTTGTTTGTAGCAGATCATATTTGCTGAAGTAGGGTGGCGACGAAAAACTCGGAGAGCACCTCGGCGTGCACGCAATGCATCCCGGCATTCATCGTTCCACCAAGGAATCGGTAAGCGTCTGGGGTGACAAGACGACCGGGGAATAGCCTTATCTGCGGCTGTTATGATGACAGTACGGAGGTGCTCGATCGCGACGTCGATAGATGGAAAGTCACACCCCGAAAATTCAGCCAAAGATCGATAGAGAGTCCAATTCGCCTTATCAATGAGCCATTTTGGCGTGCGCTGTGAATGTGCGTTCGGAGAGAGTACATGGATCTGACACGGAAAGTGGTCACTGGAATGTAAATCAGAGATGACGTTCCAGGTGAGATGTACAGCAAGCGAGGCAGAACAAATGGATAAGTCCAAGTGCGAAAAGCTATGAGTGCTGTCAGAGAGAAAAGTAGGTTGACCAGTGTTGAGAAGTATAAGATTGTGATTTAGCAAAAAGTCAGCTAAGAGGTTACCTCTTGCACACTCCGTGGTGGAACCCCATAGGGGATGGTGTGCATTGAAATCCCCCAAAAGAAGAACAGGGGGTGGTAGCTGAGACAAAAGATCGTCCAGGTCAACTGTGGTGATGGTTCCGGACGGAGGTAAATAAACATTGCAGACAGAAATACTAAGGCCAGAAAAGTGAACTGTAGCTGCGGCAGCTTGTAAAGGAGTCTGGAGCTGTAGTGAGGTGCTGTACACGTTATTGCGAATTAAAAGTAAAACTCCGCCGTGAGCGGGAGTGCCATCTTCGGGAGGGAGATCAAATCTCACCGAAGAGTAACCGCGTAAATTAAAAGAATCGCTTGGGCGAAGCTTAGTCTCTTGGAGACATACAAGCAAAGGGTCAGTTGAACGTAAAATTAACTCGAGGTCAGGTCTGCGACTACGGAGACCACGCACATTCCACGAAAGGATAGCCATTGTTAAAATTAGATAAAAGAAGCTAAAAATTTACCACCTTACTTTTTGGACGGTGCAGGGCGAAACAAACGCCCTTTTTTCAGTCGCGTGGGACCGGTGGTTTTGAAGGAGCAGGCACATCCTGCTCCATCACTTCCTCAGAGGGAGGGCTCTCCCGCTGAGAAGCATCCACCGATTCCAACGCCTGGAATCGGTTGGATGTAGATATAGGCGGCGACGGCGACCGCCTAGCGGGTTTGCTCCCATCATGGGAGCGTGACCTCCGAGGAGGAGAAGGGCTCTTTTTCTGCTCTACCTGAGTTGACGACTTTAAAAAATCTGTTCGCGTAAAACTCGTCCTGAACTTAATATCAGGGGCATTAAAAACAACCGCTTTGGGCTTCACGGTAGAGCGCTTTGGAGAACTAGGAGTAGTTTGGACCCGTGTAAAGACAAGATCGCAGGTCTGCGTACTGCTATCGCACTTCTTTGGCGCAAAAGAAGCTGCTGCGCTGTAGGTGCCGGTCTTAGGCACGACAGGTTGGCGAGACTGGAATCGCTTCCGGGCTTCAGTAAAGGAGAGTTTTTCCTTCACCCGGATCTCTTGGATACAGCGCTCCTCTCGAAAACGAGGGCAATCGCGGGACGAGGCTGGATGTCCACCGCGGCAGTTGACGCAGACAGGAGCAGATGGGCATGCTCCCTCGTGACTTGCTTCGCCGCAGGTTGCACAGATGGGAACGGCACTTTTACAGGATATGCGAGTGTGTCCAAAACGCTGACACTGGAAACATCGCAACGGGCTCGGGATATACGGGCGCACTTCTATCACCTCGTAGCCCGCCTTGATCCTCTGCGGCAAATCGACCCTGTCGAATGTGAGGAAAAGAGTCCGGGTCGGCTGTAATTCCCCCTCTTTCCTTGCCTGCACACGATAAACTGAGGTGACCCCTTGGTCTTCCAGACAGCTCTGGATTTCCGGGTCGGACATTCCGTCTAGAACATTTGTTGTAACAACTCCTCGCGACGAATTCATGGTCTTATGTTTCTCGACACGAACGGGATATCCGTGGAGTAGCGTCGCCTTGAGCAACGAGTTGCTTTGAGACAGGCCAAGTGTCTCCACTAAAAGTGATCCGTTGCGTAGACGGGTACAGGACTTAACGGGCCCAGCTATGGCATCAATGCCCTTCTGAATCTTAAATGGATTTACGGTCGTAAACGACTGACTCTCTTCAGTACGACTAATAACTAAGTAACGAGGGAAAGACTTCTCGATTACTTCTTTTACGTCAACTCTTTTGCGTTTAAAATGTAAAGGATTATTTTCCAGTACCATAGCGATTTATTCCTCCACCATTGCAACCGTCTCCGATGGCGGGCTGCTTCCTGGGCGCCACCCCGGCTTAGGTTACTGGCTCTGGCCTGAACCAAGTAATCTCAGGGTCACACCTTCCTGTGGGCTGACGAAGGGACCCAATCGCCTGCAGGAAGACTACAGCTCAAGCAATGGCCCTTCCCCGGGCCTGGCCTTTACCAGGGGATACGCTCCCGTCCTACATGATAACCCTGTGCTGGGAGTTACGCCGTTACCCAGTCACATTTTACCGCGTCAAACACGGGGGCACCCATCAGACAAAGAACAGGGAAGTAGGACTTATAAAACAATAAAAGAGGCGAAATAAAAAGGAGTCAAACGCGCTGAGCGCGGACCTGAGGGAGCAGCTCGGGTGCCTCGGGGTCGCTACGCCCCGTACCCAATAAATTGGGCCCCTGAGGGGACTTTCTCCTGTGCGGAGGAATTTGAGTTACAACACAAAGTGAAATAAACGGGACGTTACATGTTGCATAGATTAAAATAATTATCGTCGAATTAGAAGGTTTAGGACTAAGGTCTGTTCCGGGTCCTGATGAACAATTTTTTTAACTACACTTAGCAAAATATCTACCAATGTTTACTTCCATTGTTGAAAAGCAATACCAAATAGCGACTAGACAATTAAATAATCAAAGTTAAACAATTGAAATATTACGATTTCAATTAATAAATAAAATGCTTTCCCCTAGAAGAAAAATATTGTGTTGCTCTGAAGAACGACGGTCCAAGTGCTTTGATATCAGAGCCCCCCCCCCAAAAAAAAAACGCAAACATAACCGACAGGAGGCTAATGCGTAGATAACAAACATTTTGGACTAATACTGCTGCCCAGCGTAGACTCTTTTTAAAATATGTATTCATAATATTTGAAACCTAAAAGTTAAAATCAAAACCGAAAATCTGACTTTTTCACTATTTATTTAAATTAATAGGAGTTTCATTGTTGTTCATTATAAAAAGTCATGCGGTTATTTTGCTTGACTGTATACTCTCATTATGTAAAGGAATATAGTACTTTTTGCTTATACAAATAATCAAATTAGTTTCATTCGATTAAAAAAAGCAATCGATTATACCATCAATAGTAAACAGTTTGATTTGATATAATAGATGTTAGGTTAAGGTTTGGAATTAAGAATCAGGAACTGTTCTAGGTCACGGCCGGGACTGGAACCACGGGTCTCCGGTTTATCGTGCGCAAGCTCTAATCTCAGATATCGTACCCTGTTGAACCACAGCCGCAAATATACCTCATCTGAGATCTCTGATTCCACACGACTGATGTGAAAAAATCACATATGTGTTGAAGATATATTTACATAGTAGTAAGACAGTATGCATTCAGTGGCACTCATACCATAAAACGTCAACATGCGCAAGGGTTCAGCTGCACATGCTTTTATAATGCACTAGAAATTTTACTTTTAAGATGTAAGCTTCCTCACTTTCGTCAGAAATTTATCTATATCTCCTGCCCTTTCTTGTCTTTTTAAGAATGGGTTCTGAAAAATATATTTGCAATAACGTACGATTTATTAATATCGGTATTTCATTGTTTCCGTAATGTAAATCTCGGTGCGAAAAGAAAAGAAAAAAAAAAAAATATATATATACTCTGAAGTGCAAAATGTAGAAATGGTGTCCGGATCGTTATTGACAAGATACGTTCTCCTTCAGAGAGTGCTAACTGGATTTCTCAAGAACCTTTAAGGCAATGGTTTTAAAACCTCCATTTACTTACTTCGATTTACAAACATGCTGCTCTGTCTGAATACAGAATTAAGTCTCTACACTAACTTTAATTTTTAATTACAATTCGGTATATTTTCCTTATTTTAGGTTGAAGAACGTTGGTTTACTTACAACCTTCTGCTTCATAAAACTGCTTTTGTAACGTTAAATAAAAGTGAGCGTTTCCTGGGATGAAAGATGACCTAAAATTACAGCAATATATTTCTGCCAGCACAATACAAATGTTCATGCCACTTGTTTGTAGCTGCAGAAGAAATTGTGATTAAATGCAACCTCAACTGCACGCGTAATGGCCTAGTTGAAGCTTTCTTTTTTCCTTAAAAGAAAAATACTAGGCGGCAGCGAAAACATGTTTTGGGATTATTCATTAAATACCTTTGTCATTCATATCTTTGAATTTTGCAATGCAGACATTTACCGCCCATAAACGCCGCCTAAGCATACCATGAGCGCTGATAGTGGAGAATCATATACAGCACCAAAGAGCAAAAAACAATAAAACATTTCATACAAATATTTTGTTACAACTTTTGCTTTCTTTCAAAACAGTTTTTTCCCTCCTAAATTTGAAAATCCATTTCAATCTGGTCATTTATTTTAATTACAAGATCCCTCTTTAAATATTTTCATTTTTATTTTTTTGGAAAGCTCTCCAGTATACCTAACCTAAAATTCAGATTTTGCTGATTTAGGCGTCATGGACTAAAGTTGTGAAATGTTTTTATTAAAAAAATTACCTGTTTTTAACAATTGCAAACATTTTTCCTGCACCTTTAAGCAAAGCAGCCATATAGGAGAAAAACAAAGTATAAAACAGCGTCGATGTATCAATATTCTATTTTTATCCTTTTAGCTAGATGACATGTTATTAATTTTTATTTCCATTATCTGTCTCTAGCAATAGTTATTTTAAAAAGCGGACGCTGTATGAAACCAATAATCATACCTACTGGCAAAGGGGAAAAGCAGGGCATCAAATGTATTTCTCGAAGCGATTTGTACAAAAAATGCCTAAAAATTTAACTTTAAATTATATATATATATATAAGGGTGACGACATAGTCCCCTTCAGGTTTACAGCATTTGCTCTAATATTTCTTCCGGTTCATGATTCCTTCATACGCTGGAAATTCCCAATCCAAGATCTAATTTAATATAAATTTGTGTCCAGCCAGAAAGTTTTGAGTTTCGGGAGCAGATGGTAATAATCCGAGGGAGCGAGGTCGGGTGAAGGATGGATGCGCAAGTTTTTCAAATCGCAATTCGGTCAAGTTGTCCTGAGCAATGAGGCTTGTATGTGCTGACGCATTGTGTATAAAGTAAGTAAATTGTATTAAAGTGCACATAAAAACAAAGAGATTCGTTGATTTATTTTTATTTTTGAATGTTACCATTACCATTCTATTATCCGAAGTTCATATTAAGTAAAATTATTTAAAATAAATGTGTTTATTGAAGAGAAGTTAACAATATTTAAGATGCATGCCACTGACAACTTTTATGCAATATTTATACATTAAATAATTTTTTTCATTTAAAGTTAAAATATGTTCCATAATAATTTTACTTTACTTAAGATAGTTCAGGTCATTAGCATCGTATTTAATTCAGGGCGTGAAACGCCAACAAATTTTGCTGAAAGGCCTCTTCCTTCAGGCTTGAGATTCTTTAACGCGCCGTAAATCTACGACATGGGATCCACGGCTTACTTCCCTTTCGACGAAAGCCATACGTAGAACGTTTGTTTATGTTTAAAAAATCCATCGACTCTGACGGGTTTGAACGAGGCGACCTTGGGTCTACGAGGCAAGTATGGTTAACACTAAGATATTCCATGTTACCACCATATTTCCTATTGAGTCTAAAAAGAGCCTAGTTCTAGTAAAAATAAGGCTCTAGAGCAATTAAACGGTACGAAAACAGAAATACTAAGATTCAATAATAATATTTAAATGGGGAAAACTCAAAACATAAAACAATACTTTATCTCATAATAGAATATAATAATATTAGTTTAAAATATTATATTTTAAAACCTGAATAAAAATTTAAGAATCGAGCGAAGCGAGTTTAACTATTTTTAGGAATGCAATAATTGTATATCATGCAAGTCATGCACTATTGTTTATGTATCAAACTTATAAAAGGAACTATAAAATAAAATTTATATTAATGTCGATTTACTAATAAATTGCTTTGAAGGATGCGTGTTCTTTCATAATACTTGTGATGTTATTGTACGGGGAGATTATTTAGTTCGTTTGTCTATTGTTATTTCCGAAGATGGAATAATAATCAAAGTATTTCATTTATTTATGTTAAATTAAAGTGTTTCTTAGCATAATTCACCGCAAGAAGTTTTATCCCAAGTTGAAAAGTCTGATTGTCACTGATATTTTTCAGAAGAAATGCAACAGATTCATTAATTATATGAACAGTAAATATTAAGGATATTTAAGCAAATTTAATGTTGGCATATACAGAGTCTTCATATGAATGCCTGTCCTGTTTATAACCCGTTCTATTTCGACTGTGCTGTACAGGAGTTGAACGTTATGAGACCACGTGTTTCAGTGTTATAGTATGTTAGTGTTGTTATAATGTCAAAAAAGGCCGTATACTTAGCATGCAGTGCATGGATGATTACTACATGATAACAAACTCTTGTAGGGAAGCGAGACGGCGATTTATAGACAGACTCCCTGGTGTTCTTGCGCCTCACAGAGAAACGGTTCGTAATCTTGTGAGCAGATTTAGGGAAACAGGATCTGTTTTTGATAAGAAACCGAAATTAAATGTCTTGTTCTTACAGATGAAAAACTCGATGACACCGGAGAAAAGTTGGAACGAAGTCCAAAGAAATCTCTGAGAAAGCTTGCACAGGAACCAACGGCGTCGATACACTTCTATGTATGTTGAACTACTGATTGAGTAACGTTTACGAAAGTGTCCTCAACGATTACAACACATGCCGTTTCAATTTCTTCCCGAAGTGCTGCCAATTGGTTTTCTACGTTATACAACATCCTTAAGAGTTCCCCATAAGTAGAAGTCCAATGGAGTTAGATCCGGAGAACGCGGTGGAAACTCAATCGCTGGTTCTGCTAATCCCAGTATCACGTGCACATTGCTTTGTAGATTTTTGCGGTGAATGCTCAAAACGTTTCAAAAATCATAGCGGGGCTTGGTGCTGTGCATCTCCCATATCTGCACTTGATGAACATCGCGCACAGTCCCACGAGTCTCAGATTTGTCTGGAATGCGTGCAATTGTTACTCGCGTTGGCGATTCTGTTTTGTACACACGTCTCCACTGCTTTTGAACTTCAACATTCTCAGTTTTCCAATACCACTTCAAAACTGCTTTCCGCTGTTTCAACAATAATCTTGACTCCATTTTGTTATAGCAACCCTAGCATAACGTAACGTGAGTCACTTCTGTTTACAGAACAGCATTCCATAACCTTGACTTTATTTGTTCATTGTTGATTCACCTGTCACGTAGCAACGTTACCATAATGTATGTGAGTCACATCTGCTTACAGAATATCATACTACACATTACTGTTGTTTGTTTTTCGGTCAAACTTTGAAATATATTAAATAGATATCTAATGTGAAAGTGTGTATACCTTTTTGGGCACCCTTGGTTTATCTATAAATATCGTTCTTCTCATTTTTAATATTTAAGTATTTATTATTATTGTTGTTTTATTTGTTCTTCTTTCTAATTGTGCATTATATTTAAGCACATGCGGTCTTCGGACATACACAAAATATATTTGAAATGTGTATATAGAATTTTATAACAATAAAGTCACCACCAGCACCATTACTAGTTTTGATATATATAAAATAATTGCGCCCTTGGTGTAATCGGAAATGAAGCATAGGCATGCTTTGAAAACAGGTGAGAGACACATAATAACATGTTTGTAGAAATAAAACATGATATATGTAAAATGAAAAGGAGTAGGCAAATGCTACAAGTAAAAACAAACACACACACACACACACACACACACGCGCGCGCACAAAAAAAAAGTGAACACTACTTCAGTAGCACAATTCGGATATAGGAGATATGCATGAATATTTTAGCGTCAGGTAATCAGTTTAACATGAGGTCTCACAGGACCCTTATGAGAGGAGCTCAATTCCATTACAACTTGTATGTAATTTGGAACCTGTTCCGGTTAACAATGCTAAGTAATTGCTTGCTGGACGCTACAGAAAGCGCTCAAATGAAAGCGCTCTATCAAAGTTAAGCCTTTGATTATTTGTTTAGCACCTAACACAAATATTGTTATCGGTGCTTTTTCAAAATAATCTAAACAGGTATAAAAAGTATAGTTATTTTTTTATTGTCAAACATTTAATTAGTCCAGGCTACAACTTTGTTGTGCTAAATGTATTGCTGAAGCTTTACTACAATGGACTCGTGGATATAGAGGTTATGTGTAAATTGGTAGAAAGTATCTAAATTAAGATATTTTTTCTCGTTCATAGACGGCCTTTTTTGAAGGTAAGTACAAGTATAGGGAGAATGGAGAACATAACGGACAGAAAATTAAGTTAACCTTCACCGACATTTACAGATAAAGGTTTGCTGCAGAATCTATATAGACATGGAGTATCAATGCTCGATTACATTTGCAATTCTCTGACAACAAAACTTCTGTACTGTTAGGCTGAAATTAGAAATCTCAACATGGGAGCATTGGGGATGCGATATTCTTCACAGTGTATCAAAGCCAAAAATGGAATCAGAAAAGACCTTTAAATGAGCCTTTTATGGGTTATTTATCTATGTTTTTCTTTTTACAGAGATTATATTACGCATTTAAGCGTTTGGATATGTTTATAATACCAGGAACAATCCGTAAAACAAGTTAAAATAAAATATTAATAAAATTTAATCGAAATGATTTTAAAGCATTATATAATGACGCTTTATAACTGTCTTAACATATATTTAATTTAAAGAGATAATTTAAAACAAAATCTCGTGAGATAAATGATGTAAATTAAATAATAATAAATATACTCTTAATTTCAATTCAAACTTCTGTTGAAAATAATTTTTCGAAAATTAGAAATAAATTTCGAGTACAAGATTTAGCAAAAATTGGGTTAAGCGAACGATATATTCAACACTTGCAGCTTGGAAATACGGTAAGAAATGAATAAGAAGTAAACAAAAATAATACAAATGGTGCATATTTATCTGATGTTATGGGTAAAGAAGACATAGTTGTTCAAATGGCTTTCAACTTGCTTACTAAGAACATTGCGACAAGTCTGGAAAAACCGGGATGGGTTACAAATTGCTGCAATATTATGGAAATTTATTAAACTTACACAGTAGTTCGACAATTATTAAGAAATTCACCCAGTTAAATGTAAATGATAAGAGATGATGAGCAATGCTTTTCTCGGGTAGGTTAATGTGCTCTTGTTGTTCGTGCTTGGCTACATCTAACTACTACTGGGCAGTAAAAGCTCTGAGCTCTGTTCTAACAAGTACAAAGACCTTTTAAAGGCTAGGAAAGCTTTTATAGAAAGCAAAGTATGCAATTCTGAATGCTGATATAATAATTAAGAACATGAAGTAATGAAGCAATAGATAGTGAAGTACATCTCTCTTCTTGAAAAGTTTAATCAACATATTTTTTTACTCTAATATTCTCACTGTTTTTATCTTCCTAGGCATACAAAAAGAATTCCAGTTAGGCCGAAAAAATTTCGAAAGAGCAATTGCAATTTGCAGAGAAACTGCCTATTCACAATACATTGCAAAAATAAATTAAATTACCCTCTTTTTTCTATTCATTTCACATTGACTGATAAGCACAATCAGAAAAAATATTTTTTGTGAAAATTCAAATTTTTATTTATCTGAAACGATAGAAAGGCCAAACGGCCTGAATATGCATTTATCATTAAACTGCAGCAGAAAACGTGATGTTGTTAATAACATATGCTCTTCTGTCAATATGATTCATTGCCAATTTATAGAAAGTATAGCACTGGAATTTCAATTAGATGCTTCGGAAGGCTGACTTTGCTGCAGCTAATTCTAAGCAAAAACTAGAAAAAATTAATTTGGTGTATGGCACGATCAGGCTAAAACTAAGACAGAGAGGAAAAACATCACTACAGACGAGGACATGTAAATATAATTAATAATTTTCTTCTTTTCACTCGATGTTAGGCAATGCTGCAGTTGGCCCGAAATTAAATTGAACGCAACATTCGGCATCTCTCTTCAAAGTGAATTAAGCGGCAAGTTGTTTCCGCAATTAACACGCATGTATACATAGGCCAGGATAGAGTTGAACAACAAAACCGTTAAAAACATAACCTGGAATTGAAAACCAGGATTTACAGTTCCATTTACAAGTGGCTGCACCTCATAAATTTTCGCATGTACTCAAAGCGAATTGAAAAGCTCGTAAATAAGAGGTGGCAAGTTTCCCAGCGGCCTTCAAGTGTGAACAGACAGATGTGTAATGAAATTATGGGCTGCAGGGGTGAACGCCAAACTGGATTGAATGGTTCGGAGCTGGATCAGAAAATGTTTACCGCATCCATACATCAAAGGTAATACCTTAACAGATGACGAAAGTGTCACAAGGTACATTATATTCCGCGTATCTTGCATGATAGTTCAGATACCGTCAGAGCTTGTAATGAGTTTTGTCCATTTCAAACAAAAGTGGACGCAGAAATATCCAGAACTGCAAGTCCCACATGAAAAACCGTAAGCATTTTGAACTACAGATTACTTTAAATTCTTTCCTTTTAGTCCTCGTGTAAATCTTTTTGCTCAAAAGTATATTAAGGGGTTTTAAATGCGATAAAACGTAATATACAAATTTATTGAAATATATAGATAATTTATAAACATATTCTGAACAAAAAAAAAAAACTACTTTCATTTAAATCATTTTTAAACTATAATCAGTCCTAAATATATTTTCAGCCCTAAGCAATGGATCTATTTTTTTTTAATTCTACTTATCTGCTTATAATAAATCGGCTTCATACCTGCAGAAAATAAAATGGGTTTATAAATTCTGTCTTTAAAATAATTCATGATCCTACGTAAAAATAAATAACAAATTATCACTCCTTTTCAATAGACATGATCAAACTTTCTCTATGCTCCACTTACAAATTTCCAAAACTTAAATAAATAAATAAATAAAAAATTAAAAAGTACCTTAAAGTGGTTTTATTTCTATTAAATAAAATGACTCTGCATCAGCAACGCTTTTGACCATGCATTTTCCCCTCAAAATTTTACCACTTCATTTCACTTGGCTACATTATCTGAATTGCATTTTATGTGCCTGTGCGTTACGTTCATTGGTTTCCTCTGAGGACTAGACAGAAAACTTAAGTAATGCACCGTAAAAATAAAGCATTGATCAACTACTGCTTCTCAAGAAAGACAAAAATGAAAAAGGTGGCGAAGAAACATTTCTGAGGGGTGCATTTGTATCAGGAGAGAAGTTGGAGATAGTTTATATTTGCAGTCAAATCGTGGGGAAACTGCTTTACGTGCGTTCATAACAATTACAGTTTTACTAACATAAGCAATCAACTATAAAAAGTTTTTTAACAGCATAAGTATTATATAAACTACAACAAAGATTCCGTCTTAATATACATGTTTACAGCACAAGATCTACAGTGCAGAAAACAATGCTGTAGGTACCTCCCTCTTCTTCATTGCGAAAATAAAATTAAATAATACCTCTTAGGATTATATGCGGGTTGCGAACCAAGTGTTCTTGTAGATAAGTAAAGCATATAGAGACCCAACGATAAAATGAAATATTTCTAGCCTGTTTGGCTCTTCTTCAGTGTAAGGAACACAGTGAACAGAAGCATCTTTGTGTGTTTTCCTTACCTACAAGAATATCTAGTTCGAATTTTTTCGTGCGTAAAAATGCTAAGTATAGTTTCCTTCGGAAGGAAAGTAAAGTCGTGGGTCCTATGTCGTAGATTTATGGCAT
Organism: Metallyticus violacea; assembly: GCA_030762175.1. Lineage (NCBI taxonomy): Eukaryota > Metazoa > Arthropoda > Insecta > Mantodea > Metallyticidae > Metallyticus > Metallyticus violacea. The sequence continues at coordinate 51,512,830 of CM060840.1, read as the reverse complement.
GTAAAAGAACCTCAAGCCTGAAAAAAGAGGCCTCTGAATAAAATGTATCGACCATTACAAGCCCTGAGTTGAATGGGACGCTGATGACCTAAGATGTTAAAGAGTGTCTATAACTAAACCAAATCAACGTTACCTTTTTATATACCGGGTGTTCTTAAATTCAATACTCGAACTTCTAGGAATAATAGAAGTATTAAAACAAACTTTTTGTTTTATAAGCGTATATATGTAGGCAAAAATGATCGCACTACTGTCCACAAGCTATCCTATATACGGACGTTGTAATTTACTACACTTTCATCTGGAAGTAAATAAGAAAAATTCCTGAGAGGGAATGTCTGAGGTGCATGACACTTTGAATTTTATACGTGTTGAAGAATAAAATTAAGCGTTATGGATATAAACGAACAATTATACGCGGTCAGTAAAAACTAATTGCCTGTAATCTATGGACAAAAATTGTCTCGCATACATTTTTTCAAAGGTCACTCTACTCCCATTTAAAGAAAGATCTTAGTTATCCAAATGTATTTTGTGTATTCGGTTTTAGTGCTTCAGTTTTACTGTATCTGAACATGCGGTGCTGATTAATTGCATGTGTACGTGCAGGATAATTCACGTAATTTGCTAATTGTCAGCTTGATAAACCTACATTTTACAGTGAAATGCGAAAATGCCAATGCCCCTTTTTAATGATTTCATATTAATGTTATTATTATTATTATTATTATTATTACTATTATTATACTTTTGCACACTAGTTGTACCATTTCTCAGAGTTGTTGCAATGCTTTTGGTCTATGTACACATAATTTACAATAGAAAAGCTGCAAAGGTAATATTTAAAATGGAAATTCAGTGAAAATGCATATTAACGTACACAAAGGCGTTTTAATAATCAGAATATAAATATTTAAAAACATTAAAAATAAAAATGGACATATTTGATAAGCTAATGATACACAGGAACACAGTATCTTCTAACGCTACATGAACTATGAAATTAATATGGGACAAATAAGGCACAGCGTATTAATTACAACCCCAAAATATTTATTCGAGAACTTTGATAATTGTTTATCGTTTTCAAGTAAGGATTGCCTATTTAAGAGGGCACTAAAAATAAATTTAAAACATTTTTTGCACGTGAATGTGAAACTATTAGCTTCATTTCTCTGACTTTTTTTCTTCAATATTTACAAAATTGGCAATATGCATTAAAACATTTCAGCATGCGATCACAGTTGGACTTTTAATTCAATCCCAGTCATGCCCCAATTCCTACTTAAAACTTTATAAATTATTCATAATTTATTAGTTTACATTTTGAGATATGGCTGAATTTGTTTCAATCTAGTGGTGGGGCGAACCTGTTAGCAATGTAGTAGATCTGGTACGCATGGAAGTAACTGTTCAGCTGTTCATTTACTGTTGAGTTTAAATGAAAAAGCACGAGAAGGAAAGATCTGTCCTTACTTGAATTTAAAGGCAAGTGTAACTGCCATTATATTTGTAACTTTGCCGCAGGTTTTCTCAAAGGCTTATTTTTCAAAATGCTTTACACCTTTAAGATAATTTCATTAAAATGTTCATAGAATTTCTAATTATTGAGGAGAACAATAACAATTTCAGACTTTCCAAGACGTTAAATATAAACATTAAAATGTTTACTTAATAAACGGTTTAAAATTTAAATTTCGGAAATATTTTTTCCCACATTTGTACTCTACACATTTTAATTTTTGAAGTTCAGTTTGTACATTTAGATATAAGTTTATAATAATGAAATAATAATTTAGTAAAATTCAATATCCTGGGAATAATTTTGTAAATCTTTTTTTTTTTTTTTTTTTTTTTTTTATGAATTCTAACAATACACAATTTGAGAATTACCAATTTTAAAATTTCATACCATTTTATTTTATATTACAGAAAAATTTAAAATATTAAGCCCGTATCCTTTCATTTTAATATGTTTCATAGAAACGGTAAAATAAAATAACATGAAAAATATAAACTTTATAAGTATGGAAGGTATTTGTACAAAAATAAGTTTCAATAATGTTCTACTTACTAGAAATCTGACATAAAGAAATGCGAATTGCAAAATGTTCTCAATCTAGAATGTTCTCGACAATGTGTATGTATGAATTCAAAAAGGGAATTGAGATATAATCTCCGGTTTATAAGCCGAGAGTAGTAATCTGCTATAAGACGCTAGTAGGCATGCAGCGAACTGGTGTACAGAATAGTGTGCAAAACGACGGGTTTCACTTCACAACCCACTAATATGCTTATTGGAAACTATTTATGGTTCGCAATTTGGAGTATAGGGATCAATTTTGGATACAAAAAAAAAAAAAAACTCTTTTGTAGAGAGAGAAAATTCCTCGCGATATGGCTGATCGTTTCGAAAAGAGATGAAGAAAATGTCGTTATTAAAGTGGAGTCTTAAACATTCATAGCCGTTCTCTTTTAACAGATGGATATTAAAAATTGTTAGGTTTTTGATTACATTAGGAACTGAATTAAAATTATTTAAATCTGACTTGTCATAATAATAAATATTTTTTCTACATTTACAGAAGAATAAAATGTTCATTTTGTTCAAGAATTATACTTAATTGACTATAATTAGCAGACGAAATTATGAGAGTTCCAGAGTGGATTCAGAAAAAGAAAAAGAAAGTTGACAATACTTTCCTAATAAAAACAAATGTTGATAATTATTTAAGTGTCAAAATGGAGAGAGCATAGATTTGGAGAAGGCTTTTGACAATGTATAGACATGCACTATGGATTAAGTTAAAAGGAAAGGAGTAACTAAGAACTTTATAAATGCATTACAAGCAATCTTTTTGATAATGAATTTTGCGTGAAATGTTCAATAAAGGAGATAACAGTCATTGCAAAGTTTATCAGGAGTAAGACAGGATGTAAATCAAGCCCAATGCTATGTAACTTATTTATTCATGATATTATTGAGGGGATTCAAAGAACATATGTACTTAATAATAAGGAAATATCAGCTCTACTGTTTGATTGTCGGTTCTGTCACAAGTGCAGGTTTAAGAAGAGCAATTGAAGTTATCCACAACTATTGTAAAAACGGTGCTTAAAAGTGACAAACATAAAATTCAAAATAATTTTCTTTAAGAAGAGCTCTAAATTGAGAAAGATTGAGAAATGATAGTTATATGGGCGGGGAAATAGAGGTGGTTAAGAAATGTAATTATCTTGGGGTGAAGTTAAGTGCTAATGATAATTGGAATGATTAGATAAAGTTAATATTAGCTGAAGAAAATATGTTTATAGGGTTATAAGGGCATGTTTCAGGAAGATACCGTAAATAAGTGTCATATGGACGGAACAAATACACAGTATCATGGTGGAGGCAAAAATGATGTATGAAAAAGAAATATGGAGATGTGATGATAGCTGAAAAATCTTGGGCTTATTAAATGGGTAATTTTGTAAATTAATACTGGGACTACCGAGAGTATCACATAAGTCTTGGTAAAGATGGGTAGGTCAGCTAGAATAATTGAAAACATTATGAAATACCTATATAGAATAGATATGCTAGATGATGGAGAGATTGTCTTGGTGCACAGGAGAAGCTATATTGGGAAAGTTCATGAGTGCTTGAAACCCAGGATATACTATTGAAAAAATTGTTATGTGGGATTATTGGGTAAAAAAATATAAATATAGGGGATTTTGGAAAGAAGTAAGAGATAGAATTGAAGCTATGGATAAACAAGAAATCCTTACTAGCTTTACATAAAAGAGTTCACTGAAAATTTTTCCAGACTTAAAGAGAATTTGGGGAAGGGAAAATACCTAGAAATTTGTGATAAATTGGGAAGGAAAGTTTCCCTTGAGCCAAACCAGAAGTAAGGAATTAAAGAGGACAGAGAAAAATCTGTGGGAGTGAATATCCCATGTGTGACGAAGCTGAAAATGAGTACAATAGCATGTTATATTGTGAGCAAACGAAGTGGTGTAGACTACATGCATAAAAAGAGAAAATGAATAAATTTGAGGGAGAAATTGTAATATGGAAGATATAAGGAATCAAGGGAGATAAAAATAATAGGAGAATACTGGGGAAAAGTTAGGAATAAATGATGAAGGAAGATTAGAAGCACTGCAGAATAAGAGAACTTAGACGGAGGGGATAAGTGAACTTTTGATTATTAGAATAAGAGCGGAAGTAATGAAATTGATTATGGTTAGATCTCCAATACATCAACAACTTGGAGGTATGATGTATTGGAGTTGGAAACAGTACGGGTAGGTAACTTTTATGTAAAATACGAGGTATATTAAATATTTTTCAATATATTTGTGATAAATAAATATAAGTGTTGGTTGACTATATAATCAGAATTTAGTAACAGTGTGTGGTTAATTGTGAAATAATGGACAAATGTTAATTGCAATGTTGACTGTGTTTGTTAGAAATAAATTCATATTCAATTGACTGTAATTATGGTACCTTGTGTGATTGTGCATTTTTATATCTGATTGTATATTTATTTCAGTCAAATATACCAGACAAAAAATTGTAAGCATATTTTTCTGAATAACCACATTTCTATATTTCAGTGCATATTATATTCTGCATTTTATACTCAATATCACTCTTAAAGAAATTATCCTAGATTTCCAGCCAAAATCTACGACTCAAGATTACATCTCGGATTGTTGTGACGAAATCAGCTGATATTCGGCTGATTCTGGCATAAGTGCGTTGCTTGGAAAGTATTATTATCATCAACCAGCTGAAAAGTTGAATTGAAGTGTTTCATTCTGATCAGATATTTATCAAGAAAATGTACAACCATTGGACTAAGCGACCAGGGAAAACCACGAAAAAAATCGAACAAAAGGATGGTCTGCCCCAAGGGAATGGAACCTCCCGAATAAGTCCCAAGCATTGCGGTAAGTTGAAGGGGTTACTGTATCAAGATTTAAACGCAGTTGGGGCATCACAACTCTTGGTGATTCCAAAGCTGCTGTGCGTCAGCGTTACGGTGACCAATCTTAATAAGTTGTGTCGTGTATATATTTCACCTAAGCACGCGCATTCCAGTGACTGCTATTTCTAATCAATTACTCTCTTGGCACGCTAGTTGCATGGACGTTTAAACAGGAAAAATTGGAGGTTTAAGGATTTGAAACATAGGCGAACTAAATTTCTGTTAAAGGCAGTAGAAAACCACAAAAGCCACGTCCAAGTCCCCGTCTTTCTGTAGCGTCACATCCTGGCCGTGCGCGAGTAACGAAATTCCCATTTTACAGTGTCGGAAAGTTTAAATTGTGCGAGTTTTTTTGTTTTGTTTAAGCTCCTATGTATCAGCTTGCAGCGTCCATATGGCTTCCCCTGCACAACACGGGTGACTGGGTCACACTGACCATATATCCTGCACCGGACAGTTGAAACTACGCCGAGTTTCCTCCTGCGGGAGATGGGGAAGAGCTCTGTGAATGGAGAGTTATGGAGTTTCGGAGCAGGGGTACGAAAGAGATGAAAAGGTAAAAGAAGCACCATCTCCTCGGTCCACAATTTACACAATTCAGCAGCCTCCGAAGTCGTTATGCTTATTACCTCAGACGTAGTGAACAAAAGGCAACCCGGTAGCCCTCTTCCTCTGGTGTCACGATAAATAATATTGGGGATCTTAGGTTTAATTACTGAGGACCATGGGCTAAGCTGCCAAGGTAGCATTCTTTACGGGTGAAAGAGGCGGCGGTTCTGCAGACAGCTACAACCGCGCTGGAAACAGAAGACTTCCGGTTCCTGGAACAGCTTCATAGTGGAGGTCTAGCCTATAGAGAAACGTGATTCAAATTTTAGAAATTTAATCCTGCTCTGCTAATATTATCCTAAATTTCCTGGAAAAATTAGCCTGCGATAAATAATATTTATACTGAGCTTAAAGCCATAATGCAATAACAGGTTACGAATAAGATATATATATATATATATATATATATATATATATATATATACAGGGAATTCATAAAATACACCGCAAAAATTTTACAAAAAGTAGAGCGATCGTAGATAAGCAAGAGAACCTAAGGTCCGCGAAGAAAAAGAAGGGAGTTACATGATGATAAAGAAGCTGAAGTAAATGCTGATAACTTATGAGCAGAGCCCGGAAGTTCCGGTATTTATTTTGGTTAAAACAAGCAGACAAAAACACTCACAATACTGAAAATAGACAGTAATATAATTAAAATAACCAATTATTAAAAGTAAAATAAATAGAGTAATGCGCTCATTATTAATGAAAATAGGTATTTAAGATACTTAATAAATTCTTTATCACGCATTTAAAGTATTTAATCTTACTTATCTTGGTTACAAGCAACAATAAGGTGTTTTTTTTTTCAAGGTATCAACTGTCATCAGCAGGTTAGCAAAGAGAATATTTTACATTATTGAAAAAGAACGTTCTTCTTTAACTGAAGTGATTGGAACATATTTAAAACGAGCTAATTCGGAAGGATTTGTGCCAGTTACAATAGAGCATTCATCTTTAGGGACATTACAAAATAAAGTAGTTTTGAATAGTCCTGGCGAATGATCAAAAGATGCGCAGTGGTTTCTGGTACAATTCATTTTCTGTTTAGGCGTTTATAGGGAAATCCGATTAGTATCTTCCTTACTTCCGTACTGCTGTTATTTTTCTCGTTTGCAATTGTTTCATTTACATTTATGCAGCTGAGAAGTTATCCCCTCCACATATGTCCTAGAATTCTGTCGCGCAGATCGATACAAGGTTATTTTCCAGGACTATTCAAAACTGTATTTCTCTCATCCACTCTAATGTCCGCGGTAACCGTGCGTTCCTTTAAATAATGAAGGTTCTGTTATTTAAAGAGCTTAAGTAAATGGATTGGGGAGAAACGTTTGGACTGCTTGAAAAGAAATAATTGTATAACAAGATTCTCAATGGATATTTTTGTAAAGGGTACATGCCATCAATTTTTATAACTTTTTTCACTTCGATATATTGAAATTCTTTTTGCACTTTTTACAAAAATAATCGCAGAAAAAATTCATAAGAATAAAAAACAGTTTTAAACCTTAAAATAGGTAACAGAAGCCAAAAGAGACAAAAAGACAAAATAAAAACTGGCCAGTCGGATAGAAATAAACAAATGTAGGGAAACTCTTAAATATATCCACCCAAATAGGAAAGGCATTTTGCACAACTTCCGGGCTCTGCTGACAAGGGTTAAAAAGAAATGGGATAAAATTTTGCCTTTGAATGTTTTCAATGTTTCCCTGCTTTGTAAGCGAGGAAATCTCGATTTTCTACAGTTCATCATCAGCGTCTTCATTTTTAGTGTTTTAAACACTTAAATATTGGCTAATCATTAGACAGTAGGTACTGAACAACAGTTAATTGAGTTATCATATTATGTAGCTTAGTATAGGGGGAGTTACCCACGTGAATGGTTAAGGCGAAAAACCTTTAAAGGTACTTCGGAGTAGGCTGTTATTAATTATTATTTTATGATGAGATATTTTTAATAATGTTTAGATTCAGTTTTCACTACTTAGGCATTACAGGCGGTGAACAACTAATAAAACATCAGATGAAAAGATAAGCTGGGATATTTGGTATTTTGGGTACATTAAATTAATGTATTTAATTTTTTTGCACGTTAATTTGAAATAAACTTTTAGCTTCATGTCTTTGAAACGAATATACAGTCAGTCAGCCGTGAGATCAAATTCGGGAATTCCCAAGCTCAATAGTTAAATTTAGAAATAGAGCCGTAGATATGTAAAATTATAACCGTAAAATACAGTATAGCTTTGGTGTTTTCAAAATAAACATAAACTCAAAAACAGAAATGTTGTAAAATACAATACAGTAAATTTAGTGTTGCTCACACCACGCAATTTCCGAAACGGGACATTTAGGGGACGCTAGTAAAATGCGAAATATGGATGTGTTTTTTCTCTAATCCGTAAAACAAAAGGGGAGACTGCCAAATGTCCCGTAAAATACGGGACGGATGGTCACTTTATACATATCTGAGACATTAAGCTGTAGGCAATGCTCTTTGGTAATATATACGTTAGAGTTCACAGAAACGAAGCTCGGGCAACTAAAACCAGCACCACAGAAAGCTGAAAACTACGAAAGCAGGTTTCTCGGTTAAGCTAATTATTTAGCAGAACTGGAGAAGAGCAGCAGTTCCAATTTCACGAGAGCTGTCGTTGCAATTTTACCTTGAGCACGTGCTAGCTACATGAATAAGGAAAAAACTGCAAGTAGGTAGAAATACTAACTAGCTTATGAATATTAATAACGGCCTGATGCTATTTATACACGCCGCGGTAGACAGAAGTATAGCAGTGCTCATAACCATAATTGCTAACGGTAACAACACGGGAAGGGGTTGCAGAATTGTTGCGCCAGCCGTCGTTTTCAAACGCTAAAACCGTTATTTGGAGGGACAAAATGGCGGGCAATATGTCATCGAATTAGGGTCATCGAGCTGTGCGCGACACCAAGCGCTTCCCGCGTACCTGCATGTAATCTGACGCTGTTACGCCTTCCAAACTTTATTAAGCTTTACGCAGCTAGTACGTGGTTCATTTACCTCCCAATTATCTCTGCCCATCGACTCGAACCAGATATCCCTGCCATTCAAATTCTTGCAAAAACAGAACTTCATAACAGAGGTCCTCTTAAGTTGAGTACCACTAGTATATAATGACTTAATGAAACGCCCTACTTTACCATTAATATCTCTATAGGAACTGCATATCATTGATAGTTAACGATGAACCAGCTTCGATGTTTTTAAAACGTGGTAAGTTAACAGCGTTACAGTTTTGCGAATATTTTGTTCAAAACTATATAGATCGAAGTCATAGGAAAGTGCCTGGCATTTTCCTCTCCAATAAAAATTAAATTTCTCTCTCTCTGTTCATTTCTCTTAAATTCTTACTTGCAAATAGTCATATACTATGAATGAACAGAAATATATTACGGAGTTCATTCAAATTCTAGACGGATTAGTAATGATTCTGTGAGTATTGCACGAGGGATGCTCTAAAAGTTCTCGGCCTGACTCAAAGATGTCGTGAAGATGGCCAAATTACTATGATAGTTGTTATGCTTTAGATAGAGTACTGTAAAGTTTCAGACGCGTAAGTGTAGCCATTTGTTTGTGACCATCTTGTAAACAAACTAGTGTTAACATTTTCTACAAGATGGATAAAAACTGAAATACAAACTGTGATAAAGTACTTCGTTTTGAAGGGTTTAACCCCAACAGAAATACAAAGGAGTTAGATTCGACATTAAAATACTATCCCCCTTCGTTTTTGTCACTTAAAAAGGGAGCTGCTGAATTTAAGCGTGATCATATATTCATTCAATATGATTAGCGCTCAGGGCGTCCCAAAACTGCTACGATCGACGAGATTGTAACAAAAATTGGCAATGCCGTACATAATAATCACCTATTGAAGATGATCGGGTTGGCAGACATTGCAAAGACTTCGGTAAAGCCGTGTCCACTACATTTTCCACGAAGTTTTGATAAAGTGGATCAAAAATACATTCCAATGAACATTTTCCAACAGTGTATAGATAGACTTGTTTAAATGCAATTCCAGTGAGTTTCTCCGAGATTTCACAACAGTAGATGAACCGTGGATTCATCACTACAAGCCAAAGATGAAGGGGCAGTCAGTGGTGGCAACAGGTGAAAGTGCACCAAAGAAAGCAAAAACGGTTCCTTAGCAGGAAAAGTCATAACTACGGATTTCTGGGATTCTCATGGAGTGGTGCTCGTAGACTACCTCCAGAAGAGCAGAACTATCACTGGAGAGTATTGCGCTTTATTACTGGACGTGCTGAGGATGCTCTCAGACTAAACGTCCACATTTTGAGAAAAACGAAGTTCTCTTTGATCACGATAATGCACCTACACACACGTCTGGGACTGTTGCTGTATAATTGCACGAACTTCGCTTCCAAGTACTTTCACATCCACCACATTCGCCGTACTTGGCTCGCAGCGACTACTTTTTGTTCCCAAATCTGAAAGAACGACTGGTTGGAAGAAAATTCACACGAGACGATAAGGTTGAAGCTGAGATAGAGTTTATTTTCCACATTTGACAAATCTTATTTTATTGAGGATATTAAAAAGTTGGGAAGTCGTTAGACTAAATATGTTGATTTACAAAGTGACCAAGATTTAAAAATTAAAAAGAAAATCATTAATTTAAAGCTCGTGTTTTCTTGGTAAGCCGGAAACTTCTAGAACGATCCTAGTAGCTAGTAGTACCAAATAAACGGAAAAAAAAAATTTGAATACTGTGCTCCCTGATTAACATTTTTCGTAATTCAAAAAAGTGTCCCTCTCCTAAAACAAAAATTGTATGAGACTCGTAATGTTATCCAATATCCCATCCTTATACACATACACTCGAAACAAACGCACATAAATTCCCTTACGTTTCAAAGTTCAGTAGCCACCAGATATACCAATCGTATTTAAGCACCCCAATGTACGCGAGTGATGCAGACTATAAAATTATATCAATGTTTTAAAACGCTTCTTGCTCACGAGCTGTGTTCTAATTAAACAAAAGTCAAAACAGGTTCATTTTTCCACTAACGATAAAAAATCCCTGCTAATGTCCGTATTCAATAAAATATTTGAAATTACACGAAAGGCATATGATGCAAAAGTCCATCTCTATAGATGCAGATAAAAACACTAAATGGATCATTCCACTGTAGGCACAAAACGAATGTAATTAAACCTTTTCCTTCAGGGAGAGCTGTACAAATTGGACGTAAGCAGCTATATTCTAAACAAATGAAAATTCCCTAGGAAAAAACAAAGACAAGCCCAGTGTTCGATTTTAGTTCTCCACGCTTTGTAACATGAAAAGTTCTTTATTTTCATTAGTTCATTTCCGCCTTATCTAATGATCCCTATTAACTAAAAAAAATAGACTGGAGTCAAACCATTTATTTTTTCTCTATATCAATCTGGTAGTGGGGCATGGTTTTAAAGAAACGTTAGTTTAAATCTGTTCTATTTTTTGAGCATTCAAGTGGGTACTACAATAAATATGATAATTCTCAATATCCAAAGGAAATAATACGAATTTTCCAAAAATCTGCAAATACTCCGAAGAAGTGTATGGCCTTGCGCTCGCTAATAATGAGTTATAAATTTGAAACAATTTGGTATAGAATAAAAAATATTCAATTATTAATTTTTGATTCTACTGTGTCAATATGAACATATGGTTGTGTCTCATAATTAATTACTGCGTTTGGATGTTAAGAATGGAATTTAGAGATAATTATGCTTTTATATATAGTGAATGTTGTTAGACGGGCAAAAAGATTGAGAAACGAGAACTTGATAGACAGCATTGAAAACAAAATTATGAAGCTGCTTCTGCTAAGGACAAGAAAACAAAGGTGTGTGTACCAAAATACTGTGGCATACTCATTCCTTAGATTATTGTAGTGTGTTTGTTGATTTAGTAATATTTTAGAAGGCAATGGTCATTTCCTTAACATGGTTGGATGTTAGGATTCTCCCCACCTAATTAATTGACATATTTAGATTGAATTTGTATAAGGAAACACAATTTATTTTTTGTTTTTGTTATGCTGAATAATAATAATAAGATGACATTTTATGAAAATTTCACATAAAAGCATTTATAAAACACATTTAAAAATAAGAAACGTTTCCACTCATAAATTATTAAAAATGGTACCAGTGTTTTCTTTTTTTTCTCCCATCTCATACTCACAGAATTTGCAAACATTTTGCTATGTTCTGCATATACTAAACTTACTTCGATTATTGTCACTACACAGCTTACATCTATCTTGCTTCGGGCTGTTTTTACGTGCCGATTCATTGGCTTCAGAACATCAGCACCATTTTCTTCACAATTGTCTTCCACTTCAGAATCTTCAAAAATACGAGATAAATCCTCAACTTCAGCGCCTCACCCAGATAGATCACTGCTTGTTACTTCTTTATCTTCGTAATAATATGTCGTAGCATAAAGTCGGAAGAGAACACTTTAACAGAATACAATTTAAACTACACTGGGTGAATGTTCATCAGAAAATTAGTAATACCCCATGAAAATGCCGAAGAATGCCATGAATGTGGACTATCGTCCGAACCAGACTTTGAGCACAGGGATTGGCAGGAAAAACTCAGGTCAGGCCGATTTTACCAACTTATGGCTGCGAAATAAACTTTTCGTTGGGTGATCGTTCACTTAGAGTAGCTTTACAGGGTTAAAGAAAAGACCCCATTCATTTTCAGACATGTAAGCAATGGATATAATGTCCTAGACATTATTATTACATTGATACATTTGTTTTACTTTACCTTTAACCACTGCATCAAATAAATATTTGGAGACACTAAGCAACACCGCTGATAAAGCAAAATTAAGATAATTAATATGGATTTAAGCCTTTAAGCCTACCCTGCCATGTTTTATTTTAGTTGTGAAGCTGCCCATTAGCGTCCAGTGGGGCAAATCCTCTCCACCGCAGTTTACAAAAGATTCTATACACAAGAGTGAATTCAGAGTGCCAAAACAAATGCTAACATATACCAGTATCAATTAAGTCCCTTACAAGCAGGGAGCTATGGTTAGTTAGCATGATTAATATTGAATACACACATTCAAAGGAAATACATTATATCTGTTTCTACCAACCACAGCATATTACGTAGAGAAGTATAAAATTAAGGACTGAGCCAAACTGCATCTGCAGTTTCCTCTTTTGAACATTTCTAAATCTAATTTTTTTTCTCTCGAAAATATGGTCATTTTTATATTTAGTAAGGAACACTGGAAGTGAATGTTCTAAGTTCCACATTTTTGAATGAATTTCACTGAAATGTTTACTGTTATTGCATTGCTGTTAAGTTAATATGTATACCAAATTTCATTCATATTGCATAAGTACTTTGAGAGCTATAAATTATTTTATTACATAAATATGTCGCATAACCAAAATGTCCCATGCAGCTCATGAGTTCAGAAAATTGGTTGGAATTTTTGCAATTGGAGCTTTGGACCATAAATCCATAAGAAATTTTAATCTTTATAATTAATCATTTTTTCACAGAAAATAGTTTTTGAATTTATTATTGGTGTTAGCATGTCTTTTGTCCTATAGAATATTACAACGAATACTTCTGCACATTTTGGGAAAATTTAATTGAATTTAAACCAAAAAAAAAAAAAAGTTAAGCATGGGACATTTTGAATATGTGCAAATGAAGTTTGGAGAAAAACGCTGCTTTATTAGATGTAGAGCCCGAAGGAAATGGGGAAACATGCAAATGTTCCCTTTTTGTGGATACCCAAAGGTTCAAGGGACCATTTGCATGGGAAAAATCGATTTTTGACCCATTTTGGCCAAAAACTCTCTCCCAGTATCCCCATATTATGTAAATTAGAATGTAAGCATATTTTAAACATTGATTTTACAAATTCTACAATTTTCATATACCAGGTCGTTTACTTATTATTTAATCAAATCTCTTACGAACTTATTTACTTATTTATTATAGATGCTTTGAAGAAAAAAAAAACACTTTTCTTTACATTTTTAAAAATGTTATTACCTAACCCTTTCAACAGTTATATACGACTGAAACAAATAGGCGATACAATTCCAATATCGACACTTTTCTTTAATTGATTTAAAAAATTGGCAGGGTTTTTACAAAAGTGCTGAAATTTGGCCTTATTTAGAACGCTGTCCTAATTTTCTCTGTTATTGACCGAAGAGAGACGCATTTGGCCCTATGTTTGTTCTGGAAAGGCAGAGCGAGTGTTTTATCATCGACTTCGCCTCTGCATACATTGCGGCTCCTAATCTCTTCTGTCGAGGATTTCCAAGTCCACCAAAAGCACTAGGGCACACTGGCTACACGATTCTCTTAGCATTCAAATGTACCACAAACATGCTTACTCCTCGTACGGAGCTCAGCAAACAAGCAGCAATGGCATGCAACTGTGCTTTTCCTTCATTATGTTTAACTGCGTTTAATGTGTTTGAAGCTACAGAATAGTAAGAGTGTAATCGCATTGTCTTGCACATGTTACGTGTCGCTAGTGCTATTCTAATGGCAAAAGACCAACAGAATGCGATCGTTTTAAAAGAAAGAGTTCGTTATCTTAATTATTTAACGCTTTTGTTTCGGAAAGGATTGTTACCGTTTTGTTTGTTTGATTTAATGTCGCTATGATTGCATTGGTCTTATTGCGACGTCTGTAGTCATGAATGGAATAAATTAATGGTGGCGCAAATGAGCTCGGGATCCTTGACGCCCTAAAGTTAATCTGGCAATTCACCTTCTCACGGTAACGAGAAACTCTGAAAAAAAGAAAGAAAAAAAAAAAAAACTTGACAGCTTGACCTGACTGGGGTTCGAACCCAAGACCTCCGGAACAGTAGTCGCAAACGCTACTATTAGACCACGGAGGCGGTCAATTTTACAATCTTGTTTCCATTATGCTGGGTCATTTATAATTAATCATCATTAGTCGGTTATCTATTAGATACATCGTGTCTTTCATGAATTTGTCGCCCGTTTAACAGCAGCTGGTGGATTGGCAGTCAGTGCAGTAACTCCCGGCAAAGTGGATGTAGCATCTGATCAAGATTTGGCAATTGTACCTACAATTACAATGAAAATAAGCGCATAGCTTAAGAGATTGGAAATTTCCTGCTACATCCACACATTTCTCGCATGTTTAAAATTGTCCTTCACATGCATCAGTTTACCTTATAAAACTGAGCTAATTTAAACTTGAAAGCATATAAGGTCCTGCTGTCCACAAATGGCAGGTAAGTGAGCTTGATATTCGGGTAAATTTCTGAATGTTACGGAATGTTAATGATAGAGTGATTGATATACGCTTAATATTATTTACTGATAAAGCATGGGTATATGTTTGGACGTACGCAAAGTAACAAGTATTGGGGAACAGAAAAACCCGATTTCATGCACGAAACTCCTTTGCAAGATGAGAAAATCGGCGTATAGTGTGCGCTGTAAATGCCTACAGACTAACAAGCATATCATTTTTTTTGAGACACCATAAATGCAGAATGATATTAACGACATATTGGTGGTATGTGGTTTTATTTATGGAGGAAGTTGAAAAATAAAGTGTATGAAACAAACTCTTACACATAAGAAGAGCTGAAATAAAATATCATATGAGTAATTGGATCAATTTGGGTAAATGAACTTATGTTTGTGAATGACAATTTTTATAAAGATGCCAGAAGTGTGCAAATGTAGCACAACATAATTTCTAACATTTGTCATAAGATACGTGTTTATTTTCATTGTAATTGTGGTTAAAATTGCGAAAAATTGAATTGATTGCGGTATAATACATCCGCTATGCCAGGAGGTGCCATGAAACGGGCGACGAAACCCAGTACATTCATCGTTTTAGCAAAGGCAATATTATTGACTTTTATGAATTATTTCCTGCTCACGAATAAACATACGAAATTACAGACTCCACCGTGCACATTCAATGTACGTAAGTTTAGATTGCTCTAGAGTACGGAATTCGTGAGAAACTAAGAGAAATTGAAATGGTACCTAGTCTTTAATCAGAGAACATTTTCAACTGAAATGCATTTTGTAATTTGAGATCTTCTTATTATACCCTCCATTTTTTTTTTTTTTTGTCCTACAGGCAGTATCTGAAATTTTTTGTCGAACTACAAGACAAATGCGGTGCACCAAATTCATCCGTCAAAAAGACTTAGGTTTCATAACGGATTCGTAAACCTATTTGCAAAATGGGGCATTACCCAAGGATTCTGTTACCATATCGAGATTTGATTACAACGCTTTATAGATGGGCTGCCAACTTGAAATTGATGGCTAGATTCGACTCAACACACAATAGGCATACATAAATCGGATAAACCGAAGAAACAATGATTCTCGGAATGTACTACTGTGCGGAGACATGTGACCATCATAATTCGAACCGCTATGGGTGGTCGAGGTCGTTAAAGCGCGGACTCGTGAGCGGGAGGTCTGGGGTTCGAATCCCATCAGGACCGTCTTCCCTGACTGGGTTCCCCCCCCCAGGTTTTCCTCAATTCTCATAAATGGCAAATGCCGGGGGGGTATCCTAAACTTAGGCCTGGAACGTTTCCTTCCTTAAAAAATCCTTTCCCAATATATCATTTTCATTTCATGCATCATCAGTGTTCACCGCCTGTGGTGCCTCAGTAGTAAAAACGGGCGTTAAACACTACTCAAAAAAAAAATCATTATTCGCATAAGACTGTGCCAAGAACAGCCTTTCGGCGGTAGATTCTGCAATGTATATGGCTGACCATAACATGTTCTCAGTTTTGTAAATGCCTACACTTTCTGCTCGTTTCCTTTTCTCTCGTATCAGAACCATAAACAATAAATTGTAATAAGCTTGCTTACCTGACACTCATCGACTTCTTAAGAAATGCCGATATACAAAAGTTTCCCATGGCTGATTTAACTAGTTTTCTCATTCTCCCCATTGTTGCTATTAATTCCCTGCAGATTATACAGATTGGCCGACGAAATGGTTTCTGACCAAAGACTATAAATGCAATTAAAACTTAAATTCCTGCCGCTATATATAACAAAACCAAATTGACGAAAGCGTATGAGAAATTTCCCTGAATCTACTGAAACACTTTTTCCTTTCCTACAGGGAAAATAAAGAGCAAGCGATATATAGGCTGGTATTTGTTTTAGGACTTACGGCCATTATATATTTTTCTTTTTTCTGAGCTCTGGCTCTTAAAGCATACGACTTCCCCTTTTAGACATTTAATCGATGCGTCTCACAATATGCACATTTAAGATCCCCGTTTGAATTCGTCTTCATTATCCGAATATTCATGGAATACGAGTCCTATTATACACAGTAAATAATTATGACTATCATCATTAAGCAGGTATGCTTCACTGTATCCTGCGAACTTTTGTATGAAAATCCAACATTTGACATTTCTCGACACAAGTTTGAAACAGCACGCCATATTTATTCATGTTACATAAATATATCGCATTGTGGTGACGTAATGTGGTATTGAATTTAATCTAATTAATTCCCAACCACTATCTGGCAACCGTAAATTTTTCTAAACATTTTCCGTCTTTCTTTTTTGTCATACTGGATTTTAGCCGTTTGCGCATCAGCAGAATGGAGTCTACATACAGATATGTAGATATGTCAGTTAATTAAAGTTGGTTTACTTTTGTTTAACCCAGAGGCCCTTTTAAAGTAATGGCAGAAAAGAGGTAGCAATTAATGCTGATAAGCTTATGCAATGGAGATTTGGAGAAAAGTGGTGGTTTTCGATATGGTTGTTTCCAAAGTAATAGAAGTATTTATCGTGGTCATAAAGATGAAACATTCTTAAGAATATAAGAAAGTTAACATTTCAAAAACTAATATGAACACTTTATTTAAAATGTTAATGAGAATACGTCATTTGGACTATTTCTATATATGATCCAAATCTTTACATTCCTGAAAATTATCTACTTTATTTACTAGCCTTACACTTTTATATAAAATTGGAAAACACGTAAAAAACTGCAAGTAATTGAGGTAAAGCATGCCCCTTAAACTCGACTCTACTAGTTCTAAGTATCCTTTCATATTACTCATACCATTCTAAGCTCTTGCGTAGAAGACCAGGTCATGTATACGACTTAATTATGTGCGGTGATTGTATAGTAGAAGTATGTGAAAGGAAAAGTGCTTTACGCCAATTTTGGTGTAACTAAGTTTGACAGCCATGAGTACAAGATGTAAAACTGCTAAAATAAACTATATAGCAACACATAAAGAGGCGCTTTCTTAAACTTCCATAACTTGCTACTAGAAGAATGAACATGGCCATGAATATACAACTACTCCTATTATCAAGAACATAACATGGAAAACATACAATTTCCATTTAATTATGCGCCATATTTCATGTAAAAGGCAGTAATACGATGTATTAACTTTTCTTTCCAATTTTAACCCTTAAATGGAAAAATAATGCATTGATGAGAAAGAAATTCTCCCTTTAATCTACAATTTTACCATTAATAGTAGAATCGTCAGATGTATTATTTTGATAACGTCTTAAGACTTAAGTAAAATTAACCTTAAATAACGTAGATGTTTATCAACTGACATGAGGTGCAGACTGTTTGGCTGCATTAAACAAGAAAATAAAAGTACTAAGCTGTTTAAAAGGTATCTGTTTTCACCAAGGACTATGAAACGAAGAACGAAACAAATTAAGAACTAAGAGGAACGAGAAGAATTAGAAACGATCCTTCATATGCGTGAGGGAATCAATGAGCCCTAAGGCTACACAAGATCCATCTGCCACTATATTGAAATAGCCATAATTATTAAATACTGCACTAATAGTTTGCTCTTTTTATATTTAATGTCAAAAAACATCCGTATACCGACTTCCAAGAAAAACATTCTTTTGGAGGGAGGATTTTACCACGACCATTTCTTTTCACTATTCCGCATTATGAGATTATTGTTGGGAAAAGCTCAACATTCAAATTTCGATTTTTCATTGAATATGTATTGCTTTCTCATCACAGTCAAATTGGAAAACCCAACTATTTTTCAGCATTCTCTTTCTTGGGGTGAGGAAAAGCTCCGTATTAACATAACTCAAGCATCTCCCACGACAAATATGATCTGAGTCTCTAGTTGCCAGTAATATTAACAGCGTAACAAAAATACTGAGAAAAACTTTGGGGAAAAGTTCCTCACATAAAAACAAGATTATATATATAAAGATAAATATACATACGAGATGTACGGAAATGTTTGGTTTGTGAGTTATTAAAAGGAAGTCATGTACAATGAGTGTCAACTCATAGGACATGTTCAAAATGTACTCAATTCTCAAAAAGGTTCGCCTGCTTCTACACACACTGATGTACACATCTAATCATGGACTGTCGCAAGCTTTAAAAGAGAACCCAATAGGGTATCTAATAATTTCACAGACTTCTAAAACACGTTCATTAAGTGTCTCTTCATTTGGAATGTTCGTTGCATAACTAGGGCTGTTTGGTGTCCCCACGGGTAAAAACCCAAATGAAATGTCCTAACTATTCATCTATCAGGAAGATAGCAACAATGTGACTAAATGGTTCTGTAGCATCAACATGCATATATCACATGAGTCCTATTATTGTCAGTGGTAGATCCTATAGAAAGTCTGGAAGTGTTTTTAATAAATTCCCTGTAAGATGTGCTGGCAGAACACATGGATCTATCATCTACAATATAACCTTACATACTGGCCTTGAATAGCTACTGGTGTCCAGCTTGAATTGTACAGTAAGATTTTATGCCAACGCAAAAAATTTGGTTGCAAAACTTTGTGATGGAGCCTCTTTCAAATGTTGCTTCATCAAGACTAAAGAGATAAACAACGAATTTGCATTTTGCGCAATGAACCTTTGATAAAAGTTTTTTCTTGGTCGGTGACCGGCAGACATAAAACCCTAGTGGTCAAAAATTGTTCATGGAATATCCTTCATGCAGTAATATGAGATATACCGAATGATACTGGTGTTGACTACAGAACAAATTCTTCCTGTAAGACGTACGGGCAATTCTTGCTACGGATCCTGTCTCAGCAGCTGAACGATAAACTGCACAACAATTTTTATGATTCGGCTGCCTTCGGTCTAGGATACAATCTGTAGCCTTGCCTCCATTACCATTCTGGCGTTCTGCTGGTTCACTATATGAACATTTTCCGTGGTTAGCTACTCAAATGCAACTGAACTTTTCTGGATATAGGTTCATATGACATTTTTTCCTGTTTTTGCGTGAAAATTTTGCCCCCAATAAGGGCCCCAAAGAAAATGCTCTAATTATTTATCATTTCTCCTTCTCCTAGTTAACTTTTAAAAATAGCATGTATAACCAATTAGTTCTTTATTGTATCTTGAGCAATAAGGGTACTTCCTCTTTACTGTAGTAGCGGTACGGGTCCTACGTTAGAGAGGAAAGCTAACAGTTCCTGGTAGTCTTGCAAAATTAAAAGTATACAAGATTTCTAAAACATAGCTAAAAAGTGCGAAGGTGTAGCTCAAACGTACAGCTCATTGTTGTAATTATTTACTGAATTACAAATTACAAAGCTATCTACATGCTCTTAAGTGAACCAGAGTAGTTGTACGGTCAGTAGGAGACTTGTGGACAATGTACGTTACCTGAAGACTACAGTAAACCATTGAGCCACAAATTACAAAGCTATCTACATGCTCTTAAGTGAACCAGAGTAGTTGTACGGTCAGTAGGAGACTTGTGGACAATGTACGTTACCTGAAGACTACAGTAAACCATTGAGCCGAATTCACGTTGCAATGCACCCATGACAACGATACGTTAGTCTAGCAATTGCATTGGGAGAGTTGTTTTGTTTATCTCTGACGCTTTCGTTTACTTTCTTACTATAAAACTCGCATGGCTGCTCAAAGTCTTGATCTAAATCATGCCTTTTCCGAGTTCTACTCTGCTACACTGGCTGCCATTTACTGCCGTCTATGAAACTCTGGGAGTCTGGGAGCTACAGAAATAGCAAGGGTAATCAGCTTTAAATAATATTTAGAAGACAGTTTATGGAACCAGAAGGTTGCCGCGAGGCTTTGCATTTAATTACCTCGTTCCTACCTCTCACACCAAAGCGACATTAGGAGAGGATACCCGAACAAGAGATTCTAATTGTGGATATCCATTTCTCGGACCGAACTAGCACGGCGCCCAAGTACGAGCAAATATTTGGCTAGTTGCCTGCATAAGTGGAGCTTAAATACGGGCGCGAGGGTTTTACGAGGCTTTGCTGGAGTGTATCCCTTTGTGTGCGCGAGTGTGTATGTGCCAACGGGAACTGTTGCACAGCGTGGAGGGGAGAAAAAAAAACGAAAAACAATTATTGTGGCATGAAGCGTCGTCAATCGCGTGAGATTTGGCACAATGCCAGCACTTCCGGTAGCCACATATTAACAATCTTTCCATTCCATGTACCAATTCTTTCTCCTTGCTCAAGAGAGAATACTTCTGTGCCAAGTGTTTTCTTTATGGTGCTGTTAAAATCGTGTTTTCCCTAATAGCTGATAACTTAGTTTTAAGTACGAATTCAGAGCATGAGAAAGAGAATATGAAGAAGCTTTCCTTGGAGCCACAGACATAATTAAAGGAGCAAAGAGGAAAAACAAAACGTTCTGAATTCTGTTATTTCTGAGATACTCTGGCTTAATATCTATTTTCCTTTTATCTTTCACAAGGTTTGCTTATTTTAAATGTTTATAATTTTAGAGAAATTTCTTAATGCCTGCAGCATTGTATGCCTACCAAAACTATTTTATATAGCCATCCTCCTATTCAAAATTTATTTTTGTGTAAGAAAAATAAAACGTACACACACGTCCCGACGATGCGCCTATTAATTCAAATTACGCGCGCGCAAGTTATTCCAAGTGAAATAGTTAACCTTTTCATGGCTGCTGCCCTTGTGAGGTGCATGTGAAAATGATCCGCCGTTCGTTCTATGAATATTACTCGATCCTAAATACTCTAAATCACAGTGGTTGCATCATTTTATTGAAACGTAAGATATATTTATCAGATAAAGGCATAATGAATGAATAAAACTTTATTAAGGATACCAAGAATAAAACCCAGGTCCACTCTTGGAAGTGCAAAACGCTGGTGTTGGAGCGCTGATCAACACAAATTTGATAAACCTGATTCTTAAGACTGCTTTTGTCTCTTTATATAACAGAAACTCTGTAGTCACCTTAAAGTCTATCAATTACCGATCTCATGGTGAATTCCTCTGCCTTATGGCTTCCAAACACCGTCAAATCATTGTCCACGATTTTCCATTGCGTCCATTTCCAATCCAACTCTCTTTTCCTTCTTTGTCAGTCTTCAGTTCATTCGGTTCGGCAGTCTTTCTCCATACTATGGGCATGCCCTATCATATCAACTTTATCTACTTTATGATTCTTTTAGTCCATCTCTGCGACTCTCAAGCTTTCTGTACCTTGTAATACCTCACAGTCAAACAATATATTACTTTTAATTATGAGTTGCGTAAATTGTTGTTACCAAGGGAGCTCATTCGGACAGTAAAGCTTGGGATTTTATCCTGGAGGTCCTGCGTTCCAATCCTGTGGCCGACTAAGCTTACTGAGCTTTTCTGCAGTTTTCCTCAGTCAATTTTCAGAAATGGCAAATGCCGGGTTGGTATTTCTCTGCCACGTATTCACCCCTCATTTCATTATTCTCCTTCATTCCATCTCTATGTCTGTGTTTGGGGTGTTGGAGGCGTCTCTGATATTGGACTGACCAACCATACGTGTACTTTATGTGTGTCCATAGATAATTAGCTCTCCGAAAACGACTAATCCAGGAAGTTAAAATCCTGCCACAGATGGATGATTAACAGCCAAAGAAAAAGAAAGCATTTTTCTTTAGAGAACACAATTCATTGCAAACTTTCGCTTTAACATTATCTTTTTAATATCTGCTCTATTAGTACCATCTTTACTTATCTGGTTCCTAATGATTAGAATTTTTAAAATTTAATTATCTTCAATCTTAAATTTTTCTGTATAGTCACCTATGCATACATGTTCCATTTCCTAGATTTGTTTGTAAAATTATTTTTCTTACCATTCTTTAAGTTTACTAATCATGTATTCTACAGTATCTTCATTCCGATAAGCAATCAAAAATATTTTACGACTGTATAAGGGCTTCACCATCTACTGAGGGAAATCATATGCGCGTTAGGCACTCAATAAGCATTTCTTTTGTTTCTTAATTAATTAATATTGTAGCAGATGCTCGAAGTGGCTACCATCCGCTTTGAGATATACTTGAATTCTTTCGAAAATATTATGAGACACTTGCTGCAATTCATGCTCCAAAATATTGTAAACTGCTTCCAGAATATGTTGTTTCTTGCCTCCACCTTATTTCAGGTATAGCGGTAATTTTATACAGATAAAGGTGCAGCAACAGAGTGGTTTTATATGCACTGCCGGAAGACACACCAACTTGCTGGGCTAATTGTGTAGAAATTTCTAATCCGTAACCTATTTCATCAGCTTTCTTCCCTGTTAAAACCAGTTTTTTTTTAATTTTATATATATTGACTTATCCAAAACCCTTGTCCACCAATCTGAAATTTGCACCTCCCGATGTAGATGTTACTTCTGGAAATTTAACACAAAATCTCTTCTATAATACACGATTTCTTTTGCACATAACAATCATAAGTAAACATTTTGTGCTATTTCATTCTCGGCATACACCACAATACACACGTACACAATAGAACGTTTTACACGTACTTCCTGAAGAAGTCCAACAAACAGCTGTCGCGATAAAAACGAATGAGCAAGTTCAATAGCTGCATGAGCGGACGTTTAACTCCAGTCTCATTGGGAATCGCACATCCACTGAAAGTCAACCTGTTTTCTCGATCATATACAAATCCTGACTGGGATGAGGGAACAATATATCTTTATTCTCAGCTATGCCAGATAAGTCAGCAAAATTTATAGTAAATAATGTTGCGTCGCTACTAGAAATTCAATTCTTTGGCTCTTCTTCTGTAATTTCAAACATTTGTTCAATTATATTTTAAATGGGTAACGCTATACAGCTTTGCCTCAGTTTTTTTTTATTTGTTTAAGTGTCACTTTTAAGTTTCTGTATACTTGTCAAGCTTTCAGAAATGATAGTAGTAACACTTTGTTCCGATTACTTAATTCTAACTGAATAGGAATTTCCTAATGTCAGTTATCGTAAAGTTATTAAAACTGATGTTGGTAGTCAAACCATTTTTCATGACAGCTTTCTTTTTTTTAGATAATTATGAAGGTAATGCTATTTTTAAGGCTGAACAAAATATCCAACCATTGCAACTGCTCTAAAAGTCATCTATTATTTCACTTTTGATAATTAAGTATGCAGTACTCTCTTCCAATGAATCAACAGACGCCTTGACTGACATGAGACAAGTGTGGACAGCAAATCACTTGCACTTTCATTCCTATTCAATGTTTAACCTACAGCATACCACTCTAAAAATAGCTTAGTATTTTAGCTGAAAATTCTGCATGTTTAGAAAACTTAACTGCAGCAGTTTAAAAATGGTTTTTAGCTTAAAAAAGGCCACTTCAAACAACACAGGACATTATATATAAACATCTGTAAAGGCCCAAAGATGAATGCTGAAAAGGTCTTAAATATGAAGTGGCAACAGCACATTAACGTTCTCTTTGACTCCTTCCTACACAAGTTCCTTGTTTGAAGCTTGGGCACGAGTTACCGAATTTCCCGTTCCCCCTTTCGTTTCACCCTTCATAAAAAGCAATGTTGCCAGATTTTTCATATTTTATATTTGGCTTGAGGGAGCTGCGAGAAGTTTACCCTTTGCATAGAAATGACCGCAACACGCGGTATAGGGGTGGAGAGGGATAACATGTATCATCTCTGCCAGTCATACGGTCAAAGGCGAATAATTGTAAAGGATGAAGAGAAAGCTGTGGACACACAGCACAATATTTATTATATCTTAGGGGTTACAAACATGCAGACATGTCCGATTTTTATAATAAAATAAAAATATTCTTTCACTATTGCAAATCCTCTTGATTTGTCCCTACTTTTCATAATAACTCTCAGTTCATTTTGTTTCGTATGCATGATGGACGATACGTTTAGTGTCGTGATCTCTCACACTAGAGAAACCTTAGGAAGAGCTCGGGGTACATAGAATCAGATGAGAGGGGTTCGTGTTTCCTAGTTTGCAGGACATGGTAACTAAGTTAGTTAGAACATCAGCACGGAAGAACGAAGATCCGTGGTTCTATTCCCGGCGAAAAATGCATACTATGTTGATTCAGCGAGGTGTACAAATTGTTGACAGAAAATGCTTTGAGCAATTTTCCACTTGGAAAACTTTGTCACTTAATATAATGAGAAAGCAAAGTCAAGCTAAGAAAAGTGATGCTACTATATTAACAACAGTGAGCAGATATTATGAAAACGATTCAATTCCCTTTTATAAAATCAGACCACAATGACAAAGTAGAACAGCCCTTTTCTCTGAAACAAGTATAATGCAAACTTACTATCGTTTCTGTAAGACGACATAACATTTAATTTTAGACATTTTTAATGCAGACATGTTTGACTACTGTATATTAACAAGATATTGCTTAAAAAATCTATTGAGAAATATGCAGAATACTACAAGGTGATACAACAAAAGTTGATACTAGAATAATTTGGTGGGAGACGAAAGCTGTCAGCATTTTCAGATTTCAAAATGTACTATATTTAATATAGTAACCCTACAGTTCGTGTGCATTAGTTTCTTTAATAATTGTCATCATTTGATAACTGCTACCACTTTAATAAAAACTGAACGTATTGCTACCCAACTAAACCTAGAGAGAAATGATAGCATTGCCAACAATGAAATAATATTATATAAATGCATATTACGGAAACCGAAAATTGTCAGTCAGTTTCTAAACAACTTATTAAAATGTAAAATTATGAAATACGAAACAGCAAATTAAGAAAAAGTTTATATTGTTACCATAAACGGAAATATGTAGCAATTAAATTGTCTGTAGGGGGCCAATGTTCAGTGAAGGACTGGCTGTTGCACACTGTGATAACTGCCTTATCAATAACTAGTAATAAAGCTGATTAAAGGTTAGGTGGAACTTGAGTAACTAATTACTTCAGTAACATTGTTCCATTTGGATCCTTGTCCTCTTATTTTGATTTTGAGGTTTTTCTTCCACATTCTAATTTCTTTCTTTAGGTGCATTGTTCAGCACGCTATTTCAACAGGTAGGTACAAAATTCAATAACTATAGTCGTATTTGACTCTTTAAGCTTATCTATATCTAATATTCTCTCTTTCTCCCTCTATTTTCCTTTAGGTGAATGTTCCTTAGTTTTAGTAGCATTCCTGCCTTCTTCACGGCTTTTGTTATTAAACTTTTTGACAAACGAATAACTGAATTAGTAACAGTATATGATAGTTATTTTTTTCTTATATGTATTAAATATTCCATCAAATTATTAACAATATTAAGGGCTTCATCATGAAAAGGATAGCTCAGTGTAACACTAGATTTTCGTGAAGTAATTTCTTATATCGAGGCAGTGACTACTGAAAAAATTCAAAATAATTCAAAAGTGCATTAAATGTGTTAATTAATTAATGTTACTAATAAACACTTCCCCTTCACATGGTTATCCTGTATGGATCAATATAGTGTAAATATGTATTAACTTTTATAACAGACAGCTATAAGTACGTCAGTACAGCACACATTATGATCAACTAAATGCGTAAGGGCTGACCTTAAGGGGTTCGTTTCCTTAGAAATTGCATCTTGTTCTGGTGCATAACCGGTGTCGTTCATATCACAGTAGAGACAGTATATTCTCAGAAACCAAGACTGCAGTTTAGCAGTAAAATAAAGGTTGACTGATGTCCTTAACCAGTGAGGTTCAACGCTTTTTCGGCCACGGGCCAAATTTTTTGCCAAGAAAGTATCGAGGGTCACACTTGAATATTATTATTATTATTATTATTATTATTATTATTATTATTATTATTATTATTATTATAATAAAAGTATTACTGTGGTCTTCAAATACAGTTACTAAGTTATACTCATGATTCATTCAGAACATGTTAACTCTACACGTTTATATTCAACTCTGCAAACTGGTGATGGATAAGTGCTAAAGAGCCGAAAATACAAGAAAGAAATTTGTAAATAGTTGTAATGCCTAGATCCGTTATGAATTGACAAGATTTTGCCTAATGAAGACATTCACTTGGTGCTGAAGCGACCTTGCACCTGGGCCACTTTGTTGTTCACAGAGTTCAAATCTTCACAGTTTTCTTGGAATAGGAAACAACGCAACCGGAAGGGAAGAATAAAGAGTTTTGAGCTTTTCTCTTTCTCCCTATTATCTTCAGTTGAATACGTAAGTACTAGAATTGATTGTAAATTAAATTTATGTTCTTAACTTTTTAATGAATGTAACAAACTACTTGCTTCGAGCGCCTGAGCAAAGAGCCCCGGGGGCTGTCTGTTGCACCACCATGTCCTAAATAATAGGACAGCAAAAGCAGCCCAAGAAAAGAGATCATATGTCCCGACACCTTTTGCCGGAGGAGCACTCTTAGAATATTTAATTTATACGATTCTGTACTCATTTTCAGTGTAAATTAACAGTTCCAAAATTATTAAAAATAAATTAAGGCAATTTAGAGGTAAAATATGCAGCAATTCCACAATTCAAATGTCAGCGAATAATGGAAAGTTCCATTTTCGTGTATCTGGCACCAACATCTCGTACTTTTTGATTCAGATCTTAACATTTGTACTGAATACAAAAGACGAGCTTGAATTATTCAAAAAGGGTACAAATGTGCGTCATTTCTACAGCAGTAGCGCACATGATGAGGAGCTTCTGTTTTACGCACATTTTAAACTTGTCTTTGAAACTTTTTATATAAGTAAGCACTGTATAGTTAATGAATGCTATCTATTCTTCCTGAAGTCGCCATATGGACAATTCTTCACCGTAATAGATCAAGGAGAGAAAGAGACGGCAGATCTTCATTCCTCAACGAAGCGCTAACGCGATCCTTATTAGAAAAGCAGTATTCCTTTCAAAAATGAGACACATTTATTTTACTAAGGACAATGACTCACTGTAACCGACGGTACCCATCAGTCCTATATTCCCAGTTTAATTAAATGACGAAAAGCCTCTTGGCAGCCAACGAAAAGGAACGCAGGAAGTAATTAATAAATTCATTTACAAATTTAAATTGTCTTTTCACATTGGAAGAGAGGCAAATGGCTAGTAACGGAGCTTCTCTTACGACATTATGCACATTTCTCTGTCGTAAAAGTAGCTTCCTGTAATATTTTCGTATTTTAATTTTGCAAAAATGTATTTTTTTATTGTTCATTGCATGCACGACCGCCACTAGCGTAATTCATTTAAGGCAAAGGTTTTATTGTTTAGAACATCTTAAATTTTCGCTCTGTGCATCTGTGGACATTATGACAAAAATTTATGAAACCTTCTTGGCTATGTCAGTATAGTTTTAACTATTGCTCTGTCTGTATTGGTCTTCTCGCGATGTCTGTAGGCTGTGGACTGATATTAAAGACATAGGTCCTTAGCAATGAATGAAATGAATTAATGATGCTGCAAATGAGCTCGGAGCCTAGTGCATCTTAAACCTATCTGGTATTTGCCCTCTCAGGGTAAGGAAAAACTGCCAAGAAAAAACCTTATCCAGACAGTTTGACCTGACTAGAGTTCAAACAGGACCTCCAAATTAGAAGTCGCGAATACTACTATAAGACCACGGAGGAGGTCAGTATCTTTTGGTGTGCACTCTATTCAGTAATCAGAGCTGAATATTTCAAGAAAATAAAAATATAAATGAAAATGATTAGAAAAGTAATATAATTTTTACAATGGGCAAATTCGACTAGTTTCGTGATTTAGAGTTTGGTTAAAAAAAAAAGACAGGTTAATCTATTAGAAATTAATTGTTTTTATCAACGCTTTCTATCACTGCTCAAAAACATATTTCAGAGCACTTACTTAGAACATTACCGTACTTTTTATATCAATGTCTCTTATAAAGGCCCAAACAAATTATCGTACGGCTACAAAACTGGATTATAGGAAAGAGGTTCGAATGCTGCCCAGAGAATTTTCTCAGTTGTTTCCCTTATCAAATAAGCAGTAAGCGGACGAGTGTTGTAGAATGTCTCGAATAGACTGTTGGCGTCTTTTTACTTCGACAAGAAGCTGGCATTGATTTTTCGGACGCTCATGGAGAAATTTGATCAACAAAATGCCTTGAGAGTGACAGAAAACTATCAAGAGAATCTCTTCAGCCGACAGGTGAGATTTTGCTTTGACAGGAGTGAATTCCCCTCTTTCCTCCACTCCAAGCTCGCTTGCTTCGATTCAGCAGTACAGCGTGTACCCATTTTTCATTGCAGGTTACCATTCGATTGCGAAACATTTCTGTGTTCAGTCAAAAATTTCTGACACACTGCCACAAGTACATCCTCAGTGAGAGGTCGAGACTTTGCGGTACTCCAAATCAGCTGAAATAATGAATTAAACACTTTTATAATATATTCCAACCTCAGAAGCAATTTCGGAAATCGTCAAATATCGGTCACACACTCAATAAAGTCCCAAACGAGCCGAACCCGATAGTGTTTGTTTCTGTTACGCTCCAGGTCCACAGGGGTGACTCATTTTCCACAGTTTCTCGTCATTCTGTGAAGCCTTTGTCCCACTCACACACTTGCGTCTTAAAAGTATTTTATCTCCATGTGCTCTTTATCTTTACAAAATTTCGGCCGGCTTTACGTCCAACTTGTTAATAGTGTCATTCTTACAAAAATTAGAAACAGCTGGCGATAAGGGACACCTCTGTTTAATTCTTGGGTTGTATTTTCTTTTCTCTTATTTATCCCTTCGTCAATGTCCATTTCAATCGTATTAAGTCTATAGAAACTTCTAAGCGCCAATGTTAAATTATTAGAAATGTCTGGTCTTTCTAGCATTTGCAACTTACTTTTGTTTACAATAAAAATTTATTCATTTTACAAGAGCAGCGAACATTTTTTCTGTCAACAATTCTCACTTGTTTTATTAGAGGCTGGTGAGGTGAACTCTCTATTGTTAAATTGCTTGTTCTATTGCAAATATTCTATCTACACATGAACGACCTAATATAAATATATTTTGTTCTTCTAATATTAGTATTTCACTAATTATATTTAAATGCCTATTATTTTTGCATACACTTTGAATACAGAATTCAATAGGCTAATCCCTTTAAAATAGACGCAATCATGCCAATTGCCTTTTATAAAAATAGGATGTATTACTGCTATAGTTGATTCTTCTGGATTTCTTTACGTTCTCTATGTAGTAGAGGTGCCACAGAATAACTTTGCGCTTGGAATCCGTTATTGTTGTATCGCATCGTAAAACAGACCGGGATGAGAGCAGTCCAGCTGGAGAAAGCAGTGAGAAACAGGTGCTAACTCACTAAAATATTATTTCGCCAATTCAGAATTTAGAGTCTGCAAAGTTGTTAGGGGCTTAGGATTTTCCAGGAAATAGATAAGGAATATCCAAGGACTTTGTCGGAAAAGAAGTCGAATGTTATGATTTAGATGAAAGGGTGAAAAGAAAGGGGTAAGCAGGGATTACTAGAATGAAATCGACAAAAAAGGGAGAGCTCTAAGGGCAGAAAAAACTGAAAATCCAGTTTTGTCCTCTGCAGCATTGGCGTTAACAACTCAGTCAACTAAGATTTTGCGAAAACAATCTTGTATCAAAGATGTTTCATTCTTTGGATAGTAAAATACGCAAATAAAAATATCAACAAGGCATTTCGAACCTAATAAGAAATAAATTATACATTTGCATGCTTGGCAGACAGACTCGCCAAGTAAGCCACAGTGGCTTAAGAGTGCATAAAAAGATATCCATAATGGTAGAAATATATTCTATACAGCCTTAAAACATTCGTAGAGGCGATGGAAAGCTTAGGAAAATTTCTCTTTTAGGCACAGTGTTTAAACAACGGTCACATTCTTTTGGATGATCTTCATATTATCAAAACGTCGACCTTTTAACACGGCCTTGACTTTTGGTAATAGGAAGTAGTCTACCGGGGCTATATCCGGTGAATACGGTGGGTAGTTAATCAGTAAATGATATTTTTTTTTTTTGCAAAAAAACTGGGAAACAATAAGCTGCTCCGCTGTGAGTGCGTGCGGAACAAGCCTGCCATACTATTTCGCGCACACGATGTGGCGAACGCTGCCAACAATCATTCCGGCCAGTGACGCTTGTTGAGGGGTGTTCTCATAGATCGTCATCTAGCGGTTCCCTACCAATTTTAAATCATCCATATTATTCAAAGACTTTGCTACGAGTTAAGACAATTATCGCTATATGCAATTAGAATAATTGAAAATGTATATATGTATTTCCAACACCAGAGGAAAGCAAAAGTGCAGACAAAGACCAAATATTGATTATGATAATTTGATAAAGCTGAATGCCAAGGTTGGGAAATTTACTCACCTAATCGCCATGCTCTTCGCTTTCAAGTGATGCCAGCGCTGGTTCATCTCATCCAGACGTCTCTGAAGCATGACAGCATCATCCTGGGATGCCAGGCTGCTGAGCAACTTCCTGCCTGTGCCGTTGAGGGAAGCGAACACATCCCGGTGACTTTCGATTTCTGACTGCAAATCCTGAAACAGACAGGCGAGGATGAACGATGTAATTTTCTAATGGCAATATACAGGGCGTTAAAGTCAACCTCCCAGACATGAGACACCAACATTAAAAAAAAAAAAAAAAAAAAAAAAAGTGTCACAACATTTTGAGGTATTAGTACATTAGAATGATAGATTCACGAGGCAGCATCTTTTAAATATACAGTAAACATTTAAATAATATAATCTGCTAAAATAATTAATTAAATTAAATTAAAACTATTTTCAATACAGGGAAAATCTGAGATAGCTTTTGAAGTTGAGATTAGATTACAAATACAAGCTGACACCTGAACTCTATTACATAACACTGCAGCTCATCTAGAACGACACGAAAAGAGTAAATGCTCTGGCTAAGCGGAAAAAGCAAGAGCAGCCCATGATTATGACACTTGAACTGGTGGAAATGATACTCAGGCACCATGACAGCAGTGGTCCTCCAATCCTCGCGGATTTAAACGGCACGGAGTGTTGGAAGCTGGTGTTCCTCTTCACGTATACAATGTGGCCCGGTCTAATGAACTCTTGTGCAAATGTAACTCAAGCCGCAAGACTGCAGCAGTAATTTTGTGTGGTGGAAAGAGGAGGTTTGTTGTAAATGCATGAAAAGTGGTTGCCTCCGAGGAGCGAGCATGCCCTGCAAGATGTGGTAGAAAAGAGCGGGGAGGGGGGGGGGTCTCAAGAAGTTGGCGCTTGTAGGAATCGCACTAAAAGTTAGAAACAGAACAATGTCTGTGTGTGTGCGTAAGATGTGCAGTTTAGCCCTTTAGCTCATCATGGAGATTAGGGAGGAGTTGACTCTTGGGTTAAGTTCCTTATGAAGTTGATGTAAGTAAGAAAGGATAGCAAGCAAGAGACTTAGTATAACTTGGGCTGCCCCATATACGTACATCCATCTTGTCAGTTTACCTACGTTCACAGGCTGGGAATGATAACACCATTTTCCAGCACAACACTCTATAGCCTAAAGGAATATCATTACCATTGCAGAAAACAAACTCACTTTTTTTCATAAATGTAGAGATTTCTTATTTACGAGCATTTTTCCAATTAATTATTAGTTTTAGTAACGATAATGCTTTTAATAAGAAGGCTGTTAAAGAATCATCATAATTTTTGGCAACAAACCTTTACTCATCCCCTAATTTTGCTAATTTTTCTCAAAATAGTCTCTGTTGAACGCAATGCGCCTGTCCCAGCGGTTCTGCCAGTCTTCAAAGAAATGCTGGAAGTCATTTATGACAAGTCTTTATGAATCGCCTCCCACGAAGATATTTCTTCAATTGAGCGAAAAGGAAAAAGTCACACATATAGGGAGGGTGAGGTACGCACTTCACATTATTATTTCTAGCTATTTTCATCACATACTAAGGTATACACCTTCCCCGCTTTCCTTTCTTGCATGAGAGCTGCGAGACCCAATGATATTTGTAAGATATTCAGCAACAGCATTTGCGATAATCTTCGTGCATTATCGTAGTGCCCCACCAAGGTTGCTGCATTGTAATTTGGCGTTTTGCGAGTAATATGCAGAGCTTACAGCACATATGTGCAGTATTGTCCAGTAACAGTTCAGTGTGCAAGTAGAACATGCTGGTAAACCATTTCTGGAATTTCGATAAATAGAGCGTTCATAACTTTCCCAGCAGAAGCAATCACTTTTACATTTTTTATGTTGGTGATGACGATAGATTTCTACACAGAAGTTTGGTGTCTGCTCTCAGGATCCAAATTATGCAGCCACGTTCCATCAGCAGTGATTACCTTTGAAAGAAACTCCGCATCTTTATGTAACATCTTCAAATGCATTCAAACCTGCATACGAACGTCCTTTTGTTCGGGAATCAGCAGTCTTGGAACCCACCACGCGCATACACGTCTCATATGCAACATCTCGGTTACCAACATGTGGGTGGCATCCAGTGAACTTTTTAGAATTTCTGAAAGTACTTTAAAGTTGTTCGACGATTCTCTCTCACAATGACAACGGTGGTGTTAATTTCTTCCATTAGAGCATAAATTGCAGACCCGGGTCCAACTTCCTTTGAAATTGATTGCCTTCCCTCTTTAAACATTTCAAACCATCTTTGAGCTGTGTTATAGAGAACGAACTCTCCATAGACCTCCTGCTACATTCCATATACCTTGGCTGAAGATTTGCTGAGACAAAAGCAGAAAATATCTCGATTTGCACACCACTCAAAACCGGGAAACAGAACTGACAATATTAAACTAGTATCGCATTAGGCTAAAAACATTGTAAAGTTAAATGTTAGCCTATAAATTATGTCTGTTTAAAACAATTATGACCATTCTTTATTGAACAGTCCTTGTTATGTACATGCATTTTATTTAGACTTAATTTTCTGATTACCTTATTAGATTGGAGAAAATATTCATATCCATTTGACTGAAGAATAAATAGTCTTAACTTCAACCATGTGATTAACAGAAAAATTACAAAAACAATATTGTACTTGTTTTTTTTTTTCAGAATATTTCAATATTTCGGATACTTACTTACACAAAATAAAAACGTACCAAGTATAATTTACCATATAATTTGCAATACAAGTATGTTTTATGATCCTCTAAGAGAACTAAATAATTTAAACACTTGGCACCTGCATGAATTGTTGTTGAATGGTGAGTTACAATAAAAATAAATCTAGTTATGACATCTACAGAATGTAATTCCATCCATCAATAGCATTTCTCTCTCTCTCTCTCTCTCTCTCTCTCTCTCTCTCTGTCACACACACACCCACTCACACAACGTGTTCAATATTTTGTATTTTAATTATGATTAAATTTTACCAAAAAGCTACAATTATTAATATTTCAAAACACTGTACGTTATTTAAAACTCCACACTATTTCTGTGCTTAGGATTTCCATTTTGCTTCCAGCATCAAACTATTAGCTATTAAAAACAAAATTATTAAACTCTGAACATTTTTTTTTTATTTTACGTGATTATGTTCTTTTTCACTTTCATCATTGGATGTCAATTATATTTATGTAAACAAACGCATTAAAATGTACTTTTTAAGTAAATTGTAATTGCATCTTCTGTATTTCCTACTAACTTCTATTTACTTAACTTCAACCTTCCTCAATCTGGAAACGAAATTAAAACCATTTTCTGATAATATTTTATTGGAGTTGCATTGATGCTGTTTTCTTCATTATCGATGTCTTCCCAAGTGATTGAACTTTGAGATGTACCAACTTGTTACATTTCTGTTCATTAGCTCCACGTACAAACGTGCTCACCATTTCAATAAGAAATTGTCGGCCTTCCAGTACTCACAAGGGCTTCATCTCGAACAAAATTTTTCGGTTACAATTGAATACAGAGACATATATCACAATGGCGATACATTTTTGTAAATGAGAATTTTCTATAAAACTTAAATTAAGAACTCAAGTTTTTATAATGGACATGCGGTCTGTTATTCTTAAGCAGCTGTATTCCTCCATGCTACAGTAGTGGGTTATGTGAATACTGTACAAGTTCCTGATTTCAAACAAATATAATTCAAGTGACATTTGGTTTCCAACCTACGGAATGTACACCAGATGATGCTGATTTTGCGTGTTATCCCTGTTGCTATATTCTATACTGTTTCATACATTTTATAAAGAATCATGTACATTTTTGAAGAAATGAATTGGACTTTGGGGAGACCAAGATCTAGATGCGAGAGTGAGGCACGGACTTAGACGGGAGCTATAACGATGTTTCAATATAGAGCAGCTCGACGCCGGTAGAAGTTCCTCCTTCCATGTCAGACGCAAGGGCAGGAACGTTTCCAAAGGGCAAGTTACCATAACGCCACACACGGCACCAGCTCAATTAGCTTGGCACTTTCGATCCTGTAACTACACCAACGGTTAGAAATGAGGCGAAATGGGAGGGCGGAAAATGCATGGAATGGAACGATCTACTTTAGTATTCGTCTAAGTGATCATGGGTAAACCAGAAAAAGAAACCCAACATTAGGGTGGCCAGCCCCAAAGGATATGAACCTGGGACCTCTCGAATAGAGTCCTAAGCGTTACTACTTGAGGCAACCCATCAGTATACGAGGTG
Source organism: Metallyticus violacea (assembly GCA_030762175.1). NCBI lineage: Eukaryota > Metazoa > Arthropoda > Insecta > Mantodea > Metallyticidae > Metallyticus > Metallyticus violacea. Next base: position 51,477,207 of record CM060840.1, on the reverse strand, counting down.
TTACAGAGATGAATGTTTTTATCGTCTTCATCATTATTGACAGGTATGGGGATGAGGCCCTTATTAATCTCTACTATATAATACCTTAATTAAAAAAAAAACTTTCAATCCTAAGTAAAAATGTAATGACAATGACAAAAATCTCTTATACGTCTGACCAATTTTAACCGAAAATTCTTGTTGGGGCAAAACCGTTTGCTTGTAAGATGTGCCACAGTAACTTTATTTCATTCTTTCATTTTTTCAATGCTTCGCATGGTATAGCAGCAGAAAATGCAGAAAGGGATTGCCTGTTATTTAGTAACTATTGTTTACATATCTGCATTTACGAGGTTTGTGATTTAGCCCAGAAATTTGTTGGCTGGCCATATTCATTGAGTACTTAGAGCTGTGCTTCCTGGGTTTCGTCTCATTACGGACAAAAATGAAGTTAATGTCGTCCCAATGCTCAAGTGGTTATAAGTGGTAATCAGAAAAGTTCCAGATGTACTTGCTGTCTCCTGAAAGAAAAATCACACAATTCTACAACAATAAAACCCTCATAGAAACTTCTCAGTCTGAAATGCACGGCGGTTTACCTGCTCGAAGATAATGAGATCCGTGAGCAAGCAGAAATTGAGGTGGATGTAGCGTGCGTCTTCGACAGAACGGGTGAGGCGCCGATCCCCGAAGATGCCGGCGCCATGTTCCTGTTCTTCTACCGAGCGACGATGGTGATGGTGTTGGCCATTGTGGCGCAGGCGCCCTGGCCACGTCTTCCTCCCTGGGCTGATGGCGTCTTGGGGTTTTACCGCACGACGACACCAGCAGCACTGAATGGCCCACACGACTAACTTTGTTCACTTCACCCTTTTGTCCCCATGCGTTCGCTCACATCTCATTCTCTTATTACGAGTTTCTGCTCAACATCAAACGCATCCACACAGGCAGTTTCGGGTAAGTATTCGGTGGCAAGAAGTCGTTTCATTACCAACACCGTCAGGTTACTACCTCACTCATCCTAAGCAGGCACGATGAAGGAAAGAGGTGCTAACGAGCCTAAAACAGTACATCCACTTTACGAAGACGCCGCTGTCACTATCTCCCTCTCCCTTTCTCTCAGACGAGGGGAGAGAAAGAGAGAGTGTACCTCCCACCCTTCGGCCCGTCCGCCTTTCCATTGTCCCAATTTGCATACATTGTCGAGCAATTTAAACAAACAAGACTTGGGTATGAGTGTTGCCATCAAGGATCGCCACGCTGCTCCAAGTAACCGTGCCATGTTGTGTTAGCCGCGCGAGAATTAAGAACGTTCTGCGCAGTTATTGAATTAGGATCGACCATTTGCCTTTGAAGGCGAAGAACAGAAACGAGCGAACTCGCGCCAGCTGCTCCTTTACGTCTCGGCGGCCTCTCAAAGTTTTAATCGCCTTGGAATAGAAATGGCATCAGCAACGAGCAGAAAGGGAACGTTCCATTATTCACAGGGCATAATGCAGTTTAAGGAGCTTTTTCTACGGATAACTTAATATACTAGGTTTCCTTGCGCATAAGGTTAGTCATGCTGATGTTACAAAAAGAGCTCAAAACAAGAACAATACGAAGAAAACACATATTCATAAAAAGATATTGTCATAAGTAACATTACAAGATGTTCCGAGATTACTGAATTTACCTAGGAAACTCAGAACATCCAGTGATATTTATTACGAAAATATCTTCTTAAAATTCACCGTATAAAACCCCTAAACCGACATGTATTTAGAAATCGTGAGTCTGGAATAGGCGAAAGTATATTACTACAATTTGATTTATTCACTAATGCCAACTGAGAAAAATAAAGATTTAACTACGCTAGTTACATGTACTGCAATTTTTATTTTATTATTTAAGGAGTACATTTTCATATTCTGAAATAATTTAAAGAATGACATAAATAATACTATTTATATTTACTAATTACAGATTTTAAACTGTTTATTTGGATACACGTTAATTAAATTATAAACGCGCAATTATGAATGAAGGAGTTCTATTTTCTTAAAGTATATGGACATATAAGGAATTAACAGATAAAGATGTGGAAGGAGTAATTCATTTTTGCTCACAGATTTGTACAAAACAAGAGTTGGCAACACTGAGCGGACAAATACAAGTCCATGCAGTAAAAATTGCGCTGCAATTGTTTGACATTCAACTTTTAAAATAAAAGCAAAGAAGTTAATGTGGTATAGCTTACAGAAAATAAAACAATAGACTACGGCATTTGGAATTACATCTACAGCTAAATGCAGTTGTTCATAAAATTAATTAAAAACTTGGAGTCAGGCGATACGACGAGAGATATTTTCCGCGCGCATTTTGTTCAAATACGTTAAGATACTCCGATCTGATTTTGAAATTTTTGTGAAGTGCTACTGTTCTGATATGAAAGATGACTGTGACAGGCGAATCAATATGTATGACCCACATTGCGGTTCAGCTGAACCAGCCATCATCTGTAACGCACATAACCCGCTCGTCATAAACAAAACGAAACAGCCAGCTATAACCAGAGCAGAGAGCAGTCCTCATCTCGTATAAACGTTAGAGGAGAGGGGAACGTTATCTGTTATCGACTGTGGAATGATCTTACTGCATGCATAGGATTTGAGAGCAAATACTACAGCTCTGTTTTTCAGCGGAGAAAATGTTTCTTAAAATTACACGTTAAAAATAAAAGCCATGGGAAACGATGTAGTGCAAAGCCTAGCGGGCAATACAACATTTTTCGTCAAATAAATTAAATATTCTCAATCGCACTTTGTTATGTGACCCGTTTCCTGTCTAAATACTTTCAGCTTATAGCTTAAGTTAACTTCCAAATTATCCTCCTTCCACTATGCCCATGGCAAGAGTTTTTGTAAGAATAGCTGCTGTGAAATTCATTTGATTAAGTTTAAGACACAATAAAACCCCACAGAAAAATCCACAACTTAAAACAGAAGGTATGGCAGTTGTTTAGAACGAACTCACTAAAATTAGGATGATGCCTTCATCAGTACAGCAGCTGCAATGTTAAAGTTACGAGAATTCTAAAATCTGCCATGAAGTACTTTAGAGCAGTTAAGTGGAAAATAAATGGAAAAATGCTGCATAAACTTAAAAGTAAAATTCACATGTCAATGTAAATTTAATAGCAAAATAATTTTTACAATGATAATATGATCTTAAAATAACCTTTTAAATACAGTTAAGCTTTTCAAAATATTCAAAATAGGATTTTTCTAATTAAAAATGTCAATAAACAAATGACAAACAAATAGAGTGAGAAACTTAACATTTCTCTTAAAGATATACAGTGCAATGTTATTTGTTGACTTGTTCAACTATCGATTGTAAATCTAACGTTAATGGGTGATTTACGTTATTTATTGTGAACCAGGTGTGAATACATTTTTTAAAATTGCTTAATTATATTTAAAGTCTCAATGATCTTGAGCAGAAGTGCGCAATCTTGGGAGTATGCGAAGATTTCTAAGGGGACACGTAAACTTTCAAATAAGCACATGTTTCGTGAATGATCACAGATAATTAAAAATATTTCTGCCAGAGTGAATGTGCATCCCCTTATTTCCAGGCAAACCTGTTTATTCTACTCAACAATGAAACATTACAGCGATGCTCGTTAAGCTAATCATGCTCATATGGTTAGAAACAATATGTGAACTGTTTCTTTCAAACATGGACAACAATCACAGTGCAAATGTGCGTTACTGACTGATTTATCTTTCAGTACTTATGACTGTTGTGTGTGCAGGTTCGGTTTCTTTAGGTAAATTCTCGCGTCTCGCTCTTTGTACTTGCTAAATATTAAAGGGTCGAACCGCTGTCAGTGAAAAGTGAGACAAAACATCATTTGAAAATAGTGTTGGATCATCTACGAGCAATCGAACCTCCCCCAAACACGAAATACAGATATTATCATGAATCTTACATGAAATATGGATTTGTGTCGTTTATGTGTGATCGCTTCTTCCCCTCTGCGTTTGAATAACTCGGTGAAACCATTTCTAATTTACAGACACTTGGTAACTAATTATGTCTAGTATAAAGAGCCAGTGAATTTTTCATGCGCAAAGCGGAAAATTTAGGTAAACGTTCAAACGTAATACACTAGCTTACATAATCCACAAAGGTGGGATTGAATGAATTAAGTATTGTAATTGCAAAAAATAAATCACCTTATACCGGAATCGAATCTGTTATTGCTCCCTGTGCTTGATTATTGCAGATAAAATGGTTGACAAAATTTCGCTGGAATTCTGACACAAATAAGAGGAATTCATGATTCTGGCACAAGATGCTATGACCAAATAGTAGAAAAACGTTAAAATGGACAAAATTTTGTGATTAAAATCGATAAATTGATGAATGTGCTCTTTATATACATTCAATATTTTGACGTTCAGGAACTTGTTATTGATGATGAAATTCTATACTGTAAACAATTACTATAGTATATAATGAGAGAATATATTTTCATAATATATGATAATTTCATACAAAATTAGAATTAAACTTGTCGTGGGACTGAAACGTAAATTTGCCCAAAGACGGCGCGCTTCAATGCAGGTCAGAAAAGCGCTCTTATTGCTCATATTCCAGAAATTAACACAAAAACAATTTAACAGTTTTGCCTTTTACGGAGAAAATTTGGTCGCGAAAAAAATAGCCCTTGATTTACACGAAACGCTAAATATTGCTGTAAAAATTGCGTGCACATAACTGCCGTCTGGGGCAAAAAAGTGAGACGAGAAGGGAAACATACTCAATTGCTTTGCACACAGAAGTACGATGATTACTATGAGGACAAGCGTTGACCCGCCTTTTTGAAGCTAAAAGTTTTCTTACAAATCCGATCTGATATTTTGAAGATGAAGGGCGGATTTGTCAAGTAGCTTACTTGACGGATATGCTCAACAAGTTTAATGATCTCAATCTTCAACTCCAAAGTTTCAAAAAATAATATTTTTAAACTGATGAGAAAGAGAAGGATTTTTGTAAGTAAGTTTTATTTTAGATTCACTACCTTAATAAGGGCGTTTTTTGTGTTTGAACGCAGTGAACAAAATGAAGTTAATATTTCCGAAGGATTTATGAATATAAATCTCAGATTACATATTTTGAAATAGTTTTCAGAAATTGCGAAAGAAAACAACACAGAAGATTGCATTATAGATATTTGTTTTCCAACATCGCCAACGACTCCTCTGATCTTTCCCTTAAAATTAAAAGAAAGTCTACTTTAAATATCCGTTGATAATCCACAGAAAACTTTGGTGAACTTTCAATTTGTGAATGCTGGTGTTATGGTGGTAAAAATATATGCAACTAGTGACACTGCCATTCCCTTCTACTTATTTGTGCAAGCAATGAAAACGGAATGCAGAAATCGTTTAAATCCAAAATCATCATTGACATTCGCACTCACGAAGATTCAGTCACGAATCGAGAAGCTGGTGTGCAGAAAACAATTTCAGCCGTCTCATTAACAGGCCAGAAACAATTAAGCTCTATAATATAATAAGATAACTAGACTATTAATAAGTGATAACGTGTTTAATTTATTTTAGACGTTGTTATGTATAATTTGAATTAAGCGAACTCTGGAGCTACACGCTCAAGTGGAGTTCCTCTAGGGGTATCTGGAGCAAAAAGGATGAATACCACTGGTCTAGAGCTAACGTTCTCGCCTCGAGACCAAAGTTGTGCGGTTTGATCCCGAGGTAGATGGATTTCCAGGATGTAAAAACTCACAGAACAAGTCGTAGATTTATTGCATGCTAAATAACCCCATACTTGAAAAAAGAAATAAGAGTTCCACGTTCAAATAATACCTTAGTTTCCTACTAGATTGTTAATGAGTGATAATGACCACCTATCACTCTGCCCACTGCAGTAAAATAAGGATAACTAATTAATAAAGATTTGTATACTTAGCTCTATAGAAGGCACAGGGTTGTAGTGCCAGTTAAGAAGGAGAGAATTGATTAAGCAGCAATATCTGCTTAACTGATTGGCATACTGGAACAGGTACGAGTTCATCTTTAGTTTGCTTGTTTTTTACTGGTTTTCTTTAGTCACTACGTTAAATCTGGATTGAGTTATTAATTGTTATAAGACCCTAAATAATCCCTGGCTTTTAAGATTGTACAAGAAGGTGGTTAGGAAAGTATATTATCCATCCGATAAAAAATGAACTGAATGCTGCTTCAGATCTCATAACCTGCAAGCAATTTATCTCTATGATCATCAATCATCAATAAATAAATGTAAAAAGTTTGAGTTTATTATCAAATTTAAGAATAAACACAGAAAGCAAGCGATTAACTTATTTACAAGACCACAATGTTGATTGGGAGGGAGTTGAGGACATGAGTGTCGGGTTTTAAGCAGTAAAACTTAAGATAGACTATTTGAGCTTATAACGTTTACAAAAACGAGTGACGAAAAATCCTTAACCAATCTTTTTGAAACAAAGGAAAATTGCTAAGAATGAGCTTTATTAGCACTTGGAGCTATGCAACATTATTATTAATATCAATGGTGATGAGGAGCTCAAGAGATGCGTGATGCATATTGTGTTTAATGCGCATATTTGGTGCGTTATAGTTAGAGCTGGGAGGGAATAGCTGTCTCTTCAATAAGCATGAGGTCCGTTGAATCCCTTGATCTGTGAACATTGCTCAATGGAGCTCAAGTAATGCATTAGATGCATGTCGTAGCTTTCCAGGCGTGAACACTGACCATCCGGTCCGCCAACACCATACGTAAGGAAGCGAGTTAAATGGCCAACTCTGTACACCATGGTTTAGGGGTGAATGTTTCAATTCACTAAGCTTTTAATATTAGTTATTGGGATTTGTACTTTGTCAATACTAAAAATGTCACATATTGGGGAAAAAAACGCTTATGTATCACATGACTGTAATGCTATAGAAAATACTCCAAATAGGATAAAATAATGGGCATCTTTTAGAAATGATTTGAAACTAAACTACATTATAAACATTACAGTCTTAAGAACTAGATGTGTTAACAATATAAATTATGTTATTCTTGACATAAAACATCTAATTAGAATTAATAAATTAATGTCTTCTATCCAAGACGCCTTACCAATGCTATCCAAAAGCTAACAAGATATAGAAAATAAAAAACTGATATTATGCGAGCAGCACTATGCATTAAATGTTTACTAAAATGCTACAGTATGCATAAATTTGAGTATATTGCTGTTTATTTTAAGTATTTTAGGGTCCTTTAGAATGTTTTTCTTCTTAGTGCAATTTTCTTACACATGCGCTTATTATACATTGTTTTGTATAACTAACGCAGTTGCCTGCAATTTAGTTACCTGAAATACTATATATTTCATGTAACTCATTTCAGTTTTTCTGTTCGGTTATATTTGAGCTTCGTGTTAACATTGTTTGTATGTACATGAACTATTTTATTGTACTGTAATTTGGAGAAAATTTAATTATATTTTAAACAAATAAATTTTGAGCCTTTGCGTGAGTTTCCTAACTTGGAGGTTTCAAGAAGAACGTTTATAAAACATTACGCATTACCGATTGTTTATAGCACGCAAATTCATTTGATTATACGGAATTACGTCAATAATTATAAAATGTACGCTTAAGCATAAAAATAACGGCGTAATTATTTAATGTTTCAGATACAAGTAATAGTACTAAACAGTAAAATATATGATATTAAAATACGCTTATAGGTTGTAAATTCCAGCAGGTGCGGCAAGAGCACAATAGTGCAACTTCGCACTAACAATGATAGTACAGCAGCACACACTATTAACTTCTGCGACTGTACACAGAATGCAATGATCATGGCTCATTTCTCAAACCATTTCAGCGTACTACCATAATATTCGAAGTGCATAATGTGTACAGAATGTCACTGCAGCGATATTGCGTGTTTTGGCATGCTTTATTTTGCCATCAATGCCTCATTTCAACAAGTTTCTACCATTGTATGAAATATGTATTTAACTAGTTTAAGAAGCAAATAGTAAAAGTAGCTATCCGCAGCATTCAAGTCATCTAGCAACAGACGAATGTAGATTGTCAATAATGCCAATAGAGAAGAGCCCCCCCCCCAAAAAAAAAATGATTTAGGACTATTGCATGAATAGAATAACTATAAAAGTAATATATATATATTTGAATTTCGCGAACAAATTATTAACAATTGTATAAAATATTATACATACTTATGAATACCTACCTATTCAGAAACCACGTGAATCAAATTGACGAAAATCGATTATTACTGCAGCTACCGTTCCAATTACTAATACCAACTGATAAAAACAAACCATAGAAAACATTTTACCATTCTGAACTATGTATTTATTAAGATTTATGTTTCTTAAGCAGATCTTGTACACAATTTATAAAATCAGTTCAGACTATTTGGCTGAATCAGCAAAAACAATTGCTTGAGTGAGTACACATCAAGTTAGTTAAATTTACAATTACTGAAAACACAGAAAAGTGGTCAGTGATGCATGCTCAAGTATTATAGAGTTGTGGAGGCATCAGTTGGTTACACTGACCACAGACAAATGCACATCGCGTGAGAAAACAAATTTGATATATATATATATATACACATATTTTTTGATAATTTCACTGCGATATCCAGCTGTGATTGGTCAAAATTCAAATGTTTGTTTCGTTTCATTGGTCGATTTTAAGATGACGTCACATAAGTGAAATAGTCATCATAATCGCAATAATTAAAATAAGGTGATAACAATATAAAATAATAATTAGAGAAACTTTTGGAAACCAAGACCAGAGAAAAGTACGATTGTGCATTTTGGGTTTTGAGAAAAGTGAATTTGAAAAATTTCACCGCATAGCTATTTTGACATAGTTTACAAAATGTTAATAATACCTTCAGGATAAATCCAATTTCTTTCATTCCTTCAATTTATCTGGTTTATTGGAAATTAACCACTAATGTGGTTAACTAAATAATTAATGCGCGTCTTAAGCAGTTTTATCAAATGCTTAACTTCTGCCAGGTTTTTATTTGAGCCGTTTCTCTGAGGAGAGGATTTATGGAGGAGCATTTCGATATACATTGAAATTCGTAAAAATTAACAACATATTTGTGCAATATTTATTTGGTAAAACGATATTGAAATAGAGCTCTTTGTCCACTTTAAAAAGAACACTATTAAATCATTGCTGAATGTCATACAATTCATTTCTTTTTTATTGGCCTAGCAATGTGATGAACGGAATTAAGTCAAACAGTTTTGAACAGCATTGCTGCGGCGAAAGAGCTCCTTTCTTTGATCTTATTTTTTAAACTATGACGGAATACTTACGAGTAATAAATCAAAGAAGTGCAGAAAACTCAAAACCGATTTCATGCAAGTATAACGTTATTTTGCCCAAATTCTAATCGCCAATATTCAATTCAGGTTTACATGGAAGGCCATGTATGAACTAACCAGCTTCCCTATTACAATCCTCAACAAAACAAAGGAAACAAACGGACGATCTTGAGCTTTAAAACCGAACCAAGCAGAAAATGTCCAACCCAGGAAGTAAATTGTTATTATTTTAATTTTGGAGCCATTCTCACGACAGCCTCCCTGGCTTTTCCCAGCAGACCTATACGTTTACATTTAAAGTCAATTAGATATTCGCGAGTAGGTTTCGCCATTAGTGTGTATTTGAATAAACACTGTCCTTTCCGGCGGTTACATTTTTTATTATAATGCATAATGATGTGTTCTGGGATAAGTTACTGCACACATCACTTCTCATTTAAGATGGAGGTCTGCATGCTGCCCAAAAGGGTAAATATAATATTTTAATGCAGGCACTGAGTCGCCAGCAGCCGCCGATATATCGACTTTCCATGTTTCCCGCACACAAATGTGTTACCTCAGCCATTTGTGCTGCCTGCTGCTAATGAATATGGAAACGTGTCGACGCGAATAGCACGTCTATTTGGTGGGCGGGCAGAAAGCTTCGTTTGAAACCTGAGATCACAGCGAGGAAGAGAAAAAATAGGTTTGTCCTTTCATATTTTCTTCTGAAATGACCGTATTTCCTTTCTTTTCCACTAATTTCTTTATTTTCATGAAAAATGCTTCAATCTGGGTTCGATTATGAGTAGGTAATTGCTAAGGTCACATCCTTAGATCATGCTCAAAATAAATTACCGAATGGCAAAACTTTATAAGCTCTTTTTTATTCGTTTACTATTAAAATGTAATGATAGTAGCATTGCTAATAATTTATTTCTAATTTCTCATTCACACACAAAATCAAAAAGTTCAATACATGCATGATCCGATACAATGTCCTAGGAATAATACGAAAGATATCATTAAACTTTTACATTGCAATGACCGTTCCTAATGTGCCAGTGAGGTTAATTACTTTGCTGCGCTCTGGGAGAATGTATGTGCAAATAGCAGCTTGTAGTTAGTTCGAGGAAGACTTTGTCAATCGTTTGTCAACAACGATTCATGTGTCACGCGGTGCTTTCAATGTGTGTTGATTGTTCTTCCTTAGCCATGCCAATATATACAAACTATTCGACAACTTATTTAAAAGTTACAAGAAATAGGCTCTCTCAATGGCAAGAAATTTGTTCCTAACAGTCGCGCAGTGTTCTTGTGGAAGAAAAGTTAAATGAAATACAGGCATTTCCTACGCAGATGACAGCAATGCATTGCCGTTGAGGCACATCATTTTCAAAATCTCCCTTATAACACAGGCTAGTGTTTATTATCAGTTTTAAATACAGTATCACTTTATGCTTTCAGTAAAAATGTAAATACTAAAATCAAAATACTAACTTTACGTGCGGCGACTATTATCTGGCTTTTTCCAGTTGAGGCGGCTACAGTTTTTCAGTAAGCTTCTGCGCTCAGGTGACTAAGGAACTCAAATACTCTCTGTATATTTTATATACATTTTAGTTTTTAGTAATCAAATAAGTAAAAAAAAAAAAAAAAAAAAAAAAAAAAAAAAAAAGAAGAAGAAGAAAAGAAAAGAAAAAAGAAATTACGAGGTTAAGAAATCGGAAGGAAATAAAGGAAGTTTGGAAAGGAATTAAACTTTTGTTAAATTAACTTGTTCAAAGACGCGCAACCGAAAGTAATATAGGATTACGGTCCTACATAGAAAAGGAATATTGACCTTCCTCAGAACAGATTGATGCAAAACTTTATAAATTATGATATCAGAATGAGACTTATTCCTCTCTCAGCGTTTTATAATTGCACAGTTCATTTATCTATTATTTCATTTAAACATTTTTTTATAAATTCATGAAGTACGTTACATTTCTTCAACTGAACTCCCCATGTGCCCTGACCAATTAGGTTTCTCTTAAGCTGCAGCGCGGTTCTGGCTTACAAAAGCATAGGAAGATCCTACAGGAACGCTCACTTCTCCATTCAAGTGCGAGGTCGTGTTTACCAGCTTCTGCACTTAAACTCCCGCTCTGCTCTCTGCAGGATCTTCCACTCGACTTTTGATGCTGGTCAACAGCTAACACAAAGCACTTCTCAAATTCTCTCAGTCTGCAAACCAAAAATACTACTCTTGGATAAAATACCACAAAGGAAAATCTGATTTTATAACTGCGGAGAGTAGAAGGGATAATTCTGAACATTCATATACATATGATAGATAAAATGAATAATGATGCATAAAATAAAACATATTTATAAAAGCATTATAAAACATGGGAGTTATTTTCTTCTTCTTTTTATTATGAACACAGCAATAATTTGAGACACAATGTACTATTGGGAGGTCACGTAAACCACAACCATGGCGAGACAGCCTCGAACACTATAGCCAATAACAACAGCGGCCGGTTTTTGTATCTCTGAAACATCATTGGAAAAAAAATGTTTTTATCTCCACGATTATATTTACTCAGCACTAAAATTACGATGAAACACACACACGTTATATATATATACACCCGCGCGCATGTGTGTGCGTATTAACGCTCTAACGGCCGCAATTAACAAAGATTCAGAGTTCAAAAACTAGCAAAATTGGGCCATTAGGAATGGGAGTTAACCTAAAGCTATTTTTGTATATAGAGCAAGCAACATGGCAAATAATACAAATGCTAGAGTGGAATAATGCTGATGATGAGTTCTAACAGTTTTCGGCCAGACCAAGAAAACACACGATTTAAGAGAAATATTTTTTTATTTTTCAAATAAGTCACCTTGTAAATCAAATCATTTATTTCAACGATTTTCCAAAATTTTAATGTCCTCAATTAAATAAGATTTGCCCAACTGTGAAAAATAGGCGGTGTCTCGTCTTCAATCTCATCATATGATGCGAAGGGTTGGAAACAAAAAGTAATCATTGGGAGTCCATTCCGGCGAAGCACTTATGGAAGCACTTGGAAGCCTGAATAGCATCCATCCTTCAGTTGACCCAGTAAAGCGTAATACTCCCCGGTGATGATTCTGCTCTTCTGAAGATAGTTTACGAACACCACACCATGAGAATCCCAGAAAACTATAGAATGACTTTTCCTGCAAAAAGAACTGTGTTTGCTTTCTTTGGTCACTGTTGCCATCCACTGTTTGGATTGCTACTTCGACTATGCCATTAGTGATTAATGGATGTTTCGTGTCCTGTTATGTTTCATAACAGGAACTCATTTGATTTGTGTTTAAACAAGTCTAAACACTCTTGCAAAATGTTCATTCGAATGCGTTTTTTGTTCATTGTTTACAAACGTGGCTCCCATAGAGCGAAAAACTTTCTCATGCCCAAAACTTCGTGTCAAATGCACTGGAGACCTATAGATCTTTGCAATGTCAGCCAACTTGCATACCTTCAATCGGTGGTTAATGAGAACGGCATTGTGAATTTTTGTCACAATCTCGTCGGTCGTAGCATTTGGCACCCTGAGCACTCATTTTGAATGGATTTGCGACCACACTTAAATTTAGAAGCTCACTTTTTAACCGTCAAAAACGATGGGGAAGAATCCTTCAATGTATGATCTAACTCCTTGTATTTCTGTTGGGGTTAAACCCTTTGAAACGCAGTATTTATCACAGCTTGTATTTCAGTTTTATCCATTTTGTGGAAAATGATTTAGTTCGTTAACACGACCGTCACTAACAAGTGACTAGATCTTCGCGTCTGAAACTTTACAGGACGCCAAATAAAGAATGATACTTAACAACTGTCATAGTAATTTGGTCATCCTCACGCATCTCTTGAGTCAGGATGAGAAATTTTAGAACACTCCAAGTAAAAGTTAGTAAAATAATTTATCTGAAACATAAGCAGAATTTTAAGAAATAAAATAACAAAAGAAACACATTTAAAGTTATATAATTCAATGATAATCTTTTATATTATTGTATCTGAAATATAAATTGTATATAATCATTTCGTTAGACTGTCAATGATGTAGAAAGAATAGGGTAGGGTAGACCCACCATCTAAACGGACATTTTTACAGCTAATTCAGGCGTACGGGAACAATTCAGGGGAGGAGTGGAGGAAAACAATTTGACACAAAGTTAATGCGGGAATTGATTTTTAAAAAGATTTTAGTCTCATCCCCGCTAAGCCAAAAAAACTCGGTATAAAAAGAGAGTCTGTTTGGAAAATGGTACCTGAATAATGGTACGGTACGAACGGGATATTTCATACTGGGTATTTTATTTGTATGTACAAAACACCACAATGCTCAATAATAGATATCCTTTCTCTATCACCAAAAGCCTTAATAGGATGTTTAAATTCCGATTATTTCTCAGAAACAGTTAATATTACATATGGCATGAATCAACAGATACAGTCAATTTATTTAACGTATCAAATATTTAATGAAACTTCGTTATACTATATTTGTGATTATAATGTGTCTATATAATTTTAGCTCATTGGTCAACAGCATAAAAATCTTTATTTACCATCTTTTTAATACTATCTCTGTTTCCAGTTTTCAAGATACGTTCATACCGCCACGGGTGGCCGAGGTCGTTAAGGCACGGACTCGTGAGCGGGAGGTCTGCGGTTCGAATCCCGCCAGGACCGTCCTCCCTGACTGGGGTTTTTTCCAGGTTTTTCTCAGTCTTCATAACTGGCAAATGCCGGGGAGGTACCTAAACTTAGGCCTGGAACGCTTCCCTCCAAAAAAAAAAAAATCCTTTCCCAATTTATCATTTCATCTCATGTATCATCAGTGTCCACCGCCTGTGGTGCCTCAGTAGTGAAAACGGGCGTTAAACACTACTCAAAAAAAAAAAAAAGATACGTTCATGACTTTCACCTATTTAATTAGCCTGCATCTAGGTGCGGATACGATCTGATTCACAAATACTGCATATCTACAGCAATGCTCATGTACATTCTCAGGTACATGAGCATTGCCCCAAGGGCAAAGCTGAAGGCAGGCGTCCACATAACTTCAGTTCGTGAACAGTGAGCTACGGCTCCAGGAGATTAGCCTTAGGTTACGTGGTAGGTTTTGCTGTTTCCTTCCCAATAAACTATAAGCCTGTATTTTAAGAAACTACAGCCTTTCTAGTCTAGAGAGAAGATAAAATAAACACACTTTTTGTTTTGTCCTGTCATTTGTCGGTCATAAACTGTTTAGGATTCACCGCTCCAAGCTGATAATGTTTCATCAGGTTTCTGCCAAACTATCCATTTATTTCAGGTTTCAACGCGCAGCATTCACTGGCCAGCCTAAACTCGATTTATATTCTTCAAGCTGTCAAGCGTAGCTTCAGGAGAGAAAAACAACGCATTAAGTGTAGTTACAAAGAGCCGATCATCCACGAATTGTGTAATTCCATAACTTCGGAACCTGGCTGGTGTTATCGGGATCATAAGGTAATTAACATTTAAATTCTTTCTACGAACTCCTATGAAAAGAGTTATAATTTATGTAAAAATATACTTAATGAGTATATCCCAAACCTCACCAAGAAATGCTCTAAAAGAATTCCGTAAACATTGTCATTATTTGGAGAAATAAAATCCCTGGAAGTTTTAAAAAGATTTATGAAAACTGTTACCAAATTGTAAAAACAAAGCTATGCTGAATTTTTGGTAAAATAAAGATTTTTGCTTCTTTTTTAAATGTTTCATGCATGTAATAGTTTTTAAGGCTAATATTAACGTGATTTATTTGTTTTAATATCTCAGGTAATCAGCGTCCCATAATCCAAGAGGCCTCTTCTTTCAGGCTTGAGATTCTTTTTCGTGCCGTAAATCTACGACATGGGACCCACAGCTTTATTTCCCTTCACTTCCTTCCATACTTTGGATTTTTTGGCCAGAAAAAATCTACCGACCCTGGTCGGGATTGAACCTGCGATCTTGAGTTAACGAGGTATGGCTACCACTAGACTACCAGACGCGACACTACATTAACATTTACAATTTCCATAAACAGTCGAATTTAAATATAAGGGCAGAAGGTGTGTTTAATTAAATTTCTTAGAAATGCCCTTTTCCCATTTTTCAGCACATAATATGAGGTTTTTTTTGTACAAAGTTACTCACACTTTTAATAAATGGATTCAAAAAGTATATCAACTGTCCATTCATATTTGAAGCATGCATAATAGAGCCATGCTTCAACACTTCGGCCGGAATTTAATGGATTGATAGCAAGAAAGATCTCGAATGTAGGTGCAGAAGTGCAGAATTGTCATGGAATTTCTGTATGAACTGAAAGAACCAGAGCCACACCATATTTTATTTTCTTGAATGTTTAGCTGCTTTACTATTGAACAGCTTCGACACGCCGTTAGAGAATCGTTCAAAATTTATATTTAACTGTAATCTTCATATTCTAAAGAAATTTGTTTTACAAGAGCAACTATGTAGTGAGTAATATTATTGAATAGTATAATAAGAAAGTATGGCAGCTTTGCTAAATGGCGTCTTTACGGCTTGCATGGAGTTTTGCGTTTCGGCAGCTGGACATGCTACAGCCGGCAGCGCCTCATGCGTCATGCATTGACTTGTGATAGCACCTCGACGAACAAAGGACATTACATTTTTTAAATTACGTACGTATTTATTCAATATGCACTCCTAGATTTAATAGTTTTTTTAAAAATAGCTCAAGGTTACCGTATTTTTATTTAAATTTCATTTTTAGAGATTATTGAGAACCTCTTATAAAATATAAATACTCATTTCAAAACTTATATCTCGACGAACACAAATACTTGCAAAAGATGCCCATTAATTTACAAAATAAGAGGAAAGTCTGTTTTATACATATCTGAACGATTTTGCACAAAGAGAATAAAATAGATTTGTGCTTCACGAGTATAGAAAAAATAACTTTATACCTAAAAGTAGAGTGGTTATATCTGTCTTGCATGCTTAGAGAGTTCAAATCAAAATAGTACAGCTGACCTCTAGTTCAGCCCCGCACGACCATCGTGGATGCCACTAGCAATATCCATGTGTTCAAGTATAATTTACCAAATTATTTTTAAGGGAGTTTTGTTGATGGAACATGAAAATAATATTGACACACATTTGTATATACAGAGAGAAAACAATGGACAGCATTTTTGCTTTTACTGTTTTCCGTGGGGAAGTTAGTAAAATATAAATTAATGATTTATTCCTTATTGAAAAGTTATATTAAATATGTTACACACATTTATACAATATGTTGCATTAGCTATAATATCAACTATTTTTCAGTTAGTCTTTTCGGTTTTATGTGCATCGAAATTGCTGATTTTTCAGAAATGTTTCTTGGTACACATTGGCACATATGCAGGCAACATCCATCCACATAGGCATAGGGGACTATTACATGGGTTCGAACGTCCGGAAGAGCAGCATTGGAAGACTGCGTTAGTTGAGAAAAGAAGAACAGTAGACTCGAGTGCAGGATACAAGATGAACAAAGTGAACCAGTGTAAGAAAACTGAAAATATAGAGAAGTAACACACTCATGCACGAGGATCTTGCTCTCATGGGATTCTGTGCATTTTATCTTAATCTTATATGGCAGTTATTCTTGATTTGATTTACGGATGCTCTTTAATATCCGGGCCGACTTTGAACCTTATATGAAATGACATTCGTTAAGGCTACCAGAGGAAAACAGCTTATACTACAAGCTGGGAGTGGGGGGAGTTAATTCCAAATGCCTCTCATGCTGTCAATAATTTTCAACGTCCATGAGCATTACTATTATATTTGTATTGAAAACTAAACTTGTGTTATCAGCAAAAACTCTACGCCATTTTTTACATAATTGGCACACATTTTCTGGAAAGAAAACAGCAAAGTTAAGGGGAAATGATGCCTGATCCTAATGTTTTTTGTATTTGTTACGGAATATAACCGTAAGGTTCGCATAGTTGGCATGAGCATACTTTCAGACGTGAGAAAGGCTTTCACGTGAAGCACCTAACGGTCCGCATGGCGCAGTGGAAAACGTTGCAGAGTTTAAGGCCACGAGGGAGATACTTTCCCTTTACGTTGTTTGCTCAAGACATAACGAACCAGGCTGCAATTAAACACGTCTCCCTCACTGAAATGTAAGTAGAAAAGGAAGCACACCTTGTACCGCTGAAGTTTCGCATGAGATTCACGTTTCTTTATTTGAGCACTATGTTTTAGGTCTTTGTCCTTTGTCGTCCCATTGAAACGACAGACACTGCATTCTGGCATCTCTTTTTCGTTTATAGCTCACTCATTCTTTATTTGAAAGGCGTTATATGGTTGACCAATTTACCTGCGATTCTAATTTAAAACCTGCATCGTTTCATTAACATAATTCCTTTTCTATTTATGCCAAACTTACCATTTAGTATTTGACTAAATGGCGAGATGACGCCAAAATCATATTTCTATGCTCTGTCATTAATGGTATGATACGTCTTATTTTCGATCGAATACGTTAGTAGAAATGACTATAAATTTTATATCATCTTGGGATATAACATCAAACTTAGAGCAATTTCTTTGTTAAAATAGAGCTTACAAAAGAAAGGTTAAGTTAGTGGAAACTAACGTGGATATATCATTAAATCAGAGTGACAGTGTAATTCTTAAAATATTCTTATACTGTTTCACCAGGTTCGATGTCGGCTTAATTTTCCTGTAATGACAAAACCGTTTATGACAACCAAAGTTAAATTGTTGAAAACTCTGAGAACATTTGCTTTAACGAAATAATGGTCATGCAACTTACCATAAGTGGAATGACAATATATGTTCTTTTTATTATTATTTTATTAAGCTGTTCAACAGTTAAAAGTTATCGTCTAAATACAAGCCTTATATAAATAACCCAGATCGTATGCAAAATAATTCTTACAAAAAAAGTTTGGCAACTGCGCTACGCATATATCATCATATCATTAACTTTTGCGTCTAGTATACTTAACATCGACATTTAGTGATGAATCGAACAGATTGCGATGATCTTACAGATGAAACAGATTTGGAAGTAGTGCGATAAGGTTTTGGCCGGCATTACTATGGCATCTCCACCAGAAATGTTATCCAGAACTGCGTCAATGCTACACTTTCTTTAAAACCGTCACCTTTCATGCCTGTGGCTTGAGGTGTGGAACCCGATTTCGTTTTGAGACAAACTAATAGTTATGTGTGGTTATGAAGTACTACAACTATATAATGAACTGGCTTATACACAGTTCTTATTCAAACTTTATGGAATATGCTGAACTTGAACTTGCCCTATTTCAGGAATGGGTGGAATTTATGTACGAATGCTAATGATAGCAGATTTTGAAATAACCATGAAACCTGTATCAGTTGGCGCTTTAAAACACACTAAAGTTTATTTTCATTCCTGTTAACTAAAACACGAAAAATCCGCTGCATTGTTCTGTTATTTTATTTGAGTCTAAACTTTCTGATAACTGTCCTCATACACGGTGCCCCAGAATCGATACATTTTTTCAAGTTACATCCTTGTGCACTTTCAGGGATTTAGGAACAAGGTGTTTCTATCCTTTAATTTTCTCTGTAATTTTCCTTACCAAATAAGTTGCCAACTAACATTCAATCCATGCGTAGCTATTGATATATGTTCATTTCCTCGTCTGCTTTGTACCTAACCTCTGGCAGTTGGTGACTCTAAACTGCTGAATGAATGGTCATTTCGCACGGGTCAAGTATTTATGAAATGACAGTGAAAAAAATGGAGTAAAATTTGAACGAAACTTCTGGGAAGATGGAGAGGAAATTCATTGAACCACGATCTTACAGCCCAGAAGACTCAGTTCATATAACACATAGGAAATATTTGTATTACTTTCTCAGTACTCAGGTATTGACGGTTGTTAAACGAGTTGCTGCTTTTTCCAACTCTTACAACTAACATAAACAGCCTATTTTACGAAAATTATATGGCGATTTTGGTGCACTATTACGTAAGAGTTTAGCTAATGTTGATTAGTGTATGTGAACCAATCGTCCGTCTCTATCTGAGGGGCTTGAAAAATAAATAAAAAATAAAAGAAAGTAACAATAGAATGATAAGAGAAGGACTGCAGAGTCACTAGAATTCCAATTATGGCTTAATAAAAGGGATGCAAATTAACAAACGAAAGCACATTGTGAATCAAATGAAAACACTCCAGTTCGGAGATTGAAGAGACACAAGTGGATGCGCGTTCTATTTTCAACAAAGTTTCTAGTTTGCCCACTTATATTTTAATCCCAGAAGTTTTATTGTCTTTCAAGGCTTCTGAACGCTTCGCAAATTTTCCTATACATGTTACAAACAGAGTTAATCAGAAAACTCATTTTGTTTTTCAGATTGAATCGATTTTCCACAGAGCACTGTTTCATTTGTGCACAGTGAATAAAAAAGAGCCCACATGTTTAATGTCTCGAAGAAGTGAATGTGGCAGCGCTCTCCTAAATCAGGTACGAGTAACTCATTCATGTGTCTAACACTTCAAAAGTTACATAATTATGAACGAAAATAAATTACTGTGGACTGCCAGCCACTAATTACATCTCATTTAACAAACTGCTGTAGAGAGTAATTACTTTATTTATTTTTGTTTCTACTCCAAGGAACAAGAGTAGGAAAAAACCATTTTTTACAGAGCAGTTTTTGAAAAAAATATTTTATCACCGCGAATGTGCGTTTTCACGTTTATTTTTTCTTTTCCGTTGCTAATAAAAGGCCACGAGATTGTTTTATCTCGATCAACTGAGCAGTTGTGTTTTGTTTCCTTTCTGCAACGCTCCCAGTCGGACAGAGAGGCAAAACAAAACAAACCCCAGAGACAATTTAGCTCCGGAAAAGTTAGGTCTAATTTCTAGCAACTTTCTGTTAACGTAGATATATTACGCTCCTGCGAGAATGAGAAATGTTAAAATGGCCCATCATACTTAATGTGTACATGCATGAAGTAACGAAATGGCATTACTCTTTTTTCTAAACCCTTTTGGTTTGGTCATTTAGACATTTCTGTGTTTTACACACGCAGTGAGATCTTGGAGAGCAATTTTTGGTGCACAGCTAGTTCCTTTATGTGTTTGCTAAATAAAACTTTTTTTTTCTAATTGAATAATATGAATCTCACAGCGCTACCTTTTTACACAGGGTTTTTCAAAAGCAACGTAGAATTTGTTTTACCGGTAGAGTGAAGTGTTTAGAAAAAACGCCAAGACACGTCAATTTTATTTTATAATGACGTAATCTTTCCGGGTTCATCACAACATGAAAAAACTTTTAAATTAGAACCTATGATAATTTAGATACAGTGCCTTCGTTTCTACAACTCTGCACCTTCATTTGTTTATACGGGAAGTATATGTCAGTCCGAAATGTTACTAAATCAGATAAGAGTGCTTTCGTGCATTTTGGATATACAGAATCCTTCAGAAATTTTGGAATAAATAAAATGAACGACAGTTTCTAATTTACAATTTTCTTCGATGACGCCTAAGTATACAGGGTGTCCTATTTATCTTGTTCACCCCAAATAACTTTTTTCTGGTGCGTCAAATGTAAAATTGTTTAAATTATTTTTTTTTTATCATCACGGGGGGAGTTCTTGCTCAGGGCACACTTTTTTGTATCTCCATTAATGTACGACATATGGAATGGGACATCGTGTTTTTTTCAATGCCACCATGTGCATTTTATTCAAGAAACAAGAGCTATTCAGAAATATATCGACTATATTATCCACTATATCCATATCCACTATATAAACCACTATATACCATTTTAGATAAGAAAACCGTAGACAAGGAAATGGTAAATGCATGACATTTTCATTTAATAGGTTTGTATAAATAATAATTTAAGCTACTCAATGATGTAAGCGAATGAATCATTATCTGCTAACTTACATTCTCCGTATATCAGCAGCATTTCTATTTTTTGTTCATGCGGCACATTTTGTAAGAATAATTGTAGTTATAATAGCTCAGTGCAGTGGGACTTACTTTGATGAATGGCTACGGTACACTGGTATGTAAGCAAAATCAAAGGCAATTTGAGGGGTGAGGAAGATGGGTTATCTACCATCTCTTCTTTCTCAGGGCACCTGTGTGTACACAAATCGGAAATCATAAACAAAGCGCAGAACCCTACTACAGTACTACATCGGGTAAATAATATGTGCGACCAAAGCATTAAACAGTTCGGCTTCTTCAATAACTGTGCACTCCTTACCGTTTGTACATACATTGTTTTCCTGACAAAAATGGTACAGTGTGATACGTTTTTGAATAGCTCTTGGAGAGGGTAAATGTACTCTTGAAAGAAATGTACATGATGCCACTACAAAAAAAAAAAAAAAAAAAAAAAAAAACTCTATGCCGTATTTCCTAAATTAATGCAATTAAAAGAAAAAAAATGCCCTCAGCAAGAACTTGCCTATGATGTTAAAAAAGTTTTATTTGAAACCATTTTTCATTTGACCCTTTAGAAAAAAGTTATTTTAAATGAGCCAGATAAATGGGACAACCTATATGCAGTAATAACTACGGAAAGATTCGCATTTATAAAGTAAATCCTTTTAAGAAATAAGACTTGACATATAAACGTTTCCCTTCAGCTGCCAAAAAAAAAAAAAAAAAAAAAAAAACTGTATATCTTGATATATTAACATACCGAGTGGTGTGACTCGGACGGTAACTCTTGAGATTCGTTTTCGGAAGTTCCTAGGTTAAAATTCTGGGACCGACTGTGATTGAGAGTTTTCGTGGTTTTCCTAGTCCGTTTTAAGAAAGAGCAAATGCCGGGTTTGTTATATGCATTCAGAGTAAATAGCTTTCAAAAGACGAATGACCCATTGGTGTATTATTTCCTAGGGTGTTCAGTCCTAGAAATGGAAGAAGCGAAACGCTACCAGAGCTTTAACTTCACTCCCCCGTTCCCTCTGTCGCGTCCTTCATCATCGTCGCTTTTTTGAACCGATATCTGCCAATCTATCGGCAATATACATTCATTTACGAAGATGGTTATTCAATTGACTCTAGAGCTACGCATTTTTAGTGCAAACATTACTTTAAACTTGAATTAGCTCACTTTGTGTATGCAAAATTTATCCACACTTTCTCTGGTCAAGTGTCCCCTTGGAGAAATGCAATTCACCATATGCTGTACACATGTGAATCTACTGCTCCAGTGCAAAACAAAAAAACATGAGCTAAACGGTACAATTTTAAAGGAGGAAACACTGACTGAAATTGGGTAAATTTTGAACCTTCACCAACAAAGTCACTCCTGAAATTATTTTAACAAGTGAGGATTTGAAATGTACGGTAAACATTAGCAATAAAATCAAAGGCATTACAAGGCCGAACTTATATCTGTTTATTTAAATTTGTTTTTCCGATACAATGCCTGTGTCCCGAAGGAGGACTACAATTTCAGCATCTTCTATAAGGTAAGTATGTACATGGGTTTTAAAATACGGAATAGCAGAGTGTAAAACACCCTTTGGGCAGAAAAGGTTTACAACTAAATCGCATATGGAGGTATTACTTTCAAAAATTAACTACAATTACATCTTTCTTACTTTATCCACATAAACGAAAACCACAATAAATAAATAAATAAATAAATAAAAATACATCTGGTTGAAGCACTTTACCAGTTTATTGTTTTTAATTGTTTCTAAGCTCAAGTATCTTGTTAATTAATGTAAAGCTATTATGTATACTCTTTTATTCTTTTAGCTTCTTGATAAAATAAATCTTTTTGGACTGTCAAACCTATTTGAATAAAACTGGTGAACTGCAGTTTGAACTACAAGGATATTTTAACTGCATGATATATTTCTTGCTATTTCCAGATTTCATTCCCAAAATATTAGGAAAGGTGTCAAAGCTGTCCTGTAGTGGAAAAATAAGGGGATGCAGAAGATTAACATACTCGTAACTTTTTTTTCGAGTTCACTTTAGCACTCGGATTCCACCCTCTTATCAACTGTATACTCCATAGTGTACAAGTTTTAGGATGGCGGTATCCATCTACACAATATATTCCCAGTTACTTAATACTATTTATTTATTTAGACATAAATAAACAGTATTAAGCAACTACCGAATAAAACATAATCCACTTTCTCGTCTGAACCTCTAGGAAAATCTAGGGATGAACGGCCTCCCGCTTTCAATCATTCCTCCCCACCTTTAAATTAAGATATCAAGATCAATCTGTTTTTGAGTGTTATGAATGCGATTATTTATAATTGTATATGCTGGTATTTATTTGTTTATTACTTTGTTACCTAATAAAACAGATGAATATATTATTAATAATAATAATAATAATAATAATAATAATAATAATTAGTATACCTATATATAAAGATGCAAAAAGCATTTTAAAAAGGGCTTTGAAGTTATTACGATCTCTTTTAACAATTTATTTTGTAAGGCAACATATGACTGACGACGAACTATAATCTAGGTAGTATGATAATGTATTCTAATTTTTTCTAATTTTTTTTTCAGAAATTTTAAGAGCGATTGTAAACTTAATGTTCTTAATCTTTCAGAAATAAATCTTATTGAAAAGTGAAAAATGACATGCGCCGCAACATGAGTTTCAAGTTTAAACGTACCTAAAATAACAGGAAAGTGAGTGAAGACATTATTAAAGCCCAAAGTGATCAGTTCGGGGTTCAGAATTAGACGTTGCTCCCGCCCTCTCCAACCCGAGTGGATCTATATTTTTAGCGGTTCGTCAGAATTGCCAACCGTTATTATGTCATCATGCACCATTTGTGATGCAACGACAATGAAATTGTAGAAAGAGACATAAACATGCTATTAAGTCGCTAATATCACTCGTAATCTTAAATATTTATGGGTTATATTTTAAGATTGTACACACAATCATAAAATGTAATCCATAAGGTAGGTTTAAGTTGAAGAGGATGCTTGTAAAACTATTTATTTAGGAGCCGGTTAGATTAGGTTAGGTTAGGTTAGCTTAGCTTAGGATAGACTAAGTTAGGAGTTTGTTAAATTTTAAGAATTTGGCGTTATTGACTTTATACTTGATTCTGTGCAATGCTACGTAATGCATTTTGTTGCACAATCGGAAAACCATTAACGCTTCCAGAGTGCGACAAACGTTAAGGGATTATAAACAACGCAACATAGAAATAACATTATGTACATATAGAAGCTTGAGATCACATTTTTTTATAGAAAAGGTTCGATATTACTTACGTGGACACCTGACAAAGGTTAATAAACATAGTAAGATACAGGATACTTTCTCGATAGATTCATGCGGATGCGTTTCACATAAATGAGTAACATTTCCAAACACACTGCATAGCTGAACTTTACCATATTACATATTGACGTCATTTGTTTCACAATCAAAGATAAACAAACAATTGAATGTAGCACTAAAACATATGCAGCTTAACAACAGTTGAAGATCGCTATTAAAACACACACACACACACACACACACACACACACACACACACACACACACTCAACGTACTCCAATCTGTAGTGTTTCATATTGTGGCGCTGCAATCGAAGTAAGGTTACATCAGAAGATGTAAGAAGACCGAAACTCAATGATTGCAAAATAAATGTTAACTGTATAAAAGGAATCTTACTATTTTCATTAACTAATGAGGCATTTTAAAAAGTAATGTTGTCAACATTTTCTAAAAAAAAAAAGTTTCGAAAAGGGCAAAATGACAATAACCTTTTATGTTCTACTCATAGCAATGAATCATACTGTAAAGATCCCCTTCCGATATATTTGTATTCTTGCCTTTGAAGAGTACTAGTTGTTCGACATATTGCGAGCGACAATTTTGTGAATATTTAAGTGCTTTATCTATTTCCGCTTCTTTAGTTATTGTTATTTTTGAACATTGTTTCTAGTATTACTTTATTGTTCATTTATATTATATACTATGTGTGTGTGTGTGTATGAAAGTATGCATGCACATTAAATACTCGATGCTAAAAATACAGTAAAAATATTTCAATTATAAATAATGCCAACTCTATAGTTTAAATTATTGAGTTAAATGTGTAATCAAAACTTTTTTTTTTTTTTTACAAATTTTCGTATACGTACGCCACTTATCTAAAATTTATAAACTTACAGCTAAGTGAGCATACACACTATTAGAACAAGTTTAATCAGAGGAATATGAATGCAATTATTATTATTATTATTATTATTATTATTATTATTATTATTATTATTATTATTATTATAATTATTATATCATCATCGTTCGAAGTTTGTGGTTGTTAACGTAGATGTTTCGTTATGAATGTAGCAAATTTCCACATTATTATGTTCGTGTGCTTGTCTTTCGTTTTTCCCCACCAGGGCGGCACTGGAAACAATTTTCAGCAGTTCGTTGTTTATTTTTCAGAGTTGTTAAGCCTATATAATTTTACCATATAGTGCTGTTCCGCTGTACGTTATATTTTTCACGTCATATTTTTCTGTGCCTCAAAGTCAAATTTTCAACAGTGGTGCACCTGCTTGAGCGACTCCTCCAAACCAACCGTTATGTAATATTACGATGTACCAATATATTCGCATTATTATTATTATTATTATTATTATTATTATTATTATTATTATTGCATATTTTGACACGGGATGGCGTGTATGATCTTTAGTGGAATTGTTTTGCAATTTTTTAATTTTAGCTAATGAGCTAAGGCTCAATGTGAGCAATTATGGGATTGTGTACAACTGCTACAAATGGATATTTGAAGGAACTATATCAATTTTGACCGAGATGCGTACAAGTACAGGAATTTACTATGCAAGTTTAAAGGAAACTTAACCATTTAACAATTTATAGTTATGAAAAGGAGATGAGCGGAGACCATCAGGTATTAGCGAATCGCAAGGGGTCCTCCGGTTTCTAGAATTTATCCGAGTTTAGATTCAGGTTAGTATTTGTATGAATTAATTACTATTAATTTTGGATTGTTGTATTTGTTTCACCTATGCTCTCAAAATGAAAGTGAGCGGAGGCCGTGGGACCGTAGCGAGCCGCAGTAAACCACTGGATCCTCCTGTTTCTAGGATTGACCAGAGTTTAGGTTTAGGTTACTGTGTGTTTGTGTTATCAAAGTCAACAGTGGTCCTACAACATATTAGATGGGTGAGGGTATTCATATTATTTTGTCCGATCTTTGATATTGTTTGCTATCTTCAGTTTTCAAATCTGTATTTATATTCTTGAAGGAAAGAACTTGGGTACTGATTTATATGATCTTCTTCGTAACTTAACATAATAAGCCTACAGAAATAAAAATTTCCCACTCCGCACTCCTGAGCTATTCAAAACTTATAAAACCAAAGGTTTATACTTAATGTCTAACGCTTCCATTAGTCCATGAAGAGGTCGTTAGACGCCTCCAAGTATCGTTCAGCAAACTATGAGTTCCGCAGAGTTACAGAAGAGAAACACCCTTAAGTGGAACATGCTATGCAAAACATTTCGACCCACATTTCGACTGGAGCTGCAGGGCACAGCTGCTTGCAAGTGAAACCTACGGACATTATCTGTTAATGGACTTCGAAAACCTGTACAGCTTTTCATGCATATCAATTGTTCCACTCCAGCACTACCTCTATAGTATGATCTATACCTAAAACAGCTGGACAATATTCCACGCCTTTCACAACATAATCGCATTATTACATTTGCGCATATTTGTGTTGTGTATTTGAAATACAGCAACCGAAAAACAAAACAAAAAATAAATAAATAAATAAACAAAAAAGAATAACCCATTTCCCCCAGAGAGAATGGTATTTGCTTAAGGGAGTTGGTTGATCAATGTTACGCTCTGTTTTAATAGCAATAAGTTGCTCAATTAACTTATTTGAGGCAAAAATAAAAAGGGATTTAATTTTATATATCTACTTAATAAAAAACAATAATACAGAGTTTTCATTTCATAACTTTCCAGCCTGATAACTACCCATTAACATAAATTTACTTTTAAAATATCATTTTAAATATTCAGCGAAAGTTTAGAACTAATGACGATTAACTCTTACATTTCTCCGTCTTACCCCCAGCTCCTTCACCTTGCAATTTGAAATGGTAACCCCAAGATGGCGGTTCGATCCCGACCAGGGTAAATGGACTTTCTGGGAGTAAAAATCCTATGTATGGCTTCCTTTGGAAGGAAGTAAAACCGTGGATATCATGTAGTAGATTAACGGCACGTAAAAGAACCTCAAGCCCGAAAGAAGAGGCCTCTGAGCAAAATTTATCGCCCGTTTCATGCCCTGAATTGAATGGGACGCTGATAACTTGAGATGCTAAAGAGCGTCCGTAAATAAAATATATTAACAAATCAAATGACACTACTGCTTTTTGTTATTGCTGTTTAAATTTGGAACTGATAACGGATTAAGTCCGTTAGTTGAGAGTTAAAAAGTCTTGCTTTGGGAATAATTACTATTATTAATATTACAGTAAAACAGAAGCATTTGTGTTTCTTCTGGCATGGTATATATCATTTTAAAACAATGCATTAACAAAATACATTATGTTTCTAACTTTTACTCAGTTTAATTTTGTCTTTAGTTTTGAAAGTAAATATTTCAAATGAATGAAATGAAAAAATATTACTATTTCCTAACATATGCGAAATAGTATTTTATTACTGACTTAAGTTAAATAAATAAATCGCAAATCAGGTTATAACCGCTTTTACCTTTCTTGAAAATTATGAGTTGTTGGAGATGGACGGTTTTTGCAAATATATAATGTGAAAGATTTTGAATAACATTCCAGGTTATTAATGAATTGTCATAATACGACACGAAATCACTATATCAGTTGTGGGCAACGCCAAGCCAAACTGGAGGTATGTTACCCGCATCGCTTGGTCTCTAAATGGCGGAGTTATCAGAGCATAAGTAGATCGGTAACTAGTAGAATCCTTCGCTGCTGTGCTTTGAGGGCTTAGTATAATCGGCGTGACCACAACTGCACTATACCAATTACAAGCCTGCATCTTCTAAGAAGAAGTTTATAAGCAATAGGGAAGTAGATTTGCTCATGTTTAGCATTCAGCAAAGTGACCAGAAAGGTATTGATTTCTATGCTTTAGCAAATGGTTGGGATCAAGGTGTTAAGTTATCGCCATTTATTTTCCTCGCGGTTTTCTGACTTAAGTTCGACTCTCCGATTCAGTGCATGTGCATAAAGAAATCAACTAGCAAAGTGTTCCGTGAACAGCTAAGTCATTTGTGTGTGTGTGTATTATGATATTAATTTAATATTTATATTTCGTTGAATTGAACAAATGTTTAGCAAACTCACTCATCAGTTGGTAATTTTTGCGAATGTAATAATTGTATTATACACTGAAATTTAAATGGGGTATTATGTCATTTCACGACACCATAGTTACGTTTGCCGAGATTAATCTGGGTTAGTAATTATGTATTCCTTTCTGCAATTATTTTCTTTTCTTTCAAAGAATTAAGCAAAAGTTTTGTGCTTTTATTACTGACATACATGTTAAAAATAGCCAATTTAAAACATAATATATGGTTTAAAGAAAATAAATATTTAACTTTATTTTTGACTTGAAATCGACACATTTTGGTAATAAAAAATTATTGAGCGCTTCAGAAAATTTTTATGGCAAAAAATTATTCTAAATTGTTGAAAGTGTAGCCAATTGCTCAGGAAATCATTCGCACACTGAAGTACATCGTTATGATACTCATCCCCAAACAAATTTTAACTTTCAAGAGTAAATTTAATATTCATGACGCCCCTAACTAATGTTTTTAAATATTTTATGCAAGTTTTGTTTTAATATAAACATGGATGACATTTGTTTTATGTTTTAGTTAACATGAGAAATCAAAACGAAGGGGGGGGGGGAAGGAAAGAAAAGAGAGAGAAAAAAAAAGAAAGAAAGGAAAAAACTGGTCTACGTCTCGATAAACAATTTTAAAAAGGAAGTCTGATTTAAAATTTAATACGAGTTTCATACGCTACTGTTTTGTATCTCACGACTATAAATATTATAAATAAAATAAAACAATATCAATGCCAATTTTCTAATGAACTAATTAATCTGAAGCCAACGCCTTCTTTTATTTTCTTGTGAATAGTTGCATCGCTGGAGATTTTTTAGTTAGTGTGTCTATTTTTATTGCTGTTAGGGAAGGTGGAATTACCGAATAAATTTAACCCTTAACTGAAAAGGCTGAATTGTTACTAACACCAAGAAAATCTTGACATTTATCAGAAGGAATACCAAAGATTCATAAATTAAATGAACAGTAAAAATATTGATGGTATTTGAGAAACTTTGGTAGGGAATGTATATTTATTTATATCAAAACATATATTCTTATGAAATTCTATTAATTAAGGGGAGTGTGAAAGGCCTACCTTGTAATTTTAAATTTACCAATTTCAGCTTTCATTTTCTCAAGGACTACTAAAACTAATGAAATTAAAACTTTTACAGCATACAGATGCACCTAGTTGAATTTTGCTGATCTATTTTCGCTGCTATACTATGACTTTGAAGTTAATTATAAATTATTTTTATTAATTATTTTCAATTGTTTGCCTTTCTTCTATTTTTTCCCGTTTTATGTTTTTATGTTGTCATATTTTGTCTTAGCTTCACCACAATAAATGCACATCATTACAATAATATCATGAATATGTGGTAAATGTTTCAAAGCGATAGCTTATACACATCCTAAAAAAACAGGAGATTTTTGCAAAAAAATATAGTTTTTCAATAGTCGAAAAATTAATATTTAGAAGGAAACACCAACTAAAACCCTCCAGCACTATAAAATAATAAAGGATGAAGGCATGGGAAAAAATGCAAGCTTATCATTCAAGACAAAACCACAGCTTTCTAGAGGAAATAGTTCCTGAGATAAATAAAAAGTTTAACTGAATAAGTGCTCGCAAAATTTAAAAAAAATGCTTCTGCAGAGACGTAATTAAAAATTTATAAGCATGGAACGTTAGTGAAAACTATATCAAAAAAACAGAAAATTCCACATGTTAAATGGAACAAAAAACAATATACAAATTATTTCCTTAATGTTTTCATAACACAGTATTTACTTAATGGGAATCTTTTATCAATGAAAACAATTTAATGACGTAATTGTTGGTATGTATATTGTGCAATAATGTAGCAATATGTTAAATATTTTAACCTACAATAAAGACTTTATAATTCTGACATACAAAAAAAAAAATCTATTTCGTTTTTCCCTGAAAATATCTGCGTTATTTTACACACATTGCAAATTTCATCCCGATACAAATTTATTAATTGAAAATCTATAAACAAAAGTATAATTTGGACATAAAATTTAGTGCGCAAACTCAATGCTGCCTAACTTTACGAACCACGAGGGAGGAAAAGTCATCTACCACAGAGAGTAATGAGAATATTTCCACCAACCGCTTTCCACAAACAACTGGGATCTGAAAATGAATTTAAATGCGGAATATAAATACTATGTGGGCAGTACTCGTTATTCTGATGAACCCTATTGAATCGCGTGGTAACAGGCAACAGTAATTCTCACGTTATCGTGCTGCTTTGCGGGGCACACGTGATCCCCTGTGTACCGTTAACGCTAATATTATTGCACCGCAAATTCTGTTTTCCGGATATCGCGAACTATACGCGCAGTTACCTTATACTCTATTGTTCAAATATCCGGCGGGGTTGCTACCTTGCCGGATATTCGATAAACCAGAAGAGAGGTGTGGCAGGGCCGACAGTCGGATACATGATTAATGCTGTTTATCTTGCATGTGGACTCTGCGATAGCTTCAACAGCAATCAAGACCGCTGGACGTTCCTTACTCAAACACGGACAGACCATTTAAATTTTAAACGAATCTCCAATAACAATAAGAAGCAAGACAGTTGAAGGATCGGACCTTTTGATAAAAAAACAAAATTATGAGAAATTAATGTTCCTGTTTCACACTAATTACTCGGATTGGTGCTGGTACCTCTCTTAATGTAAAAACTCATCTGCATATTCGTCAAGAACCTTTAAGAGATATTGAGACAAAATCGTAATTTTATTTAACATTTATCTCCGCTTATATGTTTTTATTTGTAATATCTCTCTATACTCTATAGCTTTAAGTCCACACAAATGAACGGTTTTGCAATAATATTTTATTTCTAATAACTCGAAACGAATCATACATATTCTGTGTTATCCTTTTGATTGAAGAAAGCGCAATTAATATTCTAGATTAGAGTAGCTGCTAAATGTCCATACTTGATCTCCCATACTGTACAAATACTGAAAAGGGGTCCATTTACGGAGTTAAGTACAGCTTCGAGTACCGTCGGTGCGATTCGATAAAGCTGGATTCAAAGTAGGACGAATTACGTTTCCAGTGAATTTCTTTCCTGGTTCCTGTTTATAATATGTATATAATAATAATAATAATAATAATAATAATAATAATAATAATAATATAAAATACATCAACTCTACCCTCGGCGTCTATGACTAGCTGGATCAGGTATTATATTACAAGTAGATGAAAAGTGTACTAAATGTTGGAAATAAAACTGCAACATAAATTGATTTACATTTTTGTAATAAAGAAAGAGCAGAGAAACCGACATTGAATCTACGATCGCTTGCGCCGGTAGTTCATGCGATATTTTGAGATGCTTCAGGCATGCAAAATGCTTTTTAATGAAAGCAATTCTAGTTTACTGGACATAAAACGGTTGATAGCTTTCGTATGTGAACAAGGCACTGTACTGAAGATGGCTTAAAAGGGAACTGTTTCGGTTGAACCATACCGATCTCAATGAAACTCGATATAATTATCAATTAAACCGTACTAAATGCCACTGGTCTGCGGCTGGGCAAGGCCGGCCACTAGAACTTTGCACAGCAAGCTGAACAGAAATATGATGATTTCTTGTTTAGTTCGAAAGTACTTTATTTATAACACGTTACTATGTAAATCGGAACATTTAAAGTTTCATTACAAACAACAGTAGTATCAGAAAAGCTCATTTTTAAAAGAATTTATTCATATTATTTCCCCTTTAGTCCTATATTCGTTTGTATGAATCACAGCTCTATAAAATTAAGATTATTCTTGTTTCGTATATTAAAAATATTCATTGCTTAATACTTTTAATCACATTTTTTCTAAAGGAGTACTGCATCAGTTTTTAAATGTTCCTACAGTTGCCTACATACTCACACACATTATTTATAGCTCAAGCAAGGCCGTAAAACAAAAATACCAGCTAACCTATGTAGTGCTGCCCCGAGTTGTCCATCTATTTTTCAAGTACAAATCCGCACAGTCTGAGAAATTAATTTTGGAAAGAGCTTGTAGTCGAATCAGTATAAAAAGTCGAAAAGATTGAGGAATACACATGACTAAAACCATTCACTCAAGAGATGATAAAGACAATAGCCTAACTCATTGTGGAAAACTATAACAAATAAAACGCCAGAGACACGATTTAAAAATTATCAATCACATTACTTTACTGGGTTAAGATAACTAAAAGAGACATTCGGCTCTACACTCTGGCCGGAATGGGACAAAGCATGTCGTTAATAAACTTGGTGTTTCCCCACCGCAATAAGCCTCTGCAGTCACCTCCGGCCTTTATTTGGGAAGCAAACGGATCGAAGACAATGTCAACGGAAGCGGAACCAATTCGAGCTGGATCACTTCAGTGCACTTGCAGCGAAACGGTCCGGCACCCTCTCATCTCGGACTGTGTACAAGACTCCGGGACTGAATTCAAGATAAGGCTGCCAATTGCTAAGCACCGCAGTGATTTGCAATGGAAATGTGAAGGGAGGTGCCATAGTCCCACGGTCCAGAAGTGATCAAATTAACCGTGACCGTTATGGAACGTGTCAACAGAGTATAACCAAATGGATCTTCCTCCACTAATAATATGGATATCCTCGGACCAGAAATTGTGCCACCGGAAACATTTACCTCTGGCAGAAATTTATTGCTGCTCCCTCTCTCTGGACAGTCAATGAATCACTTTACCTGTCAGCTAACATCTTCAGTGATTCTGCTTCGATGAATTGCTCCACGGAAATGAAGCCTTGTATTACGATGCTTGCAGTTCTACCTCATCTTGTAAATCACCCATATCTATAACACTTCTGTCATGATTTGAGCTGCAAACGCTTTCTAATGCTGTGCTACTCAAAGCACAAAATATATTGCGTCAAAACTTGAGTGCTAATTCTGCCTTTTCCGCAGCCAAATATTCATTTTATTCAGGCAATTTTGCTTAATGCCTCATTAATTATATTGCTTTACTTTACAGTTTTAAAGCATGTTAATTGCAATAGGTTACCGGTGAATAAATAAAATAAATGAAGTAAAGTAGATGCATGCACGTTTTCAGGATCAGAGAAAACTGCGGATAGACCCTTTTAAACGTCTTTCTGAGCATTATGTTTCTCATCTGAATTTTAATTTCTAGTTAAAGGCGAATAGGTGTCATGCTCTCTTTAAGATATCGATATATCCTCGCCTTGAGTAAACAGCATTTGTTAAAATAACTTTTGTTATTTGTTTGAAACCCAAGAAAAAATGGAGACAGAAATATAACCTCCAATTAAATCATCACGTTTTAGACTTTCCAGATTTTAAAATTATTCCCCACGGTTTTTTACAGTATCATAAAGTAGATATTTTTCAGGTCTTTCTTTAGGCTTGTAGCTTTTTTAATACTGTTTTATTTATTATCAATTTGACTTCACTGTTCTTATTGTAACATCTGTGCATTATAAACTTGAATACTGTAGATGTAGTCCGTAGGGTTGAATGAAATGAATTATTGATGGCGTAGAGTTTTCGGCGCCACAAAGTTGTCTGGCATTCACCTTTCCAGGGTAAGGAAAAACTCCGAAAAGCCTGACCTGGCGGGAATTGAGCACAGGATCTCTGTATTAGTAGTCGCAAAAGGTAACTCTAGGTTTGCAGTTATCTCTAATCTTGTTAATTTATAAGTGACACTTTCGATAATTAATTTTTCCCGGACATTGATAATTGGAATATTGACTAAAAGTGTGCGTCCATGCCGTGATTTAAGAACTTCTGTTCCTAGTAGCCTTTTATACATCTCACGTTAACTACTCATGTTTTGCTACAGTAGAATTAGGTAGGCAACCCCTCAAATATTACTTTTGCTTAATTTAACTTCGACAACTTTATCATATGTACCGATGTAGACAAAAGCTGAAACTTACTCCTTAATTATTTTACTTTTAATGGGTTATTTGCCTTTAAAAGTAGAAATATTGGTTTTCTTGCGAGAGATTTTGGATTTGTAGCATTAACAAATATTGACAACTAGGAAATACGCATTGTAATTGCTTTCTTCATGTACTATCGTGTCATGTCATCAATATGAATGCTCCGGAGTAATGCAACACAGTTATATTCTCCATTAATATTGCATTGTTATAGTATTTTCATGGTTAGTCTTGAAAGAAAGTCCTATTTGTTTACTAATACCAAATAATCTTTAAATGACCAGTATGGCATTTTCTCATACTACCAAAAGCTTTAACGAGACCTATAAATCCTATATCAACTTTAGATTGTGTTTTACCCTCTTCTCTATGAGCTATTTCAAGTTAATTTATTCAAAAATAATTTTCCAGGTCATGAGCGGTTTTGAGTAGAGTATTTCCAAAAGAAGTATTCTATTTTTATAGCAAGGATGAATAACATTTATTCCTCTATGATTATTAATGCTCGAACAATCACATTCTCTGAACCCGATCAGTTTATACTGCAAACACACGATGAAATTTGGAAGATGCAATTTAAACAAAAGTCTGTGCAATTTTAAACAATTTCGATAGAAAATAATCCAAATAGCATTAACATGAATTAAGTATTAGTTAAAAATGTGTTTAGCACCGGAAAGGGGGATGTAATATCGTGAGGTTGTTTGAATTACTGGCCATCTCAGCGCGGCTACTTACTGGGAAATCAGCCGCCGCGAAAGCGAGATAAGAGTCGACGGGCGCAAAGGTAGTATGTTTATTTTACTTATAATATAAAATTATACTTGTTTAAAACTGATAATAATAAGCACTAAGATGTGTTATAAGATATGTATATGATGCCCCCAGCGGCTACATTCGCGGCATCTGCGCAGAACATTCATGTATTTCATCTGACTTTTCTTCCGTAAATAATCGATAGTTCGGAAATTTCTTTCCAGCGTCCAGTAACTTAGGCAGCATATTTTATTGCAAATCGCAAGAATTCTTTTTCAAAAATGTATCGTAAATAAAAGCCCGTTCTTTAACATTACATATGTGTAGTAACTTAAATAATAAAGAGTAATTAGCATACAACCACTCGATGACAAAGGCTCCCTCAAACTAAATATAAGCTGCTACCTGCACATGTTATGCGGCCTTGGTGATTGGACGTTCCCAGTGAGCAGGTCCACTCTGCCGTTTGTAACTCAAATAACCTCAATTTATACATTAACTTGCCATACGTGTATATCACTCATGTTTCAAACAATGAACGAAACTGCTGTAGTTTTAGTTAGGTATTTATATTTACCATCTTATTCCACCGCCAAGGGTGGGCGAGGTCGTTAAGGCGCGGGCTGGTGAGCGGGAGGTCTGGGGTTCAAATCCCACCAGGACCGTCCTCCCTGGTTTTTCCAGGTTTTCCTCAGTCCCCATAAATGGTAAATAACGGGGATGTACCCTAAACTTAGGCTCGGAACGTTTCCTTCCTTAAAAGTCCTTTCCCAATATTTCATTTCACGTATCATCAGTGTCCACCGCCTGTGATGCCTCAGTAGTAAAAACGGGCGTTAAACACCATTCAAAAAAAATATCCTATGAACCAAAATAGTATTTCCTTTAATTTACATGCGCTTTTTACATTTTCTGTGTAAGAAATTTCGTTATGAATATATGCTGAATCGATGAGAAAATGGCACAAAATGAGAAAATTGCCAAATATAGGAAAACAAATGAAGACATATAAACAATCTGATCGCCGGCATTTCTGAAGTTTGGCAAAACTCTATAATCAATGGATCTTAACGGATACTTTACGTTCATCTGTTCATTTTAAGCTGTTCTGCTAGTGTCCAGATCAATGGAAAAGTTAATCAATGTTTGTAGGATTTATCTGAAAATACTGAATTCTGCATTTTTTTTTAAAAACAGCATAACAGAAAAATGTTAGAAAGAGTTAAAAGTGAGGATTTTTGATCTTAGTGTTGGCTTAGAGATGCATAGACTTGTATACATTTAATGCCTCAAGCAAATGTTCAAGACAATGGTACCAATAAATTCAACTTTTACAAGTGGAAGAACCAAATGGGATTCCCCATCCCCTCCACTCTTCCGGCCCCAGACACATCACATAAAAATATTTAGGAAAACAAAATCGTAGCACAACAAAACAAAAAACTTTGGGTCACCAGCTCTGTAAGCCATAACTGTGTTTCAGTTGTGCCCAGATGTATACAAACAGTTACATGTCTTCTCTATGCTCCAATATCCGAAAATTGAGCCTTGCTTACAAAATATATACCAAAGTGCATTGTAAAGCGGAATTCTCATGCTCAACCCTTAACACAAGAGAAGTTTAAGAAACCAACCAACAGATCCACATACAGCGTTTGCGATATCCAATGTTTTCTTTTGTGTCGACGAAACATCGAGTGGAGGTAGTTTTTCTATCCAATATACTGGGTCAAGAGCTAAGACATGCTTGACTGAAACACAATAGCAAGAAGAAAGGAAAATAAACCAGGCATAAGCCGCAATAATGTTTGATATATAATCACGGTTATATCCTCTTAGAGCAGGCAATTTTCCCTGTTAATACACTTTACGATATCTTTAGCACACATTGATTTCATTTCTAAACCTAGTCTGAATAACTAATTTAAAAATAAAATTAATTTAAACAGAAATCATGCCATTTAGGAGGAAGTTTTAAAGCAACGATAGTTGTAGATGTAACTACCTCACCCCAGTCATCTCCATTCGTATTTTTTTTTTTTTTTATCGTTTTGTCAATCTGCATTATTATTTTTGTTTTTTAGTTTGAATAGAACAAAACTATGAACTGCTGAGGACTTAATGGTTCATTTTTTCTTCCAATGTTAAGCTATTGTTCCATAACCTTGTGGACTTTTACCCTGGCGTGCGACATTGCAGCGGATTTCTGAGGACGGGACGCCCATAAGGCGCCGCTACGTGGTTCCAGTGGAGATGGTGGTGAATGTGATATGATGCAATAGGGGTCCTTGAACCTATGGATGAATGAAATGAATTAATGATGGTGGAAGTGAACTCGGAGTCCTTGACGCCTTAAACCTGTTTCTCATTGTTCTTCTCATGGCAAGGAAAAATTCCTAAAAACTTAACTAGACAGTTTGACAAGACCAGGAACCGCATACAGGACCTACGGATTAGTAGTCACAAAGACCATTACGGAAAAATGAAATAATTGTGTTTTTGATAAAGAAGTGTTTCAAAATGTGTACTTTCTACAAAAAAGAATAGAATTTAAGTGAAATAGTCAGCGGTTCCGAAATAGGCTATATGTATCACTGTACCATTAATCGAAATAATTGTAATTTTACCCAAATTAGTTTTTGTTATCCTACAATTGTCCTTTAGTCTTTAATCTGTCCAATTTAAAACAACAATAACATTCCAGGTAACCAGAAAATTATACAAAACACGAAAGAGGTGATAACATATGCATTTTTCTTAAAATATAAGCACCAATTTAATTTGAAATTTCACAGTAGGAATAACTACAGGTGAGAAGTTGCAAACTAATCTTTAATGAAAATTGCTTTTAAACTTCTCCATTAACATCTAAATGAATATATTTTTGTTTATATTAAATGCACGTTAAATAGGTAGTTATTTAGATTGGATGTTTTGAAATGAAAGTCCTACACATGTACTGAACTGCACATACCTCACACAAAAGACGTTATTTTATGAGCATAAAACATACAATTTAATACAGCGCATTGTCAAACGTTAATAAAATTTATATTCCGAAGCCTCTTAAAAGGCACATAGAAACACTGAACATAAAACTTCCTAATCAAGCTTTATTTTTCTAAAACCAGAATCGAATGAGATTAGAAATGTGCTTTTATAATCTAATCTATATTTTGTTTCCTCTATTAATATTTTCCACTTCCTCTTCTAATGCATTAATTAACTAATGTTCTGTCGCATTCTTTATAGATAAAAATAAAATTTTCTTTCAGGCCCACCTTTAATGAACCATTCATTATCTTCTGCATTTCACAATCTTTCTCCGTTTCTCATTCCTGGCTTTGCTAAAATTATTCTTTTTTCACAAGAATATTAGGTGCTGTTAGTAATGCCATGCGAGAAAAAAACGATAAATTCACAACCATAAAATGAGAGGGGAAAAAAAGTGAGAAAAACAATCAGACATACGAAAAAACTGAAAGAATATTCAAAGTAAAATGCTTCTAAGTTGCGTTCCAAGAGAGTAATCTAGAGCTGCTGTAATCTTAAATTGACTGAATGTAAAGCGAACGCTGTGTGCCTGAACGCAAACACAAATAACAAACATGGAAGATATGTTGATTTGCATTCATACCTGGAGTATGAGGTCGAGCAAGAACATTGGATATTCCAGCTTCCCACGAAATGAAGGAGGGATATTATTCTGAGGCCCAAATGATTTAGTTAGATCACCCAAGGTAAACGCAGATTCAATTCGGCAGTACCTAGAACAGCTGCAGCCTAGCAGGGGAGCCTTATGTAACCATTATTGTAGCACACAAACAATACACGAGTGCGGTGATTATCTGCGCTAGCCGTCTATGGATGTAAAGCTATTAGTCCCGGCGCCATGTCGGAAATCCACCACACCATGATTACATGTCGAACAAACTCAATGATAGGTGTGATGCAGGACAGACTGACATC
Source organism: Metallyticus violacea (assembly GCA_030762175.1). Lineage (NCBI taxonomy): Eukaryota > Metazoa > Arthropoda > Insecta > Mantodea > Metallyticidae > Metallyticus > Metallyticus violacea. The sequence goes on along the minus strand of CM060840.1, from coordinate 51,437,664 downwards.
GGAAAAACTGCCTTTCAATCTGGACAATGTGCAGCACAAATGTACTGCAATGTTAATTTAACTTTTTCCTCAACAGGCCTCTAAAGCGTCTCTTTCTTAGTCCGCTTCAACATTAATGGTTACTGGATATACAGAGATTTCGGTTTCCAGGTTATTTGTTACCAAAGAAACAGAGAGATGATCAACAGCTACTACGTTGATCAGAAAGTTGTTACCTATAAGTCACACCTTAATATAACGTAACAAAAAATGCAAATCCTTACGATATTTTAATCCATCCTTCTGCTAGCATGGCGATACCAATTTGGATTTAGAGACTAAGAACTTTGAACATGTGAACATTACCACATTCCTCCAAGGACTGTTGCCATTGGCCGGAACAAGCAATACTTAGAAGGTGCAGCATCTGAATGTATGCTGCAACATTTCTATTACTTGTAATTCCTGAATTTCTACTTAATAAAACCAGGTAGAAGTCTTAAAACACTGTAAGCCATGTACAATTCAGCGTCAACTCTACGAACGTTTGGGACCAGCTCAAAATTCCATCAAACGCAAAGCATCACTTTTGGACCAAACCGATTCTGACGAAACACTGGCTGAGGTTGTTTCCCACTAGATAACGTTCGCTTCTCAGAACCGTGGAACAACAGACGTTTGTCATCACAATGGGTTTTCTGAACCGGTAGCGTCTAAAAGATTTTAAAGAAGTTGGTTACAAATATCCACTAATCACTGGACTGAGCCCCGGTAATTTTATATGAATATATTCTTCGACTTTTATACATTTTATCGAGTTGATGCAGGTGCGTAGCTACTGTAGTTTTGGAGATACCAAACCTTCCTGACAATGCACAATTAGGGTAAGTGGCTCTTCTTCAAGCGTACTGCACAGAACTTGAATTTTTTATAGTTCAAGGTCGCCCAGAGCGCGGCTAGTATCTCTTATCACTGAATCAGTTGGATGCTGTTTTCATATCGACTTCTACCTGGCATACTTCTTCAAGCACTTAGCACTAAAAATGTTCTTCAAAAGAATCTAAAAATATTAATATTAGTTGTTAGATTTGGAGAATATATACTGAATTTATATAATGTAATAAGTGTGTTCTTCACTATTCTTTTAAACAATACTTTCAATATATATAAACAATAATATGTTGTCTAGTACCTTAGAGACTAAAGAAGAGAGAGTTTTTGGGAATAAACTTTCTGGTAATTCTAATATTTAATTTCTGTCACGGGTCTACACGACCTACTCATATATCCAAGACAATAAATAACGCTGCTATTTGACATGGAAAATGAGATTTAAAGTTTAACTCCTACCTAGAAGACGTCGCAAAACTTCACATAAGCTGTGTTCATATGACAGGATCTTTTTCTTGAGAATGACGCAATACGTCCCTTCAAACACACTATCTCATAGAAGTGTTCGTTCTCATATCCCCATGTTTTAAAACAACTTTTAACTTGCTTCAGAATATAACATTTAAACACATTGAAGCAAAGGTCAAATTTCTAAGAAGTGAGATTTATTAGCAACATAATTTTTATGTCTGTTAATTTCATGTAGATTTGCATGATTTTGAAATGTCCATATGCGTTTTCATACTTGTCTTCTTATGTGTGCTATCGTCAAATGCAGTTAGGGTTAGGTCTATTTATTCAGTATTCATATTCATATAAAATATTATCAACTCGAATAAAAAAACAAAGAGAAAATGGATATCCCTTGCTGTTATTAAAACTGCAGATGTTAAAATCACTTGTTCTCCTAGATCCTCCATTATTAGGTTTTAATCCTCTTTCAGAACCCTTTCCTATTTTTTTTTTCTTATAGAATTTTTCCAATTACATTTTGTACTTTATCTAGCCATTACCTTATTCCAATTATTTTTTTTTTCCCTCTCATGAAGCTACAGGTATGCTTTAACGATGTTTCTTTCTCGGAAGTTTAAAACCCTAAACATACAGCCGTGGTGTTGCAATATGAATATTTTCTACCAATTCTTTGTTTCCCGAGCGAGATCGAACCATCTAAATGATTCCCAATGAATTAATAATATTTTTATGTAGGTTACAATATAATATGTATCCAGAAGTAAAACTCCAAAGTCATTCTCTCGGTGGATTTTTCCACCGCTACCCAATTTACAAAAATATAAATAGCCAATCGGTAAGGCTATCAGAACCACTGGTTGGGTGTCCCAATCAAGCATCAGCATTCCTAGCTCTGCAGGTGATTAATCCAAGCGTATTTTAGGTAGCTCACCATACTGAATTACTATGAGTCACGTCGGTCCTGGTGGCTTAGTGGTAACCACAGTTACCCCGTAAACCCAAAATTGCGGGTTCAATCCCGGCCAGGGTCGATGAATTATTTCGCTCCGGAAAGGGAGTAAAGCCATACGAAAAAGGGCCTCAAGCCTGAAAGAAGCCTGTGCAAAATTAATCGGCCGTTTCATGCCTTGAATTGAATGGGACGCTGATGACCTGAAATGTTAAAGAGCGTCCGTAAATAAAACAAATCAACACTAAGTTACGGGGCAGACTACCCGATTAAAATCCGTCCATCCGAATGACTCCCAGGAGAGATGCGCTCGAGTCTCCCGTTCGGTGTACTTCTAGTAATGCAGAAGTACCGGGTCCACACACCTGGCATTAGAGCATCTGAAAGAACCAGACTTCCTTCTCCCACATCTTTGGTAGTCCGTGTGGGTTATCACACATCTCTTATTTTAAGCAGGACTGTACTTGCTGCGAGAAAAAGATTAAATCATGCAGCAGTTACCTAAATTAAGAAGTTAAATGAAATTGTCAGGAAAACATAATAGAAAAGGGTTAAAAAGACATGCTAGGAAACGGATAGGCTTTTAATTCGAAATGCAAAGGAAGTGTGCAGTCCGAAACGAAAATTCTGGGACTCTCAAACTACAGCTTACTCCCTAGGGACCGAACATCAAAACTAACGAGCTAACCCGCCCCAGTCTCGCGAGTCCATTGTCATCAGAATCAACGGAATGGTTTCCACCAAGGAAGCTACGAATTGGACTTCGCATTATCTTCCTCGATGCTACGAAAACACTTTCCCTAAATTAGAGAGAGCGGGAAACAGGAACAATTCCGCAACCTCTTGCAACCCACGCACACACTACAGCTACTACATCTTCATAAATAAGTTCGCTATGTAGAAGCATGAATGCTGAAGTGAGAAGACTTCTTCAATGTGACGATATGATGAAACAGTGCGGATATTACTATTGCACGTGATACGCAATTTTCCTGCCTTAATGTAAAACTTCGCTTGGGACGATGCTGGCTGAAAGTGTTCTAGGCCCTGGAACCTACTCAACTATTTCGTTAAAATGCCCAAAAGCAATGAGTATAGGTAGTCTCCTATAAAAAGTGTTGTATATATTTACTTATAGTCATCACTTAGAGCTGTAATAAACCAGATATAATCCGAATAAATATTCTTCATATAAGGTAAAATATACATTTATTTTGTTTTTGAGAAAAATAAGACGAGAAAACAGGTAAAGGTATATGAAAATCAAACAGAACAGGTTAACTAGGATATAAAAACAACATGAGGCAAACTCTTCATAGGTTATAGAATAGAAGCACTGAACATCGTAAATATGGCTTATTTCGAGTAACGTATTCTCCTTCAAATGCGAGCAAAGCATTTGAAAGCCAGTTTTAAAGTGGTAGTATAGAATAACATTAATTTTCGTTACCTAGATAAACAATATTAAAACAATATTATTATTTAATTTAAATGTATATTTCTTATTGGTTTATGCTGAGAAACACGCAGATCAAAAACATTCTGTTAAAGTATATACCTAAATGCCAAAATTCTTAATTCTATGCAATGAAATACACATCTTATAATACGAGGTGAACGATCCTTCACGCAGCTGGTTTCGCGGTGTGCGGCCGGCCGGCGAGGCTGGCTGCTTTGTCGGCAGACAGAAAGTCTGCAGTAAATATAGTACGACTTGTCGCGTAAGTTATTTCTAACATACATAACATAAACACTTAAAAAGAAAAGTAAATTACTCGCGTATATTAAGCAAGGAAATGCTGGAACTGGCTACCTACATTGTTCAAGCATTTCTGAAACCTGCTTAGGAAATTGCTCATTAAACTCTGCAGTTCCCTCTGAGAAATGGCAGCAATTTCTTGGCGAATGTTAGTTTTAAGTTCATACAAAGTGTGTGGATTTGTTTTGTACACTTTCTCTTTTAATGTCCCCCAGAGATAAAGAACCTTTCCCGTTTCAAAAATGTATTTACATATCGATGAATCGAACTCCGAATAGGAACGTGAACATCAGGAAATTCCCCTTGAAATAAGCTCCTTACAGCACGCGCTGATTCTGTACACACCTATGAATCATACATGAATAGTCTTTGGGGAATAGAATACTTGTAATGCTCCATTGCACTTGATACACTTTCACTCAATACACTGTATTGCGTCGCCTAACAAACACGTGCTACTTGCGCAAGATTTCAAATCACACTGAAGCCTCGCACAGCGGAGGGGAAATATACTCCCCACTCCGCCGACATAGTGACATAGCGTAGCCGGCCGGTCCGGCGGTTGCGTCAAGCATTGCTCACCCAGTATATCAAAATGCAATGTAATCTGCAAGTACTCACTTTGCTGTTCATCCACGTGCTTTATTATTATTATTATTATTATTATTATTATTATTTAATCTTTACGATTTTATCTCCTTTTACTTGTGAGCGTAATAATTATATATTGTGTATCATGCAAGGTTATTCATAGAGAACAAAGTACTAACCAGCTTGAATCGCTTCACAAAGTGCCCTTTTCAAGTAGAGCAAGCACATTACATTCTCATTAACATAAACCGTTGTAATATACAATGAATCACCATTTATGTTAATTTGAAAGATATACCAACAAAAACACCAATTAGATTTCTGTTTGAGCGTTTGGGTTCACAATGCTAATTGCTTTACATGATATGATCACGTGCGATGGCTACCAGCCTAATTATTACATACACAAAACTTCATTTAGAATGTGCGGCAATTTCGTAAACAAACTTATTAAAAGCCAATGCTAGATTTTCCAATGATGTTCGACACTTATAAAGCACGCGGCTCTTTGTTTTTAATTTTGCAAAGGCCTTTAACTGCATTTTTCTTTTCGGAACGACAATCTCTAACGTTCACATCACACTCTGCTTCTTCTTTGGCTGTGTTTATCCTCCTTCGTTTGTAGGACTTACACCCTCTGGGGTTCACACGCCAATACCCGGATCAGCCGCCTGTCGGGGAACTATTTACTCTGAGCGCACATACAGTACACATGCAAATTGAGGAAATGAATGGTCAATCCTATGTAAGGGTTGTCTCTATGACATTACAAACATAAAAGACGCAGGCATAGAAAGACAGATGAATCGTGGCAAAGAAATACTAACGTGGCATTTGTTCTTTGTTAAAATGAAATTTACAAAATCTGCCTGGTTATAGGGCCGCAGGATTTGAATCCCGAGTACTAGTCCCAATCTGAGGTAATTTGCTTGGTCATCAAAACTCATTAATACAACCAAAAAATAATAACATAGCACACTTACAACTCGCCCATTAAAATGTTCAATAGTTTTAGTTTTGGTGAGAACCAATTTTTCTTTATAAATTTTTTCTTTTCAACCTGAAAATAAATTGCACATTCTAGAATGTATCGAAAGCTATTTTTAAATATTTTTGTAAGCTATTGCTCACAAACTTCCCGTGAAGAGAAACTGAGGAATAGCATCTCCACTTTTGCCTCAAGAGTATTGTTAGCCAAGCATTTAATTTGCTGAAGTAGTAAAGACAAGAGTAGCTATAGCAGGTCAGATGTAGAATTTGTTATAGAAAAAAACGCTTTGTTCTAGCGCTTCAGTTCCTCTGTCATTCATCCTGCTAAGTGCTCTATTAACATCGCCAAATGTTATACAGTTTGCCAATAGATACACGGCCTGGGAGAAAATAAACAAGAGAGTAAAAAGAAAAGAAGTACGCTTAGCAGCCCATTAGCACACTAATGCCGATCAGACATGTGTGCTGGTATTAGCGATTTCGATTATTGCATTTTATATTACCCATTTTCAACTCCCTTGCTTCAAGGATTATGTAAATTGTTTGTTCTGCCTCACAGTTGCTTCTTCCATCTTTTCATGTTCTTCCAAAATTCCTTATGCGCTGCAGATAATGCTGAACGCTGATTTTGGTTAGCTTATTTCCATTTTAATGTTCTATCATTTAATACATATATTTCAGTTTTATTGTCGAACATTTCTATCTGCATTTTGTTTTCTAGGCACTATTATCCATCTAACTACAAAAAAAAAAAAAAAAAGTTGTTTGTTAAACTTCAATGCTCTTTCTTTACTTATTTAATTTTTTACTTTATGTTTGGGACCACACATGTTTAATTACACCTGGAAATTCATTACTCTTCTATGAACATATAATCAGATATAATATTGGTCTCATGTTCTTTTACCCACTGCAGAAAATGTTGTAAATTATCTTCACTTTATTATATTGACATTATGTAATAAGACAAAAACCTCTTCTACAACAGTGTCCTTCTGTTTCTGTAGCGACATTTATAAATATTAGATTTGTTAATAAAAGAACGAGGAATACAATTTTATTTGGTCATTCATGTATAAATTGAAAGAATTGTTTGAAACATTCCAATATTGTTTCCAACTTTATTAACTTAAATAAATAAAATAGATTCGGCTTGTATTGATTATAATTCCGCACTTCTTTATTACTTAAACGTGCTGGATAACTCGAATTTTCACTATACAACATATTTTCCCTATATTCAGATTGAATTCGAAAACTAATAAAAGAATGTGAATATTTTAATGTTTTTTTTTAGTATTTGTTATAATATGAATGTCATTTGTATTCATATAGTAGTATTGCAGCTATTGTTTAACTCTTTTATTTATAATTATCACATAAATTTATATTTGGAAGACGTGTATTCTCTGCTACGTTTAATTTTATTCAAATTTTTAAATTCTGCACTCAAAAAGTTGAAGCAGAACAGTGCCACGCCTTTTCTGTTTCCGTTTCTTTTTAGAGTTTCTTGGAGTCGTTCTTCCATGTCAATAACTGTAAAAAGCAGCATACTTGACTGCTAATTCGGGTGTCTAGTGTAGAATCCCGTAAGGTCAGTAGCCCGAATATGATTTGTTGCAGAGTTTTCCCTTGCCCTATAAAAGCAAATGCCAGGTAAATTTAAGCGCTCTGTGCTCCGGGTTCATTTATGCACTCATTTCATTAAAAACATTCATTCATCATCCACTTTTAACTTTCGTTGCTATAAGGGACGTTAAACTATATAAAATAAAAAATAGAAAAAAGAAAATGCTTGAAATGAGAAAATAGGGTTAAATTGTTGCTAAATTGGGGAGGAGAAGCTCAGTTTCTCCTTTATTCTGCACAAAACGGTGAAACTGCAAAGATAATATTTATTTACTGGAATTGTAAATAACTTTGTAGCCACGTTAATATAAAATAATGCAGTAAAGTTTTAACACACAGTAATAGGGTTGTTTAACTGAAACGCGTTTTATTCCCCGATTTAACAAATAACGAAAGACAATTGCAAGAAATCTGTCCGTTTAAAAATATTAACTCAAGCTTACAATTATTATGTAACGAAAGCATGAAAGTTGAAGAAATGCGTATAGAAGCATCTATACTAAAAGGCATATGAAGGTATGCCATCCCTGCATGCAGTAGCCTTACCAAACTAAGTGGGTGTGTGTGCGGAAGGAAGTCGACATATAAGAGCAAGCGTCATTGATTAATTCTTTAGTTTTAAGAAGTTGACACTCTATACACAAAATACGATACAAATGTGTACTCATATGTATATTTATACTTACAAGTATATATATATATATACTTTGATTTCATAATATTTTGCGTTTATATATAGAAAAACTACATGTACTAACCTCCTTGTGACATTTTAAGCGTAGTGCAGAAATGGAGGATTGTTTTATTTACATAATACAGTACCTCTTGAAAATTCATTACATCACCCTCTTTGCTTAGCTTGTATTTAGCCATTCATGATTGTAATATTCTCCAATTTTGTTTTAAATATTTTAGAGCTGAAAATAGAAATTCTGCATTCTCAATTATTACAGGAAACAAAAATGTACCCTGACAACACATTGGGACGCAGATTAGATTTGACTGGACGAAGCCTAGCATGCTTCCCCGCGTTTTGCCTCTATTTCAGAGCCCCACTCTGTTAAAGACAATTCCTTTTAAGTATAGAAAAAAAGAACTATTTGCTTTAAAAGGCAAAGAGAAAAGAATGTTAATTTTACAGTTCCTCTTTCACAGACAATATGTAACAAATGCATTTTATAAGTTCAGCTATAATTATACATGTTTGTTTATGACCAAAATGCACACGATTTATGTAAACATTAAATCCTCCATTATTATACTTAATCCAGGACTTTTTATGAACTGTGTTAAAAAATTGAAAAGCAATTTTTCCACCAGTGATATGCAATGTAAGCAAATACATTCGGAATTTACTGAGACAGGAAAAAACACAAATGCTCACATCTAAATGCATGAAATTTCCACATGAATAGTTTTGCAAATAAGACTTCAATATTTTAATTTAATTGCTATCGAAAATTTCTGTTGAGCACTGCATAATTAACTCATAATTAATGCTTGTAGAAAGACATAGCATTTCCACTCAATTTTCCCCTCTTTCTATCCTGCATCAAAACGAATGAAAGCCTGGCTTTGGGTTTTTTAATTACTGTCAGTGATATACAATTTTAATAGAAACTCGTTCACCAAGATATCTAATTTAAGAATGATTCATTTGGCCATAACTTGGCATTATTATTTAAAATTCAATTTGTCCTTCTAATATTTAAACCAAAACCTCTTATTTCTAATATGAGTTTGGGAATGTTTAGGGTACCTAGTTTATCGCATGAAACAAAAAAAAAAAAAAAAAACCGTTATAATAAAAACAGTTTTACACAATGATAGTGCACCATTTTTTGCATTTCTTAAAAGGGCTGTCAAAACACTTTAATGGATAGTGGCTGTGATTTCCTTTCATCTGTAAAACCATAACATTTTTTACAATAAAGAAAATGAGATTTTATATAAATGAAGAGTTAGGCAAAATATTGTTATTACAACGTGTGGATTAAGTTCCAAGATCTAGTAGTGCAACTATAAAGGTCTTAAAATAAACGTCGGAAATGTTTAACAAAAGTTTTCGGATAACGGCATTATCTGTTAATATTTAGCTCGCCTACTAGAAATCGCACTTATCAGAAATATCGATATTTTGTTTTTCTCCCAGTGATTCTTTGTTTCATGTTCAACTTTCTTATTTACAAGTCACATAACGGACAATATACTGGGTTTAATATATAAGTTTAAATTCTCCGAGCAACCAATGAGCTTTCATCGCTAACGGAGGGCCCACATGCACCCGCTACTACAGTAGAGAGGAAATGGGCTTATTGCGTAAGATACAATTAAGAACTATTCAGTTATATATCGCTGTTTTCATTCATTATTTGTTTTAAAAGTTCACCAGGAGAAGAGGAAATGGCAAATAATTATGGCATTTTATTTAGGGAAGGGGGGCCTCTCCTACATTCAATCACAAAAAGTGAAGTCTAGTATAATTGTGATGGGTAACGCTCACATCTACGATATACATGGAGCAGATGAAAAAACAATGAGCACATTTCAACCGGCGAAAGATAAGTCATACCCTCTCTCTCATACTTAAAGCAATGGCAGAGGTTGATAATGGAACTGAATAAATGTATGTGTGATCAGAGGCTTACTCACTCGCTCACAAGACTAGTGTATTTTATCGCAACCAAGCAACATGTCAAGTTTGTAGAATTACAGCCCTGGACACTTTTCTATCGCAGCAAACTCAACGGACGAAACGCGATGTTCACCGCACTGTTGAAATGTCACCACAGAAAATTCACTGCAGCGAAACGAGCACCGGGTTCATTCCGGAAGTAAATCTCACATTCATCACCAGGGTTGGAAAATAATGTAACCGGATTACATGAATGGGTTATTTGTATTCAACAAACCCGTTTTGCTAGGTAGTTCACGCAGTCAATTTACAACTATATCGGTGCATTTAGACGCCGTGTCGCTTTACTGGTAATAGCATCCGTGCTCCTGTCCATATTAATACGGCTCGGTTGTCTGGCAGGGGCCGTAACGCCCGGAGAGAGACGATAGGTGGCAGCCGTAATTTCCCTCGGTACGTCCCCCTCGTCAATAACTTTCCTACATACCGCCTCATAACCTCAATCGCTACACCCATTCCTGCAATAAGCACACGCACGATTATTAGCACTGCACCAGCTTAATAAAACAAACAACGTAAATCCTAGTGAATTTACCATGATATATATAGTGTGCCATAACTTTTGGAAATTATAAAGGATGGAGTTACAGTTAAAAGCTAAAAGCTCAGTAACAGCTACTCTTTAGGTTCTCACCTAGCACGAATGTCGCACAGACTCCCTCTTCTCAAATTTAGTATTACACACGCGTACAAACTGAAACGTTGTGAGAGTTGTTTTGTTTTTGAAATGTAATTCCAAATATTTCAGTACCGCTGATTTAAATTTTTCCATCGCAACAGACTTTTTTTACACATGAAGAAAGACATTTTAATATTTATTCCTCGAATATAATTAGGGAATTGCATAAGAATTACAGCTGAAATTAAGAGCTTTTATTAGCCATTTTCATATTCCATATAAAGGGTCATCGAGAAGTAGCTCTGCATCCATTGTGTAGCCGGGATTTCACTTGGGAAACGAATTCGGGGGCAGCACTCATCGCGGTATTGTGTTCACTCAAGGCAAGCACACACTCCAAATTCCAAACCTAGAAACGGTGGGCGGATTATCTACTTGAAACCAGTTTCGAAGGAAGGAATGTTAGAAATGTGGGAGTGTGAACTTTCTCCAGTGCGGTGCACATCACCTGAGTACGGAGGAACTTGTCAATGATCCGTTATTAATACGCACTTCCAGAATACGTCTTCACCGCTCGCACGAGATTTTGTGTCTAGGTCAAGGCCGGATCCCCTAACTACTCACGATTGTTTAGCTGTCAATCTAAGAAACACGGCAAGGTTTGAAATAGAGGCTAACATGCTTTTAATCTTGAGTGAATTCAGGAGAAAATATTATATCATTTTGTCAGCTATGGATTATCTACACTCTTGGAAAAAACACCTCTCAAGTACGAGCGTAGTGGCTCAGGGACTCGCATTAAGTTGTCCCAGGGTCAAGAGGCTAGCCATCGTGCTCTTTTTTTTGTGACTTCCTTTGCCGCTTAGTCATGCTGAGATAGATATCTCTTTTCCATCATTTTTCCACTCTCACATTACATCTCAATTCATTCCTTTGGTTCCACTGGGAGGAAAATGCTTAGCGAAGTGTTATGTGCGGTGCGACAGTGGCTTGCGCTTTTGAAAACGTTCAATAAAAACGGACTTTCTGAGGAGCCCGAAAGTTCTGCAGAGGAGCTCCGCCAGCTTCGAAACATTGTTAGTGACTCGGCCTACGTTCGTGAATCACACTGATCCTGCACCCTCACCTCATCCCGTCCTCCTGGGTGTAGGCACAAGCGGCCAGAACATGAACAAGGCTGAAATGTCCTCCTTCGTCCTACCACTCAAATCCAATCCCACGATCAGAAAAATGGTACCAGGATTATGGTGCAATGCCACTCTTTGCCCCAGAGCCAGCGTGAACAAGTTCCTAGAGCGAGTTGGTTGCGTAGCTGAACCTATTGCATGGCCACCCCCTCACCTTACATTACTCCTTTACCTGACTTTTAGCGGGGATGTATAAAATAAAAAAGTCATATCAACAATACCTACAACAAAATTATATATGAAGAAACAAATACGCGAAGCTTGAGCCACTATTCCTCCCCGATGTTGGCAAATGTTAGCGGAAACCCCTGAAAAAGAATTACTAAGTGTTCAGATGTAATGGAGGTTATTTTGGGGACTTAATAAATTGACGGTTGTGTATTATTATCTTTATGACGTGTGTCTCGTTTCAAACACAAAGTTTCATTTTTGAAAAATATTATTGAAAGGCTTGGCTTAATCTGTTGGGGACAAAATTATCCAAAAAGTATGGCATCGTTCCATTTAAAATACTAATGTTATGCCCCTCCCCTCACGGGAGTACCATGATGGAGCCCGCGACATTTGGCCCATGAAGCTATAATGAAGGCCTCTTGCTCCGAAAAAGTTTAGAAAAGTCAGCTTTTAGTAGTATTTGTCCATTAAGGGATATAGCTTGTAACATTGTATGTGGACTAACATGCCTATTAAACCTTTGTATAAAAAAAAACCTTAAAAATATACTGAGCCAGTCAACTATCCTAACCGCGAATCGAATCTGGGTCTGTCCTATGGAAAGCACAAAGAGATGAATTTCTGGAAAAAAAAAAAAAAAAAAAAAAAAGCACTGGGCTCTACAAACCTGAACTCAATAAAAGGTGTCTACTATAATTCCACTATGGATATTAACAGAGATGCTAAATGACCAAATGTACTAAAATGTAGAAAAGTTGTTTAAACAAATGTAGAGCAAAATCTCTGCTTTGAAACTGCTTATATGTTGTAGTGCACGTACCATCAAGCCATGTTCGTATGTAATACGCATTACTGAGGTGGCTATCAAAGCGTGTTCTGCAAATGCGGGCACATAGTTGCTAAGGGGGGAGGGCTTTAATGCAAATAGGTGTAACGTTAAAGTAGCAAACAAAATGGATATTGCCTAAAACATACAATTATACCTGTAATTTAGCTGGATTGTGTTTGTCCATTTATTGTAATGAAAAATTGTTGCATAGGCGGATGCCCTGATATCCCTTGACATCAGTTTTACATTCTCTACATCTGCCGAAATATTTTCAATGTATACAGAGGGTTCTTAAGATACATATTTTGAGATACTGAATCTAGGGTCACAGACTTAAAATTTCAAAGTTATGGGTTATTGCAGTAATTGCAATTCAGTGCTTAGAAAACCATACTAAAGCTAAATAGTGTAAACTTTTGAATCGCTTCATGCCTACTTAACAACCGAAATAATTGTTAATTACCAATGAACAGCATTTACACAATTTAGGGTTAAAACAATTTGCCAATTTCCAGACTAAATACATGATTGCATGCCAACGCTTGCATTGATGCGTTGATAGGAATTCAGTTGTTAAAAACAAAATAACAATTATATATAATGTTGCGAGATATCTGTCAGTTCATTCGTGCAACAGTTGCTTGCTTTGCAACCAAAAGATATTATAAAAATTATAAATAGAAGAAATGGGAGAATGGTTATAGTTTTTCTGAAACTGCCGACATGCCCTTCATTTATGGGGAAACAAGAGGTTTGTGCTGTTAAGAGCTATTGAGATCTGCAGAGAATATCCCCGAAAGCAACTATCCACAATACTAGGCAGCATTGCCATTGGTCAGTAATCCGTATCGATCGGTGGAATGCCGATTATTCGTACCAAGGAGCTGTCTACTAAGCTTAGTGTCGGCTGTAATGCATTGGAAACGATGTTGGTAACACTGAGTTATTGCAAAGTTTATGCCAGGTGCTTGCATAAAACCAGAAAAATCATCGACTGAAGGTCTGCCAGGAACTACTGCACCAGTTTGAGGCTCAAGATGACAATTTTATGCACAGCATTATCACCGGATCCTTTATAGACGTAAATGATTGCAATTAAGATAAATGAGATGTGATGACACCACTGCGAGCAGAATCCAAAAGTTATGTGGCAGTCTCTGATTTTTACTGGTGAAGCCTATAGGCTCTTGTTCATCGCTGGCATAAATGAATAATGAATGATGATCACTATATGGAAAAATAACCATGTGAACCTTAAAACTTCTTGCATTTAACTGTGTAATTGTGCGCTCTGTATATGTTTAGTTCGCGTGAAAATAAATAGGAGGCATTACTTTCGAAACGACCTCTTATATTTCAAGCTGTTGATAGGCATTTGCGTGAACTGGAATGCTTTAAAGGGGGGGGGGGAGTAAAAGACAAAGACGTGCATAACCTTTTAAAATATTGAGTTCCAATATTTCGATTTAAAAACTTTGATCTTCAGTTCCTTATCTCAAATTTCTTGTCTTAGACCCTAGTGCAAATATTTCGATGTTCATTAACACCCTGTATAAAGGCCTATAAAATAGATATTTATTTCGGACACTTGCTCAAAAATAACACAAATGCTTTAATGATGAAGTTTCAGAGAGGTTTCTGATATAGAGTGTTGCTTTACATTCTTTGCTACAGCTACTAAGCTTGGTTACATAGAATAAAATTAGCTAATAGGCATTTGAATATTCAATAGAAACTTCTCACTTCAGGATACAGCTGCTAACAATGTTTCCATTACAGATGTTACGTCCTCTTTAGCCCACTGCATTCCCCTCCCCTCTACTCTACTCTCCCTAAAACTGTAAACTACTTTTAATGATCCTTTCCCCACACCACTTTCTACTCAGAAGTCTAGATCTCAAAGCATTATTTTGCAGAAGCTAATGAAGAATTTAAAGTACTGCAAACCTCATTCATCTTGCAACTTCAGGCTCAAAGGTTAATGTTTTGGTAGCTAATGAGTTTAAACGCTCTACTTTATGTTAATAATTTACATACGAGTGCAGGTTCTTCAAGAAGCTCAAATGTAACAACAACGAAGCAGTTTTTCAATTGGCTTACACGATCACTGCAACTTATATCATTCTTCCTCTAGCTTTGATCGGTAATGAGGTTCAATGACCCTTTTTAGTTCACCTAACATTTAAATGTTTTACCTCACGTTTCAACATTGTCTCCTTGAAGTTCGATTACTCCTCCCAGAGATCCTCTAACATTTCTACATAGCCTCTATTATAATGTGATAAAATTTTTCTTCTTCGAAGATTTTCCTGTAGTTTTGAAGCCACTGGGAGATAGATCTGAAGGAGTAACCCCCTGAAACTTCTTCACTTAAGCATTGATTTTATTTTTGAACAAGTACCGGATATAACTATATATTTTATAGGGCTTTATATAGGAAGTAAAGGAACAAATCAAAATATTTTCACTCGGGTCTTAGGTAAGAACTTTGAAATAAGAAGCTACGGATCAAAGGTTTCAAATTGACATATTAGGACTCAAAGTCAAGCCCTGATTTATTCATTGTAGTCATCGCAATGCAAAACATTATGCTTTAGAGTAATTTTGTAACAAAAAAAAAGTCATCTCGACTTTAATTGTGCGACCTTTCTGTTTAACTACCCCTCAGTTTTAAAATGTGCATAATATTGACCTGTTTTTGCAATTCTTCTCTGCAAATAGTCCAGCAGAAGAATACCGTGTGCATCCTAAAAACAGACAACATGATCTCGTCTCCTAAATGTCCGTTTCCTACTTAGTATTTTGTATTAAGGATCATAGCGAGGGACCATGGCTCATCGATAGTCACAAATCTTTAAGAAAATTCTGTTCGCTCGCGGGAAAATATCTTAAATGCTGCTTACATATATTTATTTTCTGCTGTTTTTGAGACTAGTTCCGCAGACTTAACTGGGGCCACAATATCGAACTCAACCTAAATGGAAGACATCTACCAATCTGAAATTTTGGGATGACCTAATACTCATTATAAAATCTGGAAAAGAACTAGAGAGAATGATATCAGAACTCAGGGAGTCAGCAGAAATGTCGGGCTCAAAATGAACCACGACTAGACCAAAGTAATTATGATGGCCAGGAGTCAAAATTGAAGTAAACAACAAAGTGTAGAATATGTTTTGGACAGACTATTTCATTCCAAAACAAAAAAGTAGTAGTTTGAAGTAAAAGGACGTCTAGAGTCTACTAAAATTAACCATGCTAGATAAATCCCAGAAGCAAATCTTCACGAGGGAAGTAGTTCAGTCATATGTCCTTTCAGTTCTTCTCTACGGTTGTCAAACATGGTCCATGACAGTAAAAGAAATTAAGATGATGCAGTTTTTCCAGCTAAGGAACTAAGGAACAAGACCTCCATGAAAAATTTCGCGCTATCGGCTGAGAGCCTTAAATGGAAGGAAGGAGGACATATGATGGGAATGAACCCAATTGCAGCAACGATGTGGGACCTAAGGAGAGGTAAAAGAGGAGCGAAGTCTCAAAACACTGCTCGTCAAACCTGTTCCAGAGGACGGTAGATTGCCTTTGGTCTAATGAAGTTAAGAGACAGGCAAACCTGGAAGATCTGCAACCCTTTCTAATCAATAAGTGTTAGTATATTGGTACTGAGATGTTAGTACAAGTTGAACATACGGAAGAGAGCGAAGTGCTGAGGCTGCTATTGAGAAATACTCTATATAGCATTAAGACACCAGGCATATTAGATTTAATTATACATTATGTTTAATTACATGGTATAAACACTGATATAATTTGACTACCAAATGAGTGAATTAGAGCATTCCTGCAAACTGCAGGAGCCCTTTGTCCTAAAGGAAACTCAAGGCTTCGTCCTGTTACTGTTTTTCAGTGCCATCATTTCAGGTAGCCCATTGTCCAGTTAATTTTTTCGTCTCTAGTTCTTTAGTTAAAACTTAATACACGTTATGGCATGATATGCCTTTTCCTATGCTATACCCCTAACAGTCACTCGTTGTTCTTTGCAAAACTAAAAATCATGCACTTTATGTTTTCTTCTGTTGTGAAAATCGTTCAAAGCCCACAACCTTTATCTTCACAGGATACTCCGCAAGCATAAAGTGACCAAAATGTTTCTGTCGGTTTCAAACATTTCAAAGCATAATATTCTGAATTAATACATTTAGTATTAAATATATAACTGCTATCGAGGATCTTCTGCCAACATGATAGAAAACTATGACGGAATTCCTTATGGCATGAAGCAAAAGATTCATCCAGCGCAGTTCTAAGATTGACAAAGTCCTCGGAGAATATGGTATGTGCACTAGAGGAAATAATGGTTTCAAGAGTGCACGCTTCTTTAGTTTCCAGCTGGTTATTGTACACAATGACATTGATTGGTTGGCCGGTTGACAGCAGTTTACGATGTGCAGTCCATCAAGCACAGAACATAACCATCTTTTGGTGCAGTGGTGATTTCAGTTGCTTGGGAAGTATCACAGAGAATCCATTTCTCTTAAGATTTACAAGTTAATATTTTATCTCGAAACAAATGACAGCGCTGCTTAATATTCTGCATGGCTAACTTATATATTTAAAATGCACTAATTGCAGATACTCATATGTTTTTGTTTTCGTAACTTTACTGCGAAAACAAGTTCATAACTAGAGTTGACCACTTTTATTAATCTTAGTTAACATTAACGTTGTGGCAGTAGTGATGCCAAATCTAATTTTGTGAGCCAAATGATTCATATGAAAAATTTCAGATGAATGTATATCAAAAATAGCATTATTTGTTCTATTTTTGTTTATTTATAAATTAAAATAGGGATGTATTAGTTCCAATGCATTAACACATAATAAAAAGCACATGAAACATAACGCAAAAATAAAATTTGTCCTCGTGTAACACACCAGCGACCAAAGTGGTATTATAAATTTTTGTTACGTTAATAGCGTGAAATCATCCCGTACAATTGTGAACTTCAGCTACCTTTTATGCTGTATTTAAAAAGTTCATCTCTACAGAGAATGGGACGAGCTACAAGATGAACGCTAAAAGTAAACGGGAGAGTTAAGTCTATTTGCATTTTCACCAAGAGCACCAACCAGTTCGGTGGGAGTGTTAGGATAAATGTTTCTGTGATGGACTTCACCGTAACATCGCGTCAGAGCCGATTGGCCCCGGAGGTGGTAGCTGCGGACATTTTCATTGCGTATAATCAATAGTTGAAGCCAGCAGCTCTCGCGGGCCATATTAGAGGTTGCCCATTTAGCTCCCCGAACACACTTGTATCCAATTCCGAAGGCCGCAGGCAACAGACCTGAATTAGCCATGCTATGGAGATCGGTCTCATCACATCGGCCAGCTATTAAGATTCAAGAAATTATAGATCGCATATGAATGATCAGTGGCATCGGAAATTCCCTTAGAGAACCGTTTATAATGCCCTCAAAAGCTGCGCAGAGTTCGCTGTCCTGTACAGGCAAGATTTCTAAGTAAAACTACGTAATATATACAAATATCCGCTACAAAGAAATTGCAAACTGTACGATCGGATCCCGTGTGGATTAAACTTCAATTACGAAAAAATCCCCTAACACATTATTGTCAGTTCATTTCAATACACAAAATACCTCCTGTAGTCCCCAATAAATTTTATTTATAAACGCTGGGAAGTTCATTATTTCCACAACAGATAGCAAATTATCTTTAAACTATGCATGCGCGTTTACAAATACCAAATTAATTAAAATAAACGACCTTATTGTATGAAATATAGCCTAAATTGAAAATCCATGTCAATATAAACATGGTCATTAGCACATGTTTGTGCACTCCGATACATTTCATAGCTTATTTAAGCACGCATATTTATCAATTGAAGACCGCTGTTTGAAATTGGATTAGTTTTTTCTCCCCATATTAGTTCGAAACTAGTTGGCGTTTATTAATGTGAAAATTATCTTTATCTGGTTAATCAGTATGCATGTTTAACACATAGCAGATTAACAGACTGTAAAACAGACGCTGATGAATGAAATGCCACTATGGTTAGTGACGAGTACTAATGTTTATTCTTTGAGATGTAGTTGTTTGATGCAACTGCCGGTACTCGTACAGGGTGTAGAAAAATATGCAATTTAATCAACTTGCTGAATGAGCGTTTCGATTCCTCCAACCTCCAGCACCAGCACCCTGATTGGACAAATAAAAATACTACTACCCCTCCAAAATATAAAATCATATGTTAAGAGCTTCTATAGAGCGTGGCTTAAGTAGAAGCCAGCCGTCAAGGCCCAATAATGCATATGTACGTAGCAGCTTGTAATTACTTTGAGGAAGGCGAGTGGTTGTGCGTTCCTGTGTTACTCGCCGCTTGCACTGTGTGTTAATTGTTCTTCGCTAGTTATGCCATTACATAAACCTAGTCTTAAAGGTGTTTAAATACGATACACAAGTAAAAACGAATTATTGCAAAGAAATGGTAAGGCGATTTTCAAAAAAAAAAAAAAAAAAAAAAAAATCTCGCAATCCTGTTCCAGTTACAGAAACTGTTTTCTAACTTATTAAAAATATACATGACACGATCTTTCAAACAGTCGGAATAAAAATTGGATGATATATAGGCATTTCCCAGGGTCATCCCGGCAATTTACTCCCGCCGAGGGGAATCATTTTCAACACCTCCTATAATACATGTTAGTGCTTATTATCATTAACTTTACATACCGCCATTCTATTTTTCCAGTAAAAATATAAATACTAAAACAAGAATACTACCTTTACGTGTGGCGTCTCTATGTACTTTTTTTACTGTCGCACTTCTCCACCTAACCAGCTGTACTTAGGCGGCCAACAGCGCAAATAATCTCACTGTATAACAGCGTAAGCAATATCACGCATTTTGAAAATAGTAATATGAAAATGTGGAAAACAAGAATAGCACTAAAATTACAATGTTTGGCTTGTCGTACTGTCTGACTACTAATACACCAAGGTCTTCACTTTTGTACTCTTATACAAGCCGTACTTTTGTAATACATATTTCTTTGATCTCTTAAGTAATAAAATATTTCATTCTTTGAGATTCTCCTCATCCTAAGTACCTCTAATATTTCATGACACTACTGATACTGTCAAATAACACCATCTTCTGTTTTTCATGCAGGTAGATTAAGGAGCAGTTCATCTATGACTCTATTCTAGCCATTATAACCAGTTTATATATTTAGTCGGCGTCATGTTTTTCTTAAGCTTTCACTATTACTGTATTCCAAATATCTGATTCCTCTCTCTCTCAATTAATAATAAAAAACTGATCTTGGAAATCGTCTATCTCATTTATTTAAAATCAATCTTTGTTACTGTAACACGTTTCTTGGTTTTGTCTATAAAATACAAAATAATTAAACATATTCAGCACTGGTTTTCGTCTGCTTTTTATATAGGGTTTTAATTATAAATTTCATTGTTGCCTCGCCTACATCTGCTGCCTTCTTAACTTGTACGTACTTCTTTTTGAAGCTTAAAAGCTTTGTTCTGCTCTTTATTCTGCGTCATACTAATGAAAAGAGATGGATTTTCGCGCACATTAGCTACTAAAATATTGATGCAAATATTTTACCTCTTTGTGAGCAGTTTATGTTTGCTCATATTATTAAATTGAGGAGAAATTCTGAAATATTTAATTTGTATTTCCAAACCGTCTAATAATAATAATAATAATAATAATAATAATAATAATAATAATAATGTAAAATTGGTTAACGTATAATAAATATATGAAGGTAATATTCCTGATCGCGAATGTAATGCAAAGCGAATGTTATCAAATCACCAGCAGCCCGCTGACCGCTTTCACGCACCTCACTAGATCAAAGGAAGCTACCTCTAGATCAGGCGGTTCTGCGGTTGTCTTCACGAGGCTGCACGGAACGTTCCACATCTTCCTAACTCAGAAAATGTTCGAAATTTGTGAAGATCGAACCCGTGACCTCCGAATTAGTAGCCAGCAACACAAACATTAGCCCGGGAGCTGGTCAAACTATTTCAATGCTGAAGTGAATATATTTAAACTCCGTATACAGATAAAGAGGTGCATTGTTTAAAAAATAATGTGAATATTTCGTTTATTCTATTAAATTTGTTTTAAACACTTTATACCAATTTACATTAACAAATACACAGTTTTTCTTAACTCTATTGAAATATGTGTGTGTGTGTGTGTGTGCGCGCGCGCGCTTTGAATTAAATACATTATTTTAATAATAACATTATTAAACATCAAAAAGCTAAATTTAGAGCAGTTGATATCTATCAGGTTTCAGTTACAAATCTTGTTTGCTCTTGTGGTGTTTTACATTTAGGCTAATAATAAGCGAGTAGCCTCCGGCGGCGTCTTACTTTGACTTCACTTTCTAAAGCGTTTACACAACCTTGCCTTATACAGGTGCGGAAAATGCAGTTCTTCCCTCGGCTAAACGGGCTGTCTATCGATGAAAAACTTTATAATTGATACGTTTAAGTTCAAACTCCATTTCTGATTTCTTTCTAATGTGTTCCTTTAAATTCCTTTAAAATTTACATCACTTATACTAATATCGGGGGTGATTGTTGGCGAATCTTTAAAATTCTTTTAATTTTTTTTATTCTGTTAAATTTTTGTTTTCCATTCTATGTTTTGTTCTGCACTGTGTGCTTAATATCATTAACTCCATTTTAGAAGGAGGCAATTAATCAGAAAAATAAATTCGTATTTTAAAATGTTTACATACAAACGTGCGTTGATCTAGATTCAACTGTATAACTATCCTCGCAAATGAATGCATACTGCCGTGATACCGGCAGGAAACTGGCTCAGAAAACGACGTTCAAGGGGAAGTAGATTTGGAGTATGGATGCTGCAGCTGCGATATACCCTTATTTTTATTTTCGATATTTACTTGCTTTTCTTATAAAAGAACTAAGCTGAGAAACAGACATCCCCGTGATGCATATGTTCACAAATACTTATCAAAATCTAGCTGCTGCTGACCAAATGAGGCCTTAACCAACCCATCATAGAACGAAGATCACACATACTTGCATCAAAACATTCCTTTTGCACACGAAGTAAATCATAAAACATACTTTTAAAATGCAACCGTTGTGTGTAGTTTTGTATTTCAATGCATTTATTATTTAATTAATAATATAATCAGATCCAAAACCAAAATCATTTGTGCAGCGTACTACTTTCTTTTTTCATTTTTAACTTTCTGCGGGATATTCTATTTCTACAACATTCCTATAACATCGGAAGCAAAACAAAAAGCACAAAATAATTAAATGAACCCATTAATGTTGGGCAAGTTGCAAAAAAAAAAAAAAAAAAAAACAACAACACAACTAAGTTTTTCTTTAGCTACTGCAAGAAAATGCGGAATGACACTAAGCGCAAAGAGTTGCGAATATGTTTTAGAGGGAGAATGCCTTTTCCATAAACAAATAATTATATATTACTTTAAGTTCCTATACCTGGGCCACGTTGAACAAGAGTTTCTATCAAGCACTTTCATCAAACAAACATTTTATTATACCTAACTTAAACCAACATCATAAAATATAAGGTTTATAGCTTTTGGGCTTTCAGAATGCTTTTATAAGTAATTTAAAATAAAATAGCTATATGTATATTGATGTAATGAGAAAACATTGCATTTTATATGAACCCATATTTTGCATGAGATTTAAGTACGTCCTTTTAAAATTCTCTTCACCCAAATGATAGTCCCAGAAGTAATCTGATGTATTTGCGTGGTTTTTGTTTCTTGCGTCTCTCATTCCTGAGTTTGGAGTGAGCAGAGATCGATTTTCTTATAAGAAGTTTAAGTTAAATCCATGAATTCTGACTTGGAGAATGGGTCACAGCATATGCTTTTGGAAGTGGTGAAATTTGTTCTAGAAACACATTTCAAAGACTCTTGAAAGGTTTGTAAGTGTTCTACTCCACGATTGATGGTAGTGGAAAGGTTCATCGATTGAGTGTGGCTTTGTATTCCTATCATATGAAACGAATGTTCACTTATGCAGAACAAGAATCACACATACTCCGATAAGTACGCTCTAAGAGTTATTGCAATCACAACTTTTTTCCCTCAAAATTTGACATAACCACATCTAAGAAAAATGAGGAACTACGTTTTTTCAGTAAGTGATAAAAGTTACATTCGTAAAGAAATTTGAATAATGTTTCAGACGATCAAGTGCGCCATCAATATTTTCATTACGCAAATATAATTGACGAAAATATGTCCTCGTTTTTTTTTATTTATTTTTTTTTTTAAGAATCTAACTATAAGTCTTGAAAATAATAAATAATGTCACACTCTTTTAAAATAATTTAGACTCTGTGACACCATTTTCACAACTATTGCTTGTAACAAAACATGGCTGTCAAACGATACAAACAAGTGTATATAAATGCAAATAATAATATGGACTAATACATAAATAAATAATCGAACGCAATCGGGACGTTCAATTATCGTGACATCTCTCGGCTGAAATTGATGCATGCATGAAAATGTAGGAGGGTTATCTCAAAGTGCAAGATTACAACTGAATGCTAATAAATACAGCATTTAAATGGTCATTATTTGTGACAAAAAATATCAGACCAATTTAGAATAAATTGCGTTCTATACATTAAAAATATGAATTCATTACTAAGGAGTAGACAAACCTAACTGAAGGTATGATGTGTATCAAACAGCCGTTTTGCTCTTTTATGATGTTTCTTGTAACTCGTTACTAACATTTGACAATTTTGTGGAGGGCTTTAGAGATGTTCTGTCTGAAAACATTGTTGGGGAACCCGTCTATGCCCGTGTTTCCCTCATCACATCCTTTCCTCTCATAGGCGTCCCCTTGGGGACTAGACACAAACCTGTCCTTGAACAAAGCTGAAGCATCGAAATATTCTCCTCTAATCATCCAATGCAACCCAACTCATGCATTGAAATATTAGTCCCTAAGGGTTATGAACCACCAGAAAAATTATATTTTTAAATTTAACTTTCTCAGCCGAAGATGATGGTCTCAGATACAATAACCATAGAGCTACAAACTCCGTTTTCATCACCAGAAAATAATACTTTAAAAAGACATTAAACTGTGATTTGATTTTCGTTGCTGTATTAGAAGCCAAACTGTTCAACACGTTCTTACAAGTCAAAACAACGTTAACATACGTCATACTGTGCCATTAATTTGTCATTTGGCATAAAAAACGCTCTGTTCGAAAGTGAAAGCACCGTGTGATTCCAGTGATACCGCATGGCTCAAAAGCCAGTGACTCGGCTTGCAAATGCAAATTATGCCATGAGATTATGACACATTAATATGCGATTATTGCATTACAATAGTTCTTGTTGATGTTCCATTAAATCTGAATTAGTCCAGATTCTACATATGGGCAATATTAATATTAAATACCACTAATAGGCATGATAATCCAGCTTAGCTTCACTTAATCAAGAACGACATTGCATGCTGCTGCGTTTATAGCCTACTGTCCCACAACGCTGCTTTTCAGAAGTTAGCATATCTGTAAAGTGTGCAAAAACTATTTTTAAAGGTTTCTTTGTAAGGTCCCACAAACGCGGGGGGTGTCAGTTAAAGAGTAAGCCCCTCATATCCTTCGAGAGCAAGCGTCTACCTCCCCAAAGCGCTCATAAATTAAAAAATAACACACTTAATATTCCGAATTTTTCATTCTTTGTGTTTAGAAGCTTTTTTCCCCTGTAATTAAAAACTGTATGCACTGTAAATGCTCAAAGCCTTTTATGGATAAACCACCAACATTTTCTAATGGAATACACAATGGTGCTATATTTAAGCATATTGTTTTCTCCTTTCTGTCTTGATTTAATTCATTCTTGAAGCTGTATTTTATTTCTCTTCTTCTATATGTTTCGAATGGCTGATAGTTGATTTACATTTTTGTTCTATTTCCGCTTCTTGCTTAGTCATCGATTTTACTTTTCATCTCTCTTCATCATCCACTAACAACATTGGTAATTTTATTCAGAGACCTCTTCTTTCAGCTATGAAATTATTTAACGTGCGCATATCCGACAAGGGACTCACGGTTCTAAATCCCTCCTTTCGTAAAATTGTACAACACATGACAAAGTATAGCCCAACGCTTACTCGTAATAAATTTGTTCTACCATAAAACGATGTTTAAAGCATTTGATCTCTTTATAAAGAGGGGAAACTTAAGCGTAAAACTTACAAAATTAAAATATTTCAGAAAGAAATATATTTTGTTGTGCGGTGTTTTTGGGCCGAAAATCATTTGCACAAAAACGAGTTTTAAACTAGGGCTGATGGAAAGTCCAGAAGTAGGGAGTGAGATATACCTAACTAAGGGGTGCAATGGAAGTTAGAAGAATAAAAGACAGCAGAATAACCCAGAGATAATGTTGGGATGAAGAAGGAAAGGAAAGTTTAAGGAACAGTGATGGATGAATGCAGTAAGAGGCACGGCAAATAAATTGATGGAAAAGACCCAAGACACAGAACTATTTAAGAAATAATGGTTTTAGGCTGTAGGATAATCTTAAATTGTGTGTTATTATTATAATTATTGCGCCAAGATTTCCTAAGTGTCCTTGTTAATGTGGGTAATATGTTAAAACGCATTTATACAGAGATAGACAAGTTCAATGGGGTTATCTCACATTAAAGGCAACTAAATACAAAGTGACTAAAATAAACCGTTTCAATTCGAAGAAATCAAGATCGGCACTTTAACTGGAACACTCAGTGAATGAACCTATAGGGTGTCCCCAATTATAAAAACAATGTCATTTTCAAAATGTGTTCCAGACTAGCGCCACACTACTCTAATGAGCATTAAAATTGATTAGGTACTCTTAATACCAAACCCCATGGATAGGGATGTTACAGAACTTTACGCAATATACAGAAGTGCAATTGACACCAACAGCTTCAGACAATGAGCATTGAGAATAATCAATCTCAGAAGAAAGGTGACTTTGTATACGTAGGTTCATTAGGACCTATATGACAAATTGGGAGGGAATAGAGATATGAGGAACATTTGTTGGTAAACAGTCTATGTACCATGGTAATCGTATTCTGGCCCTTTCTGATAGTCAAACTGCTCTTCGAGTGCTTGATTCTTGCCTATTCAATTCAAAACTAGTACGAGACAGTCTTCAAACACTGATGGTTCTGTCAGCGAAAACTCTGTGGTGTTGAGCAAGGGAGCAAGGCCACCGGGAATGAACAAAGTGGCCAAGAAGGGGGCGTCTAACTCTTATATTGGACCTGAACCAGCCGGCGATGTTATTAAATCCGTAGCAAAAACAGCAATACGGTTAAGGGCCAGGGAGCAACACAAGACACGATGGTCCAATTATTCCGAACAAACTCTTGGGAAATTTGTTTGTCAATGGACCTAATCCTACACTTACCAAAACAATTCTGAAGTTAGGAAGGAAGAAGTTAAGACGAGTGATGGGACATGCCATTTTAGAAGAACCAATTTTCAGACTTTGTGAATAATATTACGAAACTGCGAAGCACATACTCTTTGAGTGTGAGGTTATGGAGAGAAGGAGATATCAGCTCTTCGATCCGCAACCATACCACAATATGGAGTATTAGGAGTAAAGGCTCTGGACCTTAAAGACAGATTTCTGTCTTTAAGTGGTCTGGGATTGTACAAAAAGCCTATGGCTGAAGTACGAGAATCTATAAGCTCGCTCGCTCGCTCGCTCGCGCTCTCTCTCTCTCTCTCTCTCTCACACACACACACACACACACACACACATATATATATCCTCTCAATTATACTATTTTCTTTTATCAATGTATTTGGCATATAAAAAAAAAAAGAAATAAAGTCAGTTAGTGTCAACAGCAAGTATAAGACTTGAAAATTCTATCTTTAAAGAATGAGTAATTATAGTGCTTATTGCATCAACCAATCTTTGCCTACACTACCACTGCTTGCAAGTTCGCCATGTCGAATACTAAACCAGTTATCTACCACAAAGAAAAATACTTACGTGATTTAATGCTACGGAATTGCAGATTGAGCAACCGCCAAAACATTTAGAAATATTTTATGTTTAAAACTGGTAATACATAAATACTTGTAAATGAAGCAGTTACAGAGACTGTTTTCTTTCCGCGCTTAAACCAACTGTAACATAAGGTCTACTAATTTCGTATGAAATGCTCCTCCTGCCTAAAAGAAAAAAGTTAGTACCGCCAAACTTCACAGGCAAGACAACGCAAATAAGAGAAGGATGCTGTGACTGGCGTCGCATCAACATCAAACACCGACAACGGCGTCGGGAGATGGCGCCAGGTGCGAAATACTCGCTCCAAACGCTTCACGCTCATGAACACGGTAATTGCTTGGAAAATAATTAAGGCGCAATTATGTGACTAATTTTAAAATCGTTAGCACTAGCAGCAGTGGGAACAGCTAGTTAAATACTCGGTAGCAAGAACTGCGCTCGGTCCGACCATGGAGGAGCGCGCGCTGGTGACAGCATGGAATCCAAGCAACCGTGAAATTAATATCAAGCAAGGGTGGGCAGGACGCGGGTAATTCATGGACATCACGCTATTTACCGTAAAATGAAATATTACACATTGGGTTTTTGCTCTCCTTTACTCGCCTCAGTGCCTACTTCCTTTTTTAGTCAGCATCCCAGTGAACCGGAGTACAAGATATGACCTTTGAGATTAATGAAGCGGGCTATGAATGTCCTTAATACAGTTCCGAGGTAAGACAGCAAAGCACGGACTACCAAAAGGTCACAGAACCTGTCACACCCACGACACGTGAGTGTCTTAACCCCACATTTTAATGTTTTACATTCACATCACCTGACAGAAGTCTTGCCCATTTATCATTTTCAGCAGCTTCAAAACTTGTACATTTTTGAATGACAACATTGCATACTGTAGTTCCTCCTCAAAGATTGACATACAATGTCCGTTCATGTTTTATAAGACGAACATCCTATTGAATTTCTTTCGTTGTTTCTTTCAATTGTGAGATAATGTGCCCAGGTAAGGCACATTTTTGTTTCCAGTTTTCATCCTTTGCTTTATAATAGTCAACGATACGATTTCAAGCAGGAAGTTAAGAATATAATTGATTAGTTCCTCATAAGCACGCTACATGATATTGTAACGATTCAAATTTATAAATTTTAGTAACTTCTATACTGAGTTTAAAACAATTGTAAATAATACAGGACATACATAACAATATTTATATTAATGTATAATGTAATTATTGTATAACATTAAAAACGAGATTCATATGACATTTTATATGTGAAAATTATAAAAATATAGTAATAAAATAAATATAAATGTCCATTTTATGATGAATTACCTACTCCGAAGTTGTCATCTTTTATTATACTTATAACACCATTGTATGGATAGATGTTATTTACTTCGTTTGTCCACTGCTACTGTTGTTAGCCAAGATGAATTTACTACAAATAATTGCCAGTAGAATGTTTGTGAAAGTAGGTCGGAGACCGAGTTTTATGTATTCTGCAATGAAGATGAACGATCGATTCAGCTGACAGTAATACATAAACTATTTCCTTAATATTAGCGATTTTGAGCAATATAAAGACTTCAAAAAAAGCATAAACATTGGCTATGAATTAATAATACAAGTACCTGTGTCTAATATAAGCCAATGCTTTTATTTGTATATTTTCATTACACATGGGTGAATTTCCTTTTAATATTTCGGTTACTTGAGACCATTTTATATTTTGGCACATAATACAGTGTTCTTGAATAACCGTAGTAGATACCTTCATTGCTTCAGACACCAGTTTATCAGCACTTCAGAAGTGTCTTCATGTAGGATACTTGTAAATATTTTCTTTAGCTTCAAACCGTAGAACCGTATTTTCTTTCTAGTAAAAGTCGTCTTTTATAAGCGTCACTTAATAAGAAATACTCAATATTGAGACCATATCGGCTCTCATCCATATAGCCATCTCTGAACTCAGCTTCATTTGTCTTGATCCCCCGGGAAAGTTATTCCTTTGTTTATGCAAAAAGTTGAACTTTCAAAACAATTGCTCCGCTCATGTTTAGCTATACACGGACGAGCAGCTCAGTTGGTTAGAGAGTCGGTTTTTTTTTTTTTTTGATTGATTTATTTATGGACACTCTTTAACATCTCAGGTCATCAGCGTCCCATTCAACTCAGGGCGTGAAACGGCCGACAAATTTTGCTCAGAGCCCTCTCTTTCAGGCTTGAGGTTCTAGAGAGTCGGTACAAGGTAGAAGATCCGTGGTTCGAATCCAGAATTTTTCAAGTTAGATTCCTTTCCATAGGTTGCTTTGACTTATCACATACTTGGTATGTTCCAAGACGACTTATCTCGTTATGGAATATAAAATCAACCTTAGGAGAACATATTAAAAGTAATATCGCAATTTCGTTTTTCTCGTGTGGTCTTTTAATATTTACACAAAATGTAAAGTTTTACCACAAAAATGCTGTTAAGATTGCACTATTGTGGTTTAATATTCGTTGTAAAAAACAGTGATTTCTAAAATGATAAAAAAAAACAACATAACCTTACAATATTATATTATGTTCAGCAACTGCTGCCTTTATTGTTCCTCAACGTTAAATCTTCTTCAAAAAAAAACTTTATTCTTGACGTTAATTTTTTAACAATACAAGAAAAATGATTGAACTCCATTACTCTATATTATAGTACGTACTTTTCCAAATCTAATAAGCAGTGTACAAAAGTCATGTGTATTTATGTGGAAATTCTTTCGATAGTTTTGAAGACATAACAGCTCCAAGTCACTCTTCTCCTAAGCAAACACGTTTTCTGCCGTTCTTTTTCTAACCGAAAGCTTTTGTAGTGCCTACAAGAGCTAATCCGACGTCTCTTTCAATGTAATCCCTAATAATCCCAAAGCCCCGATACAACTACAAAGAAAGTTAGGCCAAGAAATAAAAAGGAAAACGGGTCGAAGACTGTGAATGCCAGAAGGCTTTTGCGGATTGTTGTTTTAAAAAAGAAAGTGAAGTAATCGGTTCACTCAACTCTGTTGATATCCGAGTGTCTCTTCTGTTCTGGATGTATTTTATCTCCAGCGTAGTTAAGACCAGATACACTCATCTGTTGCGTTGTAACAAAATGTTTCATTTCGCAAGAATATGGCTTGTTTCGTTTGACCAGGAATGTGTCTAAAAAGTGCCACTGTACTGTTTTCTACCATTTTTATAATTCTGTGATAAATCATATGTATTGGTTCAAATACTGAGAAAGATATTAATGCGTTTACGAAACATTTAGAACTGCTTTCTCTGTAAATATAATAAGTGTACAGCAAAAAACGTTTTTGAATTTGGGGCCGTCTCTAAAACATAATATTTATAGTTAACATGAGCGTTGTTTAAAATAAAATATATTTATGATTACCCTTAGCTTTTTGGATAATTAACATGAATACTTAAATAGCAATTAGTATATACTCCAAATAAGCCTACAAGATGATATTCCTAAAGTGTGCATGTAAGTCTGATACAGTCCATTGTTTCCAAAAGTGATTGCCAAATTAGCTTTATGTAACTTGTAATTTGCTTGTAATCGATATTTAGCTTTTCTGTCTTATGAATGGTGACTTCCATACAAAAGACACGAAACAGATAATATTTTATAAAACATAAATATTGTCTCTTTGTTACAAAAGGTTTTTAACTATAATTATACCATTCACATAATGGAATATTTCTATTTTTTCTTTTTGATGAATGTTCCCCAAACATGTAATTGTTGTTCCGAGAAATCTAAATTTATAACTATTCACCTGTTTTATTCTCGACAGCCAGTTTAAATAGAATTGAATCCTTGGCATTGAAAGGCCATGTTTTTTTTTACTTTTTTAACATATCTTTTCATATTATATTTGGTAGATATGTTATATAGGTCATAAGAGTTCTTTCGGTATATTATTTGAGGTAAATTGGTTGATTATGAACAAAAATCTTGTCAATATGCAATTTTTATTATTTCAATTTATGTGAACAGTATATATATTTAAAGTTTCAAAATATATTAATCAATATCCTTAACATTTACCAGGTTTTGGTTAATTCTAAAAGTGTGTGCATTTCCTTAAATCAAAGCGATTCAAAAAATAAAGAAAATAATTAAGAGTGCAAATACTGTGATCCTCTTACTATAAAATATAATAAGAAAATATAAAGTTTACACTAGATTATAAAAGTAATTCATCAAATCACAAACGAAAACATAAGACGCCTACATATCCCTGAAGCAGTTATTCAAAGAGAGTACTCGTACTTTTCAAAGGGACCTAGGGATTGAAG
Source organism: Metallyticus violacea (assembly GCA_030762175.1). Taxonomy (NCBI): domain Eukaryota; kingdom Metazoa; phylum Arthropoda; class Insecta; order Mantodea; family Metallyticidae; genus Metallyticus; species Metallyticus violacea. The sequence continues at coordinate 51,406,452 of CM060840.1, read as the reverse complement.
TACGGCCTGAACAACTCCCGATCATTTTGTGGAAAGTAGGCACAAAACATTTAAAGTCAATTAAGCAAAATTTAAATAAGCACGAGCTTCAAATCCTCTCTAGTTTATAGATTCCAGATTTACAGGGCAGAAAAATAAACACTCATTAATGTGCTATGGAAATATCCCCCTAAGCGCTATCTGGGAGCTAAAATCAACAATAAAACCCATAATTAAACATGAAAATATTGACAGAACAAATAAAGAGGGGAAAGTTTTAGGAATCTTTAAAGCGATTCATGAATACATAGCGAAATATACTTAAATATTAATTCAGTCATAATGAGTAATATTCCATTAAAAATTCTGAATGAAAAGCCCTCCAGATCTGAAGGAAAATAAACATTTTTGATCACTAATCAGTTCAACAATGCTTTGCGGCATGAATATCAACGGTCTAAAAACGATACCCCAAGTTTCCAGTAGCTACGTGAAGCCTATCGTTATTAACTTAAAAGAGCAATATTACTATCCTGTTTCAGGCAAGTCCAAACTGCTCATGTCTAACTAGATCCTGAGAGGATTTGTGATCGCTTTGAAATTATATAATTATGAAAGCGCTAATTAACGTTACACATTCATTGATTGGGTTTATTTATGGGCGCTCTTTAACATCTCAGGTCATTCAAATCAGTGCGTGAAACGGCGGACAAAATTTCCTCAAGAGGCTCGTTTTTCAGGCTTGAGGTTCTTTTTCGTGCCGTAAATCTAGGACACGAGACCTACAGCTTAGCTTTACTTCCCTTCCCCTGCTTAGGAGTTTTACGCCCGAAAAATCTATCGATTGTGGCCTGGTTTGCATCCGCGATCTTGGGTTTAGGAGGCAAGTGTAGTTACCCTAGACCACCAGAACCGACACGCTACACATTCAAAACGTATAGTGCTATATGTAGTTTAACTAAACTGTATTTAAACGGAAGGAGATTGGAAAGTTATATTGGGAACTAAAAGAGATAGGAATAAGTCGAATGGAAAGCTGCAACTCAATAATATAAGTAAAGATGCAATATTTAAAAATGTCATATTCTAAACTTTGATGAACATAGTACTGTACTGTTTAGGCATGATTTCATTTTTTGTAAATGATGGGTAAAATCTTTCATTTTATGTTTCTGAAATCTTTAAATGTTCGTTTCGTCTATAGCATATTTCAATCGAGTTTAGAGCAGGTGAACATTTGCTGTTGAGAGCTGGCTTTTGGAGTTCTCAAAATTAGACATGATGTTGCTAATATCGTGTATAAAAATAAAAAAATTAAAATAAACATCTGAGTTTAGAGAGTGCGAATTTTGCAAGCACGATTCTTAGTACAAATGTACTTTATAGAATGTATAATATAAATGTATGAATTAAGAAATTTGTTAACATACGGCAATATGACGGGTAGGATTAACTTCATTTTATAGTTAAATTTGTTACGCAAAATATTTGAAAACCGATATAGTGTGGAATCATTTAAAAATGACAGATTGGAAGTTCCGTAGCCAACACACACCAGTAGCAAAGAAGAAAGTTTGTTGTTACTGCGACAGGTTTCAAATAACATTCTACTCTTACTGTAAATAAATTTATAATTTAATTTATCTTGAAATATAATATCAGATTGTTAACAAAAGCCTATACTGGGTAAACGAGAAAAGATGCCATTAGCTAATTTATTTATTTGTTTTATTTATGGACGCTCTTAAACTCGCAAACCATCAGCGTCCGGTTCAATTAAGGACGTCAAACGCCGATAAATTTTGCTCAGAGGCCTCTTCTTTCAGGCTTCAGGTTCTTTTACGTGCCGTAAATACGGGATCTACGGCTTTGCCTCCCTTCCGAAAAAAAATCCATTGACCCTGAAACATGATCTTGGGTCTCCGAGGTAAGTATGTTTGAGGTTCAAAAAAAAAAAGTTTTGCGCATTTTTAATGGTTTTGTTAAAATGATTAGTATATGGCATATTATAAGACATAATATAACAGCACTGTTTGTCTTCGCTTTTTGCTTTAGCGACTTATTTCGCCACAATTTAGTGTTTTTGTTTTATATACATTTTTCTAATTTTAAACCGGAGATCGGTATTGCGACAGAGGCTGACGGTAATGAACTGGAGGAGTTCTATGTACTCGAAGTGCACGAGCTGCGAAAACTGAGCACTTGCATGTAGAGGTAGAAGTTTTCAAATGACGTTGTTTCTACTTGCACCTTTATATATACGGAAGCAATCACGGCAACATTCACCAAATGTTAAAATAAATGCCAATATTTCATTTGTACTGTACTGCTCCAAAATATTTAATAAATGAGTTTCAGATTTATTTCGTTTTATTGAATGGCTACATAAAAACATTAATGCTTTGTTTTATTTCACTGGTAGTTTAACTAACATATATTTTATTGCTGTTTACTTTAATTACGTATAAGTTAATTTTTAATTGCAATACATTTATTTTATTGTATTCTTTAATTCAAATTTAAAAGAAATTTCTTTCATTTTTGGTATTTTCATTAAACGTTAAAAGTTTCGCTGCAAATACACGGATGAACTGTCTTAGGAAGTAAATACCCTAATCAAACATTAATACCACCCTGTAGCCAATTGGTGTAACATAATCGCTTTTCCGATATTTAATAGCAACAAAATGGTACCGTGGGGCAGTGGTCACACTTCCTTTCCACCACAAACTGAACCTCGCGTATATCATTCCAGTAGCTACAAAAGCAAGAAGCGGCGGCCAGACGTCTCTTTTTTCCAAAATATTTTTCTACAAATCTATAAAACATCGAAGAAAAGTATTCATACATCTTTTCATTGTCCTATTCGAGATTTCTTTCGGTTGAAAGGATGATATAAATACGCGGTATATGAATACCAAGCTGGCATATGTTATAGAAATGAAAAATGAGACCCGGACTTTGAACTAAGAACTGTGTTTTCAATACTTCTAAATTCAAGAGGTAAATTTTCGGGTCTCCGCCAAGAAGTAAACAAGCCAGGAGCACTTTGTGATTCCCAAACATTATACCATTCATTGGCAAAAATCGAGAATGCATCAGCAAACTATACTCGCTATTGCCAGTCAGTTGATCGGTATGACTTCGTGAGAATTCTGATAAATCAAATCCTTAATTTTATATCAAAAAGTGAAACAATGCTATTAAGTTAGAGCCAATTTTGCACGAGTATGATAATTACTTCAGTTCAAACCGAAATATTGTTTTGTGTCTATACGCATACTGCAAGCATTCGACCTCATGGGAACATTCCGTTTTGAGTCGCCAAAGAAATTTGTTCTTTACTTCGGATTGACCGCTCGCGTTCTTGTTAGCGGCTGTTAAGAAAACGATGCTCGAATGTTTTTGTGTGCATCTTTTTCTCAATAACGAGTTTAACAGTAGCCTTAAATTTAATTGTAATGTTTATATAGCTTAAACTTTAATATAATATGGTGTTCTAGAATTTCTCGGCCTGACTCGAGAGATGTCGTGAAGATGGCCAAATTACTACCATCCTTTAGATGGCGCATTATAAAGTTTCAGACGCATTAAGTGCAGTCACAGGTTTGTGACTATCACGTAAACAAACTACTGTTAACATTACTACAAAATACGAGCTGTGATAAGTACTTCGTTTTGAAAGGTTCAATCTCAAATACAAATGGGAGTTAGATACCACATCAAGGATTCTTTCCCTTCGTTTTCGACGATTAAAAAGTGGGTTGCTGGTCCTACATCCATTCAAGATAATGGGCGCTCAGGGCGTCCCAAAACTGCTACGACCGATAACATTGTGATAAAAAAAAAATCAGAATGTTGTCCGTACTCAATGACCGCCGAAAGAAGGTAAGCGATTTGACCGAAATTGCAAACACCTCGATAGTTCGTGTTCACTACATTTTACACGAAGTTTTGGAAATGAGAAAGTTTTACGCTCGATGGATGCCGCGTTTGTTAACAATGAACCTAAAACGCATTGCAATGAACCTTTTGCCAGAATGTTTAGACTTGTTTAAACATAATTCCAGCGAGTTTCTCAGACGTTTCACAACAGTAGATGAAACATGAATTCGTCACTACACGCCAGAGACGAGACAGTCCAAAGAGCGAATAGCAACAGGTGAATGTGCACCAAAGAAAGCAAAAACGGTTCCATTTGCAGGAAAAGTCATGGCTACGTATTTCTACGTATCTCATGGTATGGGTCTCGTAGAGTAGCTTCAGAATGGCCGAACCATCGCCGGGGTGCTTCACTATTGGACGAAAGGATGCTGCTATTCAGACTAAACGTTCACATCTTTATGAAAAAGATTCTCTTACATTAAGATAATGCGCCTTAACACGTGTCTGGAAATTGTTGCTGAAAAACTGCATGACCTTCGTTTTCAAGTGCTTGCACATCCGTCATATTCGCCGGATTTGGCTTCCAGGGATTACTTTTTGTTCCCAAACCTTAGGAAATAGGTGGACGAAGATTCGCATCATACGATAAGGTTGAAGCTGAGACAGACGCTTATTTTTCATAGTTAGACAAATATTTTACCGAGAGTATTAAAAAGCTGCAAAATCATTGGACTAAATGAATTGATATACAAGATGAATATGCTGAAAAAAAATTCTGTTAAATCTTACGTTTTTTTTTTTTTTTTTGATCAGGCCAAGAACTTTTGGAACGCCCCCCGTAATTAGTAAAAGTGAATATCCTGTTATCCTTTTATTTTTGTGAGGTTTTAGCTGTATGACTTAAAATTTACTATTTGAATGCTTAATCCACTGAGACCATTGGACTAGAGCTTTAAGAAACAAATGTTTTACACTGGGACCGGTTACTTCACACTGTGAATGGGATTCTATGTGCATATTCTTCGTTCGAAGGCCAAATGAATGAATGTGTTTAACGCCCGTTTTTGGTACAGAGGCACCATAGGCGATGGACATTAACATGTATGAAATGAAATGATATATTGGGAAAGGATTTATTTTTAAGGAATCGTTCCAGGCCTAAGGTTAGGGTATCTCCCCGGCATTTGCCATTTATGAGCACTGAGGAAAACCTGGGAAAGGTTTTCAGGGAGGACGGTTCTGGCGGAATTCGAACCCCAGACCTCGAGCTCACGAGTGCGCGCCTTTAAGACCTCAGGCACCCGTGGCGGTTCCGAAGGTCAACATATTTCCCTATTATCATTTAAAGTATACGAAATTAAAATGGCGATATTTAATCCGGCTGTACGAAGATGATATGGTATTGTTATCTTTTCACATTACACAAAACAAGCGCGTTATCAAGAAAAGGGTGGGATTGCCACTAGCTCGAAGGGAAATCGAAAGTCTAGGACAGTTTATTGGAAAGTAAGTCATTCTTCATGTGCTCTAAAACAAAATAAAAGGGCGCGATTTTTCCAGGAGCATCGCGCTAATGTGGGACTGCTAGTACAGCTGTGCTAATGGAAAGAGATCTGGGGTGAGGTGCTATCGTCTCCGATAGACATGGTAGGTGGAAGAGATTCATGTGAGGAAACAAGACTGCCGGAAGTACAGCAACTGGAACTGCTACTCTAAGTTGTGCCACTAACTCCTTCGGGTCCCCAACGGAGCGGAAAAGAAAGGGGAAAAAAGTGGAGCGAAAAAGAGGTAAAAGATGTGTTGCTAGGTAGACAGAACGCAATGGTACGTACTCAGAGGAAACTGGAGTTGAGGTGAATTATGGACAAGAAAAAGAAAAAAAAAAAAAAAAAAAAAAAAGAGGGAGAGAGAGAGAGCCTATTATGTTTTGAAATATTGTGGTAGTTAGGAAAGCGGCAACTGTGGGAATTGGCAAAGCACGCAAGAAAGTAAAGGTCGGCAGCCGCTTCATTTGCTGCTGCGATGCAAACGTATATATCAAGACTTGTGATTGATAAGCCTTCTGTGTCCTTAGCAACAAAACATTGTTTGCAGCTTTATCGAAAACATGAGTATTTCTCAAGCAAGTGGGACAAAAGAATTTAGCGGGAAACCTGTTGAACCGGAGGAATTTGGATTACTTCCAAGCCAAACGCAAAATCTGTATTCATGAGAGCACGCAGAAAGGGCACAAAGAACAAACAGACCTTGCCAACTGAAAACTCTCCTTCAAACTGGAATGGATTATGTCGTATTTCAAACATGCGTAGGCTTCATTTGTAATTGATCACACGAATTAAACACGTTCTTTTAAAACCCGCTTTATTCCGATAAAAAGATGCAGCGGGTAACTACGTACAAACACTACTCATGAATTAAACAGTGAATCGTTAATCTTTTCGATAAGTTCTCCAAGAAATCAGAACACACATTAAGACAAAAACTATTTTAAATCCACTGCGCATTATAGATGAGGTACTAATTTTTCTTATCAGCTTATACATTTTGTTAGTTTCATCGGTTTTGGAACGTCATATGAACTTTTCTGCGATTAATTCGATTAAGAAAAAGCTGTACAAATTTGATCATCTGGTATTTATTATTTATAAGAGAAGCTGTCTGTTGCATTTCGGATCAGCTGATTCGTTCTCAAAACGCTCGGTATCTTGCAGTTTCTAAACAAGTGTTGTTCAAGTTCCACTCCTTTTTAAATTTATAATAAAAGTGTTTTTTTTTTTCACACAAACCGTGTGTGAATTAGAATCGGACAGGCAATATGCAGGTTACGGCTGGAACTCGAACCACCCTGCCGAAACTCTTTCTTCTGGACTACTGTGTCTTCTTTCACTACAACCGCGAATCTCTCCCCTACTCTGGATACCTTGAAGGTTATTGCAGAGGTTTTATCTTTAAGAGGGGACTCAAAATGGTATCCAAGGCTTCATAGTTAGCCACAATATAAAGTTTAACACAGTGAGGTTATTAGCTGCATGCTGGAGGGAGCGGATCTCAAGGCAGTACAATGCATGTGTCTGTAGTTTGAGGGAAGTTGGCAGCGAGAAATTGTGCGTTTGTGTGTTAACTATCCTTCGTTAGCTATGCCTATACATAAATAAATATCTTAAAGGGTTTTACGTAAGACACATGTAAAAACGATATCTTGTGGAAAAGCGATAAAGTGAATTGCTGTGGAAAAGCGATAAAGTGAATTGCAAGAAAAATCCTCGCAATCGTGTTCCAAGTAGAGAAATTGCTAGCGAACATGTTAAAAAGTTACGAGAGACATTTTTTCAATGAAAAGAAACTTGTTCCAAACCGCCGTATTCTTACAAAAGAAAAGTTACATCAAATAAGGAATTTTCTAAGTATAGGCCGACAATGTATTGCCCCTGAGGGACATCATTTTTAACATTTATTATAACACTAGTTATTGTTTATTATTGACGCAGTATTATTTTATGATTTAAGTCAAAGAATAAATAATAAAATAAAAAACTAATTTAAACTTGAATACTTTATCTTTCTTTTAAGCAGCCGCAATCAGGAGACCCGTACCTCAAATAACCTTACCATAGTACGGGTACGATCCGTAGTCCAGTTCTCGAAATTTTCCTATGTGACAACAATTCCACCCTCAGGTCTGTTAGAACCAAATATGTTTAGTATAACCTTAGAAGAGTTCAAGATATATAGACTCAGGTGTGGTAGTATAGGGCACGGTAGCTCAGATTGTAAGAGCATAGGCCGGTAATTATGGCTAACTCCGATTTCGAACATTTATCGTTAAAATAAAAGCCGAAACTTCCTCCTTTCATATTTTTTAATCATTTTCCACGCTCCTAAGTATTAGTTGTCAATATGTCAATCTTTTTCGTGCTGCTGAGCTGAAAAATGTTACTTTCAGGTTGTATTTTATTTGATACTAAAAGTGAAACTCAATTACTGTGCGAGGTGTAGTACCGTATTGTATAAAAACAATGTTTTCGATATCACGATGCTGTCTGTAATGTTGGCATTACGGTATGTTCCAGCATTCCAAAATATCGTTGTCCGTTTACTATTACTGTTTTCATTTCTTCATAAAAATATACTATTGTGAAATGTGACGTAAAATCACACGAGACAGTAACCTTGACATCATTCTAAGGAGAATCTACTTTCGACCTTTGCTGAAAGATGAAAAAATCAAGAAGAAAATAACCAAATGGGAGTACAAATAGCCACTGCAGTCCATGGTCTAAAATATTGCCCAATTAAGAGGGCAAATACAAAATAATTGGATTATCTGGAGTCGCATTATACATATTCTCTGTTCTGAATGACAATCATGGTATCTATTATTCTCATCACTGCTCCGTGACACAGCTGACATGGCACGTTAAAGCTGTGAGCTTCACAGGGACTTGAACGTTACTGTTTCTGCATTCTGCCTAAATCAGAGAGAAAGGAAGACATGCTCCTTCTAAAGGATTCACCTGGAATGACAAGAGAGGCAGCTGCTTGTTCCGGTCCAATGCACTAAGTCTCTCTAACGTCGCAAACTATGCGAATCTCGTGCACTGCTGACAACTCGAGAAATCAAGCGAACGGCATTTGTCTGTCAAACAAACAAATGACGGATCCCAGGACAAGGAAATCACTGGTTTAAATACGTGGCACTTGAGAAGCCCTCTGTTACTTATAAATATATAGCAATGGTGTTTAATTCTAAACGTAACTAAAATATATAATAATTTAAAGGAGGAATCTCACTTTTCAATTCCCATTAAAAAACATAGTTAATATATCTAAAGGCAATCCCAAGTTTCAAAAGACTACAGCTTTGGTAAATTTTTAGATTCTGCAAAAATATAAACATGAATTTGTTGGTAAAGAAATGGGACAATATTATACAAGAATGAACAAGAAAAAGTTAAATATGGCTACCACTCAATCAATGTTCAATACGAAAAATAGTCGCTCTCCTATTTAAAACTGCATTAGTAAGTGCATTTTCTAGCAATTTTTAATTACATCGATTGTTTCAGTTCACGAGGGGTAGGTCCACTAAGAAACGCCTTTTTTTGAGGTAAGTCTATAGACAGAGCCAACCGGTAGTATACCTGGTGACTTGGAGGCCAACTGTTCCAAAATGCCTTCTAATTACATCCCCAAATGTGTTTTCACGATATTGTGTGAGATGGAGCACCATCTTGCATAAAACAAATGTTTTCGATATCATGACATGACAATGTGTTGCAGCATTCCAAAATATCGCTGTCTGTTTACCATTACAATTTTCATTTGGCCATTTTTTCTTTTTTCATAGAAATAAGGCCTTATTATGAAATATGATGTAAAATCACACCAGGCAGTAACCTTGACATCATGAAATCCTTAGCGAACAATTATGTTCCGATTATTTTCGGCCCAAATTCTGCAATTGTGAGCGTTTACTTTTTAAATTGTTAAGCATTTGTGCCATTTGTCCATAAGAATTTGTTTAACCATTCAAATTTATTCTGAATTTCTGCTAATATTTGTAAACTGAAAATTACGTAAATCTTCTTATCTTATTCTACGAGTTCAAAAATCTTTTTATTTTACAGGAATAGACACAAAGCTGTCTTCTCAGAAGTCTATCCTCTCAGAAAAAGTCATCCCCAAACGACTTGCAACATCCTAGACTTCATGTGAATCTAAAATTGCACCCAATTCATATTCTAATACTTTCGGTTTATCAGATTGCTTTTTATCGATACTACACCAGTTTTCTCATTTTTTCAACTGTTTATGAAATGAATAAACAGAACAGCGTTCTTTTCTCAACCATGTAAATTTTGAAATCTCAGGCATTACAATATTGTGATTGCATTCATAATAGCACTGAAAGAAAACAATGCGAAATCGCAAAGGCAAAATTATTCTAAAGATTACTTTTCGAAATTACTGCCAATATTTCAAACCACAATTCTTTACACAAGCGTGAAACAATTACCACAGCAACGAAAGTTAAACAAATCACATGGAAATAAAAACGTAATTCCATCTAAAACAAAGTGGTATCTACAGGGAACCAAACTATTAATATGTACAGCAGATATGATGGGGCCTTAATTTAAAAGATTCCTACGTATTAGTCTCATTTTGATAGGTTAATTATTTTTATAAAATAATATAAATTACTTTTAAATGTTAAGACCAAATTATTATTACTGAATATGAAGTAAGTTTGTGCATGAATAGAAGCACCCTTTTATGTTTAATTAAACAATTTGCGCTTTCATTTTCTCATCCCCGCTTTATCTCGCTCTTTATTCGCCAACTTATCACAATGAGTCTTGTCAACTGCAGTGCTGAATGAAAGCAGAAAGTTATCCGCTAAACGCAGAATTCGAAAATCAGACGAATCAGCAATCTTGCAGACAAAAATTGTACTAAATGAATATAGTAGGCGATGCATTTCTCTTAATGATCATCATTTTAAATGAAAAGACTGCCTTTTATTTTGTGCGCAAGAAATTCGTTTCAGAAGGTCTACCTACTTATTATAAAATATTCTTAATATAAAGCATTTTAACTGCATACTTTTAATTTGTCAGAATATTTTATGCTTAAGGAAGATTATTGCCTTAATGTTCAAATGTTAAACTATTAGGTACTGTAATTACTGTCCCATGTATTTCTGAAACCCTCTACTTTTGAATGAAAATGCAAAATTTATTTTTCTTAAAACAAAACGCAAAAATAGGAATGTTTATAATTCTATATGCTGAACAAGGTGGAACGTTTCATTTGGAAAAAAAAAAAACTATATTATCTGAGAAAAGGGATAATTTACACGGAGAACTGAAGTTCTGAAACATTACCTTTTTGAAAAGAAAACTATGGAGTTGTGACATAGAACCATTGTGTTGTACAGAATGGGCCCTCTTTTTCCTCCCAATGAGATACTTGAGAATTTCATTCTGCATATATGATACCAGAACTCCAATGCACCGCATGTGATTTTCACAGAAAATAAATTCCATTATTTTAATTCAAAATCAGGAAATTTCAGAAAAGAAATTTCTCATTTCAAAATGTGATTTTTTCCCTAATATTGTAATTACATAACATTAGATATAATTGTCAAACATAAATAAGTAGAAGAGGATTTTACATGCTTACTGAGATGATATATGGCTCTAAAATATTACTTTTCCTTCAAATGATGCCCCGCTGCTAATAAGTCCTATGCGGCAGAAACTGACTGCTCAGCGCTTAGAGTGTGCTGGGTGCCTAAGTTTAGGATACCTCCCCGGCATTTGCTATTTATGAGGACTAAAGAAAACCTGGAAAAAAACTCAGTCAGGGAGGATGGTCCTGGCGGGGTTCGTACTGCAGACCTCCCGCGCCTTAACGACACCTAGGCCACCCGTGGCGTGTGTTGGTTACCGAGCTACTATACAAGTTCAAGTGTTTCAAAGTAATCAACTTTAGAATCCGTCCTGGTGGTGTAGTGGTAACCATACTTGCCTTCCAAGCCCAAGATCGATGGTTCAAACCTGGTTAGGATCGATGGATTTTTTCGGGCCTAAAATCCTAAGTATGGCTTCCTTCGGAAGGAAAGTAAAGCCGTGGGTCCCGTGTAGTACATTTACGGCACGAAAAAGAACCTCAAGCCTGAAAGAAGAGGCCTCTGAGCAAAATTTATGGGTCGTTTCACGCTCTGAATTGCAAGGACACTGATGACCTGAGACATTAAAGAGAGTCCGTAAATAAACCAAATCAACAACAAAAATTAGTAACTTTAGAAAAATTAATAAGTGCAACTGTTACTTTAAAACAAAATCAAATAGTCTAAAGATAGTCTAATTTTAACAAACTAAGCACGAAAATGTTCAGCAAAATGAAAAATAAAGGAATAAACAAAATTAAGATGCATTTTTTTTTTAAATTTCTAAGTGTTCCATTGTACTATACTATAGTACAATGGAACTATACTGTACTGTACTGTACTATAAACTTTGTGAAAGTTACGGTATTCTTTTTCCAACTTTTTTCAATAATATACTAATATCTGTATATTATTTAACACGACAGCGTCACTGTGTACTATTTTTTATTTGTAATAAATTAAGTACATTTATGGAAGTTTTTCTACAGTTATTTGCACATTACAAAAGGTTCACCTTTACAAGAAAGAATTGAAAGATTATCTGCAGATCATCCAGACATTTAAAGCGATTAATGTAGGACAGTCGCATACATTTGTTTGCTTCTTGGTTGCATTCCAATCAATAACATCACCAAGAACACTGCAAACACCCAGCATAGCTACGCCAGAGAGGTTGTCGAACAATTCAGGAGTAGAGTTTAGACACGTTATTCAGAGATAATATTGTGAGGTCCAAGCCGATGCATCAAAAGTCAGTCACATATGTCGCAGGGATGTTATGCATTTTCCATAACTTAACTTTGACCGCATAGCGTCCTCGCGCATATTAGTTCAAACTGACAGAACTTAACAATAAAAGAACTAATGTAGATCTGTTTATTTGTTTATTCTCATTTGCAACCTTATGTTTCTAATTCTGTCCTTACCTATAGGTAACAAAATGTTCCCCCAGTATATAAAAATTCATAAAATACCGCATCTTAACATTTTATAATAAATTAAAGCCAGTAAAACTTTTGTCAATTGGCATTTTGTTCACTGCAGAGTATGGTGAAATGTGCACAGAAAATAACCACGCAAAACTGAGAGACCAACGGCTTTACTTCATACTGAATGCATATATTCCCTTGTAAAATCCGTTTACCCATTAAATGAATAAAATCTCAGCAGTCGAATAAAATATTTTTATAATATATGTAAATTATTTCCATTTATAAATACCCATCTCCTTGGGAATTTACTCGATTTGCATTATTGGGCATGGCTGAGGTACATAATCTCTAACACTGTTTATTATACTATAACTAATGAGAAATATTTTAAAAGATATTAATATTTCAGTGATGTATGAGTGTAGCGCTATGCCTAAGCGGAGTTTTGAATCGATTAGTTCCGTAACGCGTGCAAAAATCAATTTATCGAAGAAGCAGTATTACCACCCTAGATATATATTTTGCAAGCGGGAGGTCCTATGCCGCATTCTTAAAGCTTGTGTCAGAGAGTTTCTGCCCTGGTGCCCCATTCTCATTAACTCGATCCCCAGATTTAATTAAAAGTGTCGCGCACAACAGAGGGTATGCAATGTATTTCGGAACACTTTTTAAAATAAAAAAAACTTTAGTGAGCTTCATACCTGACACATTCAGGAGTTGCATTTTTTCTTAAGATACTTTTGGGAGAAAACAATTGAAAAAGTTTCCTGGTTACTCGCAAAGGGAATTATGACGCACCAGAGATTCCCCTATGTAGGATATGTAGGATCTTTGAAGTTCGCCCCAATGAGAAAAATTCAAATCCTGCATTTTTGAGTAGCCTGAATAACTAAAGCGGAAGAACACTTTCCAGGTATAAATTGATTAACTTGTATTAATTAAAAGAGATTCGGTCTAGTCTGAAACGAGATCCAAGTTCCATCCTTTGACGTATCAGAAAAGTGTGCTCCCAGATTAACTTATTTTATTAGTATTTAACCTATTTCAATATCTAATGATGGATTGACTTAACTTTTCTCTTGGAGTTGACAAAAACATTCAATGATAAAAAAATAAATAAATAATTTTTTTAAAAAATGAATTCATATATAATTAATCATTTAATATCCCTATCAATCATTAAAGTAGAACTTTTCTATAATAAATTCTTCAGATATAATATAGTAAACTTTAGAATGCACATTATGCTCAAACTCAAGTTGCAGCTAAAAGTAACTCACATTAAGAACTTACTGCACTCTCATTTTATATCAGGTTTTTCCTTCTCCTACCGTGCCGTGTGTATCATTATCGTCTTCTTATGGAGCTTATCACTGCCCTAGATTTCAGGTCTCTGAATAGATTAATTTACTTCCAAATACTGTGCGTTACTACACGTATCTCCTTTGTCAACAAAACCTTCCCCCTTCCCATCCCCTTGATATTTGTTCACGCCAGGAAGATTGGTCAGCAGGCAGTTTACTCCTATCGGTTGAAATAGATATCGAACATTCTAGAACCTAGTGATATAACCTTTCTGGCTTGCTCGCCCCTATCTCCGTGTTTAATGAAATAGATCGCTTGAGGGTAAATAGACATGTTTTAACCATACGTTCTAAATTGGTAGGTTCGGAGCCTTCTCCGACAGCTAGACCCAGAGTCCCAGTTACGCGGTTGATCATCTTTTATTATTGTGTTGTTAATGCGCATTTAATGCACTGGACTAAAGTTTCCTAATGATAGTTTGCTAATTCAGCAGGAAACTTTGTAATATAAAGCCACGTTGTTGAAATTGTTGCAATTTGAGCCTGACGCCAAAGCTTTGTTCGTTACAAACGTATAAGAATTTATAAAGTGTTTGAGCCCCGTTAATGGTTTGTCAAAGTTTTAAAGAATATTTGTATATTAAGCGTGGGTTTGTTTCAAGGATGTACACTTATTTAAATGTTACATTGATGCATTCCGTCTTTACACAAGCGCCATTTTTTAATTTATTCTTCTCCCATCTTGGAAAATTACCTTTTCACTGCAATATTTTAGGAGTGTTATCTTCTGGCATACTTCCAAGTTGACTTTTTTCGGGTATCAACAGGAGAGAATCAAATGTATGTATAATTATATTACGTAATTTGGTAACAGAGACCCGAGAGTATTTTAATTTGTTTTATTTTGTTTACTCACGAACGCTCTTTAACATCTCAGGTCATCAGCGTCCCATTCGAATTAGGGCGTAGAATTTTTTTTCAGGCTTGAGGTTCTTTTTCGTGCCGTAATTGTACGACACGGGACTCGCGGTTTTACTTCCCTTTGGAAGGAAGTCATACTTAGGATTTTTACGCCCGATCGAACCCGCGACCTTGGGTTTAGGAGGCAAGTACGGCATCCACTACACCACCAGGACCGACAACAGACAGTGTTTCAGGTAAATGTTTGGTATTTTGAGACATAATCGAAGTTTTTAAGTTTTTAATTGTTCTCCTATGTGTCCCTATTTTTTTTTTTTTTCTCCCTGCCTCCATCCAAAACGGCAACATTTCTATAGATTTGCAAAAGGTCATTTATTAGTTTGTAGTATTTGCTAGCATACTCTAGAATAACCAATGTGATATTGCAGGCTTTAGTGCAATCATTGAACTATTAGGGGAGAAAAGAAGCATAAAGAACATGCCAATATTATTATAGGAAATGCAGTGTTTGTAAACGTGCTCCGCATGAGAGCCTCAAAGCAACATAAGAAGAAAATTGAAACTTCGAAAGAAATTTGGTTGCATGGCAACCCACCCATCTTCTAAAACGCTTTGTTCCCTTCCACCCGTTTCCTTTACCGCTTTTAAAATTCTAAAAGCTCCGGAATGTAATACTTCAGTCGGGCGATGGCAAGAACATAAAGTCTCTAATGACGGCCATATATAAGACCGTGCAATATTTATTCGAGAAGAGACACTTTCCTCGCATGTGCTTTCCCTCGTTTTTTTCCATCAGCCGGCTACAACAAAGTGGCGGTAATGCTAGTCGTTTCTGAGAGTTATTGCATCAACACGTATATTGCGACACAAATGAAAACCTCACCACTTACACTGGTGCAAACGCCCTTCCTCATTAAGGGTTGCAACGCACACAAAGGTTGTAAAACAAATGAATATATTTTGAAGGACAGACTACAAAAGAACAACTAAATAACAGATTAGCCTTGTACTTCAACTTCATAGTAGTATCAAAATATATTTGAACTTATCATCTGACAATTTTGTTTATTATTGTCAATCTTTTTTGTATTTAAATGTGATTTTCACACAAAGCATGTGTTGGCTAGGATTTAAAAACAGTGTTAGATGCGATGCATTCGAGACCGTGAATTGACATGTAGGGCATTCTTACTGACAGTTAACCGTAATTTCCTCTATTTTAACTAAAAATGTTACTAGGTTTAGTTTCCACTTTTCTTTTCCCGAGTTCAAAATGGTGCTTTTAGTGAGAAATAGCCCTTCGAGTGCGCACCAGTGGATTCCTGATGGTCTAGTTTAGCCATATTTGCCTCATAGAAAAACAGCGGATTTAATCTCGGATAGGGTCGATGGATGCATTTAAAAAGCATAAAAGTAAAGCAGTGGGTCTCGTGTCATACATTTACGGCACGAAAAAGAACCTCAAACTCGAAGGAAGAGGCCTCTGAGCAAAATTTATCGGCCATTCCACGCCCTGATTTGAATGGAACGCTGATGATTCCGAGATGTTAAAGAGCGTCCATAAATAAACTAAATAAGGAGACAATGAAGAGATACTAATAAATATTTCTCTTTTCATTTTGTAAATACGTTCAGTATGCTTTGCTAACTGGTCTATGAAAGTTATTGCAAAAATCGGCGCTCTAAATACAAATTATTGTGAGGAACTAAATAGAGTAAAGACAATTAAAAATGAAAACAAATTTGGTATTTTCTAAAATTTCTTCCTTAATAACCAGAAAATATAACTAATTTTATATACTTAATCTTACATATTTAAAGAGTGGAACGTTATAAAGACTACATATGGTAAAAACAAAAGCTGAGTACAAGCAATAATAAGTTTAAAATTGCAGTATCAGTCCAAATAAATATTGTGTCAGGTTTCTTAGACTATACAAAGTAATTAGCAATCAAACAGCACAAAGAATGAACAGTATCGAATGGTGAATTATAAAAAGGGTCTAGGCACTAAATATATATAAATAAAAGAACACTAAAACTACATGGAAGTACAGGGAGGTTATTTGTATTACGAGCCTGCATGAGCGCAGCTGCATACTTAGAGAAGTCAATCGTCAAGTCATATAATGCATATGTAGGTAGAAGCTTGTAGTTAGTTTGAGGGAGGCTTTGACAGTGAGTGATTGTGCGCTCGCTGTTACTCGGTGTGTGCCAATTGTTCTTTGTTAGTTATACTACAACATAAATACAATGTTGAGGAAAGAGCTTTTTGTCCGATACATCGAACCGCCGTGTTCTTACGGAAGAAAAGTTGAATGAAACGTAGAAATTTCCCATACAGAAGCCAGCAATGTACTGTCACAGAGTAACGTTATTTTCTAAAGTTCTTATTGTGCAAGCTAGAGGTTATTTTCTAAAGTTCTTATTGTGCAAGCTAGAGGTTATTTTTTATCATAATATTTAAATCCTTAAAGCTCTATGCTTTCAGTAAAAGTATAAATATTTAAAACTTTACGCGAGACGGTTTTATCTTCCTTTTTCTGGATATGGGGGCTGCACATGCGGATCGAAATTCTAACTACCTATTATAGGCATTCTGGCATGCCAAAGAGCAAAATACCAAACAACCTTATTTTAAACAATTTAGTAATGTAACTTACAGTAAGAGCAAAAAGTGACACTCCTTCAATAGATGGTTAGTAAAATGCACAAATCTAGCAAAATCATCATGTCATATTATTAAGGAATTAAATGAATTGCACAACGTAATTATATAATCTCATTAAAAGGTGTTTTACATTAATAGGAATATACTTTACTGCGCACTGGTTCCTATTACCTCCTTTTTCTGATTTCCTGCAGCAGTATATTACATGCTCACTCAATGCTAGTAAAGAGGCGAAAATTCAAACGTCACTGCTAATTCTTAGATACCAAACGAGGGCAAAACAAAGAAAAGATAAAGACATACATTTGGCTTGTATCTAACTTATCTTCGGGTATTGACATCCAGCTTTTTTGCGGATGTCTGCAATAGCATAAGGGGTTAAATTGGGCCCAAGAAGAGCCTCAGTCTCATTTCTATTGTTACGAAGCACTGCGCAATGCAAACTTAAACATAATTGTTTTCGTGCTATAACTTTTAGGATTTCTCTATCTAATCTGAATATTATTAATGTATTTCTAACGGAAAGGTTTTAAAACTCATTAGAACTGCTAATTTTGAAAATAATTCTAAACACTACTATGTTTAATGTGTCTGGAAATGACCCGGTAAACGATAAAAGTTCTAAATCAGTTGCTGATATCAACTACTGCTGAAAATTAATACCGGCTGCACGCCAAGCAGTAATTAATTTCGGCTTTATTTTTGCGCGTTGTAATTAATTAGCAGTCAGTACATAGTGAGGGTTAGAATATTTTATGTCCTTTTTGACTATGTTGAGCACAATTCATTTGACAGAGAAGGCGTTGACATCCCGTCAGTCAGAGTAACCACGAACATGACGTCACAGGTGTTAATAGCATGCTCTGCATGACATGTTCTTTGTGTCTAGGGTACCAGTAGACACAAGCTACCTCTCTGCAGAAAGAATAACAAATGTCACTTTAACAATGTGCTGTCTATGGTTCCAGTGGCAAAGCTGCAATGCAAAATATTTTATCACTATATTCACATTCGAAAGATTATTCACAATGCACCCTGAAGAACTGAAATGTTTAAACAGAGTAATCTATGACCGTTAGTCAATCCGCCTGGAAACCGAGACCATGACGTTTTTCAATCCTGTTGCCTCAATTTGTGCATATATTTTTAGCCTCCTGGTGTTATCTAACGTATATGAAAATGTAAAATAACTTAATCCAGGTTTCAATGTACAAATTAAATGAATATTGAGGCAAATATAGGCGGTATTAATGCATTGGCAATGCTACAGAGCGTTGCATATATATTATTAAAGCATTGTCAATGCATTATTGCTGTATGATGCTTAACGGTTGGGCAGGAAAATCAGATAAGATGGACAAGGGCAGAGTGGGAGAAAGTCAGAAAAACGGTAAGTGGTTAAGAGATGGCGTAGCGTGGCGTAGCATCAGGTCAGTTTCAATGATGAAAGAAGAATAGTGAAAGAAGCATATAGTGCAATATCAGCTCTGGTGAACCAATAAAAACATTTAAATTACACATTTTAATGTGAAAAAATTGAAAATAATAAACACGTGTGGGTATATCTTTACGCTACACACGTGCTTCTGTTGAATTTGATCCGTTGTTTTGTTAGTATCCAACATTTCATTCGGAAACATGCCCACCTCCCATGAGATGAGTTGATTACCAAAGAGAAAGTTGACTTACACTTATTTTCCTACGGAAGTTCCTTCCTTATCACAATGTTTTAGGTTCTTTTAGATTTGGTTGGAAAGGGACTTATCGTCGCAAAACCCCCACCCATGTCGTTAGGAAATTTTAGAAGATTTACCTGGGGCGCGACATATGCTTATTAAATTCACAGACCGTTTGAAAAATATCCTATTTAAAATCTGGTGAATCTATTAAACGAGAAATGTTAAAATTATAATTTCTTGAACGCCGTACATCCTTTACTCAGAAGTGATAACAAATGAGAAGCACGTGCAATTCTTTTCGAATGACGCCAAAGTTACTCAAGTTATGAAAACATTACTATATGAAAGAACAAGAACAAGATAAGCGGCACGTGATAACATCCTAAGTAATCTTATTCAAAAGTAAATTCCTAAAGTTTTCGGCACACTCTTTGAGTAACGTAGCCATGGTCTAATGCTAAGCTAAATGTAGCAGCACATTAATTTAAAAAAATATGTTTGTTACAATTATTATAATTCATCCATGTAGCAGTTTTGTGGGACCGTACGTGCTCTACAAGAAATACATGAAATTGCACGAGCCAATATTTAACTCTTAAAGGTCAATCTGGCAATCAAAATATGTATATACTAAAAAGATGAAATGAATAAAGAGAGGGCAAAAATTAAAGGTAAAAATACACAAAGAAAATGAAAAGAAAAACATTACAAAACTAAAAAGTTACACCATTAAATTTATGTGTGTGTGTGTGTGTGTGTGTGTGTGTGTGTGTGTGTGTGTGTGTGTGTGTGTAAATATCTCCAAAATAGTGCGTCTAACGTTCTCCTAACCCCCCTTCCCTTCGCGGTTGTCTGCCTTCACTTGTCTGAGCTGTCTCACTTTGTTTAAAAATTTACCTACACTCTCTTCTTCCTGAGGGTCAGCAAAGTCCAACACTGCCACTGTCCTCTCCCCCCGTTAACAAACGGACACGGTAAATATCCTTTCCTCCATTCCTCCGTTCCCTGAATTTGTTCCAAGAGTCTTTCTGCGCACATATATGGCAGATTCTCGTACCATCTCCGACTGTTATTTTGGTTGTCCACCACGCACCTAACCTAAACCAAGCGAGCCCCCGTTATTGCCGAGTTTGGCCCCTTTTGGAAGTAACGCTCCATTCCTCACCCTATTTTCAGTTCCGACTGTACTGTAGCGAAAAATGTTTGCACATTCCGAGAGTCATCTGTCTATTCATGTTCCTCAGGCGTTTCTTAATTTTCCTCCAAGGCCCCCCCCCTCCTGTTTCTCCGCCCTGCAATTCAAATGTTACCAAATACTCAATTTTTGAAAATTTCATCTAATTACTTGTTTATTTTTATATGTTCGTAAGTTTTAAAACACCTTGCTAAGAGGATAACAAGATTTGCACGCCGTATTAAAGAACAAAAAATATTGATATTCCACATGGCAGTTTGGCAAGAATTGCTGTAACGCTCGCATGTAAACAAAAACTTTCAAGAATAATGAAAGAATCGATCGTTGGTCAGCACCTTTCCCTCTGTTATCTCCTCTCTAATTGTCAGCAGTTACAATGTACTTGACACCATCTGCGTTGAATTTCACCGTTCTTTAGATATTTTACATCCCTAATTGCAATTACTGGTAAAAATAATTCTTCTTTCCCTATTCCATTGTGTCCTTTCTGGCGTCTGCCGCCATCTTCTATACTGTTTATGTTCATTGCCAGCTTATTAAAACTGTTGAAAACTTTTTTTCCTAGCTTCCCATTATTTTCTTCAAGTATTCTTCTCTTTCTATCCTTGGTCCTCCTCTTCTAAATCCTTTCCTTCTATACTTCTTTCACATTTCTTAAGATATGTCATTTAAGCTGCCGTTATGTTTTATTAGCATTGAACTAGTGAACGATAGTAGAAAAATAATGAATAATGTTTGCATATGTTTGTTGTCCTGTTCACATCTTTTTCCCGAATTAGAATTTTGGTAATTAGTTAGTAGACATCGTATATCTTCAATCTTGTCATAGAATTTAAATGTCGCATGTACCAGCTTTTAGTCACTCTCATTTTGCAATATGAGATACAAAAATAATTTGAACAGGCTATAATAATAATAAATTTGACTGTGAGACTTTTGCATCTGCTACGTTATTAAAAAGATTCTCAAAAGTACAAAAAATATTGGAATGAAGAAAAATAATAAACATGGCATAGTATTATACGTAATGCTTTCGCTTTAATGAGGTACATAAATAACATCGATAAATTCCATTCCCCTGAGTAGTAAACATTTAGCAAATCTTCATAATTTAACAAAATATTACTGGTTTTGCATTTTCAGAGGTATTTTATGTGTAAACCACCATGGCTTGTTAATCTAATAACAACGTAAGAGTATGAAGTAACATAATCCAATAAGCTCCATTTAATTGCCTAAGTGTTTAATTACATTAACATAATAAATCTTGCTTTAAAATAATTAATAACGCACCTTGTCACTTTAATGGGTTATAATTATGACCCTCAAGCGAGTAGGGTTTATTACATGGGGAGATATAAATTGTGTCTTTATCCTCTATTTTCGGAACAAGTACCGTACAAGTCTTGATTTCATGCACTCCCAATTTCGTGTTGTTTTTATTTTTCTCCCTCCAATCCGTATCTTTGATGTACAAGCAGACAGAAAGGTATATGAATCCTACGATCCCAGACAGCTCTGAACTTAAATGATACTCGTAATGTTTGAGAGTTTCTGCATATCGGGTGGTTCTTGGGTGTCATTTTAATGATCGTAAAAATAAAACCTCCACGGTATCAGGAACGATCTTTATCTGATTTTGAAAATTCCCAGAGTTCCAAATGGCAAAATTTTCAAGCAACACTTGCCCCCCCCCCCCCCCCCCCAATAGCAGAGAGTGCATGTATTCAGCTCAGAAAATGCTTAAAAACTGCATTATATGAACTTATGCACCGTTTACTGATTAGTCCAAATATTCAGTATACGGATATTAGTGGAATTGTCGATATAATGTACTATCGATTGATAACTGTATCAACCAGCAAAAATAAAAACATTACTGTACACTTGAACATAACGGAAAGCTGGAAATCTCTGCTAGGGATGTGAAAGGGCTGTTAAATACATGCGAATTATGCAAACTCTATCTCGCACAGTGCGAGAGACATCTGCATTCCACATGTGATTTCGATGACCCAGGAAAGCCAGTATGAAGTACCCAGGACATCAGAAGACGGTGTGTGTGCCAAGGCCTTCGGGAGATAAGAGATTTATCGTGTTATTAAATAAGTCCGCTGCACGGATAATTAATCTCCTTCATTCGCAGCAGTACTGTGCTCCGCAAAGCGCACTTTTCCCATGGGAGGCTTGCTACATCGGCTTGCTACTCTGGCGCAATATTTCATGCAATTTAAAGTCCCCCACGAGGTCCACGGATACAATCCTAGGTTTATACCGAGCTCTTACTCTCCGACTTAACCCCAACTGCAACACTGCGTCATCAATCTTCCCGATTTCTGAGCGGGCTAAACGTGCAATATGTCATTCACTTCTAAGCAAAGACAGTGTTTGTGTATTTGCTTTAAAAATCTTCCATATGGAATGGCATTTATTACTGCCACTAACTGTCACAAGATTCTTAAAAAAATGTAGCGTTTACAAAAACCCTGTTCATTAAACTAAATAAGATTAATGTACCCAGAAAAGGAGCGAGCCAGTTTCAATTTATTACCTTTCAAGCACTCTTAAACACACATTCTGTGAATACCAACGAACCCCATCTACTGTGTTACTAGCGATATGAGCCACAGTCTCGAAAACCGGCAAGTAAATAAATCAATTTCTTTTATAATGTTTCTGATAATTTCAGTAATGTACAACAGTCATGCAAAAGGAGTCTACGAATTCTGCAAAACTTTAATTTGTTACCGACCTATTAAAGGTCAAAATAATTACTGAAACAAGCGGACTTTTTTTTTTGGCTATTTTGAATTTAGCATTCAACTGGCTGCACTGCGGCAGTTCTCATAAGTCCAAATCGATAGTTCACCGTTTGTTGTATCATAGATACACAGGCCAACGAGTGAAATAAAACAAATATGACGTAGAGAAAGATAGATTGCTCAAGAATGAAGGTAGCCGAGGAGAATTATAAAATATTGCAGGGAAAATGTAAGGATAATAGACCAAAGACAGTGCGGTCTGGTTTTTTGTTACTTCGGAAAAGCAAAACAAATCTTAAGTTGTAAATTTTACATTAAAGTAGCAAGACAAAACATTCATAGCATTGAAAAGGCATCCACTCCGCATGGGATTCCCTTTGAATGGACATAAGGTCAAAAAAAAAAAAAAGTATTCTCAGATCAGAGCCATTATAGAGAATCTGACTAATGATGAATAGACCTCACCTTCTTATACGAAACAGGCCCAGATCATCCAAATACTTTTATTGCATGGTTTGAGGTTCAGAATCATTGGTTCCAGTTGATGTAATGAAGACGGAAACATATTATGATACTTTAGTACTTCTTTTCAACTGAGGTTGGGATATTGCAAGAAATATTTCAACGGCAACAATACAGTCTGGGAACTCCTGCGATACAAACCTTACAGAACGTACATCAAAAACCCAGATCATTATAAGCCCGCGTTTTGTCGGATTTAAAACCGACGTTTCCCTTAACATGTGAGCTTCTTCTGCTTCCTATACGCTGTATCCTGCTCCAAAATGGAGGTGAAGTACCGCTTTTTTGCTACTTATTGGTCGTATTGGCTAATGCAGGCGCGTCCTGTTAACAACGTTTTCCCGACGCAGTCTGCCATCTGTTTATATTGTTTAGTTCTTTGAATATTTTTATTCTTTCACGTAAATTGTCGCTAGTAGTTCTATGTTGTTGAAGTCTATAGGATGCCCCTGTTGATAAGACATGTTCGGTTAAGGCGGACTTTCTTGTGGATTTTATTTTAGGCTTTAAATCACGACAAGCCGCGGCTTTCAGAAGCCAACGCATCCATCGCGTCTAAACGTTGCCAAATAATATTGTTCAATTACATTGTCTAGATAATAGTGCATATATTTCACTACAAATTAGGATGTAAATGAAACTCTTCTTTCTGGTTTAATACCTAAAGCACTTACAATAAATTTAAGCGATGTTACAGTTTGATTTTTACAATGTAGAATCTGAGATTAGGAAACAAAGAATCAATCTGTGCACTAGAAAGACAAATACACATTTAACTCTTAAAAATAGAATAAAGTAAACATCGCATGTCGGATGAGAGGTAAGATGAACGTTGAAGAAAAAACAAACAAAAACTATGAACCAATTTTGTGTCGATTCTCGAAATAAACATCTGAGAAATGTTTTTAAAGTTGGAAAAGAAAATGTTCATGCATGGGGTACTGATGACAAGCCATAATATTTAATATGATAAAGAAATTAATAGAAAAATGTGGGAAATGGAGCTTGAACTAAACTGTCAAAAACAAATAACATGATGTAAAGGCAGACTAAAAAGACTTGTGTTTAAAGGGGGTAAAGAAGAATGAAGCATAGAATCAGTATACTTAAGAATTAAAATAGTTAAAAATGGAAGCCCTGAAGATGATATATACAATGAATGTCAGCAATATGAAAATTAAAATGCATTCTGTACAGACAATATACTGATATTGTCTGCACAATTGCAATTGCAATTATAAAATGTACACAGCATACGGTCAGAACGCTAGAATTTAAATTTTAAAACAAAAGTAAAATTACATTCTATAGACATTAATTTCTGGTGACGTAAGATTGCAAAAATTGAAAATATTATTACAAGAGAATTGAGTTTCTTTTTGAATCTGTAAAAGCAGCAGCCTGGTATGCTTTGGAAACTACTGGATGATAACGTGTTGAAAAATGTGTTTGATGGACACAATAGGATAGAAAGACAAGAGGATGGAAAATAACAAGAAAATGACAGAAACAAGATTAGAAGATGAGCCTGGGAAGACAGAGAACGACAGATAAAGTGCAGAAATGTGTTAAAGGCACTGTAAAAATATGAATGTAGAAGGAATAATTACTATAGCAGGACATTTTAATATTGCAAGGAATATGATTTAAATGGAAAAGTGTTGAATCTTCATTTGTCTACCTACCCAGAGCTTAAATGTTCAGCAAAATTCAGATAAACATTTTCTATGTGCAAAGCAATTAATTACAAATGTATTTTATATTTAGTATTTCATGTCCTTCTTATCAGAAAATTAGAGAAAGGTACTAACTATGAGATCTCGCATACAGCCAAGCGGTTATTAAGGCTCTTAGCATCATCAGATCTAGTACCATCAGGGCCCTGTTCCTTAAAGGTATAGACTAACGCATTATGTGTGTCCTTTTAAAGTATAAAGTTGTAACTTTCTGCTCCACAAAAGTGCACAACGCCTTTAAAAGTATTAGTAAAGAATTACATCTGATATCATAAAAGAGCATGATGGAGACACAGCTGTTACCAGACGTCATACCTTCAATTATGTTCACTCCTTTGTAATAATTTCGCTCAATACGCTAAACGATTATCGTTCCTGAGATATTAAGCTAACATTGTTCGTACAAATAATGATATTTAAATGCGCATAAACATCCGTTTTACGGCACAAAAAGCGATGTTCCCAATATTTATTTATTGTGCATTTGATACTTTATTTTATATGAATTTTATTGTTGGGGAATCACGTTTTCGTTATAAGCAAAAACTGTTAAAATGCTGTCAAAAGAGACTAAATTATTTATTTTAAAAGAAAATGAGGCAAGGAAAAAACTGTTCGTGGCATTTAGCGAGAGCCTAAAGAATAACATTAGCTATACCAGACATAAGTGCTGCTTTGATTGCACTTTACCTAAAACGGTCATTGTATTCAAATACTTAATTACACTTTCTTTATATATTCCCCCTATCATCACTATTTTCGCTATTACTGAATCACATATTTGGATTAACTAATTCTCATATGAGACCCGACCCTACATTACCTAAGAAGAACAAGAATGACTTGTCGAAAATACCTAGTACACGAATATCAGCAGCCGTGAATTTACACCAAGAGTGCTCTTGTTGGACGAAATGAGTCCACAGCGAAATGCATTATGAGATTAGTGCATCCAGTAGAACGAACACACAGACATGGAGGATTCCAACTGCCCAATCAAACAACCAAACGAGAACAGAGATCATTTCAGCATGGCTAATATAAACTATATGTTGCAATTTTAATCGCCAGCGATGTATTCCTACACTTAATGAGAAATCTACAAGATTAAGGAGCATACAAATACAAACAGAACAAAAATAATTTACACAATTTTAAGTATGGTGTTGCAAGTTCAAGTATAGAAGAAACCTTTTTGGTGCACAATTCTACTAATAACTACAGGTAACAACTGTACAGACTTGGAAACTATTAGACTATGTAGTTCACAGTGTTAACAAACTCTGGGACATGTCGCCAGCAACGTTCCGCATTCTTGATGTAGGTGCCAGGGCATGTTGGTATTAGAAGGATTGAGATACAGGATGATTTGAGAAGAAAGATTCGGGTGATAAATTTTTTTGGTCATAACTGTTGATGGGAATCACTAAAGAGTGTGGAAGGAGAGAAGTTAACCTACCTAAGGACAACAGCACAACATCTTCAGGCCCGGTTTCGGCAATCTAATTAAAGTCGCAGAATGGATTAAATTGAGATATGTCTTTTAGTAGACATTGAAGGCTCTAAATGCACAAACGTGAAATACAGGAGGAAACCTCAACATATGCCTTGTGCTTCTGCGATGCTCTAATTGTGAGAAGCTTTTCTCTTGTGTTTCAAATAATGGGGATCAATGGATCAATTGGCAGCCTAAGTGCATATAGGCTTCACGCATATCTGTCATCTATAGGGTACGCCTTCGCATACTTTTGGTTATAAGAGGAATTAGATTTTTTACCAAATCCTATGAGAAAGTAAGCAATAAAGACTGTATAAAATGATAGAATTTGCTAAATGGGGAAAGCTTCAAGAGAAACCTCGTAAACTTTTCACATCAAAAAGCAGGTTATAAACGTTTCAGAAACCAAACGCTGCTTAAATTTAAAGATAAGAAATGTGACTGAGATGTGCATTGAGTGTGAAAGTCGTTTTTCGTTTCGCTGTAGATACTCTTACAGCAATGTGCAATATCACGTAACATTCAATATTCACAAGCGTGGGCGACCACGTATCCTTCCAGCGCCTGCGAAGCAATAAAAAGAATCACTTGCAGTAAATCTAGCTGGAACAAAAGATCTGGCGGTAGAGATGCAATATATTCAGTCATATAAGAAATGAATATTCTGAATACGACGACAAACTCTTTAGAAACATAAAAAAGAGGAAATAAAGTGCACTAGAGGATATGGTTTTGTTTGTATTGAATACTGAAGGGAATAAAACTATACCTCAGCCCTATTCCACAAATATATACGATGTAGTTGTACAAGACCTTGTAAAGTATAATGCTGTAACTTTTTGTTTCACAAAACAATATACAAGCCTTGCAAAGTGTTAGTAAAAGTAACGGATTTGTCACAAAAGAACAAAATGGAAGAAGAGCTGATTGCCATCTTGAATTAAATCCACTGCTTTGGGTATAAATTCGTATTTCTTTACGTACAGAACATGCTATATTAATGTGATGTTTTTTATCGGAAATAATATCCATTTAAATACTTTATTATGCTCTTGCAATATCCAAATGTGGTCTTCTACTTTAAAATAACCGTCGTAAATTCTAATGCATGTTGTACAATGGTGTCTATCGTTTATTTTATTAGTCAATTTATCTTGTTTTGCAATCGCATTTTCCTTACAAGCAAAAATTGTGAAAATAATTATTTTCGCGGCATTAAGCGTGAACCTTAAAAACAACATTAAGATACTGCATTGGCATATGAACATGAAAGACCAATATCAGTGACAAATCGCACTTTAATTGCACTTAATTTAAAATGTTCAGTACTCAAATACTGCTTAATTCTTTCTTTATGTACAAACCCATTCTAAACATTCTAATCACTTTCGTTATTACTGGATCACATATAAAGACCAGCTGATTCCACAAATTATTATAAAGCTATTAAAAATTGCTAGTAGCTGAAGTTAATATATCTATACCTGATGAGAAATCTATACAAATTACGAGCCCACGAATAAAAGGAACAATTCTGTAGAACAAACTAAAAATCACTTATAATATTTATTGGTTTATTTATCGACGCTCTTTAATATCTAAGTCTTCAGCGTCCCATTAAATTCAGGGTGAAATGACCGATAAATCTTGCTCACAGACCTCTTATTTTAGAACTGTAATTCTTTTACGTGCCGTAAACCTACAATGAATCCACGGCCTTATTTCTCTTCCGAAGGAAGACATACTTAGGATTTTTATGCCCGAAAAAAATCCATCGACCCTGGCCGGACTGAACCCGCGATCTTGAGTCTACGAGTCAAATATAATTATATAAGTGTGGAGTTATAAAGTACAAGTGTAGAAGAAAGATTTACGGAATACAAGTCTAGCAATAACTGCAGGTTACAAGTGCATTCTTGTACTGTATTAGACCGTGCATTCGTGAATCTCGGCCTCGGAAGGAAAATTTATAACCTAAGGATTAAAGTTCTTGGTCAATATCATTTAAACGCTGCATATAATACTTTTTAGGAAAGTAAATTTTATAGGAAGGAGGGAAAATGTATCTATAAATGTTAACGTGGAAAGGGTTGGTTTTCATTACGTGGCTCCCCCAGCTGGAGACAACATAACTACTAATTAGCTGTTAACTCTGCGTGGTAAGAGCCTCAGTCTGGACGAGAGACTCTTTATAGTAAGAAATGCATTACTAAGAGGCATTTCGTTTTGTTGTTGTTCCGCAGAGCTTGTTACTGCAACAACTTCTGCATTACGCTCTTTATTGTGTTAGCGGTAAAAAAAGAATAATAATAATAATAATAATAAAAGGAATTGAACATGTCTGCATGAGCTTCTCACAGATGCGTGGCTCACAAAGCTTTTATGGGTAAAAATATTCACAAAACCATAATGATTAAAGAAGAACGTAAATTGCACCTTGAGCTGTTACCACCCCTACGTTATGTACTGTATTTTTGTCATTCAAACGCTGAAGAACAGCGTACTTTTGCTAGAGACTTGTAAACTAGAGACTGCTTTGTAAACAGTAAAGTTAAGTTTTCCCTGCATCATTTCAAATGAATGAGACGGTTTGCTGTTTTCAGTAACAAGTATGAGTATTTGCTGAATTCGTTCTTTTAGGTCCATTTTCGTGTGTATTATTTATGTTCATGAACTCTGCAATTTACTGTCCACGCTCTTAATGAGCAGTATGAAGAGGTTCCGTAAATAATTTTCGTCATAAAAGCTCTTAAGTGATCCACTATAAGGCTTATAAATAAATAAAAAGGGGGGAGTAATGTGCAATCAATAAGACAAAGCATAAAAATATAAGTAGGATTTAACTTAGAAAGCACCGAGTGGGATAAGTCAGGCATTAACGTCTGGGACTCACATTTGGGAGGTTCAAGATCCTTGGAGTCTGCCATTCTGATCTTTATTTCTTTAATGGTTTCCCTGGTCGCTTAGGGGAATATGTTTCCTTTCCAAAAATATTCCATTCTTCCCTTTCATATTAATTGATTCCGTTGGTTCTGTTACAGAGTCGAAAGTGCTAAGGAAAGGTGGGCTGGTGCGGTATGACGGTGGCTTGCCCCGTTATCTGGTATGGAAGGGGATCTCCCGAAGGGCTCAAACTCCTTGGAGGAGGCACTGTCAGTGTCGGGATATAATATCTGGAAACAATGTTAGGGAACTCCTGTACGTCGGTGCCTCACTGCCGGCGTCTCCCTCGTTTCATTCCTTTCTCCCACAGGTGCCCCTCTGCAGGAAAAGGCAGACGTTCCGAAATATCCTCCCCCGACCTTAACTGTCCAAGTTAGGAAGTTATGTTTATGATTTGAATTTAGTTCCTTAAGTAATGTCTATTTTATTCTTCGTTTTTAAAAATGATAGTTGATCATAGGACATAACTTTAACAAAATAACAGATAAAATATTTCTCCCTATTTTACTACCCTTCTATACTATTTTAATAGTATACTGTGTTTTACACTTATAAGTTTTATATTTTGTATAGTGGTAGAGCGTTAGGTAAAATTAATAACAGAGAAAAATGTAGTAATCGGGTAAATCTGTCCAAACGTTACGTTATCCCACACAACTTCTGCTTTGAGCGCTAATGACTGTAGCAGTTTTGCGCCCTTAAACAATAATCATCATACCAACTTCCTCTGGGATCGAAACCAAGTCACGATAGTGAAAGACTAATAGTCAGAAATGAAAGTACAACTTCCTTTTCCATGTAAACAAAACTCAGCTCCAAGTAGGAATATAAACGAACTCGTTTGAAAAGCCACTAATACCGGAATTTACTTTGCTAAAACCACGTTTTGCCTTAGCAAACGCAACTTGTTTT
The DNA here is from genome assembly GCA_030762175.1 of Metallyticus violacea. Classification (NCBI taxonomy): domain Eukaryota; kingdom Metazoa; phylum Arthropoda; class Insecta; order Mantodea; family Metallyticidae; genus Metallyticus; species Metallyticus violacea. Next base: position 51,375,835 of record CM060840.1, on the reverse strand, counting down.
CCAACAGCATTCTATGACCCTTTTTCCAGTGGCAGTCGTTTAATCGCTATAATGGTTGTGTTTAAAGAGAAAAGTATGGAAAATTCCTACACCACCACCGCCGCAACGCCATCTAAATGGAATTTGTGACAGGCAGGAAACAAAGTTGTATTCCCTTACTCCTTTCGCTTTGAGATGCTTCGCGAGCTCCCTCTTCTCATTGTGTTTCTTTCTTTTTCAGTTTTCCAGGGGTTCTTTTATCCCCCTGCAAGCTTACTTGATGACGTGCTTTGCATGGGGAAAAAAACAGAGCCCTATCCAGTGAATATGTTCTACTTATTCTAAAGGATTATGTTGCTGACAGCATTCGTTGACTTTAAAATACCAAAACTGAACGCTATTATACAGGCAATTATCAACTACAATGTGAGTAAAACGGCTATATTTACAGAAATGAGATGTTTTCTTTGTTTTATAATTCATTCACGTGTTACGCAATGCATGGCTCATATTATACTGAATATTTGAAGTACGAGGCTTTCAAGACCACGGCATACATACCACCATTTCTATTGCCTACTGCCATACAATCTAAAGTGTTTGTTTCTCCATTTATCCTTTCAGCACCTTCCATAGGCTTCGTCCTTGTCTCTTTCACATTCGATTTGCTTTCATTTGTCCACACTTATTAAATTGGCCAGTGGGGACAAATTGCCTTGGTGACATTTTCTATGGACCTTTCCCTAAGCCAAGTAATTTTGTGCATCGAAGGACTCCGGGGACATTAGCGTCATCGTTGAGCTCATTCATCCTGTCGAACATTACACAAAAGTAGCACAGCGATTAACTCGATGCAGTTTGTCACCATAAGGGGAGGGGGGTTTCAACTCCTTCAGTTGCTCTGGTGCGAGCTCTATAGACCCTGAGCACCGTGGTATTTCTGACGTTACTAGAAGTGCATCGGTTCGGATATCCGAGCCTCTTCCCTCGGGGAGTCGTCCAGATGGGTTGAACTCGGTAGGGTAGTGTTTTCCGGCAACTCACGAATAATTGAATACAGTCCTGCGTCGTGCTAAGTGGCGAACCACCTAAAATTAACCACCTGCAGAATTGGAAAGGCTACATTAGGTCGTCTGAGCAGTGGCACTGGTAGCCAGCCGAAAAGCGAAGGTGTGTATCTTCTTACGCCCCGAAAATGAACCTGGCTTTGTTCGCTCCCACTGGATGGAAAATCTAACCGTGCTGGGCTGAAACTGTGCGGAAAGCATTCAGTTTTTTGAAAATCTGATATGAAAAAGATCTTTATGCATATGTGAACAGTAGTTTGACTATAGGATGGCGCATTTGGCAGAGACTTTAGTAAGAGTCGTGTACTGTTTAAACTTGGCATTCACACTGATGGTGCCTGTGTATTCCTTATCTACTTTTCTAAGTATTGCATCACCCAGGTCTGCCAGTTTCCTAGAGCAGAGCTGATTTGCTGAAACTTTGGCCATTTGCCGTTGACTGCGGATCAGATTTAACAGTTGAGGGATTCGTAAAACGGACATTGTTCGCTGTTTCGATAAGTATTAGAGATTTTGAGATAAGATCAGTCTCAAGGGAAATTTTAACTGTAGCCACTTGCTTACCAAAACATCTCAGCTAGCTCTTCCTTCTCCGGGCAGTCCCGTGCTCAATGGCCGCTGTGCTGTCCGCATCCATTCCATTATCGCTTGTACGATTAATTTTAGCAGACGGGGTGAGAGGCTGGATGCAACTTGTTGGCCGCCCGCTAAACGTAGGAAATAACCATAGTTGCAAATGCAGACGTTGCTGCCTATATGGACACGAGGTGGAAATTTATTTTGCGTTACGAGGCATCGGCTACCGGCATCTCTTCTGTGCCATATTTGACTACACCGAAAAAATGTCGTGCCCACTAGCCATAGAACGCCGCACAAATTTGCCCCAGCCAACGCCAGATATCACGAACTAACAACATAACCAACCAACACATCCGCTGACGCCAGTTAGCTCAGCTTTCACAGTTGACTTCCACGATAGAATGCCCTCTCAATCAGTCAATGAATTATCCGAAGTTCTCTCTCGCCACATCTCCAACACTCGACATCCAGCATCCAGACACATTTCATCGGATGATACACCAAGCATCACATGCCTCAATCACTTTCACAGAACACCACACTTCATCTGACATCAGATCCCGGACACTAAGAATTCCACAGATAATAGCAATGCATCTCAACATCATCATCAAACTTTGTCTCCATCAGTGAAAACATTACGGAAGTGATAGATGAGATTCTTACCGAAAGACTTCACCACAAAAGAAACATTTCACACGGATACAGAGCCGGCTTCTGCGAGACCATGGCGCAAAGGTGGAAATATGTACAGCCGGGATGCGGACTTCTGCGAATACGCACAGCGGGCACTACTCCCCCCTCCCACTCTTCAGCTACCACACTCAGCAGCTTTGAAAAACTAATGTGATTAAATAAAAAACAAATACACTTCCTTTCATGTTCCCTTCGATTCTCCGGATGTCACAGAACTCGATCATGTTTGATACCATGATGTTCCTATCTTTATCCCACTCCCAGTCACTGGCTGGCAAACCCACCAATTGCCGCTGCTAACTGCGGAATCTTGCACATGTTACCCTTACTGGTTTTCAAAATCCTTTTTAATCTGCTTTCAGAATCCCGGCTTAATTCTTTTAAAAAAACGAAAAAGAAAGACAAAATATCAATACATTAGTATCTTCCTTAACCACCGGCATATCAAAGCAAGAAGTGAAGAGCTCTCCCGCAGTTATAGATAAGCTGCCATTCGACACCACTACACGTGGTTTCGGTTTACTGTTATACATCAGAATGCTAAATTGCAAGAAAAAACTTAATAACATCGCTCTATTCCAGCCATTTCCAATTGTTTCGTTTAAGCAGCATCACACTACCACGAGGTATCTGTAAATTCTCCAGCGTTGCTACTGTTAACTTTCGCACACATTAAGAAGAAATTATGAACATCTTTTGACCAATTCCTTTTAGCACTAAACAGTACTGAAAGAAATTGCAGAGATGAAACAACACTTTTCCTGAAATAACGCTGATGCACCGCATTCCTCAAGCATATTATATCAACGTAATATAAATAATCACGTGGTTAATCGTAATCTCAATGACAGAGGGTTTTTTATCCCTCTGCAAGCTTACTTGAATAAACATCGCCAAGACTTGTTAGTACTACATTGGTTGAAATTAAAAATATTATTGGTGCTGCCGGACAGAAAACCTCTATAGCTGAACAATTAAACATTTAATAACACTCAAAGGCTCTCCGGCTATTAATGAGCACTATACTAGTGGGCTAACACCCTTTTGTGCTAGTTCTTTAAATGAATGAATACTTTCTGTTACTCGTTAATACCCTCTGCTTATTTCTTTAGCTCTTTATTCTTTAGTTCTTCAGCATGGTGAATCTGACACTAAAAGAGAATATACTTATGGTACTCTGACCAGGCGCTTTGGCCCAGGCATACAATTTCAGGGAGCAATTTTGGAAATGAAGTTCATTTCGGACAATATCCTCACGAACTTTACATTCAGACTGTAATTATCACAATATTCTGAGAGTGAGATATAACCAAAAGTTATTTTTCAGTTTCCATGTATAGTCACGCATAAACACATACGCAGCTGTCATTATTTGAACAAACGAATATGCATTTTATTGCAAAAACCAAATTACTTATTTGATAAAAATCTGAAAGAACTGTACATTTTATTTAGGGTTACTATTCTCTTATACATATTTTTCTTACAACTTTAGAAAGACATAAGCAATTTAATAAAACTGGTGGATACCAACTAATGGTGCCTCGCTTTGGGAAATCTACCCAGGCTATCCTGAGTTGGCAAAGACTTTTTATCTGCTAATGACCTTTGAAGATCTAGTGCTTAAAAGCAACACGCTACGGTCTAAAAGGAACCACACAGAAGTTGAAAAAAGTCTCTTTAGCCAACCGACTGCACACGCTCACACCAGAGAAAAAAGTGTGTACAAAAAGCACATGTGTAGAAACGCCCTCACTATCACAAACATGCACCACGCACTAGCAAAAAGAAAGACTTCATTAATCAGGTCGGCTAAGTCTTTCGTGGCTACTCCAAAGGAACACGTTCATTTTGTGGTCGATTTCCAAGTTGTAGCGATGGGAAATAATAAACGCCAAGGTATACAAATAAATTAACTAGTGATTAATATGTACATTAAATGACACATCTTGCTTTTATTGTCACATGCGTTTAGTTCTTTAAAACACATTTCCTAATCGAGAGAAAAAGAAAAACATAAACCGAAAAAATAAAACGGAACGTGGTTACTTTCGCTCTCAAACACAAGTAAGCTATAAACAAACGTACTTTCTTTCCTTTCCTCATAGAGTGATTTAAATAATATAAACATTTTGTTATAAGGTTTGCTTTGTTAATATGCTTTCGGTTTGTCCTACTTTCTTTGGCAATCCCTTTACACATTACTGCACCGTTCTTGCACATGTTTCTGCCTTCCCACCTCACCCCATCCTCTCCGTCCTTGTTCTTGTTGAAAGTTTTGTTCACTGCTTTCGTTCCAATTGGTTGTTATAGTTAAAGACATTTCTAGAAAAGTGTGAAGTAATCTTTGTTGCTTGTTCGGTTCTTACTGCTTGCTAACATAGAGATTGATTCGAGATTGGGGGGTAAATGGCCTTTTTGTTCTTGTAAATTGGAAGGTGCGAAGCTTTCTCCGCTAGTCTGACCCAGGTATTATAATAATAGTTAATATTTTATTATTGTGTCCGTAATACCTTAACTTTGGATTTAAGTTCCTTTTGTATCTAGCTTACCTAGTAGGAATTTGTATGGTGAAGCAACGTTCTTAAAGTTGTGTAATTTGAGGTACTACCTTCCCTTTTCCTTCATTTCATTTCTTTATAATATTTAGTACGGATACCTCCCGCTGAATGTCTGGACAAGTATTAACTTAGGAAGCATGGGGGGAGGAAGAAAAAATGGTATGACCGGGTAAAGTATGGGTAAGGAGAGTATCCAACTATTATGACTTATTACTCAATAAATCTATGGATATGTAAATAAATTAATTTTAATAAATCCTAAACCTTTCCTCAACAACATAATTTAATTTTGCAAATATTCACACAATTCAATATACTGAAATAGTTAAAACTTTTTAAACGGCAAAATAACTTACTACCTAAGGCTAAGCAAAATATTCATTAAAACCTTTTCAAAATACATTAGTGTAGGCCTATTTTAAAATGAACCTGAAAATTATATTCAAAGCAATTGCAATTACTGCAGAAAAAGCTGAGGTTTTAACAATTTACAATAATCACCCAAACATGTCCAAACCCGAGCTCTCTCTTTTTTACGGCACGAAAAAAAAAAACCTCAAGTATGAAAGAAGAGGCCTCTGAGCAAAATTTGTGGGCCGTTTCACGTCTTGAATCGAATGGGACGCTGATGATCGAGATGTTAAAGAGCGTCCGTAAATAAACCAAATCATCTCATTGAGCTCTCTCTGCAGGCACAGGAAAAAAAAAAAAATAAAAATAAAAAAATAAAACAACAACAACAACGAGGAGAAAATTGGCTCTAGAAGTTACCTCGTGTGTCCCAATAGGAAAAAGATAGCGTTAACAAAGGCTTAGAGCATGGACGGGAGGGTAAGAAAAGAAAGGAAAAAGGTTATTACGTACAAGGACATATCAGTATGTGCAAGAACAGTGCAGAGAATTACACTCATGTATTTTTGCTCAATGCGAAACTATACAAAGTTTTTAACTCTGGTAATTGTTTTAATATTTGAAAAAAATTTTGTGCATTGTATGTTGTATTAATTCAAAGGCTCAGTTATAGTGCTGCTATTTTAGACGACCATTCTAAGGATGAATGTAATTTTGCACGTGAATTTTATTTCTGGCTTAGTGGTTAGTAAATAAAAAAAAATCGAATTTATTCTTTCCCCGTATTGGAAATTTACATCTCTCCAGTCACATCTTAGGAGTTTCTCCTTCCAGCATACTTCCTGGTTTAAATTTTGTACAGGCATCAACGGAAGGGTGTCAAATTACAAGAAATAAAAAACTTTGGTGGCAGAAAAGAGTGAAAAGTTGCACCACATTCTGTTCGTTTCGTGTTTCTAAATTTTCCCTTTTTGCTAGATGAAAAATGTAGCTCGTTTGTAGGAGGGTCGCTCGTAACTAATGCCTCCTATTTTTTATTCACATTATGAGATGCAATACTTCAACAAGAATGACAGAACACGAACTGTTGAACATTTCCTGCGAGTTCGTTGCTTTACAGCAATTGATGTAACCGTGGCGTGCGTATGGAAAAAAATAAACAACGTGCTTGATTCCCTAGAATTCGGACAACATTTCTCCGATCGCAATATTCATCATCTTCTAGGGAAGTGTCACGAAGATACATAGGCACAGACAGTGTGAAGCTCGGTAAAGCGTGTGAGTGATAACTCCAGTATGAAAGATAAGCCGCAATCGCGCTGCATGTTCTGCATTGAAACCACTCAAGCAAGAGTGATTCGAAAAGATCGACACACAAATTACTACAGCAGGAGCAGGAAAGATGTAACAAATTTCCACTACAGCTTAGGCCTCTACACAGCTGTGTTGACAGGGAAGTTATCTTCCTGTGCTTCAGCACATTTCTCATTTTGTTCTGCTAGAATTTCAAACAAGCGGCTCTCAATATGGGCACTCTTTTCAAAGACAGAGGATGCATTTTTCTTGGACATGTACCATGCGTTCCATTTACAGCCGGGCCATAGACCGCGTAATACTAGTTAGCTTGCACTGCAGTGATCTCGGTATTGTTCCAGTAACGGTGAATGACCGGCTCAAAGTTACGTTTATCAGCTGTGTTATACTGTGTCAGTTGCTGCCTTCTGTTCCAGCTGTAAAGACTAGAGTTTGTTTATTGTGCATCTCAAAAGGGAACTTTTATTCAAGACATCTCTATTTGTGTTAATTACATTAGAATAATCGAATTAGTCTACTTAAATGCCTACCGAAAAATTGAACAAAGAATTTTTATTTACGATATATACGTAAAAACTGAATCATGTAGGCAGGTGTGCAGACAATTTCAGGAGAATTTTCCTGGTATTCCAAATCCACGTAGAGAAACTGTTAGATATTTGGTTAATACGTTTAGGACAACGGGGATCACTAAAAGCTAAACCTAGACGCAAAAAGGAAATGTCCTAACGGAGAAATCCGTATGAATGGAAATTTCATCCGAAGATGCCAGGAATGTCTGAATGCAGATGGACATCACTTTCAACACCACTTATAACAAGGTTAGTAATTATTATAGTGCATGTTACTATCACTCTTGAGGAAGTAATGCGGGAGTTTTAGAAAGGAACCCTCCACAGTGTACTAGACAGTGCGCAGAGTTCGCATACGCGCGATCCCTGGCCCAGAAATATAAGGAACGTTCTGTAGAAGTTGCATGGACATCAGTGGAAACAATCGTAGTATAGATTACTATATTTTTATATTAAAAACAGCAAATTCTTCTTCTTAATTTGTAGCAGAATCACATACATTAAGTCGGTCCTGGTGGTCTAATTGTAACCATATTTGTCCCCTAAACCGAAGATGGCGACAATTCCGGGCAGGATCGATGGATTTTTCGGGCGTAAATCCTAAGTATAGTTACCTTCGGATGAGAACTAAAGCCGTGGGTTCTGTCGTAGACTTACGGCATGTAAAATAACGAAATAACGGCATGTAATGAAAGAAAAACCCTCTGAGCAAAATTTATCAACCGCTACATGCCCTGAATTGAATGGGACGTTAATGATCCCAGATGTTATAGGTCGTCCATTAATAAACCAACTCAACGACAACATACATTAAGTAAAGGCATTATTTTCGCAGAAACTTTGGCATCCAACACTATCCCTATCTACCTAAAGTAGAGCATATGCCCGAGAGATGTTTCCAATATTTTTATTTATTTATTTACTTTTGTTAAAGAAAGGCATTGATGAAAACATTTCAAAGCCGATAACTCAACTTTTTAAAAAAATTATTTGCAAAATCTGAAACCCAAGTATCATAGTCTGTTCCAACTTATAGCTTTGAAATTTAAATATGGCACCATGTGATAATCTGAATAACGCAATTGTTGGATCTTAAGACATCACTACTGGAACCACAGGTACATAATTAAAGTTTTGTTTCAAAATATGATAACTGTTACTCTGACGAAAGTATGTTTCTTCTTTGTCTTGCCGCCACGGGTGGCAGAGTTGTTTAGGCGAGGACTCGTGAGCGGGAGGTCTGCGGTTGAAATCCCGCCAGGACCGTATTCCCTGATTGAGGTTTTATCCACATTTTCCTCAGTCCTCATAAATGGTAAGGGGAGGTACCCTAAAATTAGGCCTGAAACGTTTCCTTCCTTAAAATATATATATTTTCCCAATTTTCATCTCGTGTAACTTTAGGGCTCATCGCCTGTGGTGCCTCTGTAGTAAAAACGGGCGTTAAACACCAGTCATTCTTTGCCTTTTCACCGAAAAGCGTATGTGACTAATTCGATATGGTAATATATCCTGTACAAACTAATGCGAACAAAAGTAACATTTCTTTATTTAAAGATTTTACATTTGCTATCATATGCTTCGATTGAAGTTACAATTGTTTTGCTTGAATTATGTTAAGAATATTAAACAGCATATTACCTTTGCAAAGTTATTGCCGAATTGCACATTTATTTGCTAAGCTGGAAGGTAAATTTGACATCTAAAAAGATACCGGCTATTATAATTCTGCATGAGAACACTTCTTTAACACAACGGGAGATTCCAGAAAGGTATAAACATGGTCTTGGTACAGTTAATAAATTGAAGACAGAACCAGGATCAATTAGTCCCATGACAACATAAGGATAAGATATCTAATTAAGGAACAGCAACACAAACCCACATCTAAACAGATTTAACCTACTGGAGCTAGCTGAAGCTGGAGTTAATGGAACACCCAAGTGGAATTTGGAAATGTGTAGTGGCTAAACCTAGAGAATTTAGACTTTGCATACTTATAGTTGACGTTTTTAGTATTGCCTGTATAAAGCTTTGGTTTAATTGGTAATTTTTCCACTATTGCTTTTAATATTTTTTTCTTTTTGCGATTGAAATCTATTGCTAAAAACTACCTGCCATAAAAGTTAGCATGGATTTTTAATTGTGAATGTTGCTATTTTTTTTTTTAAAATAAAAGCATACAAAAATTAGTAACTAACTGTACTAATTATTTTCGTTAATTTGTTTTTGTTTTTTCAGTAAAATGTTTGCTAACTTTTATGAAGCGAGATCTATAGAATATCTCGGTTAAAATCGAGAAAAAGCTTTTGTAGTTTTGGATGACTAAAAGAAGAAAAAAATTACCTCCTTTTGACGTCCCCTTAATGTATATAAGTCGACAGTGCGACGCTGGTTGTTAGAAATTAGTCAAAAATCTAAGAAGGCCGGTAAAAAAAAGCTCTTTACAGCAAAAATGAACAAAAAAGGAAAGCAATGAGCAACAAAATCTAGAAATTGAACTATTGAGAACTATGGAAGATTAAATTCTACAATGAATCTCAGTTTTACGTTCAGGGCATTAGGATAACAGCAAATGCGAACGTCTGACATGGGATAATTTCTGATATAATGATATTAGTTATTTAGTATTATGCGAAGAGATGATAAACAGAAGTATATACAAGGAGAAGAGCGCTATCTAACTTACATAAATTGATTTCTAAAGGAGGGACTTTTCCAGCTAGATTGTGAGGCTCTCATTTTCCAAGAAATGCAATTTTAAGTAGGCTCCGTTAGTAAAGTTTTGTATTGCCCAGGTAATTTCCCACCAACATAAATACTATGGAGAATTTATGTCTGTGTGTAAATACAAAGTTGATTACTCCACCAAAGTTCTCACTGATTTGTAACATAATTCGTATATGACTTCTAGAGAAAGAGAGAGAAATTAAAGAAAAAGGAGAAAATTTTGGTGAATTCAATGGTAAGCTAGGGCACTTATTAAAACTAAAGGAGAGCATACAAAATAGAGTTATTTATTAAATTAAAGCTGGATTCATAAAAAAATGTAAACCTTTGATGAATAAATCAACTTTGATAAAAATGTGTTTGTTCACATTAATTTGCATAAATTAATAAGGATATAGTTTCAATAGTAACAAAAATCAAGGGTATGAATCAATGCACTGAGGTAAAAATATATAACTTGTCTCCGTGACTCTGCTCCTTCCGTGAGAAGGACCTATGCAGTAACCCAGTTAAAGAACAGCCAGCAATGAGACTGCATAGAGGTCTATCCAATACATATAGGCACTTTAAAAGCGACCAAAGTAATATATGCATATTTCAGAAAACGCCATCATTTAAAACTTAATTTTCTGGCATTTAAGTTGTTCACGACCTTGTAAACTTTAGTGACGAAGTTTTCAAACAGTTTCTTTAAAAACGTACCTCACCTGAAAAATAAGTTATTAAACTGAATTAAGTATTTTATTGTTGTATGGCCATAAATATTTAAACATGTAATATGTTCTCAATTTTTTTAAAAAATTAAAGATATATTTTAACTGCACATAAAGTATTTGACTTCTCACGCTTCGTGATACAACGGTATAGTTTCAGAGTTCAATTAGAATAGCATTTTATATCAACCAAAATCTAAAAATTAACAAAAATTAACGGTTGCTCTTAAAAATGTCCCATGTATGATACATTTTTACTAAATTTTAGAACGATATCTTTAAAAAGACAAATTCCGAATTTCATAGAAGTTTCCGTTAGAGAGCTGGCGTAAAAACAAGTGGTTGTTGGTTCCAAAGGATTTAACTCATTCATTTTTACGAGTTTATTTATTTTCAATTATATCTGGTGTATAATGCTGACATTATACTGATTGGACCTATTAAATGTTGAACCTATCCTGTAACTGTGTAACTTAAGCTTGGAATTCTGTCACTGCATAAAATATTTCAATAATATCAAAAAAGTTCTTTTCTGCGTTCTCACGTATTATTAACTTACCTATTTAATTTCAGGTTTAGTATTTTAAATGCAAAAGAAACGTATGATATGAACTTGTGTAGTTTGTTGCGTCATTTTTGGAGTTCAATTCTTAGGTAGAGATTTACAGTAACTGCAGGAACTTTAGCCTAATTTAAGGGTGCTAAACATTTTGTATATTAAAAGAAGTTTTTCAGGTCAGATCTTTATGAAAGGAGTTCGCGAGGCGAAAAATTTTGTAGCATTTTAAAAACAGAGGACCAAGATTACCTTGTCTTCTAAAATGCATACTATAATTCAAAGGTGTTTTGAGCTGGCATGTAATACATACAGCATTGCTCCCCTCACACGATATCAAGTTGTCTATTGATTTTGCACGTTTTCGGCAAATCACATGCGAAAAACAGGAAATAATACACTTTGATTTTCTGCGATGTTACTACTATGCAATATGACTGCCGCTACTAGTTTTACGGAAATAATCTGTTCTACAATATAAAGATGCAGTGGTGCATAAAGTATTGCATCGCCAGTCAAAAACGAGTACACGCTCATCAAACTGGAAAGCAGATGAACATAACAACAGTTTAGTTTTATCGGGTGTGACAGCTTTTGTAAGGGCACCTTTTAGATGTGAATTGAGAATATGGTTGTATAACTCCCTTACTCTCTGTAAATATAACTTCTCATTTCAGGATATTCCCTTTAACTCCCGTGTAAGCATAAGAATCTTATAGACATCTATTTTACCATGTAAATCAATATTTATAATGATTTTATTATCTTTACTTTGTAGTAAAATTTTATACACCATCACTCAAATTTCTTCTCCATCTATTTAGATCATTCTATCATGGAACGATTATGACTAGCAAAGATATTTCATGATTTAAAAACGTACTTTCCAAAGCTTTATTATACATTTTTATCGCTGAAAATATTGGAACGGTGTCTATCAGACCTGAAATGTTGAGAATGAAAGACATTGTTACGACGATGCAATGGATGTATTCAGGTTCAGAGCAGACATTTGGAACACCTTATGCAATCTGTGATATTATGTCATAACTGTTAAAGTCTTTAATACATGTGTTTCCTTTGATTATGGACGCCTCTTAAACAACGTGTCAGAGAACATAAGTCGTTTAACAAAAAATATTCTTTGTTGTGAGATCCATCTCCTCTCTGAATTTATACCACAGGTCCTGAATAATTTTGTATAATGTAGGAAAATCCACTTTCTCAAAAGAAAAAGAAAAATACAACTGCATCAAACTTGACTGCAAGAGTAGCTCAAGTAAAAGAATATTTATCAGGGGAGCATGTTAATGGTAGCATTTCCTTACAAAATGTTTACATATTTTCATTCTGTTATTTCTAGGTTCGGTTATCCGAGCAATAAAATAGCCGGTGCTAATTAGTACGGATAATGGACGCTCTACGTATTTATATTCTAAGCACCTAATCCTTTCTTGGGGTTAAACTATGGCATTATTTCATGCACTTTTTGCATTATCTCCGTGCTTAATGAAGTTTAAGAATGAGATATAAATAACAGCGCACAGCAGTTATTTTCGCTCTGTTTTACCTTAGTTTATTCACCATGTCGAAGAGCCAGGATTGATAACTAACCTGAAACAAAAGATAATGTGACCATTAACTTAAGAAACAGCTAGAAAAGACCTTAATCAAGTATTATAATCCTATTTCCGCTAGTTTTGCACAATAGCAATAATTTTATTACAACAATTAAATTACGACGTATCTCCAAGCTATAATTAAAGCATATAACATTTCCTAATGAGTAATAAATTTGTATTACAATATTTTATGCATTTCAGTTTTTACCTTTAAATGAAAAACCTCTAAAAGGAATTTGAATTATGTGTGTGTGTGTGTGTGTGTGTGTGTGTGTGTGTTATCAATTTCATAAGTGATGGTAAATATATTATTATTTCCGGCAACAATGGAGATCTAGCATACACATGTGTATGTACTGAACGAGAGTACTGCAATTGGGGTGCATACAAAGTTAGTGAAAATAACTCCCGTAGTTTTAAAAAATCCGTACTTTTTGAATAGTGACTTGTTCTTAGTTCACCCTGACAGAAACACAAATATGCTCTAGAATTCACTTTATATTGCCTTTAACGAACATAATTCGCTCTGTGTACCGCTAGATAGCAACTTGTGAAAATGGCAGCCATAGCAGCAGCGAAGGAATTTTGTGTGCTGGAATTCAATGCAACTAAGTGTATAATCATATTTCAACGTCACTTTCAAGCAGAATACAGGGACATTCATCGATAAGATAACTGTCGGTGCATGGTATGCGCAATTTAAAGATTCTTGTTTGCTGTGCAAGAGAAAAGCAACCGTGCATCATTTACATCCGCAATGGACGCGGAGCGTATGCGGCATTGCTACCAACGTAGCCCTAAAAGATAGAGGTATATTATATATCTTGGAAATAAATACACAGCTTTCACAGTTTCTGCGTCTTTTTGTGCTAACTATGTCGTGGTAGTTTCATTAGTGTGTATGCAGTTATATTGTAAAACTCTGGATAGCGTTTTGAATAAGCTTATATTTAACTGGGTATCGCTGACATCGTTTGAAAAAGGAAGACAGCAAATAGAAGCAGCGGCTGTTGCTATATACAGTTAGGCTTATGGTGCTCTGCTGGGCTGAACTTAGCTGAAGTGCTAAGTCCTCAAAGGTGACACCATGAACTTCCGACATGCGGCGCAGTAGCTGTCCTGATCAATTCCTAAATTTCTATTTAGTTGTTTTTTTTCGAATTCACCATTGCCGGTGGCTTTAATACTATATTGGGTTGACATGAATCGAAGCATTTTAACATGTATTTAATTGGATTGGCATTGTGGCATATAGGTGTTGACAATGGGGGAAACAGTAATTATTATAAGAGTACTGTACATCCAGAAATGACAGTTGGAAAATATTACTTAAGCAAAATAAGGGTCTGCGCATGTGCAACATGAAATAGAAGCGTACTTTAAGTACTCGTATTTAAGAGAGAGTCGAGCATGGAAGCTTGAGGAAAGAGGGTGTGTCGCCGTCTATTCCCGGGTAGACATCTAGGTTAACGGCCATCATGTATGTAAGGGATAATTACTGATTATAAAAACAGCATTTCCATGGTTAACTAATGTTTGTGCATACTTAGTCCCGATATGTTCCAAATTTGATTCAGTTTATTGTCATGTGTTGCAACTATGTCCCCATCCAACCTCCAGTTAGTTAATTACGTCGCAGAAGGATATTTTAGCTGAGTGAAAGCAGGGGGTCGTGACAATAAGTATTAAACTTACATGTACTCAATTATACATGTTAATTAAGATAACTGACATGAGTTATATTAATATGATGTGCACATAATTAAGAAATTAAAATATCTAGAAATGACGGTTAGAAAAGATTACGTGAGCAAAATGAGGGTCTGCGCATGCGCAACATGAAGTAGAAGCGTACTGTGTATTCTGCACCTGCAAAATTAATACGGCTTATACGTCAGAAAACATGGTGGAATTGCTTTGCGCTACAATAGCGCTAAAATAAATATATAGTCTGTTTGTTTGCAAGGGATGTATTTCAGATGTTACACACTGAAAAATTTACACAGACATAGAATAATAGTCGTATAACAAATTATAGGTTAAAATTATGTCTGTGGCAGCTGCGGAAACGCAGGTTGAAGTTTAAGGGAAGGTGCAACAAGGACGGAGATGCGGGAAAAGCCACGTGAAACGTGTGTGCACTGGGACAGATTCCACTAAGTTTGTTCAAACCGCAACTAAACTGTTCGCTTCGGCACTGTGGCCGAGAGGAGAAACTTCTCTACGTGCAGAAGTGACTTAGGACAAAATACAACGTCTACCGCTTAGTGGTCAGCATCCCTACTATTGGATTGGTAGTTCGAGTCTTTGAATATCATCGTGAGTGATCATAATTATCAGATACAGATGCAGCTTTTGTTTGCATATACTTTTTCAAAACACATACACAGTTGAATTTTCCTAGAAATTCAGGAATGTCAACAGAAAATTTTGCTAATGTTATTTACGTGTGCTGCTATTTTGCTACTTCATCTGCTTTGATGATGATGATGATGATGATGATGATAATAATAATAATAATAATAATAATAATAATAATAATAATAGACTGCATTGAAAACTTATTGGAGTGGCTAAGGGGTAACGCTTGGGAATCACATTCGGTAGGTCTCGAGTTCAAATCCCTTGGAGCCAGCCATCTTGATTTCGGAATTTTTCACGGTTTCCCTTGGCCACTTAGGCGAACGATAGGATGTATTTTTTTTAATTATTTTACAGTCTACCATTTTATTTCATTTCGTTGTCTCTGTTACAGGGTCGGAAGTGTCAGGGCGAAGGTGGAGTAAAGTTTATAAAGTTTTCTATCCTGACGTGGACAAAATGATAGCTTTGATAGGTACTAATGCGTTTGTGTGTGTTGGGGGGGGGGGGGTTTACGCTTACATTTACTGCAGGGATATAAATTTACCCTACTCTGAACCCAGCTTTACCGAGAGCCAATTATGTTAATTTCTGAAGTAACAGCATGCAGTTAAATTTGTCAAATACTTAACATAGACGTGTTACCCTTTCTCTTATTTAGTGCCCTGTAACGACAAATTTAAAATGCTTATTAATGGCATCATTTTCTCCCTGTCATAACTGGGGGAGAGTTATTTCTAAACATTTTAATACACGACTTACTGTTTGTATATATGTAAATTTCTGTATTTTTGTACTTTTTTCTCAACATTTCTCATGTGTAAATAGGAACAGTCTGGTCAGATCCATCCGCTGGGTGAGTAATTTATGTATCCGGAAGCCATTATTGAAATAAGCCCTACTCCTACTCCTACCACCATCACCACAATTACCGCGAAGGCTGGATTTAGTAGTTGTATTAGTGCTGTTGTTTGATGGATTAGATTATTTGGAGAGGAAAGGGTACTTCGATATCTTGCTTACGGTTGGCCGTTTGTACATACGCCCCCATTGAGTGCACAGGAACCCCACGGCGGACATAGTTAAACACGTTTCTAGACAGAACACTCTTAGGCCGGTTAAATGCAACCCCCCACCCAAGGAGTTCGAGCCTTTCAGGAGGTTCCATACCCAGCCTGACTGGAAGGCGCGGCTATACCATTCCAAGGATAACTGCTGGGGGATGTTGCATAATAATTAAGCCGAATGAGCTCAGTGGAATTTTGTGGCCTAAGTTTCCCAGACAGAACCCCTGAAAAAACCCTGCAAGGAAATTGATCCAATTAGGAATCGAACCTGCTTCCGCCGGGTATGAAGTACGAATGCTACCATTAAACTACGGTAGCCGAGTTTTAGTGAACAAGCTGCTAAGTCGAAATGAAGATATTCACGCTTCAAAAGTAGGACCAATGCCTTTTCTTTTGTCTTGGGGTGTACAGCAGATTTCTTCAATCTCTTAAAGATTTCCACATGTACTATTTCTACTTTTACCAATATTTTAAAACGCGGGTGACAATAAGATCATTAAAATTCATTAACCCTTAGACAGTTTTTATTTGAGCTAAAGCTCACACATTTATCTTAATATCTTAACTCTGTACTATACATCATAGTGTAAACATTGACATAACGACCTGTAGCTCTTGATTTTTACCACAGCTACCCTGGCGAAAATCCGCCTGTGCATCGGAAGCAGTGACTTTCTCCAGCAACATATTCTCATTTGTCTGCTGTAGTTAAAAAAGGCAAAGAGAATGTGCACATTTACACGAGTGAAGAGAGACAGAGAGAGGGGCGTCCCAGGGATTACGCGCAAGTAATATTTAATCCTGTTTCGTTCCCCTACATGGCCACAGCCGCCATGCGGGAGGTACAGTCAGGTCCCGGCCTCTCTTGTTTTTGCCTCTTCCTCTCGTAACCAATTACCCAGCTTAATATCCAGGATGTGACAATGTGCAAACATCCCTTCTCCCTTAAAATCCTTGATTAACGCTTCTCCCATTGTGGTCACAGTGATTATTAACATGCCAGCAGATTTCCCTATTATACAAGAACCACGCAACGCTCATCTATGAAACGGAAGTAGCATTTACTTCCGAAAACCAATCATATTCCTTTCAAATAGCACACTATTACAATACGTTCTGTAGGCACCGGTGCACATCAGCAAGATGCTAACATTCCTTTGCGTTTGCAAACAAATGAATGTCGTGCGAATGTCAACAGGGTCTACATTTGTGACTGCATTGTACACAAAGGAAAAGTGAATAAATATTAATCATAATATATATAAATAAAACAATTATAACACGAAAATAATCTCCTTTCAATGAAGTCTTCGGATTTCTAAATTGATGAAGTTCTTATTTTGCAGATACAAACCTTCCTGAGGTTGATAGGTCCTTCGGGAGTACAAAACTACGAGCTCAAGTTTTCCCGGAGGAACTTACTGTGGCGTAGTTTTACGGAACGTCAAAGAACTCTATACCTTAAAAAAAAAGAGGTCGCTAGATAAAATTACCGGTCATTTTATGATTAAGTAACACCTTAGCATTGCACTAAATGGCACTTGAAACGAAGGGCATACTTCTTATGTGTGTCAGTTTTACATTAACCAGTCAACCTAGATCAACACTTTTAACACTTTTACTTCCGTCCTTTCTTGATTCTAGTAACTTCCCTAAGGAGTGGTCACATGACGAAAGCAGTCCCTTCATTAGCTAATACGCCTCTGTTAACGAACTTACAAGAGAATGGCACTTCCTACGTATAGATAGAGAGAGACACCTAAATAGACGCATTCAAAATATTCCAGGATGGGGCTAGTCTTTTGGTCTAATTATTAGAATTAACACGGAGTCTTTAGGCTGAATAGCGAGTGACCCAGGTATTTAAATTGTAAAAGCAGTAGGCTTATGATTTACTAATTTTACTTATGTTGTTTTAGCTCATTTATAGGGCCTTAAGGTTATTTCAAAGTCTTCCCTCCTTAGTAGTTTACTGTATTCATAGCATTTCAAATTCACTGGATTGCTTTTTCTTTGAAGTATGAAGGCAAAGATCAAGGATTATGGCTGTGCCCGAGATTTAATATTATATGGTATTCATATGGGCCACATTTTGTGATTGGTGCTATTGGGGGGTCTTTGTTAAATAGTTTAATGCTAATATTTCATAATTAACTATTACTGCTCTTGTATGTTTAGTTTATGTCATATAAAAATTTAAAAGCTGCAATTTTATTCAGTGCTTTCGGTATTTTAAATAATTATGTGTAATACATTACATTTCAAAATTAACCTTGATTCTTTCCCCTTCTCTCTAATTATTAAGTGTGCCTCTAGGCACATTATATTTACAATACCATTATAGCAGTATCATAATCATGATCAACTTTCATTATTTTTAATGTTCCTCTTAGTGTTGAGGGCTATATTTGCGAGTACCTCCGACTGTGATATTTGTCTTGTTTGATAGTAGTGGAAGGAACGGTCAGAATTCATCGGGGTGTGCACCAAATAATTTTTTTTACCATTTTTTTTTCTAAAAATAGGAGGGAAAAAATATATCAATGTACGACAGATTTGGGTTCTCTTTTTCTTAGTTTGTGCTTTTTATATAGGTTTTTGTCTAAACGAAAATGAAAACATCATGTAATTTAGTTTTAGTTGACAGATGCATTAACGCAAGAGCGTTCAAAAGGGATGGCAATTTAACATTAAACTTTTTTGCAACAGATGTGCAACGTAAAAAGGTATTTTGGTGCTTCATAAAAATAAATAAACTATTTTCTTTTTCTAATTTTGCGAAAAACAATCTCAAAATCCATAATCAATTCTTTTGCAAGCAATAATTCGAAACTAATTAGTTTGCGCTATATTATATTTGATGAGATAGATGTGAATACCATAGTTACATCAACACCAGGACAAACATTAAAAAATATGACTAGGCCAGATTTGATAATTAAACTACATACGGTTATGGTAATATCTACTTTGCTCTGAAACATGCACTAATACTAAACAATACCTTAGTTATGAGACGTGACAATATAAAAACAAACATTAATATTCGTAAGGGAACAAATGTTGAAGAATTATGCAACTTAATAAAAAATATATAGAAATACAGAAAGCGTAGGTAGAATTCCCGAGAATATATTGCTAAATTATAAACCACAAGGGAAAAGTAAACCAGATAGACAGAGGAAGAAATGTTAATAGCAATTTCGAAACGGAACAGGTTAAAGCCCAAATCGTGTTGTAAAGTGGGAGGAAGAGGTGTAAGTACTACTATTAAAAACATTACTGTTATAAAATTACATTTTCTAAAGAGCATTCAATTTCCTAAATTATTTATTACTTATTTTTGACGATAGGGTAAGAATATTAAATAAAAAAGCAAAAATATCTGTAGAATTTTAAAACAGTAATGATATACAGATTTCCCATTTATCTTGCCCACCCAAAATAAGTTACGTTATAAAGTTTGCTTGAAACAATTTTTTATTTGACGCATAAGAAAAAAGCTATTTTGGGTGAGCAAGATAATTGTTCACCCGTTATAAAGAAATTTCAGTTCCAACTATACTATACAGAGTGAATCATATTATTACGTAGAAAAAGCGAAATGAAATAAAACAGATGAAACACATCCTGCACGAATGAAATAGCTTTCAAGCACTGAAAGAATATAACAACACAAACAAAATTGGGGAGATCGGATTGGATTGGTAGGAACGGAGGAGGATAGTTCTGTACTTCAACCTTGCTTAAGGACTGGCTGTTTGTGCCTACGCCTCCAGTGGAGACACGTACTAGAGCAGGGAATGAGAGAACGGAAATTAGGGCGGTGAGGCCTGGGCAGTTCCTAACACTGTTTCCAGTTAGAATTACCCAACGCCGGTTGAGTCTCCCTACAAGAAATTCCAGCCCCTTGGAAGGGCCTATAGGTCCTGGTGGTCTTATAGACCCAAGATCCTGGCCAGAGTAGATAGATTTTTTCGGGCGTAAAAATCCTAAGTATGATTTCCGTCGTAAGGAAAGTCAAGCCGCGGGTGCCGTGTCTTAGATTTACGGCACGAAAGAGAATCTCAAGCCTGAAAGAAGAGGTATCTAAGCAAAGTGTGTCGGCCGTTTCATTTCTTGAATTAAATGGGACGTTGATGACATGAGGTGTTTTAGAGCGTCCGTAAATAAACCAAATACTACTGCTACAGAAAGGCCGCTTCCATACCAGAAGTCGGGGCTGAATTCTTCCAAAGTAGAAGCCACTTTCATAGTGCACACAGTACCATCTTACCATCCTAGCACCTCTCAGGGGCCCATATTTTGGGTACGGGGCGTAGCGACCCCGAGGCACCCGAGCTGCTCCCTCAGGTCCGCGAGTTTGACTCCATTTTATTTCCACTCTTTTATTGTTTTATTTGTCCTACTTCCCTGTTCTTTGTCTGATGGGTGCCCCCGTGTTTGACACGGTAAAAAGTGAGTGACTGGGTAACAGCGTAACTCCCAGCACTGGGTTATCATGTAGGACGGGAGCGTATCCCCTGGTAAAGGCCAGGCCCGGGGAAGGGCCATTGCATGAGCTGTAGACTTCCTGCGAGCGATTGGGTCCCTTCGTCAGCCCACAGGAAGGTGTGACCCTGAGGTTACTTTGTTCAGGCCAGAGCCAGTAACCTAAGCCGGGGTGGGGCCCAGGAAGCAGCCCGCCATCGGAGACGGTTGCAATGGTGGAGGAATAAATCGCTATGGTACTGGAAAATAATCCTTTACATTTTAAACGTAAAAGAGTTGATGCAAAAGAAGTAATCGAGAAGTCTTTCCCTCGTTACTTAGTCATTAGTCGTACTGAAGAGAATCAGTCGTTTACGACCGTAAATCCATTTAAAATTCAGAAGGGCATTGATGCCATAGCTGGGCCCGTTAAGTCACACCCGTCTACGCAACGGATCACTTTTAGTGGAGACACTTGGCCTGTCTCACAGCAACTCGTTGCTCAAGGCGACGCTACTCCACGGATATCCCGTCCGTGTCGAGAAACACAAGACCATGAATTCGTCGCGAGGAGTTGTCACCACAAATGTTCTAGACGGAATGTCTGACCCGGAAATCCAGAGCTGTCTGGAAGACCAAGGGGTCACCTCAGTTTATCGTGTACAGGCAAGGAAAGAGGGGGAATTACAGCCGACCCGGACTCTTTTCCTCACATTCGACAGGGTCGATTTGCCGCAGAGGATAAAGGCGGGCTACGAGGTGATAGAAGTGCGCCCGTATATCCCGAGCCCGTTGCGATGTTTTCAATGTCAGCGTTTTGGACACACTCGCATATCCTGTAAAAGTGCCGTTCCCATCTGTGCAACCTGCGGTGAAGCAAGTCACGAGGGAGCATGCCCATCTGCTCATGTCTGCGTCAACTGCCGCGGTGGACATCCAGCCTCGTCCCGCGATTGCCCTCGTTTTCGAGAGGAGCGCTGTATCCAGGAGATCCGGGTGAAGGAAAAACTCTCCTTTACTGAAGCCCGGAAGCGATTCCAGTCTCGCCAACCTGTCGTGCCTAAGACCGGCACCTACAGCGCAGCAGCTTCTTTTGCGCCCAAGAAGTGCGATAGCAGTACGCAGACCTACGATCTTGTTTTTACACGGGTCCAAACTACTCCTAGTTCTCCAAAGCGCTCTACCGTGAAGCCCAAAGCGGTTGTTTTTAATGCCCCTGATATTAAGTTCAGGACGAGTTTTACACGAACGGATTTTTTAAAGTCGTCAACTCAGGTAGAGCAGAAGAAGAGCCCTTCTCCTCCTCGGAGGTCACGCTCCCATGATGGGAGCAAACCCGCTAGGCGGTCGCCGTCGCCGCCTATATCTACATCCAACCGATTCCAGGCGTTGGAATCGGTGGATGCTTCTCAGCGGGAGAGCCCTCCCTCTGAGGAAGTGATGGAGCAGGATGTGCCTGCTCCTTCAAAACCACCGAGTCCCACGCGACTGAAAAAAGGACGTTTGTTTCGCCCTGCACCGTCCAAAAAGTAAGGTGGTAAATTTTTAGCTTCTTTTATCTAATTTTAACAATGGCTATCCTTTCGTGGAATGTGCGTGGTCTCCGTAGTCGAAGACCTGACCTCGAGTAAATTTTACGTTCTACTGACCCCTTGCTTGTGTGTATCCAAGAGACTAAGCTTCGCCCAAGTGATTCTTTTAATTTACGCGGTTACTCTTCGGTGAGATTTGATCTCCCTCCCGAAGATGGCACTCCCGCTCACGGCGGAGTTTTACTTTTAATTCGCAATAACGTGTACAGCACCTCACTACAGCTCCAGACTCCTTTACAAGCTGCTGCAGCTACAGTTCATTTTTCTGGCCATAGTTTTTCTGTCTGCAATGTTTATTTACCTCCGTCCGGCACCATCACCACAGTTGACCTGGACGATCTTTTGTCTCAGCTACCACCCCCTGTTCTTCTTTTGGGGGATTTCAATGCACACCACCCCCTATGGGGTTCCACCACGGAGTGTGCAAGAGGTAACCTCTTAGCTGACTTTTTGCTGAATCACAATCTTATACTTCTCAACACTGGTGAACCTACTTTTCTCTCTGACAGCACTCATAGCTTTTCGCACTTGGACTTATCCATTTGTTCTGCCTCACTTGCTGTACATTTCACCTGGAACGTCATCTCTGATTTATATTCCAGTGACCACTTTCCGTGTCAGATCCATGTACTCTCTCCGAATGCACATTCACAGCGCACGCCAAAATGGCTCATTGATAAGGCGAATTGGACTCTCTATCGATCTTTGGCCGAATTTTCAGGGTGTGAATTTCCATCTATCGACATCGCGATCGAGCACCTCCGTACGGTCATCATGACGGCCGCAGATAAGGCTATTCCCCGGTCGTCTTGTCACCCCAGACGCTTGCCGGTTCCCTGGTGGTCTGATGAATGCCGGGATGCATTGCGTGCACGCCGAGGTGCTCTCCGAACTTTTCGTCGCCACCCTACATCAGCAAATATAATTTGCTACAAACAACTTCGCGCCAAATGCCGCCGAGTCATTAAGGATAGCAAAAAGGCTTCTTGGATTTCTTTTACCTCTTCTTTTAACCGCACAACGCCTTCATCCGTAGTTTGGGAACGGCTACGCCGCGTTGCTGGCAAACCAAGGTTTACACCTATACCCGGTCTTAGGATTTTAAATCGAGTGCTCACCACTCCGACTGACGTCGCCAATGTTTTAGGGCGAACCTTTGCTGATGTTTCTAGTTCCGCCAATTACCCGGCTACATTTCGCGCATTAAGGGAGCAGGTTGAGAGGAAAGGTTTCTCGTTTGCCTCCGACCATCAGGAGAGCTACAACGTTCCTTTTACCGCCAGGGAACTGGAGCATGCCCTTTCCACCTCTCGACACTGCGCACCGGGGCCAGATAACATTCATGTTGCTATGTTGCAGCATTTATCAGCAGAAGGTGAAGCTTTTTTATTACGAACTTTTAATTTTATTTGGTGTCATGGCACATTTCCTTGCGCTTGGCGATTGGCCACCGTCATTCCCATACCTAAGCCTGGAAAGGCCCCACATCTTCCTTCCAGTTACCGTCCGATTTCCCTCAACAGCTGCGTTTGCAAGGTGTTGGAACGAATGATTAACGGACGACTCATGTGGTGGTTGGAGTCGAGGCAATTATTAACGAACGCCCAGTGTGGTTTCCGGCGTCATCGTTCCTCAGTCGACCATCTGGTGTCTTTAACTACCCATGTAATGGACGGTTTTGTGCGCAAGTGCCAAACGGTTGCTGTATTTTTCGATCTGGAGAAAGCGTACCATACTTGCTGGAGAGGCGGTATCCTCCGAACGCTTCACGATTGGAACATACGTGGGCGTATGTCTGTTTTTATTCAGGAATTTATGAAAGACTGGGTTTTTAATGTTCGCGTGGGATCAGTTTTATCGTCGAATTTTATTCAAGAGAACGGTGTACCTCAGGGCTCGGTACTAAGTTGCACACTGTTTGCCATCGCTATTAACTCTATTACCCAGTGTCTACCGCCAGGAATACAATCGTCGTTATTTGTAGACGATTTTGCCATATATCTTTCCTCTCGGAGGACCTGTCTCCTGGAACGCCGCCTCCAATGCTGTCTCGATCGCCTTCACGCTTGGAGTGTCTCTCACGGGTTCCGTTTCTCCGCAGAGAAAACCGTCTGCATGAACTTCTGGCGCCACAAGGAGTATCCTCCACCTTCGCTCCATCTTGGCCCAGACGCACTCTCCTTCGCAGACGAAGTTCGGTTCCTTGGCTTGGTGTTTGATAGGAAATTATGCTGGTCATCGCATATAGCGCAACTAAAAGGCAAGTGTGAACGTTCTCTTTGTATTTTACGTGTTTTAAGTGGCACATCTTGGGGAGCTGACCGGAATGTTCTTTTACGTTTTTATCGCTCTCTTATCCGGTCCAAATTGGATTATGGCAGTGTCGTTTATGGCTCTGCGCGGCCTTCTGTTCTGCGCCGCCTGAACCCGATTCATCACCGGGGTATCCGTGTTGCCATTGGGGCATTCCCCACCAGTCCTGTGTTGAGTTTATGTGCGGAGTCTGGAGAACCTCCGTTGTTTTATCGTAGGGATGTTTTACTAGCTGCGTACGGTTGTCGCTTAGCTGCGCAACCTCGTCATCCCACGAATGGGCCGTTTTTTAATGTGTCTTTTGATCGTTTTTATGCTGCCTGGTCTTTTACTCCTAAGCCCCCTGGCTTTCGTTTTCGGGAGATTTTACGGACGTTGGACATTGAGTTACCTGCTTTTTTCTTAGCCGGGGAAACTTCTTCTCCCCCCTGGGTTTTAGCAGAGGCCCCCGTTCATCTCGGGCTTACGTCCTGTCCGAAATCATCGACCGCAGCACATATTATCGTTGTTCTTTTAGCGAGATCAAATCCTCTTTTAATGGCTGGAATTTTATCTATACCGATGGCTCAAAATCTGACACAGGTGTAGGATGTGCTTTTGTTTTTAATGGGGCTAGTTTTACGTATGGTCTTAACGTTGCAACATCTATTTTTATGGCGGAGCTTTATGCTATCTATCGGGCGGTTTTATTTATTTCTGATCACGGGCTGGGGAACAGTGTTATATGTTCCGATTCTTTGAGTGCCATTTTAAGTTTTAGAAACCTGTACAACCTCCACCCCCTTGTACAGATGGTCCAGAATGTAGTTTTAACCCTTTTCGACGCTGGCGTCAGGGTAACACTGCTATGGGTGCCTGGACACGTCGGACTCCCAGGTAATGAGGCCGCAGATGTTGCAGCAAAATCCGCTCTTTTAGACCCTGCTGAGTACGAGCAGCGTTTTTATTTCGGGGATTTTATACATTCATTACGTAGAGCCATTTTTTCGCGCTGGCGCGAGGAGTGGGAATTACTCCCAAATAATAAGCTCCGTGAATGCAGATCCACCCCTTTTAACTGGTCGACCTCTTCTCGCGCTGTCCGTCGCGAAGAAGTAATTTTAGCTCGTCTTAGAATTGGGCATTGCCGTTTTAGTCACTCTCGCCTTTTTAATGGTCAACCCGCTCCAGTTTGCTCTCACTGTGACCACCCCTTTACAGTGCGTCACATTTTAATTGATTGTCTTCATCTGACAGCTTTTAGAAACAGCCTAGGTTTGCCCTCCTCTATTGAGGAGTTACTTGCAGATGATGTGGTTGCTGTTGAGCGTGTGCTCCGTTTTATCCGTATTTGTGGTTTTTGGAGCAAGGTGTGAGACTTTATCTTTTACCATTGACGGCATTTTTTTGACTCTTTTAAGACTGTTGTTTTTTCAGCTTTTGCTGAATCGTGTTAACTAGTCTTTAATTGTTGTTTTGCACATTACCCTTGTTATTTGTTTTGGGGTTTTATTGTTACCATTTTAATCTTTTATAAGACTGGTTTGTTTTCAGCTTTTGCTGACTACTTTTGCTACCGGTCTTTGTTTATTGACCTGTGTTTGCTTTGGGATTTTATTGCCACGATTTTAGTCCATTACAAGACTGTTGTGTTTTTCTGAAATTGCAGCTGTGTTTTAGTAACACTTTAATGTTTGTGGCGCCTAATACCCTTGTTATTTGTTTTTGGGTATAATTTTTATTGCACAAGTACTACTGTCCGTTCATTATGCGCAGGATTTGCGTTCTTTGTTTATTTATTTTTATTTCTGACATAGTACTTGATGTGTTTGGGCGCTAATCACCACAGCAGTTTTGCGCCCTTAAGCAATAATCAATCAATCACCATCCTAGCACCTTCGAGCCAATAGATCACTGGAAACCTCGAAAAACTTAAATAACGGAATTAGAAGAAAAGTACAAAAGACATTAAGTAAGAATGACACGAAACAGGTCAAAAGACCTGAACAGCTGGAAGGAGAATATTCTGTAGAAATCGTTACCCCACCCCCAATCCCCTTGCGAAAAATAAACAATTGCTGCATCGGATATGTTGCTGAAGATGGTGCATAAGACAGTTCGAGTAAGTGCTTTCAAGCGTCATTCTAACGATGCATGGTCGTCTCTCAGAGAGGATTTGCTGTGAACAGCGTCCTGCAATTAGTTTCTCAACTGCGAGTGATCTGCATTAGAAAGCCGTTCCCCAAGTCCATCTCCTCGAGATTACTGTGGCTACAGCAACTGCGGTATAAAGGGCTTATTGCATCGTCCCAAAACGAGACCATTGCCTCGGAATACAGCGGATCCGTCAGAATTGTCTTAGGAGGTACTAGAGGAAATACATTTCCTTTCTAGCACAATGGGTGGGTCTTAATGCAATCGTAGCATCTCAAGAATGGGCGTGTTCGTCGTTTCCATATCATTTCATAAATTTGTTTTTTTTTTCTTTTCTTTCCTTCCTCACTTTTGCTTCGTCTCCTTTCTCTTCCTTCCTTTCCTGTCTCTTAATATACACTTTTTCCTTCCTAATGTTTTTCTTCTTTTCATTTATCTTCGTCCTACTTCTCTTTCCTATCTCCTCTACACTTATTGTTTCATTCTTTTATTCTCCTTTTTCTTCTGTTACTATATTTTCCTCTAATTGCTCTTCTTCGTCTTTTCACATTCATACTTTGCATCTTAAGTCTTCCCTTCTTCGTCTACTTTCATTCTGACACTTTGCTTTCACTCTTATCTGCTTTTTGATCCTTAGTCTATAGTTGCTCTTTCACTTCACACATTCATTCATATTCATGTCTATTTTTCTCCATTTTCCGATTTTATAGTACATATTTATGAAAATAAATTTTTATAGCTGAGGTCCTTTCAAAAAATAAAACAGAAGATAAAGGAATGAGATTTATACAGTCATGATATATTTCATGGAGTTCTTCGTTTCGGTAGGCAGATGTCGCATCAGCCCATAGATCACTGGAAACCTCGAAAAACTGCATTTCTGTACTTTATTAGTTCTTCATGCTAATTTTATTTCTTGTTAACTTTTTAGTACCAATTCCTTTGAATTCACACATTTTTCGCAAATTTCCCCTGCAGTTACTGACTTTCTGTTCTAACATCTTGGGCACGAGAACAAAAGTAAGTGGTACCCGAATTAAAATGCAAAAAGCCTGTGATAATATGGTCCTGCCTTTGCTACAGTGGGTGCAATTTCTTCCGTATGCGATTTTTTAACCAGAAATGAAGATTTTCCACTACTACTTTGACTCCCACGTTGTAAAAAAGCTATATCTGCATAGATGGCACAAGTGATTACCATTATTGTTGTGTAGAGATCTTCCACTCGTGAGAAAATATTATTTTCTTCTGTACATGTGCCTTACAAAATCTGTTTCCCCTTTACTAATTTCGGCCAGACCAAGTATAAGAAATTGCCCACTGTACTTTGCAGTTCACCTGCTAATATTATTTAAAGTGACTTTTTTGAGGGTATGAAGTTCACGCGGTGTACTACTTTTCTTTGCGAAAAGAACTTGGGATATTTGGGACTCATTAGCAGTGCATAATAACTGCGTAATCCTTCTAATCTTGACTTATTCCAAAGTGGTTGCAAACTTTGAAGACAACACTTTTTCCCTCTTATATTCTTAAAGCATAACTGACAATTATTATTGAACTTTTTTTTCCAAATGTCAGGTTTTAACTTTATAAACACCACCTGTAAAAACAATCACGTTTAAAAATGTTACTGGAATTAATGTCAAGACTGTATTTATTCGTTTCAACTCTGGGAATGCCCTAAGGTGAAGTAAACTAAGTGAACATCGTGAGAATGCTATAACCTATTTCGTGGAGTTTGTGCCCTATAAAACCACGGAGTTCCATCATAAATCTCATACACAGCCCTGGGCAATCTCGCAGCGTTTCACAATTATTTCACGAAAGAGCAGTTAGATAATCTACTTCTGAGAAATGAAATTACAGTAGCTCACACCCCTGTAGCGATAGCTCGAAACATTTATCTTAATGTCGAAGAGAAATCAACGAGAACTAACGGCAGAAAGGAACTGTGAAACTGTATAGGAGGGGAAAAAGTACAGGAAGGAAATGCTACCGCGTTCTGTAGATTGTGGTGGAGTAAAAGTGAATTATTGTTGGGTGCCTCGATGGGTGGAGTGACCCGAGCGATCAATCAGCTCCAGGTACCTACTCTGAGGGTATATAGCACTTAACCTTCCATCAAGCCAAGTGTTAACTCGACACTAGCGTTCCGCCATATTCTCGCATCGGCACAACCAAAGGAAAACAAAACACTATCTATTTGCACGAAAATGTTTTTCTCATTACACCGTTAATTTGTCTGCAGAGAAATTAGAGAAAGTAAATCTAATAATATTTTATTACATTTCGTTTTACTTAAGGAAGTAGCACATGTAAATATCTTCACAAAATACGAAGAGTTTACAGGCGATAGCTTTCATAATCAGTTTTTCAGATTAAAATCTGCACAAAAAGAACAACAGTGGCATTTCTATCAACCATAACTTATAAGAATTATTTTCACAATATACCTACGAGCTCAGCTATGTCCCCCCCCCCATTCGCATTTGCGCACCCATACAAGATTCTGGGAGTGTTTTAAACAGTTTTTGTAATTATTCATTTGAGGCGTCTGAGTGCAAAAAGCATGACTGCAAAAAATAGTACGAGTATGTGCAACAAACTTAAGATACAATAATGGGGAAAACAGCGAGTTCAGCTTTTTTTTTTTTTTGTCCACATTCCAGGGAAATAAGAAATGCTTTGAAATTATTTTATATGCTCAAAAAATTTAATCATGCGCTTCAAGATGTACGAAAGCAATTCAGTACTTGATTATTCCGGGACAAGAAACGTTTATTGATCAAGGAACTGCAAGCAATTCGACAAAGATGTGCTACGCCATTTTTTGACATAATCACTCAGTCTCTGTAAACATTTGCCTAAACGTTTCACTCATTTATCTCTTTCCTGACGATGGAAATGCGCTCCAGGTGACCTTGGACTAATCACCCTGAGACTGCTGAGAGTCATTGCATCAACTTGAAGTACGATGTCTTCTCTGCTTGAATTGACGCTTGTACAGGCTTATTCAAACTGCTGATACCACTTCAATATGGTGGACTCGGCATTGCATTTGGCCTGTACACGACTGTTAATTTGCAATCGAGACGTTGTGTCCGAAAAATCGTACTGTTCCTAGTACTCAATCTTGGAGTACGTTTGCAGGTGACTCATGCTAATCGCTATTTCAACGAAAGTGGCTATATGGGAAGATCTGAACATGAATTGTGTTCTGGGCAAGCGCCACTCTTTACGCGCGGTACTGCCAGATTAGAGAAACAAGTGTAATGCAACTTACTTAGTGACCTCCCCCCCCCCTTTATTGTTGACATAAATTTTGTATATAAAAGAAATTGACTCACAATTGTTGAGAGAATTTATCGAAGAAGATAAAAATATTCTAAAACAAATTATAAAATTTGTATTATTTAAAACTGCGTAATCCAAATGATCGAAACTACACAGCGAAGAGGAAGAAGAAGAAGAAAAAACTATGTAAAATATTTCAAATTCCAGCATTTTGTGATTATTATTTTTAAAAGCTATAAAAGACCTAACAGTAACTTTTTTTAAAAAAGTTTTAATATTAAAGCTATGATAAATATAGGATAGTAATCTATGTATTCCTTGCATTTTATCTGTAAAGTTTTATCGATAACAATTCCTCTCGTCTTTTGCCTTTCCTTGCATTTTAATTAAACTCTTTCTCTCTGTACGTGTATGTATGTTTATCATGTTTGTAAAGATTAAGCATCCTTATATATATAAGGATGCCGTTATTCCGCTATGCATTTGGAGTTTTCACACACTTTCAGTGGAAGCTTCCAATCAGACTTGCTGGCGCAGGCAATTGAAATTGCTTAGTTATGTTTATCATGTCAACTATTTCAGTTGCATATCTGCAAGAAGTGCGTGTTAAGATTTTATACTAGCATCTATTGTCAACTGGCAGGAATATCATTATGAACTTTGGGGTTGTAATGTGTCCTCGTATACTACTGTTAGTACTAATAATACTTGCCTAGTACACCCAAGATCGCGGCTTCAATGCCGGCCAGGGTCGATGGATTTTTTCGGGCGTAAAAATCCTAAGTATGGCATTCTTCGGAAGGGAAGTAAAGTCGTGGGTTCCATGTGCTAGATTTAGAACCTCAAGTCTGAAAGCGAAGTTTATCGGCCGTTTTACGCCCTGAATTGAATGGGTTGCTGATGACGTGAAATGTTAAAAAGCGTCCATAAATAAAAACCAATAACTGTTAGTATACGAATATTATGCCATTAGGCATTTAAACTTAGCAGGAAGGAATATATAATTGTAATATAGTCTATGCTCGTCAATGTTTGTAGATAATGTTTTCAACTGATACATAATAGAACATAGCAATATTTTTCGGCCATTTACACAGATGTTTTCAGTTGGAACTCAATGAAAATAATTATATACGGTAGGAATTTCAGAGATTATAGACAGGTTTTAGACAAACAATTTGAGATAGGGAAGCTATGATTCACGAATAACAAACAATGT
Source organism: Metallyticus violacea (assembly GCA_030762175.1). Taxonomy (NCBI): domain Eukaryota; kingdom Metazoa; phylum Arthropoda; class Insecta; order Mantodea; family Metallyticidae; genus Metallyticus; species Metallyticus violacea. The sequence goes on along the minus strand of CM060840.1, from coordinate 51,344,646 downwards.
GGTGATAAGTTGAAATCAGATGCTAATGTCAGCATTAAGCGATATGGAGGAAATGTCTTAGAAAGTTTTCAAGCTTTAGAATTTAAAATTTCGGACTAGTCTGCAATGAACAATGGAACCGACTATTGTATTACATAGCTTAGTCTAGGGAGAGCGGTGCATCTGTGTAGCCTAGTAGCCTAATGAATAAGGTGACGTCGTAGGATCAAGGTCTGAGGAGTAGGTAATTTATTTTATTTTTATGGCAATGTATGTTCACACGTACGAAGTAAAAGAAAAAATAATAATAAAAATAAAAATAAACGAATAAACAAATAAATAAAAATAAACCAAAAAACAATCAACGAAACTCAAACTCGATAACAATGATCCGCATTTTCCAAAATCACACCGACTGCGCCAAAAAGATATGCCCCAAACTTTCACGATATCTTTTGGAATGGGAAGCTCAATCAGTGGCACACTAGTCCTTCAGAATCTTAATGCCATACCTTTAAAATTTGAGCAGGCAGATCAAAGATTTTCTCTCTTAAATTGTTTGTCTTAGACGCCTCTACAATCTCTGTAATTATTGTGGTGTAGTTCATGAACATCCTGTATTCACGAAGGCACGCTTAATATAGAATGCAAAGAAAGGACTTTTAAGGATAAAAATAATTAGTTCAACAGTCCTAAAATTTACTAAATGTCGCACATGTATTAATTAACTACTTAAAATTAATTAAATGAACAAATGTGCTTTTATTTTTTTGTAATTTGTACATTTGAAGGTTTTAGCTTGAAACACTCATTTTTATCAATAAAAGTATTTACTTTAAGTATTAAAGAAACTGCTTATATTTATAATATAAACCGTAATAAAATATTTACAAATTTCTAACATATTGGCACACACTTTTGAAAACATAAACTATTAAAACAACTGTTAAAACTAAAATATTCTATTCCAATTGTAATGTGTATTCTATTTGTACAGTTTCTTATGTAAACAGAACAAAGATTAGATGTAGAAAACGTTGTTACAGCTTGTAAAATAAACCATTTTGCGCAGGGAGGACAAATTTAAACATAGAGAGATACCAAATTATTAGCACCGCAAAATGCCTCTTCAACATTATACGCCACAAAGATTTTGCGAAAATTAGCAGGTGACTTTGGGAGAAAAAAAATCAGTTTTAATTCAATGACTTTTACATATTCCAATGCAAGTCTCAGCGTGCTTGTTGAGTTGTCAGATATGATATCCTGGACGGTTTGTCTTCTGCAGAAATCTCTCTCTATTTTGTTAGCTGTTTCGTAGCTCGACATTTCTATGCAGTCAGGCAGGAAAGGAAAAGTCAGTTTCTAAACCCCTGTTGAAAATGATTGACAGTAGCGGACGAATGAGGGCTTGATGTTGGAAGTTTCGAATGTCGATCCGGAAATCAATAGAAACGTTGCCTCACACTGAAGTTACAAACGAAATATATTACGTCAGCTGTGTTTGACGTTCAGACCGCTCAAAGATCTCTAAAGACCAGCATTTCGGATATAAAAGAATATGTCTATTCGTAGCTATGCTTTCAGTCCATAGTTTCTTGGTACATGGTTTACTTATTCAAGTAAAATCTCGTTGAAGTTTTACATTAAATGAATTATTGTTCTAAGATATTTTTCTACCGAAGGCCTTTAATGTCATCAATAGATTTATCAACAGCATTCATTTCGGATCTTAACAGACATACAGCTGAATGGCAGGCCTTTTAGAATGTCAATAATGTCCTTGAACTAGCAAATATTATTTTGATTAAATATAAAATATTCATAACAAACTTAGTTAGGAAATAGTGCATTACAGTAGGAGTGTGGTAAGTAACACAATTTCTGTTACGTATTTAACGGAATAATGGTGTACATTATTTTTGCACGATCATATAATTTACATTATATAATTTACATTTTTTGCACTGATAGTATACAGTAAATTCGGTTTTACAGGACTTTGCATTCGTATCATAAACTAGAAACTAGCAAGAATATAATATGTTGTTGTTTCGTCATTTAGTTCATATACATTCATAGAAATATTGTTTTGCTAAAAAATTTAGTATACGTTATAATATTCCATACATTATTACCGCTAAGATGTTTGAAATACATTTTTTGTCACAGAAACAAAACTGCATTAATCGCAGGAGAACAAAATAAGACGAGCCTTCAAAAAGGATTGCACTTCTGTAAGATACGTTATGGAAATAAAACCAACCATACTTGGGGTATCTTTTTCTGTTTTCATAATTTCCGTGAAAAATTTCGTTCAAATAGAAGAATGGTACATGCAGTTTGTAACTGAACCGCTGTTAGTTGCAGTGAAGTAACTAGGTATCATTTACGGCCTTTAGCAACAGCTGGATGTGAGTTCAAAATCGTCATGTAACCTAACGCTACAATGCAATCACATCACCATGCTCCGACCCTATGCGTATAAAAATAAAAACACGTTGCTTTGAACGCTACTAAATTTTAAACGTGATGCAAAAAAATGAAATGTTTGGCTGAAGATTTCAAATAAAAAATTTTAGTAGATCAGTTCAATCTCCCAGTGTCTTCAAGCCTATATTGCCTGTAATCACATGCAGTCTTTCTAAATGTTCTTTTGTATATTGTTTCATGCTTTGCGATTTGTTTCTATGAAAAAAAATCAGTACATTTTCTTAGATATATACGAATATATATAAAAGCGAAAACCAAACAAATAAACAGGATCTGATTTAAAAAACTGTTGCATTTCATTCAAAACGTAGAAAACTAAAACATTGTTTTGTTAGCTGTGATACTGGTAAACAGGACATATAAATTAATAAAAGGAATTTTGTAGAACCGGCTGAGATAACTTACTGGGGTTTATAAACGACTATTTGAATGAATATAAATTTGACAAGAAGTTTTCTCTTACTTTATAATAGAGCTCTCATCAATAATTATTTAGTCTTAGCGAGGTCAACGCCTGCAAGCTATAATCATGAAGACCCATTTTTTCACGAACATTTTAATGTTATTCAAACAACCGCCAAAGATGGATGGCGTATTATTAACAGTTACTAAATTTTGTTAGGAAAAGCACAATTTAATCAACTAAATTAGCGTATGACACTTGATTTTTCCAACAAAATAAAATGTTACTTTATTACTTTTAATAGTATTTAATGCCAGTTTTACTACTGAGGTATCACAGGTGATGGTCACTGGTGATACATAAAATGAGATGATAAATTGGGGAAATCTTTTATATATATATATAGGAAGGAAGCGTTCCAAGCCTAACTTAGGGTACCTGGAATTTGCTATTTAATATATGGCCCAAATCTTAATTTTTTCTTTATAAATAAACTGCCTATAAAGTTATTTCATACAATAAAAAGGACTCAAGTAAAGTAAAAACACGCTGCGGTAGATGTCCAAAGTACAGACTAACTTTCCACAATGAGGAAGGGCGTTTTTATCTCACGAAGGACGGTGACGGTGAATTATATAACTTATTACACAATATATGTATTCACTAAAACCGTCTTTAGTTATTTATTCATTTTCTCAGATATTTTATCCTCCCGCGCAAACATAACTACTCTTTTTTTGCGAGCATTCTGCACATATTCTAATGTAAAGATTTGATCGTCATAACAAATGTATGCAAATTAGAATCGTAAACCTGTCTAATTTAGCGTCACTGACCTATAGGGAATAGTCACGAATATCTAACGTGGTCGGAAGGAATTTCACATCTCTGCAAGAAATCCCGCGTTAGATGGCTCGTTTGTGAGCCTCGTAAGCTTGCCACAAATCTGCAATATATCATTCGGCGATACTGGGAACACCGCCATCATTCCCCGACTTTTTAACGACTATGGGTATGAGGTAGGAAGGCGGTTGTAGCAAAATCGATACAGGAAAGCAAGAAAAGTGGTTCCGATGTCGTATATTTTTCTTAGTGTCGTCTTCTATCCATCAACCTTTCGCTTCCGTTAAGAAAGGCTCGAGGACAGACGTTGCTCAGCTGGCGACGAAGATATATATTCACTGTCACGAGTTCCATCCTCTTTTTTTTTTTTTTTTTTTTTTTTTTTTTTTTTTTTTTTAATTCAGCACTGCTTTACACTCTAAACAGGAGAGCTCGTTTTCACAAGGCATGCATACTATACGCCTAGTGATCTATTGGCTTAATTTGGGTGAACACAGAGGGAATACGTGTGGACTTATTTCGTTATTATTTTAAATAAACATATCAGCGCCTTTCAAGTACATAATTTAAAAGTTAAAACTCTTCACTTCCTACAATTTTTATTTCAGACAAAGAGCCAAATTTCGAATTAATCGAAGATACTCGTTTCACGATTTAATAAAAGTAAAACGTGTTTCACTCCAAAAGTTTCATTACAAGTAGTTCAAAAACTGTTTACATCCATGATTAAACTTTGTTAAGATTATTCACTCTAGTAATTTATTGTTTATTTGTATTCTACATTTTAGCTAGAATATGAAAAAAGTCAATTGTCTGTTTATAAATACTACACAAGAAATCGTCCACGGTTGAAATACGCTTTACGCTATAGAACGTCAATAATATCTGCAGAATAGATAGTCTGCGATTTTAAGTGGTATTTTTAAATGATTCCAATAGTTTTCATTTTAGTTTTTAATGTCCTTAGGAGAGAAAATGAAGGTTTTATAATATAACACTTTTGATAGCATGATAGATCTGACTACAATGCATGAAAATTAGTCGCATATTTTATGGATATTGATAATTTGTACTCAACTTTTCCAGCAATAAATGTCTTATATAATCTACCTTATCTACCTTAGGTATCTGCTGGAGAGCTGAGTTTGCACGTGTAGGTTGGTACAAGTCTCCGCTTGAAACAGACATAGTTACAAATCAGTCTGCAGTAAATGTTGGAACTGAGGCGAGGTCAAGTGCGTTGCCTTGCAGGTCTACAGTAAAAGTGGGTGATTTGGAGCTTCGTTTTTATGAATTATATTCCTTATAAAGTCTAAAGAAATCCAAGGGAGGATGAATGTTGCATGTTTTAATGATACACCTCTCAACTACTAAAACTTTTAGACCAAATAATTTAAAGAACTCCGAGAAGACCTTCGATACAAGGATCATGGGAAAGCATTCGTAAGAAATGTGTCAAAAAGGGGAAGCTATGATTATTCAAGATGGTCACATCAAGAATAGTGTAATAGCCCGTGAACTAGGCATTTCACATTCATGCATGTGATGATGTAAAATATCACTTTCCGAAAGATAACCCCGAATGATGACACAATCGTCAGGAATTCAATTAGAAAAAGATGGACCTCGTTCAAGAAAATCCTGATTATCTTTTTCTCAAAGACTGTTACAGGGATGAAACATGGGTTATCAATATGCTCCAGAAATCAAATAAGAGTTTATGCGGTGCCCATCCCCAAGTAATTCCTTGAGCGTGAATCTGTCCGAAAAGTTTTTTCAGTCACAGAGTGTATTCTGCTATTAGAAATCGTACCACAGAAATTCAACATCACTGGAGAAATCTGCGGTTTTACAGTTGGACAGATTTATGAGACCATCATGAAGAAACGGCTTGGAAAACCGACAATGAGTATTGTTGCTTCACGAAGTGCACCCTGCCATAAATCCCAAAAGCTTCAGGATTGTTGGTACTTGGAGCATGACTACCAGTGATTAAATTCCTTCATTGCGGGAGATGTTCCAAAGATGATGTCAGAAAGGATGAAGTAATTAGAGGCGAAGAGGACTAATTGTGTAGTGATCCGGTGAAACTACAGTGAAAAATATTGATGTTATTATTGCATTTTCATACTCAGGTGAATACTTATTGAATGTCCCTGGTATGTATTTTAGTAGGAACTGGGGGTATTAAAAATAAGCTATGAATACTTAATATATGTCTATGTTCTTATCGAAATAAAATAATAAACATTTTTTCTCTGGTATTTCATATATGCCCGTTCTTATGCATAAACTATGCTTCGTTTAAATCAGAAGTTGATATGAAACTTCTTTAATGCAAGTTGCTGATAGTCTGAAAACACTAGTCGTTTGTTACGCAGTTAAAAACAAATGGAGGGAGTGTTTCACTTTCTTAGCTCTCAAGCTTTTACACATTTTGGTTTTTCTTTTTTCCCCTTCCTCTGATTATAACAATAGATATTTAAACTTGGTTTAAAAATTCAGACTAAAGGCCAAAACTTATTCAATATAAGCGTTGCAAAAATATTAGAGAAAAGGCCAAGAAAATCTCTCTATCAAATTGAATGTACTCCATGGTGGCATGGTTACCGTCATTAAACAAGCAACGCTTGGAGTTCGAGGGCTTCATCGTGTTTATTGATTGCCAGCCATTTCTCATTAACGGCTTTGGCAGCCGATGCGGTGACAGCGAGTAACGAGATTATTAATTTTCATAAAAACTTTCGCACCAGGCGTAATCAAAATAAATTACAATATGCCTAAGCAAATAAGGCGAAGCCTTACTGTGCAACAATTCATGTTTTAGAAAGCATCTGCCGCATAATTATTACCCCGAATATTGCGCCGTGCTGGATTATTAAGAAAGAAATTCGCTGTTTTCGGAAACACAAAATAAGCGCCGACTCAGCGAAGCAAAATATCCGAACTTATGCACAAATCAGTCGTATCGAAGACCTCAGTCTCCATAATTTTGTTTCAACTAAGATGCTGGTGAACAGTTTGAGAATAACTAATTATAGCTAACAAAACTTTTTCGCAATGTAAGGGAATTTCTATGAATTCTTAGTCTTAGTGCGTGGCATGTGGATGGATGGCTAACAGACTTTTATGTATTTGACCGCAAGAGACTGACAATTGTCTGAAATCCAGCTCTTGGTTACATTCTCTTACAGGGCTAATGACCGGACCTAGCGGCAAAGATAATTTGGAAAAGAAAACAATTTTATTACATTTATTGCAGTGTTATTTTGAAAGGTTTTAAAACAGTGAATTTTTACGATTCTAGCATTAAAATTAAAGATGTCATAAAATTATTTTTTAAATTACTAAATAAATGTGAACTTTTTTCGAATTTTTAGAAATAGTTTGCTAGCATAGAAATTATTGATAGCGATAAGGTAAAATGCATTTTCTTCCAAAAAGAATATGAAGATATTTAAATGTTTTGTTTATGAAATAATGCTTTTCACAATTATAGTAAAAATATTTTTTGCATTAAAAATACATTCCAGATGTAACAATTACACGTTACTTTTGAAAAAAAAATGTACAAAGAGAAATTCAAATTTGAAAAGTTATTTCTTATACTTATATTTTGATTTTATATTTAACATATACATAGATTTTATATGTAAATGAGTTTGCCGATTCTATTGATCTTATCCGTGCCTTTTAGTTTTGAAGTGCAACACTTTTAATCGGACAAATAACCTTATTTCATCTGTACCATCAGTTAGAAATGTAGCAAGTTTTTAAAGTTTCGTGTTTGTTTTTTAAATATAAACATTATCGAGAGTAAATGTGCAAGCTGGACACCTAAAGTTTACATACTGAGATTTTTTCCCCTTTTTTAAGTTAAAACAAATGCCGAGACAAACCGACGGCTCAAATAATAACACCCATGTTCACTTTGCAACGTACGTGACAGACATGTGTGAAACAAGAACAATAAGAAGTGCGTGAGAATGGTGTGATAACACCGCATTTATTTTTAAAATTCGCGAAGTGTGAACGCTATTGTGCTAATGTGACGCTTTTGTAATTAAGAACTGCAGAGCTATATTCCTTTTGGGTTTTACGTTCGCTACTCGATGGCAGTGTGTACACTGCATAACAGACGTCCGGCAGCCGGCTGGCATGCTGAATATTAAACAGAATTACAACGGCAACATCGGGGAAGTGTGACGCTGATAAGAGCGTACAATGCCGCGCGTTACATGGATTGTTCCCAATTTCTGTCAATGAACAGGAAAACAGGGATGCTGTGGCGCACAGGGGCCCATATCTGCACCCCGCTAGCAAATAAACTGTCGCCGGAGTTGATTTTCAGATGTACTCCCCTGCGCAAATGGGCTGGACTCACGCATTTCAGGAAATGGGATGATCTAACGAAACGTCGCGTCTCCCGGCGACAGATATCCAACGAAACCCCTTCCCTGGAGGAGGAAAAAAAAAAAAAAAAAAAAAAAAACAGTGACAGTTTGGAGACAGCACTTGTCAAGAAAAGGAATGTGTTTTTCCTCTCTCCCTCTCGCCATGCAACCTTACCTAAGGCTCATGAAATAACCCAACTTCCTTTAAGCAGAATATCAAACACAAGTGTTGCAGGCAGTATATAAGCTTTCTCATATGATGCTTTATTTTTATTCCACAGAATCAATTATGCAAATGATTTTTTTTAAATCTTCTATTTACTCTACCTACAGCAAAGATTGTTTATACACTAAGACACAAATTAGACAGTTTCCAGTACAAAGGTTAGTTTTATCATCTTTTATTATTATTATTATTATTATTATTATTATATCGCCACGGGAATTATACCGTCGTTAAGGCGCGGACTCGTGTGCGGGAGGTCTGGGGTTCGATTCCCACTGGAACCGTCGTCCCCGAATGAGGTTTTTTCCAAGTTCTCCTCGATACTCATAAACGGCAAATGCCGAGGAGGTACTTAATCTTAGACCTGGAACACTTCCTTAAAAAAATCCTTTCCCAGTTTATCATTTCATCTCGTGTATCATCAGTGCCCACCGTGTTTAAAAACGGGCGCTAAACACTACCCCCCCCAAAAAAAAAAATTCATCATGTTGCAAAACATTTCTGATTCGGAATACAAAATTCCCATATGAACTGTCTGTTCTCACGTTTACAGCTTCTCTGAATATTTATTTTTAAAACGTTATTTTCATTGTACTAATATGGTTAATATTTTCTATAAAATAATGAATATTTATTTAGTAAAATTTATATAACTTTAAATACATTTCAATACAGACGCATTTTATTTTACAAGACCTTATTTTACTACGTCATGATGATGTAGACCCCTTGGAAAGCAGAAAATCCTATAGGCATCTTTAACTGGTCCTGGGTCTTTGGTTCTTTAGAAGACTCAGGATTCCTTTTACTCAAAAAAGTTCAATACTCATTTATTTTATGTTTTAAATATTTTATTTACTGTCGCTTTGGTCTGTAGATTGTATATATTGAGGTGCAGATCCGTAATCTATATATAATAATGAAATAACATTAATTGATTACGGCGCAAATGAGCTCACAGTCCTTGACGCCTTAAAGCTATCTGGTATTCACCTTCTCAGGGCACGGGAAAAGTCTGTAAAAATTTTTACTTGGCAGCTTGAACTTAGCGGAAACCGAACCCAGGAATTCCGAATTATTAGTCGCAAATCCTAACACGGAAACGTGTTCAATTTATTTTAAATATAATACCCCAACAAATAAATATTTCAATAATTCATTGCATCAATGACATTTTCAATAATTTGAGCCCTAATATGCATCAACACACTGGTTGATATATTAATGAGATTCCTAATCCTAAGTTAATAATTCAACTACTAACGCTCCTTTTTAAAGTCAGTCATATAAGAATTGCTGAAGTGAAACTAACACTTTCATAGCTGTTTCAATAAAGAACTCTGTGTTAGCTAATTAGATGGGAAGAAGTTGGCGTGCAGAAGCTCGATGAATTGGTACGTTCACGAATATGGATTCATCCAAACATCCCCAGCAAGCACGTATTCAATTTTTGAAGGCAGAAGATGCTCAGAGGTTCATCATATTAACCTGCTCTGAAACATCTTAAGTATCATATAATTCTCCGTATTAGAGACAATTGGGCTAAAATTTCTTGTGATAAATCGATCTTCGCTAATAACCTCACACAAATGAACTATATAATCTCAATCAATACATCCCGCAATAAGTATAACAAAAAAGTTATTAATTTCAAAGCAGTTCATTAGAAAATAGATATTAGTATTAATTTAACTTTATTTATATACTTTATTAATTCTGATACACAAAAAACAGCATATGAAAATATTTTATAAATTTATATAATTACCATCATCATATGCTATTTTACGAGGGATCAAAAAACTAGAAACTCAATGGAGAACAAGTTGAGAAATAAATTTAATATTTTCCAAAGAGGAAGAAAGAAAAGAAGCATTTAACTTGCTTTTTACCAGAGTTTTCAAACGACACACATATAACACACTTGATTTAAACTTTTATTTTTAATTTTTAATATATAATATATATTTTAATATATAATAGCAGCAGCATATGTTAAAAATGTATAGCGTCTAATCTGTATTCCTATAGTATTTTAGTATCACTTTTTCCCCTGTATTTGGCATCTTCTACATTCATATATCAGTATAAAGTTTGATTTTTGCACTGTGCGATATGTTCGTTGTAGAATTATTAGTTGTCTCTTATTCATTAATCCCACATGTATTCGAGCATTATATTGAAACTACTACGTGCCCAAATGTAAATTTGTGACGTCATACTGTCACGCAACACATTAATTGAAATAGATAATTGCCTAATTATGGGCCAAAGCTCCATACTATAAACGTTAGCATCATCCTACTTTAGATTCTGCAAATTTTTCGTAACCTATATACTTTATTTCTGAGAGTGTGTAGATCTAGCTTTCATATTTTCGGAATACAAAAAAGTACAACTGAAAATCGCGCTATGTTTAAAAATGTAGCGCTTTAATCTTTTACACGCATGCTTGCAACCGTAAAAAAAGTGTAAACAAGTAAATTAAAATTATTCAAGCGCTTATAAGGCCAGCACAATACTAGATACAAAAAATGAAGATATTAAATTTAGCAAATGAAATTCAGAAGACATTTTATAGAAGTGGAAGAATCATTAGCACATAGTACAGCACTACTTATCATTATTATTATTATTATTATTATTATTATTACAACTACTATTATCCTCATTAGTAATATTATAATGACAAAATTATGCGCAAGAAGCATGACGAATTCACCAAACTGACAACATTTTATAGACAATGTTGTAAAAAAGTAAGACACGTTTTCAAACGTCAAGAACTCTCGTATTTCGCATCTTTTATGCTCTTTTAGTTAATTTGTAGCAAGTGGCTTTACACGTGCTAAACCCTTTAAGAATTCTTGCCTGGTTTTATGCAAAAATGTTGGGCGTACAGTGGAACTTGTGTTGCTAAATTCTCTCACAACGCTTCCATTATCATTTGCATAAGAAAGTGCCTTTACGGAACCTTCCCGGAAAGGCTTGTTCATTCTTCACCTCTGTAGAGCACAAAAAATGGCTTAGAATTTTTTGTTGCTCGCTTTTTTTTTTTATCTTCACATAGTTTCTAGAAATTATTATGACAGTAGTATCTATAAAATTGATTTGTAGCCTCGTTAAAAACCACCAGACACTTTGCTCTTAACAATGGTTTAGTTTACTGCGATATCCGGCTGTCTAAATGAGATTGAATAAGAAAGAACATCCAAAATGCAGTATAAATAATTGTATTTTAAATATAATATTTTATTTTTGAATGCACGGCATTATTAAACATTCCAGGAAATACTTTGTAAACATTTTAAAATAGCAGTTGTATTTTTATAGGCACTCCATTATTTTAACATTTATTAATAATTATACGATCTCTTTAACAACTGTGAACTACTGATGAAGGTTTGTGTTTCCTGGTTGAAAGCAGCATTCTAAAGTTTTCACTTGGGACTAACTGATTTGCATATATTATTATCGGGAATATCACAGAAAACTGCATACATGCCAATTTCTGAAAATGCACTATGGCTCGAGTAATGATGCAGATTTTAAGGTTCAGGGTATATTTAGGCCGGCTGCTATTTCGCAAGGTATCAATGTAGGTCATTTTTTTCCGGCAAGATCTAAAATATCTTAAAGATGACAAATACTACTACAACAACACAATTTAGAACGTATAAGCTGCAAATTAACGTCATTTTAAAAGTGTCATTAAGAAAAACATGTATTTCCAAACATTAATAAAAATATAAATGAGAAGGAGCGAAATTAAAAGTTAAGCTTTTATATTGCTCTCACAAAACACTAAATAATTCAAGCAGTCAAAAGGTTCATCAAGAATAATATACTGTAAGAAAATTTAAAGATTATATAATGAAGATGCTGATGTCCCACGAAATACCAGCCCAGGCAGAGCGAGCCAGATAATAAAGAAGAGGGGAAAGAAAACAAAAGGAAGCTATGTTATTGCAATTCATAGTTAGTAGCCAATTCAACATGAAGATGTCGTTAGAAGTGTTCAAAGCCGTGTCGTGCAATGTGTATTCTCTGTAACACAGTATTGCAATATTTGAAGGCGTAGGTCCGTACGGGTTGCGTTGAGAAAAGCGGTTAATTTTGCAGCCAAATTTCTTGGTGTCGGTATTCCTGCAAAGATTTGGTGAAGAAAGTTACGAAGGCGGAAAAAATTAGTAAAACCATTCTTATGCCTACAGTGGTAGTGGATATTCAAGTACAGATTCTCAAAAGCTTTATTAAGTCGACACATAAATTTATGCAACAGGCACTATGCTCACTTTTACTTATGAGAGGCGAACCGAGTTTTCGTGAGCCATCCTGTACAAGGAGCATAAAACGAATGTTTAAAAAATGAAAGACGAACGAATTTCAAAAATATCATTGATCACATGGGACGCGAGATTCAACAAACTTTCAAAAGGTGGAGTGAACTTCGAAGCGGAACAAGTAGTTATTTCTATCGCTTTCGACTACTTTGTTCCCGCTATAGTTCAAATTTCGCCTTAGAAGGAAAAGCACAGCCTCCAACAAGCAGTGAAATAATGTGTAAAAATTATAACTGGAAGGTTTTATTTTTTGTAGCCCAACTCGCTGTAACATAAAACCACAGCAGGAGAATGTGTTTGCTTCTCATCTAATAAAGGTCTATCTCTTTAGCAAAATGAAAACGGTTAGCATACTATAAATGTGATAAACACATGACCAAGCCCACTTTCCTTTATTTTACTTGGAAACGCTGAATGTCTAGAATCGCAATTAATTTAAAAGGGGAAAATTACAAGGGAGGATATTACTATCGTTCCTCTAGACTTAAGTAAGAGTCTAAATTGCGTTGCTCATCTTCACGGCGTGGCAATCAAGTCTAAGTGTAAGTAACGATAACGAGGCCTACCCCGGAAACAGCGGCAGGAGGGAACTTGTCGATGCCACAGGCAAAGTGTGAAACTTGCTGCTGGTTTCCATAGGCATCATTAAACATCATCATATTACTTATTAAAGGAATCGTAGTTTTGGATGTATGTTAAAACCTTCGCTAAAGATAACACCACACTGTCAATTCATTTTGCGAACATCTCTATTGGCACCTACGAGTTTCACGAGAGGGGCAACAAACAACTGCCGATGCATTTCAAAGAGCCCTGCGCATGTTTTGCGTTGTTCGCGACCTTTGTGTGTTCTATGCTGCTGCTAACTGGTTCCAGATTTGTTCCTGTTCCTGACATATGGATGCTGAAAAAATATGTGCAAAGAATTTACGACTATAAAGGAGTCTAAAAATACAGGTTGATGCGTCTGGGTATTGTGGACAATATCATCAAATATTATTAATTTGTTATAAAAGATAATATGATAGGAGACATGAAATGTGAGTTTTCGTACATGAAAGAATGAAAATAAACTATGCATAATGACAAATGAAAATCGTAGATGATTGAAATGGCTACTACAAATCAACTGCGACTCCAATGCGTTCTTGGTATGCTGAATTTGAGAGTGCTAAACAAACTCAAAGAGAATTAAATATGGTATGAGTAATAACCTAAATACCATTTCAAAATGTTGTGGAATCGAACATTTACAGAAACAGGTTCGGTGTTTAAAAAATAAAAAAGTAGGAGGTCGCAGTGCAGAAGCAGCCATCTCTGAAGCCATGATATTACTAACTGTAGGGCTTAAATAAGCAGAAAAAGTTAATTATGAAATAACTATGCTTTGGAAACAGACAGGGGAGCACTAGAGAAATAGATACATAACATCCAAAACCAATATGATTCAGAAAGCTGTGCAAACATATTCATGTGCCTAAAGGCGATTTTTCGAAATACTTAATTTCTACAATGTGTTAAAACGGTATTTATTATAGTTATAAAATGTATACGAATTCTGTTCAATACATTTTAAAAGAGATAAGTATGTAATTATCTCGGTAATGTCGAAGAATCTGACTTCTTTACGAAAACCATATGTCAAAAAATAATTTCATTCCACCACTATTTTTTCTCTAATGGTTTTTTTTTTTTCTTTTCCAAAACATTACTATATAAACAGTAACTGCATTACACAACAACAATTTGTTTTTGCTTGTTTATAGCTTTAATTTTATTCTTTGGAATTCTTAAAAGCAAATGCAAACATTTAGTGGTTTCATATCAATAAGTAAAGTTTAGATAAACGTTGTTGGCTTGCTTTAGGATCAAGCTCCGAACAATCGAAATCCGCCTTTACACAGGCTTATGAAACAGCAGAATTAGAACAGAAGAAGAGGAAACTAATGGTGAAGTTATAAGAATGTAATTTCTAGAACGACCATCCAAGATGGTTATCCACCTTAAACCGAAAATCTCGTATCTTTTAAGGGATTTGCGGGCTAATCGTAAGTTGCAACTCATACCTCGAAATTTATAGCCTAACGCTCACTCGTTCATCATTGAAATAAATTTACCTTTCTAAAACCTTTTCAGGTTTCAATGTTTTACCTGGTGTCATAACCCGTCGGATCGAAAACTGCATTCTAGCATGGAAGCGTAAAACACTACGGATATACTATATTTGGAATATATTTACACTCTCTATATTTAACATGCAGCAGAGGTTCCTCACCATAGGGAAATTCTTCCTAGAGGAGGTGAAGTTTGAGAAGTTTCGGGAAGAATAACTATAAAGCATTTCTGATATTATTACAAAGTATTGATTACTCGTATGTTGTTTTTATTACGTGCATAAGTGTGTCTTTTTACTTTTAATTTAGTAATTTTTAAATTCTTTTATTATTTTTGCCACGTTTTTGTTACGCTTTCAAATCGATCATTCAGCACGGCATTTGCAAGGGCTCAATAGAAATCGTAGCATTGGACCATAATACTACCTCCGCGAAGAGTGTTGTCAAAGTTGTGTAGTGTAAGCTTTCAATTTTATATTTCTGGAACTATAAGGACTGTGTTAAAATTACTTTTAAACTATTTAATAGGATGAAAAGGGATGACTCGTGCGACTTTTCTATTAGGTTAACATTGTGAGCAGCTAAATAAATTAAATCTTCGGATGCAAGGTAGGAATGCAAACATAAAATTCATGGATTTTCTCAATAACTTAATATGCAAGCTGGTACATGGAGAAGAAATATCAAACATTGTTTAAAAAGGTATCAATTCTTATTTCAGGCAAGGATGACCAAACGTTTCGGGAATTCACCAAAAATGAAAGTTTAGAACATTGGACAGCAGTGGAAAGTAAATTCAGTCGACATTTTACCTGAAATCAAATATGAATATTTGGATTTATTGTGGCAGTGTGATTACCAAGAAGAATTTCTTGGGAGGAAGAGTAATTATGCAGCAAGATATAATTAATAAAACCACAGTATATGATTTTTACCCTAAAATGGCAGAAAACCATTTCATACATCTGTCAAATATTTTTAGTTAATATTTTAACTCTTTAGTAAATTAAGTTCTTTTATCACTTTTTATGTAGAAAGAAAGAGCAATTATACATTTATTTTTAAAAATAAACATCTGTACTCGGCATTGTATCAACAAAAAACATTCAATTATGCTTCTGTTTAAAGTTAGTGTGAATATAAGAAATGACTTCCGTTCAAATCTCAATATTCATTGACTATTTCTATTGGTTATAATTTAGTACAATTTGTCTGTAAAATAATTCAAGCAATCTTATTGTAATTTATTTATATATAAATACACATATATTTAGGGCAATATATATCTTGCGTGATGATATTCTGATGAATGGTGAAAAGAGTGCACGATATTTAAGATAATTTATACAAACTTTTAAGACATAATAACATATAGACTTTTGCTAAAATTTACATTTAAATTTCAAGAAACAATTACAGATCTCTGACGTTAAAAGTTAAGTTTATAAAATAGTAACAATATATTTATTAATATAATCATTCTCTGAAAAAAATAAAGTAAAACATTTGCCTACTTATAGGATAAACTTTATAAAGCAAAGGAAATATATTCTATCTACATATAGAAACACGAAGACTCAAAAAGCTTTAATGGCGTGGCATATTCGAAATATATTAAATCAGAAAAACAGTAAAGTTGAAAGAATCGTGCTTTTTAGTAAAAAGTATAAATTGTACAACAATGATGACAAACAAGCTGAGAGTTGGGTTAAATCAGAAATATTGAACCTAACAAGCATTTGTTCAGTTATCCGTTCAAATAAAGTGACGGAATTAAAGATATCGATGCTAAAAGAGTGTGTAGTTCATCAAAACATAGAAATAAGTTGATTACTAAACAGAAAGCGTCATAAATATTACGGATACAATCACAGAGCCTATAAATTTTAATTTGCTCTACTACAGAGAGAGGAATTAGGATTAACGGCTGAAACAAAAGCTAAAGGTAGATCTGTGAAATATGCTCTTTTCCAATCAAAACTGTAATCGAGTGTGTCCCTTTGAAAAGGACAGGTAGATTAGGTATTTTAACACTGTGCAGATAGATCAATGCAATATTATTTTACTTTCTAAGCTGAATTCTTAAGGCTAAGGCTACAAAAAATGTGCAAATCTTACATTATTTTATCCATTAGTATTTAAGAATCTCGCTATTTTCTGTATACAGTATCGATATTTTCGCATAGAGTCCCTACATTAGACACTTCCTTACAAATTTACTCCCTATTCATTTATATAGTCACTGCTGATTCTTGCTTGTTACAGTACAATTTTAGCAATGTTTTGTTTCATTTTAAATTCTCTTTGCTTTTATACTATGATATCCCCTTTTTACTTTCAAAAGTTCGGCAAAGTCTAGGTATTTTCTCTTCTGATTTTATTGGCCTTCATTTTGCACAATCTCATTTTTCTCTTACAATCGGATTTTCTGGTGTATCGAAACGAATGATATTCTCACATTATGTTAATCTGCACAGAACTGTTATCAATATTGGAGCTCCCATGTTAGCTATTTTCAACATTTGCCGTATTATTTGCTCTCATGGATTGTATTTTTCCACCTTATTTTACCATATGCTAATATTATTTACATTTTATTGCTATAGTTTAAACTCAGATGTTATTTTCTTGGAGGGGGAAGATTCTTCCATTTCTAAAATATTTTCTGTTCTCTTAAGTTGCAATATGCCTATAATGTTTTATATTTTTCTGTTGTTATAGGAATGTTCTTTAAGAACTTTGTGCTATTTTAAGGCAATTGCACTAATGACACAACTGCTTGTAATATATTTGCGACATTGTATAATAGCAAATGCTATATATATCTGTTCCAGACCAAATGAACGATTGGAATTTAGTTGCACTTAACACGTACCAGAGGGATTGCTGATCAGTCCTAATGTGGTGCTAAGGTGTGTGGTGCTAAGGTATTACTTGGAGGTGAAATGACCAGTAATTTTGTACAACCTCTTTTTTCAGCTCTGGAGTTCTTTAATATATGAATCTACGAACACGGAATATGTGGCTTAAAAGTTTTTCCCAGAAGGCTTACGCACCCCGGGTTCAGAGGAGAGCGTGTTAACTATACCACCGAGCCCGACATTATTATACATTGCTGGTGTTTTTATTTTTATTTCCGTGACTTGGTGCGTTCCAGTAAGGCATAACTGACGAGAAAAAGGTGACTCGGGCGGTAATGCTTGAGGTTGTATTCCGGATGTCCCCTTGGGACGTCATTCTGAATTTGGATATTTTCGTGGTATTCTCTTGTCACTTAGGAGAATGCCAATTTATTTCCCTTCCATTGCATTCCATAGTAATGGTTACAGACGAAGGCTGGTGCTGTATGTAGCATGACAATGTTTTCGCGGTTTGGAGAGAGTTTTGCCTTGGTGTTAGTTTTTTGAGACATTGGATCCTTTGGAATCTGCCGGCTTCGGGTTGCTCAATTTTGAAACCCATTTACGTCCGTGCCTCACCGCCCTTGGTTTCTCTGACTACCAGAGTTTGAGCACGTCACAATCTTCTACACATAGCCTTCTTTATGCATCTATATCTGAACACAGCGGAGCGGAAGTTACAGCTGCAAGTATTTACTTAACACTAGATGAGGGTTTTGTGAAGGCTATAATTCTTATCGGCGAGGCCAGAAACATGTGGACTTGCCCTCGTAATAGTCAGGCATTTAAACTTGAAGCCTTTCATGTAAATATTACAAGTGCATCTCATAATGAAAATAATATCTACTAATATTGAACGAATTTGTAGCTTTCTGTTACAGTAAAGCGTATCTTTTCGATAAGCAACACTAATTTCAATTTGCAAAATATTGTAAAACGGTTTACGATTGTTAGACGAGGGTGGTGGACTACACATGATGTGCCGCCTTTCTTGAAAGCACTGCATTAATGACTCAGGTTAATTCTTCGTTATTTAACAAACAAAATGGCAAACTACGCAGCTACCATTTGCATCAGTTAACATGGACTGTCCCATGCCGGCTGATGAGCATGCATGCGTTACGTAGAATGGCTTAATCCTGTGCATAATTTACAGTAACGACGATCTAGCAAGGGGAGATGCCAGCTCGTGTCCCCGAGCAATATAACAACAACAACTACTCTCAACTTCAGACAACTTAAATCTTTAATTAGGATCCGAGATCACAGTAGCAGGAGTGGCGAGGGAGAGCAGTACAGCACTTGCCAGGAAAAACTGAAACACTTTGCGATTCTGACGTAGCCATTAGTCATCATGTGACAGGCTCTCCTGCAATCTGCCTTCCATGCAATCAAACCTACAATTTATCATTTTAATGAACTGAGTAGAAACCCTAATGATATCCCCTTTTTTTCTTTCTATTCCTTTCAGATCGCTGCCACTTTAAATGTCAATGTGTTGCACAAACGTGACAAATAATTAATCGCTTTTGTATTTCACAATATTTCATGCTTTTACTAGTGATCTTTAATCGGGAAAATTAATAGTCATATAGCGCAATTAGAGACCTTACATAACTACGCTGTTCCTGGCTGGGTGGAAAGTAAAAAAGTTTTTAACTTCGGTTTATATATCCGCAATAACGATGAAAATTAAGGGAATCTAGTGCATGCCTTTGAAGTAATAAAGTTTAATGTATTTCTTCTGAGTTTCCGTTCCTCTTAACATAGCTTTATTTATCTGTATCTTTTTGTCTTTCTCTGTCGTCTTATTTGGTACTTTAAAACTTTTCTTTTTGCTTTAATTTCCTTTTTTCCTATCCCTGAATTATTTTCCTTTCAATTCTGGATCTATTTCTCTTGATTGGCAGATAAATTCCTTCCGTTAGCTTCTTCGCAATTACTGTTTCTGTTATTTTACTAGTTTTATATTTTTCAGTCGCAGGTTTAGAAAATAGAACTATCTTATTTCAACTTGATTTTCACTTTATACTCCTAACGCTCTCTTGAGCTCAAGTAGAATGAAGTCCAGGTCGCAATAATAAATTTATAACGAAAATTGGAGTTAAATACTTCTCATGCATGAATTAAAAGTGTATGCATAAAATTAGCAATACATTTTTAAAATAATATAATATGTAATATTATTCGCATATAGCTATGATTTTTAATATTGTCTTAAGTTGAACCAAAATACACGAAAAAAGACACAGCTGCTATTTAAAATTTAGATAAAAAACAAAATTTAAATTGAAACAAAAATATTAAAAATACTAACGCACATGTATCCAGGACACGACATTTTTAATTCGAAGATATTTCCAGGAGTCTGCATACAGACTTAATTCGAGGAAGAGAGAGAGAGAGAGAGAGAGAGAGAGAGAGAGAGAGAGAGTCTTCCCTTTCTTATCTAATGACACAAAACATACCCTTCGTGGAAATTAATCCAGGTTTGCGAGATGCTTTAAAGGCACTGCTATACATATTGTTCCGATGATGGTGGCGGTAATAATTATGTCTGGGAAATCTTTCTTGTCAAGGAATCGGCCCTGGTGGTATAGTGGTAACCATACTTGCCTTCTAAACCCAAGATCGCGGGTTCAAACCCGGCCAGGATCGATAGATTTTTTCGGGTGTAATAATCCTAAGTATGGTTTCCTTAACAAGGGAAAGCCATAGGGTCCTGGGTCGTACATTTATGGCATGTAAAAGAACCACAAGCCTGAAATAAAAGGCCTCTGAGCAAAATTTGTCGGCCGTTCACGCCCTGAATTAAATGGGACGCTGAAGACCTGAGATGTTAAAGAGCGTCCGCAAATAAAAAAATAAATAAATAAATAAATAAATTAAAATAAAAAAAATGGATTACAGGATTCCGAATCGAACCCGCGATACTGAATTAACAGGTAGGAACTCTGACCACCAGACTATTACGCCAGCCTATGCTACCAAAGTAGCTCTTTCCAGTTTCTGAGAAATCAAAAACAAATATAAAGTTAAAACATTGTTTCAGTTTTATATAAATAAAACAAAAGAGAAATTGAAGCGATCTTAAATATTAATCTTGAAACATTTTCTCTTTCCAGTTTCTGAGAAATTAAAAACAAACATTATATATATATATGCACGGCTTTAAACTAAAGCATTCGAAACTTACAAAAAATAAATAGAAGTCTATGTATAATTATTGAACTGTTTTATCATCTTTTATCAGGCATAGATGTATTTGATATTTTCAGGTTATACCTTTATCACTTTATAAGGATAATTTTATTTTCAGGTTATACCTTTATTACTATATAAGGATAATTTAGTAATTCTAAACGTAAATACAAAATACTCTCCAAAGCTCTCAAAATTCAGGAGTACCCAAGAGAGAGGCTGAAAATAAAATTGGCGGATTGTTTGAACTTGCAAATCTCATGAGCTCTCTTTCTTTTAAGACTATGTTACACCTTTAAGATATGTATGCGTGTTTAAAAACGTATAAACCCTTATTGCATTGTTAACCCATGCAGAGCTATAGAAATGCAGCTCTAAAATTCACGGGGTACGTGATTCAAATCCCATTTCGCCACTGGCGAGAAACACACAATTATACCTCTGTGATTTAATATCATATACTATGAACGCTATGATTTATCTGGCTCACCAGGGAGTGAGATACTAAACTCACAAGTACTTTATTACACTCCAGGGTTCTTTTTTTTTTTTTTTGCACGACCCGCATAAACTGTTTATATACACTTAAGACCTAAAAATAGCAAGGGAGTAGCAAAGTAACTTATACAGAAATTATTGGGAAACGCTGGTTTCCTTTCAACAGTAATCAATATTTGCTAAAAGCAATATAACGTTACGAGCTAGTTCATAATTTTGGGCAACTAAAAGAAAAAAACAAATAGAAAACATTCGGCTGGCACTGCAGTTATAATAGTTAGGAAGAAGCAATGCTCACTACAATAAAAATAAAGATCGAAATTTGGTAAACAAACAAAGTGCGTAATCTTTGTAGGCAAACAAAGTACATATTCATTGAAAAAAGTTAAAATATGTATAAGTTAAAAATGTCATATATTAAGGGCCTTCATCTCAAAACTTCCCTGTGTGAATAATTATCCGTTTATATAAATTTAATTTAAACAAAAATACGACAAATATATATTCAACGTGAGGTTTAAAACCAACGTTGATTAAGGTGCCTTGAAAAATGATAAGACTAACTGACGAAACTCGTCATGTAAAAAGAAAAATTGAAATAAAATATATTTTAAAATAAGTACATCAGAGTATATAATATTTATCATATAATTAGATACACAAATGTGTTTCTTTCAGAGACGGCCAAATAAAAAACAGTCCACTGCAAAATAATAAGAACATTTGTCATTAATATCCGTAAATGTACTCTTTTTAGAACAACCTAAATCACACAATCCATCGTACACTCTCCAAGTTTCTGCAACTTGGATAGTTCAACATCATTCTGCATGATATATTGCTTACCGTCGCTATAACTAACTTGCACAAGATTCCACATACATTTTCCTCCATAGGGTGTAGGTCCGGAGAATTGGCAGGCCATTCCATTTTGCGGCGAAACCACTCCCTTATGGATCTGGCAATGTGGATAGTGATATTGGCCTGCTGAAATGCCCATTTCTGTGCAACAGGTAAAATGAACTCTTCAAGCATTGTCTGATGATATACGGCTTTCAAATGACATGCAGGGAACTCAAAAGTTCTTTCCCTCCATAACCCAATCCACCTCGCATCATGAGAGACTTTCCTCCTTGCCACCTCTTTGAAAAAACGTCGGTTTCTTTTCTGAGGTCATCCAGTCCAACCATCAGGACCGTCCAAGGAGACCGTTTCATTCCATAATTATTTCCTAATTCTGGAAGTTATTTATCACGCATGATGCTTTGCTAAGCCTTCTTGCAATTTACCGAGACGAAAATATTTACTATCTTTAGCCTTTAACCTTTCCATTTCGAAGCCTGGACAACTCTTGCCTTCCAACCCGTACTTATTCGAGCACTCCTCACAAACACAACAGACACACGGCAGCTCACTCTGCAGGTGCAGAACAAGGCTCACGAAATATTAACATTTTGCAATAGGACTATTTTCTGTCTTACGACCTGTGTGCAATACGCACTCAAGTTCACATATATTTGAATTCATTTTTCTCTATACATGACAAGTTTCATCAGTTGGTCTTATCATTTTGCAACACATGCTACATTTTAGGTTAACAATGTTAAAATAAAACTTTATATTCTATTATACCATGATATAAAACCAAATATTCGCTAACTACTTCGGTTAGCATCCTTAGTGCAAATGTGATGTTACGGAGAGTCGATGGCAATGGGCAGAAGTATGTACATCTTTTGCAAAATGTATAGATGAGCATAAAAATCTCTTCTTAAGCTTTGTTGCAGCAGAACAAAATTTTATTCTTAGTTCCTTTAGCCACCATTTTTCCCTTACATAAATAGTTACTTTTAAATGCTTGTAAGATTGTGTATAAATCAATCCTTTTGAAAAATGCCCAATGTTATGACAAAGCTCACGTAAACTGATAAAAGGTGTAAACCTTTTGTTTGGTTAAAGTCAGTTCATCACAATTGTGACATTGTCAACTTTTCTCATCCTTGTTTGCCTTTCTTGTAGACATTTAGACCAACGAAAAGAATTATTGCCACTGTAATG
Source organism: Metallyticus violacea (assembly GCA_030762175.1). Classification (NCBI taxonomy): domain Eukaryota; kingdom Metazoa; phylum Arthropoda; class Insecta; order Mantodea; family Metallyticidae; genus Metallyticus; species Metallyticus violacea. The sequence continues at coordinate 51,321,194 of CM060840.1, read as the reverse complement.
CCAATGGCTTCAGATACAAGTTTCTTGTTTCCATTATATGGCACAAAACATTAACTTCTTTAAGATGTAGCATGTTTTATTATGCTTTGAGATCCTGTTAGATATTTATCCTTATGATGGACAAATATTATAGGTACATTCATTTTAATCTCCGCGCAAAATTACAAATAAGACATTCCAGTAGTTATTATACCAAAAATACCTGCAAACTCCTGTTTTCGAGAGTATAGGAGTCATGGGAAACAATTGGGCAGCTTTTCTCCGGATCTTTGATATATACCTGTCATTTTATTCTTCATCTTTATCACCCTATAGTTCATTAATCTCTTCTGGCTTAAAGAGCCGAATATCAGCGGCCGGCGTGAGTTTGTGTCCTGACAACATATCCCGAACAATGATGAAGACAGATGAAGCAACGGCCTTAGGGCAAGTCAGCGTACTGCACAGTATGGTAAACTGTTAATTTTCTAAATTATATTTTCTTCGTTTTAAGGATTTATTGCTTGAGTTAGAAAGTTTATAAACAAACATACATAGCTTCAAAATGTAAACCATATGCGTAAATTAAAAATAAAGTTTACTCTATGGATAAAATAAATGATTTGGGACGACCAGTATAACTCTATGTATGGTCCACTAATATACGAGGGTAGATCCATTGGTTTACGGCTTTGCCGATAAGGATTATCGCTTCACAACATCCTTATCTGGTGTCACACCTTATCTGTTAAATAAATAATTGCAGTTACGCTCTGCTGTGTTCAGATATAGTTGCATAAAGAAAGCTATATGTAAAAGATTCTGACGTGTTCAAAATGGAGTTTTGAGCAGTTATTAAGTTCTTCACAAAAGAAGGGCTTAATCCACATGAAATTAAACAGCGATTGGACGGTGTATATGGGGAAGCATCCCCTTCATATTCTACCGTAAAAGAATGGGCCAAACTTTTTCGAACATGTCGAATATGTCGAACAGCATTGAAGACGAAGAGCGTACAGGTCGGCCCTTGAAGGTGCTCACTCTCCTGAAAGCATTGCTCTTGTGGGAGGAGAAAGTATGGAAGACCAGCGACTCAAGCTTACAGAAATAACAGCAAGGTTGGACCTTTCTAAAACAATAGTCCTTAGAATTATTCCTCAACATTTAAACATGAATAAGGTTAGTGCCTAGACTTCTTTCCTCAGTCCAAAAGCAGCAAGGAGACGTCTGTTGTCAGGCATTTTTGGAGCTTGCCGTGGCAACGAAAGATAAGTTCTGTAAACCATTGTTAGAGGAGATGAAACTATAATCCTCTAGTATGATCCCTTGTCCAAAAGAGAATCAATGGATTGACGTAAACATGGCGAAGCACCGCCTTTAAAGGCCAAGGTCACTCAGTCAAAAAAATATCATAGCCACAATCTTTTGGCAATGTGAAGGAATACTCATTGACTTCAAGGAGAGGAACACCACAGTAAATGGGGAGTACTATGTTGGCCTACTGGACAGACTACGTGTTCCATCAAACAGAAAAGGCGAGGAAAGCTGAGTGATGGAGTGCGCCTTCTTCACGACAATCGGACCTGAGCACACAGCTCTTGTTGCAAAGCAAACTGTGAAAATATGTGGCTTTAAGGAGATCTACCATCCACCCTACAGCCCAGATCTTGCTCCCAGTGACTATTTCCTCTTCTCAAAACTCAAGATGGACCTTCGAGGTAGGAAATTTAAGTGTGACGAAGAAATGATGGATGCTGTTAATGCCCATTTTGCAGACAAGACTTCTGACTATTGGGGGGTGAAAAGTTAATTCAAATATGTGAGAAGTGTATTGCAATAAAGGGTTACTATATTGAAAAATGAAATACAGTTTTTGTCTTTATCACACCTTGAAAATGGTTATACCGGAAACTTGTGGACCTATCCTCGTATATAGTGGGCACAAACATTCAATAAATTTATTCTGAGAAAGAACAGGCACATAAAGTTAGATTATTATTGGTAACAAAGCAGACTGCAAACAGTCTTAAATTACAAATTTTAGTAATAAAAAGTATCCAAGTGCTGAAATAAAAGCTCATGTACAGCCTTTAGAGTAGCTGGTTACGTTAACTTGACACCTTATGTCCTTCAGGCTAAAGGCTTAAATTGCCACTTAATGTTAAATGAAGAGAATTTTCACTCTCCTTCTACGTGCACCAAGAGGTAGTGGTAAATCCAAAAAGCTGCTAAGTTCTACTGCAGTTGTAAAAAAGCAAAGCACTCCTAAATAATTTACAACACCGGGTAACAACCCGAATTGTGATGTCGACGGGGATGACAGTTTTATCCACCCGCCCTTGTTTGTGACAAGCTCAGCGTCCGGGAAGACGTTATAAAACCTCCCATTCTAACATTTTATTACATAAAAAATACACTCCACGCTTTACGTCTATCTCCATTGTACCTTGGACAGCCTAGACTTGGTGATGTGGTAAAAGGAAGTACGTCATTCCATGCGTTTCAGAGCGACGTCACATCCTCTTTATAGCTCGGAGCAAAGGCGATGCGAATCTCACCGACAGACATGAACAGAGCTGAGATACAAGACACAGCTTTCTCTTATCTTGTCGCTTTTCACTTTCTGCCCTCATTCTACATCTTAAGATGCATCATAATGGATGGGAATGGCAAAACCGCGAATGCAAAAGAGCTAATTGAATAGCTGCTCCTGTTCTCGACTTTTACGTCCACGAAAAAAGGAAAACGTAAAAGCAAAAACACATGAGTTTACATGGCGTAGCAGAATTACAATTAGCGAGTACTAGTAACTTACACCACGCGGAATAATCAGAAGAAGTGTAAAATGGAGAACCATTACATAAAAAGAAAAAAATAACTAAAATAGATATTTTTATAAATATTGATTATTAATAGCTGAGAACTATGTAGAAGTTATAATAGATTATGACTCATATTTATACCAAAACATATTTCAAAACAACTAGAAGTTGCAGTAATATCTTCCAGATATGTTGAGGCACATGCAAACAGCAGCAATACCGCTGTTAACTCACTGTCCACCTACAAGCTAATAATTTAACAAACTCTTTCGGCTTTCTGGTATTATTGTCTTGTTAACATGCTATTGCATTAATTCGCGCTGCGCCTTGAACATTCTTAACTATTTTAAAGTAGCTCTCTTTAGTTTAAAATTCACTTTCTGAGATCTTTACGATATCGAGACGAGGCGAAATTCTCTTCTAAGTTCGCCTAAGTCATTGAATTGAATGTTTAAGGCTTAGCGGCTGGGAGCATCTCCGGGAGGAAGGGATGCTGCAAGCGCTGCTTCCTTCACAACGTACCAATCCACCTAGTTTTCCCTAGTCCACTCGACCCTGTAACGGAATGCAATGATATGAAATGGGCGAGAGGAAAAGTAAAGATATAACTCAGTATGCACATAAGCAAGATGGCCGGCCTAAAGGGATTCGAACCCGTACCTCCCGAATGCAAGTTACAAGCGTTACCGCCTGAGCTACCCACCCGGTTCACCTAAAGAATACAAAGGTCGAAACACTTTGGTTCACTTTAGTGACTTAATGACCGGAACACTAGCTCGTGAGATATTCTCAGAGAAGACTGACAGGGAAAATAAAGAGATTCCATCGCCATTCTACTAGACACCGGCCATGAATATTCAGCAATAAAAAGGGCACAATTTCGACGTACGGCATCTATATATTACAGAATATCTTGCCACCTTACAGACACGAGGATCCCGTGCTTCGCTAATTGTTATGCGGCAACATCATGTGCCAAACAGGATTGGCGAAAGCCGAACCAAACAATCAATTTGTAATCCGCACTATTTCAAAAGTGACAGAGTCGTCAGAACTACAGAGCGGGAAAATATATAATTAAAGCAGTTAAAAACTTTCGGGCTCTTTTACCATAGTATATGGTTTAATGTGCTACCAAAGCTTTCACTAACTTCTGCAGCTGGCATCATCAGTGGACAGTGAATAATAACTTACTGTAAAAATATAGTTTCATATTTTAGGTCATTAATTGCACAGCCATTTTTATGTCATTCAATAATTCATATTTAATGTTTCATACATGTTTTCATATTTTGAACAAATTTTAATATTTGTTCATATTTAATAATGTTGTCCTTTTAAACATATTTTAATGGTCTTGTACGGGGTTTTAAACATTTTAAAAAATACATTATTCAATAAATTTACCAACGTTTGCATAAGTTCTTCCATTTTCGACCTATGTATTGTACACTATTTATTTGCTGCACTGTTGGGAGTAACCGACTGTTCTTTGATCTTTCAATGACAGTAAGTCTGAGCTTCGATGTTATTTTAAGTATCACATGTATAAATGTATTTTGAATTGTATTTTTTGAAACGTGCTTCTACATTATTTGAAACATAATAAGGGATATCTGCATTTCATTACTTAGCCCGTAAGAAAGTGTAAGAGAACGGTACTACACTTTGCAAATGCTACATAATTGACGGGAAAATCGTGATATGCAAATACTGTAATAACGAGTTTAGTTAATTTATTTATTTAATGTGTTGTTAATGAAAATAATTCTAATAGAAAATACATGCATATTAATAATACGCAAGAGTTTCCCCTGTGCCACAGGATAACATTGTCACGAACTATACGTACAATTTGTGAAATTTTCAAAAAAATAAATAGGTTTCGATAATACCTACATAATAAAATTTTCTTTATTGACACAATTGACAATGACAATGAAACTGGTAGTTCTAAGAATAAAATCGAATTTCCGAAGTTTTTAAGAACTATGAAACTAAGGAACAGAAAGTAAGGCTAAATCTCTTGCAGCGAACACATAAAGCTACAAAATGTAGCACAATATATTAAGTTCGCTCCTGTCACACCATATAATAAAGAGCACAGCTTTTTGTTGTACAAACATTCTGACTGAAATCTCTTGCCAGAAAAATATTGCCATTTATTGTCAAAATAATTCTAATTATTATATTAAATCTTTTATGAAAATATATTAATTATGTCTGTCTTTCATTTGGATGCGTATATATTTTATTTTCAAAAAGGTTATATTTTTTCATATTATAGTGACGCTATTTTCATATTTCGTCAATCTCTTTCTCATATTTTTCCGTCCTCAGTCATTAGTATGGCTTCCTTCGGAAGGGAAGTAAAGCCGTGGGTCCCGTTTCGTACATTTACGGCACGATAAAGAACCTCAAGCCTGAAAGAAGAGGCTTCTAAGCAAAATTTGTCGGCCGTTTCACACCCTTAATAGAATGGGACGCTGATGACCTGAGATGCTAAAGAGCGTCCATAATTAAATCCAATCAATTCACAACAGTCTCCATTCGTAATATTACGCTATTGAAGGATAATGCACATTGATGCTTCGGTTCGCAGGAATAATACGAGATAACTCGAATTGGGCTGTACACAGCCACCCTTGTTCTAGACTTTAAGAATAGTATAGTTTATGTTTCTCAATATTCCACACATTTTTTTTAATCCTCTTACATTTAAAAAAAGGATGTTGTGATCATATATTTTTTACTTAATTCCCCATTTTTCCATTAAGTATACCAAGGCAGTGAGGATATTAAAAACCACGAGTTACTAATGTCCTACTGCAAACATTAAATATTGGGTAGAACTAACATCTGTTCCTTATCCTGCTAGAAACGAAAACAAGATATGCCTTAAATAAAGCACAGCACATGTGAGCAATAGAAAGAAATAACGTGACCTCAGTGCATGCCCCAGAAAAGCTGGATTAAGGGACTGATGTGTTTTCCCATTTCTTTAGTTTTACAGACTGTTGCCTGTCAGTCTGTTTTTCTTTTGACCAAGTGATTCCTTGCACGACTCCAGGGAACAAGACAAGCAATAACCTTCCTTCTTTTATGTCTTCACTTTCCTATATTCTCTACGTGAACAGAGATAGGATGAACACGCCTCAAGTTCGTTGTTTCCTTTGAAATCATTAACAAATCATTTGGATAGATATACAGCTAATGCATAAGATCTTTTTTTATTTTTTGTTATGAACTCCACTAGGCGACTTTCTTATCACAAGATCTTAATGTCGAATACCTACTTAAATTCTATTTCGTATTTTTAATTGTAAGTTGTATTAAATTTATAGTTCCGTTTCACTTAATATTGACCTTTGCGTACCACTGTTCTATTTTTGCTAAGCGGCTTGATATTTCTGTTGCTCGTGGTTCATATCTGTAATATTAATTTAAGATAGCTCATACACTAAAAGTAGTTTTTATAACTAGAAACTGCATTTATAACACCCAATACTATAGACGTTGTATGACAGCTCAATGTTACTAACTTTGATTTAGTTCAGAATGTGATAGTCAAAACTATTTAAACTGATACAAGTTACATATTTATAAAACTTTTTTTAAAAATTGTTCATTTCTGACGCACGTTTCGAAACAAGTTCACAATGCAATATATTACATGTAATGGTTTAAACTTATTTCTATTTCTTATTTGTATAATTAACCACAATGACATCTCTGAAACCATGTCAGGTTGGAAGATATTTAATAACAAAGAATACCTTCATTGCGCATGACCAAGTGCACATTATAGTTTATTTCAGCACCATAAAACTACATTTAACATAAACTTAGCATAATATATAACAAATGTAATAATGATAATAATAATACAAAACTAAATATTAGGTTTTAATCTTAGTCCTTCAAAATGCGTTTAAAAACCAGTTAATTGCCAACTGTAGTTTTGAAATTTGAGACCCTTTGAAAAGACTGAAATAATTTTATTTATGATTACTAATTTATTTATAATTATTAACGGCTATCTAAAAATAGAGTAATACAAGCGTGTTAGTACTTATTTTAGTTTAGGGATAAGTTTACTCAACAAGACCTTCAGCAAAAACCCTATTGCACAATAAATAACTATTTGACGTTTTTGTTTCTTTGATACGTTTAATTTTGTGTATATCCATTTATATACTTTCACTATTATTAAAAATGCAATTATTCTTCAATAAACATAAAACGTTCAAATGCCCTTTCGGAATGTTCAAGTATTGTATTTTTGTTTGTTGGTACCTTTTTCCGTTTTTTATTTTCCAAAAAGTGTCATTAAATTGTATTTCCTACATTTTTTTCAGTTTCAATTTTCTTTCTGAAACATGAGAATTGATACGTAAAGCTGCTAACATAAATATTTGCTACAATGAACTGTGTTTCAAAGAGTTTATAGTTTTTATATATAGCATTAGATCGTTTGATTTCTTTTTATTACACGCATCTCACTAAAGTTTACAATAAGTTCAATATATACCATTTCTATAATCACAATTCATTTATGGATTATACGTTAGAAATTATTTAGACTTTAATTTCCGTTAAATTTTATTGCACTTATGATTTATTTATTCACACTGTTCTGCCCTTTACCACATATGACATATCATGCACTGATTGTTTACTGATTGTTTTTGGGAGAGATAATGTGGTAACTTCCCCCTACTTTTCACAATGATGAAGATGAAATAATGGAGAAATCGGGGAAGTCATAAGTACCCGGATTTGGTTTATTTATGGGCGCTCTTTAACATTTCAGGTCATCAACATCCCATTCAATTCAGGGCGTTAAACGGCCGACAAATTTTGCTCAATTGCTCTTCTTTCAGGCTTGAGGATCTTTTTGTGCTGTAAATCTACGACACGGGACCCACGCCTTTACTTCCCTTCCAAAGGAAGCCATACTTTGAATTTTTAAGCTCGAAAAAATCCATCGGTCCTGGCCGGAATAGAACCTGCGAATCTTGGGTGTAGGAGGCAAGTATGGTTACCAGTACATTACCAGGACCAACAGAGAGAGAAAACCCTGTTCCGCTACAAATCCCACAGCCGCTCAGATCGAACTCTGGCAGTGTAACCATTCAGTCAGAACGTCACATTAGATATATATTGTATGTGCTAATGAAACAAATGAAAAATATTGGTAGTGCATGGTAAATTCTAAGCTTTTGATAGCTCTTTTTAGCTTATCTAAAATGCCTTATTCTTCAGTTTAAGTTCTCTCCCCTTTAAGTCACTGGTTTATAATGTTAATTTTCGGATTTTTAAATTGAAGACATTGTTTGGTTTGACTTTGATTTATAAACTGGCTACATTGGGGCTTTTCTATTTGCATCCAAGTTTTGATATTTTGAATGCTATATTCCAAAGGTATCTGTAATATATTTTGTGACGAATTATATTACGCCACCGGTACTCTTCTGCGCTTCTACCAATGAGGAACGCGCTTGCTTCCTCCCTGGCTGATCTGCTTGGGCTGAGGAAGGAATGAGAGTTGATTTTGATTTGTTTTATTTGCGGGCGCTCTTAACATCTCAGGCCATCAGCATCCCATTCAACTCAGAGAGTGAAACGGCTGACAAATTTTGCTCAGATGCCTCTCTTTCAGGTTTGAGGTTTTTTTTTTTTTTTTTTACGCACCGTAAATCTACGACATGGGACCGGCGGCTTTACTTATCTTCCGAAGGAAGCTATGTTCAGGATTTTTACGCCCGAAAAATTCATTGGTCCTGGGCAGGAGTGAACCCGCGATCTTGGGTTTAGAAGGCAAGTATGGTTATCACTACCCCACCAGAAATGACAAGGAACGAGAGTAGAGGACTGTTTTCCTGCAGTTCTAAAAGATAACATTGAGTTTGGGACCTCCTGTGTATACTACGTTTCCTTACGGTTCTTGAAATTTTCTGTTATAAATGTATAATATTTTGGGCAGCGTTCATTACTAAACTTTAACTTATATTTATTATGTTTTGGACACATTTTTCTTCTTTTATTTGTGACCTTTTACACGTCATGTCTTTGTGTTCAGGAGGTACCAACTCCGAACATTTGAGAATGCCTATTTACCAATTTGGTTAAATGTTTTAACAATATTCTTGTTTAGTTGCTCTGGTGTGATTCTTTTAAATGAGTGAACAATCCGTAAACATACAATGATACAAAATAGTGCAGAATTGAGCAAAATGTTGTAAAATGTTACATAAAAGTTTAGCAAGGAGGGATAAAGCGAGTGCGTTTAAAGTTAGTAACTCACTCGTCAACCAGAAAAAGTGCGTGGACTTGTATAGATGAAATCTCACCAAGAAGAAGAAACAGACGGCGTAGTGTGGTGAAGCTGGTGACGTCACGATTGTTACCAATAGAAAAAATGCACTAAATAGCATTCCACACTAGGAGGGGTAAGGGGTAAATTTGAATGAAGGCAAATCGCTTAAAACCAAGTTTAAGCGAACACCTGACCTGACCTAACCTCACCTAAAGTAACTAAATATTCCTTACTGAGGATTCTCATGAAATTTCAACCTAATCTAGGAATTATATTTTAAGATTATAATGCACACGTACGATCCATAATAATCTTAAATGGTTTAGTTAAGTTAACGCGTGGCATTTGCGGATTAATGGTACTTTCATAAGCACATTTCCCAAATTCCATTACCGTTGCACCAAATATACTAAAATATACTAAATATACTAAAAATTATATAACTGTTCACTCTGAAACATAATGGAGTAACCGCTGGATTTGATGCACAGAATGGCGACTATAAAACATATTGCAGAAAATAAAGGAAATAATATTAGCAGCGGACAAACAAAGCACATTTATGGTATATACAACATCCAATTCGTGTAAGATGATTGGATTAAAAATTAAAAGCAGAGAGTATCGCCGACATCAGAAACTTTCAAAAACGGACAGTTGGCGCATAAGGAAGTAGCAATAATTATAATATATTGAAGGAACAAGCATTATACTTAGAACAGTTTTAATAAAGTGCACTTGTTAAGTAATATTTTGTATACATTTGTCCCAGCAAGCTACCTCCTCGCAGGTTTCCCTTTCTAAGGAGTAACAGGATATGAGTTGAGCGGATGCGGTCGCATTCTAACTTGCAGTCGCAGTAATCTCACGTTATGTCACAACTTTATATCGCATATTGCTATCCAATAATAACGCGAATAATAGCCTTGCGCAATATTACAGAAATATACACTATCTACCATAAAGCAATTAGGCACCTCTCCAAAATGTAACTTTAGTGGTTTTTGCTCCATTAGAAGCTCGTTGAGCCCCCTGTTGTTGCTATAACAGCAGCCACCATGTTCTCGACTAGTTGTGTAGAACGTCCAATTGAATGCGTCGTCATTCCTCTTGCAAAATCTCACAAAGGTGGATAATGGAATTTGATCACATCTCCCGAGACCTCACCCGCCGGTCCAATTTGTCCCAAAGGTAATCTATGGGATTGAGGTCGGGACCCTGTGCGGGCCATTCCAATCGAAATATTGCTGTCTGCATGGTGGCCGCCGAAACGTGGCAACAGCAAAAACTGCATTTCATTATACAGTATGCATGTGGACTCATGCTGCGTTGAACTCACACCGTAGTATGAAAAACACTGCAAACCATCACTTCATCACCACCAAATTTCCTGGTGGACAACTCTCTGGCAGTTGTCACAGCCATACGCGTTCACCAGACAAAACAACGTGAATCTCGACTAATGACTTTACAGAACCGATTTCCGCTATTCCAATGTCCAGTTGCGGTGGTCCAAAAGACAGCTGAGCTTATGAGATTTATTCATTTTAGTTATGTGTGCCTTATGTGCCACTGGTCTTAGGAATGTCCCCAGTTGGTGTGCCTTTGTTTTAATGGAAACAGACTCCCTGTTGCTGCCCGAACCTACCTGATAGAAGGCATCGCACGTGCTCTGTTTTTGACAACTTCAGTGTCCGGGGTTCGACAATCTTTGTTGGTCAGAATTTTCGGTCGAGTGTTAAGTTCTCTATTGTCACAATATCCATCTACATTCCTCTTAGGGAGGACGACTACTAATGTTCATGTGAGCCTATTAAACTTCTAGTCAAAAAAAAAAAAAAAAAAAAAAAAAAAAAAAAAATCAGAGCTATGCACCACGCGCCATTCATTCTCAACTCGTTCTGTTGCTTCGAAAAACATTAAGGCCAAAATACCATTTAAATTAACTACCATTATATTTATCTAATTTCTTTTGGATAGAGACTATATTTAAATATTAAATTCAAGCACAGATTATTTAATTCACTCATGATTTGCAGAAAACCTTAGCATACGCTGCTTTATCACAAAATAAAAGTATAAAGATTTCATAAATCGGAATTTAGCAAGCTATACTGTTGCAAGTTTTTTTCTAAAATAACTACAAACGAAGAATGAAGGGAAAATTTTCAAAAATTCACCTCTGAACAAAGAACTTCTACACATGTTTCTCAACCATTATCACACAAAATAACCATTGACTCTGACATTGTAAGGTTAGTCACATAACTTTGAATGAGTGTATAAACCACAAAGTTGAAAAGTTGTAGAAGGCTGCCTTCAAGGAGCAGTTTGCGAATGAGAAGAGATGGGGCCCATTCGCAGTTGGTTTAAATTCAAAAGTTTGAATTTGTTTCCAATGTTTTTTTCTCGATCTGTTCAAGAGCTTCAGGCTCTTTAGAAAGCATTATAATGAGAAGCTTGAGTTTTATTCTAGGTTCAACACGAATCTAAATTACACACCTAGTTTAATATTTCTGTATTCTATACAATATCTACTTGAATTAACAAACTTATATTCTTCACATTTAGCATAGTATTGGCATGCAAAAGACGTTTAAATATTCAGACGAAATCAAATTCTAAATTTAATTGTGTTGTATATTGAAGTCCCTTCTTCCTAAAGTTACTCCTTTCACTATACCTATGAATTGCTTTTTTTCAAATCTATAATATTTGGCATAAAAACTTTAATGCAAGGCTATACTGAAATAACTAAGACAATGAATACTTTCGATTATTTTTATATTGTGAATGTTGAGGTTTTATCAACATTTAGTATAAGAGAAGTTTATGCTTTTAGTTTCTTTAGACATTTTAGCAACCCTTTTTAAAAAAAATCACTTATATATTTTTTAAACCAAAATCTGTAAAATATTCCATAGTACATATATTAACATTATATAGAATGTGTAACATTAAATACTAAAATAGTGATATTACTAAAAAAAATGACGTTAAGGCAAAAAAAAAAAAATTTAATATAACTTCAAATGTAATAAAATTTGTACTGAACAATTTAATGTATTGGAATAAATTTACAATAGATTATATTATAATATAATAATATATCATTCACACTGAAGGGGGGTATTAAAGGGCAGTAGGGTCAAAAATCATATTTTGTTTGTTTTGTACCATTTTAATATTTGGAATTTTCTGTTAATTTTGATATACTTTTCATCGTTTTCCCTTGGTTATAAGTAGTTTTAACAATTTTAATTATGTCATTGCAGAAACTGTTTTTATTTTGATTTCGCGAGCTCTTGTTCAGTTAAAATTCTACATCTCAGGAACTATTTGCTATAGAAGGCGTGGTTTGTCTTGATTGATAGAAAAAAGTTTATTTCATAAATTAGCAGCGCTTGTTTCCATGACATCATCCCTTGTTGTTTTACAGTGTTAGAGGGTTTTAGCTGTCGTTTCTCTCAAAAAGTTAAATTTTCTGTAATTGTTTGGCCACAATTATTGAAAAAGTACTTTTTGCATAAGTTTCCCGTTTATTTAGGGCATGTATAAGCTATCACTTTGAAATTTTTACCACTTATTCATGATATTATGTGATGATATGGATATATTACGGTAAAGCTAGAACAAAATATGACAATGTAAAAAAATAAAATGTTGGCAAACAAAATAGGTGAAAAAATTGAAATAATTGAAAGTAATTTATAATTTGGTTCAGAGTCATGGTATAGTAGTGAAAATAGACAAGCAAATTTCAATTATGTGTATCTGTATGCTGCAAAATTTTCATTTCATTAGCTTTAACAGTCTTGGAGAAAATGGAACTGAAGTTGGTAAATTTAACATTACAAGGATAGGCCTTTAGGCCTTTCATACTCCCCTAAAATACTCCTAACACTTATATAAAGTAATATAACCAAAGGTAATAAAAATAATGTAATGTTCAATATAGAAGTAAACTTTCAAGACGTTTCATGAACATTATAGTGTAGGCTTGCTTAATCTGCACACATGATAACGTTTAAAACAATACAAGTTCACCAGAATGGATTCTATTGCGAACACGAATCTCTCGTGTAGTATAACGAGGGATTTCCTCCCGAAAGCGAGCTCTCATATTTTAGTCCTAACAGGAACTTGTCAAGGCTAGAACAAGGCTTCAGTAGCTTAAGGTATCATGGTAGAACCACCATTATGTTCCCCAAAGCCTGGAATTCAATTAAACGTAATCTACCTGCACATGTAATAGCCATAATATCAGAATATATAATCTACTAAAGGTGAGGAACCGCAGAGATATATAGAGCAATAATTTCCAGCAGGACGTAAACTTGCTGACCTAGTTATGAGAGCAGGCGTAGAAATGGGGGAATAGCACTTGTGTTTGGCTAAACAGGGAGATACATCGATGCTTTATGCACATATTCTCCCCACCCTCCGCTATCATCTTGCTTCCTTTAAACAAGAAGGGAATGCTTTTAATTTTAGAGGAACACAAACATGAAACTTTGTATCCAGAGCGTGGACGAGTAGTGGATTTTCGTTGCTTTGAGAGGTAAAATATCTTACTTGCTTTCATTTTTATTAGCTTCTCTTTATATCACAACTTCTTTCAGAGTAGAAAAGAAATCACCATTGTTAATATATGTGTAATGTGATTCAGTAGAAATCTCACCGAATAATTCATATTTCCGTCATTAAGATCAAAGTGAAAATAACTAAACAAAAAGAGGAAGTAGCAAAAATGGAATCGTATACAATATATTGATAATAGCCTAGTTTTAAGTGGCATTTCTTGTCAGTTTACATAAAAAAAGTATTAGCTTAAATTTGAGAATAAAGATAAATAAAAAAACATGTGAAAAAATAATAGTTATTTATGCTATAAAGGAGGTAAATAATAGTTACCAATCGAGGAAAATTTGCGCCCGCATTAGCTAGGAAGCCACAGAGTTCGGATCTGGTCAACTTTACTTAACATACGAATTACATATTTATTTTCCACAATCTTTCTTTTTCTTCTACCACAAGAATTAGCCTATCGGACCTGTTTCGACTTCAAGAAATTTGATTCTGTCTATTGATTTTATTATATGTATTTTTCATTTTACACGACTTAATATCAATGAATACGTCAGGTTTTAGTTTGTTACTGAGCGTCTAACAAACAACACATCTAAAACTGTTTACACACAGAAAATGTATTCAATCGTTTGTTACTAAACTACCTTTCATACTTACTTTCAGTTGTCATTAACAACCAACACTATTAAGGTAAAACCTACTTACTTCCCTAAAAGCAACATCATAATAGCACATACAGAATATATCTTTCTCATCCCCCCCAAAAATTATGTTAAAAATATTTTGTTTGAGCTACTTTTTCATTTGACACAACAGGAAAAAGTTATTTTGGGTGAACAAGACAAATGGAACATTCTGTATAGTATAGTGGCAGTAGAAAAAAAAAAAAGAATGTCAGCAGTAATCTTGATAATAGGTAGTATTTTTAATTCCATTTATAAACATAACATGCATATATCTAATTTTAGGTCATTCAATTATCTAATGACCGGAGTGACAGCGGAGGACTGCATTGGGCTGGCGGTTATGGATTATCAAACTGCTACGTTGGCATTGAGGCTTACAAAACTCAATATCGTTGAACAATAAAAGAAAGAAAATATCCAGTCTTGAGTAAAGTCTGTTAAGAATAATTAATGTTTTCCTCGAGTATTTACTTATAATTCGTATATCTGTACCGAGTTCGCTCGTATTGTGTTGAAGAGAAATTAAAATCCCACATGACCGAGTTTCAAAGCGTTATGCTAGTATTCATACACTTACACGAACTATAAGAATTACACCCATTAAGACAGCAACAATTATAAAATAATTAAGGAATATAAAGGGTAACATTATAAGCAAATGATAGAAATGCATGGAATAAGAGGCAGGCAGTTTCAACATCCCCTTGCGTTGCATGGATGAATAATACAGATCATTTTAAAAGTACATTAAAATTTATGAAACCGTCACTCTAGTATTTCTACCTCTAATTTTTGCGTTGCCTCAACTGTCCTGACTCTAGCTCTAGTTGGCCGTGAATGATCGCTTATTGGTATATGCAATCCCGCCGATATGTCGATCATCATATAATTGAATGACTCGATATACACAATTATAAACACAAACGTTGAGGAAAAGATTTGACATGCTGCTGCATAAACCAAGTTCAATAACGTCTGTCAAATATCTTTTTGCGCCATGTGGAAGAGTATAGGTAATAAAGCTTTGTTTTTCGTCTCTTTAACCATAATACGAATTAATAATGTGCAAAAATTCTTACTGGCACTTATGCGTTTGGATTATCCATGTTCGAACTATTTTTTTACCGTCTGTGGTTTCAATGGCCATCATATCCTTAAACCATTTAGATGTCATTAAAAATTAAACCGTATTCATAACGCAGCAGAAAGTCATGAATTATTCAAATGAATACCATAAAATAGCATGCGGTAGAATAATAGTGTGCATGTTTATTAGCCGAAAGTAACAGATTCTAATATAACTAGATGATTTTTAAGTCCGTCAATCAGGGAATACGATACTTAGTAAGTATGGCTAGTGCCTATGAATCGAAACACTAAACTTTTTCAATTTACTTTATGTGATACAACTATGCTCAGCAACCTGAAAAAGCAATCAAACTTTTCTGTGTAATTGTACAACATATTGTGGTATGTGTATAGTTTCAGTTATTCTAGTGTATATTTGTTGCCTTAATATTATTGGGGGGGGGGGTCGTCCGTTAAGTGAAAATGTCTGTTGATGTACAAATTTCTGCATTCTACGACATTCTTTAAACTTTCAAGGCAGGTGTTATTAGTATTATATTTTATCATTTTAAATTAATTTAAGTCAATGGCCGCATTAAAAATAACCGAGCAATGATGAACTTCAATAATATGAACGATATTCGCCTTACTTTATTGGTGATTTGGAGTCTCCCCACCTATGTAGCAGTTAAAACGAGCGTGCGTAACGCATAGAGACGAAAGCAGATCGGACCTATTGCTGCCAAATCTTCTCTCTTCCTCCCGCTTGGAGGAACCAGTTCAAGAGCATGTGAAAGTCATTTACATCACGCAATAGCCTCTCTGCGCGAACTGAAAAGTGGTGGAGGATTATTACATTTGGGGGGGGGGGAGGAGAAAGGAGAACATCTACGCTACTGTAACAGTTACAGTGCAGCGCCTATGAACAGCAAGAAACTTCCCTTCCGATTCTGAATGAGTTAAATTCGCTGAGGCTACTTCGCAACCTGTTGCCTGTTGACGCCGGCCACGAAGAAACAATTTACCTGTCTGTAGTAATTGCAATTTTCTTTGGTAACTAGAGCTAATATGATTTAGTGGAGGTGTCTAATTTAACAAATTTCCTTTCATCTTCCTTGCAAAGCGAGCGTGATAATAACCATGTAATTACTCTTTTAATTAGTTAAACCCCGTTGGTTACGTTCTTATTCTTGAGTGTCGTAGACCCTGACAATGTTTACACTTAAAAATATGCGTATAGTTGACTGAAGAATCCGGCATGTTGGCTTATTGGAATTATATATTGCAATAATGGTTGCTTTCCCTGAATCACATGTTGGGCCGAAAATTCCCGTTGTCCCAAGTGATGGGCGATTCAAATCATTCACTTGCACTATCACCTATACGAATCAAACAAATGTTTATGTTTGTCAAAAGTGTCTGCCACGAATTGCAACGATGGACATTTCTTAATACATTGCCAAAATATTGACACCTGCAACAGATTAAACAACGGCGCATATGCCCATCATTTGAGTTAATGCATAACAAAAGGGTTAGCGAACGTTGCAGGGAGGAAAAAACGGCACCAACAACAGAACAGTTTTAACGCTGATTTTCGCTAACACATTAATCATGTCTGATTTTAATTCGCCTCTGTTGATCACCTAAGTTTCTCACGTCTGCTGTGTAAACGATCTACTCAACACCCAACAATCAAGAAATTCAATATCATATAATTAATTAAACAAAATTACGGCGGAGGCGCATTCTTTTTCAGCATTATGTTATCGATCAAACTGCTTTTGAGCAAACATAATGGAATCCGCGGTAGAATCAATATTAGTGTCAAACTCTGATTGCTTTAAAACAAATATTCGCCACTCCCCGCCAACTCCTCGCCCAGAAGTTAGGACAAAGTAAACATGACGTGGATTATTGGAAAATGGGATGGTGTAGCTCTGGCGAACGTGATATATGAGCAGGGGATCCATCGCCGGTTAAAGAAGCTATGTGCACAGAGGATACAGGTATTGGAATTTCCCAAACCGCCAAAGAAGATCCAGGGCAGGGCATGAGGGACAGGATTCCGGCTTTGGTAACGGCTTTCAGCAAAACTATCGAGCAATCTCTCAAAGTCCAATACCCTGAAGCAATGAGAAATAAAAAAGCCTAAATAGTCAAGTAATTAATCTAATACAGAAAAATAAACTGTACAATTGCTTCAAAATGCATTTAAATTTAAATATGTTTACTATTAACACTTGCTCTCTAGAATGACGCTGTCTTTCAAAAACCTCATAGTTGGACGCATTAGAGCAATCGACAAAATAAACCATTTTTGTTCGTGCTTTTTTAATATTATATGTTTTAAGGCCACGATAATTGTAATGTTGATTACGAGGGCGGTTCAAGACTGCGAGCTCTCTACCATCTGAAACGAGGAAGAACCTCGTTCAGAGCACATTAACCAAAACTTACAAATTATTAGAGACACTTAGCCAGTAGGATCACCAACTCACCTGGTGAAAAAATGGAGGCAGCGGATAGACTTTGCTGTGTGAGAAATTCTGAACATTGATTACCAGGTCACTCACGCTTACACACAGAAGCATAAGTTTGGGTATCATCTCTTAACTTCAAACAGATACCACTAAAGGAAGTTTAAGGTATGTTAAAAGTGTAAGCTTGCATAAAACATTGTCTTAAACTGACTTCTCATTGTCCTAGTTTATATATGAGCAAATATATACGATATTTGTAAAATCTCGAACCAAAGCGCTGGGTAAATGTCAATTCTCACAAACTATGTGGCTACGCATTTGGCCACAGGGTCTAAATTTTCAAGAACACATTAGGGAGATTGTCACTGGGCATAGTGAGCGATCACTCTGTTGTTCCCAGTTTGCAGCTACTGCCCGTTTAACGTTACATGAGCTTTCATCATCTCCATCATGTGGAATGCCCGTGAATTCTGAGGTGGTCGCAAAGGACACAGAACTTTCTTCTGTGAACCCCCATTTTTCCATCAGATTTCTGCCGAAGACCAAAAGAATCGTCAAGAACATTCAAAGTCTTTGCCGCAGCATGAGAATGCTTTCATCCGCTCCCTCAGCAATTATGACTGCCAAAACATGCTTGCCTGGCTGCGAACACCTTGAACGATACACTTTTCTCCTTATTAATGGGTAAACCATTATTTCTTCTATTTATTATTTTCATGCAGTGCCCCCAAAATTATTGCAGTGGCAATTTTTGACGAGCTCCTGGATTACTCCCAAATGAATTCAAATTAACAACTAAAGAGCACATTGTTGTTGATTTGTTTATTTACGAATGCTCTTAACATCTCAAATCATCAGCATCCCATTCAATTCAGGGTGTGAAACGGCCGATAAATTTTGCTCAGAAGCCTTTTATTTCAGGTCTGAGGTTCTTTTACGTGCCATAAATCTACAATATGGGTCCCATAGCTATACTTCCCTTCCGAAGGAAGCCATATTTAGAATTTTTACGCCCGAAAAAAAAACTCACTCATCCTGGCCGTGATTGAACCCGCTATCTTGGGTTAGAAGGCAAGTATGGTTACCACCACCAGCACCGATGAAGAGTACATTCAATGTTCATCAGAGCATGCCAAACACTGTTACACCCAGGATGTAGATCCTCTCATTTCAGTCACAAACACTATTTCCTTCCAACTCCACTCCCTATATCACATCATCCTACAATAGTAAACACTACCAAACCCAAAGCACGTGTAGGTACTTACAGAGCACACCCAGCCTGGCATATAACGAACGGACTGAAAAGTGAATGGCGCTTCAATGATTTCTTTCTGAAACTATGCGAAGAGTTAAATTTTAGAGCGTTTTTTGCAACATGTGAAGCCTAGCAATATGCCACTCCTTGAAATCGTAAACGGTATCTTTAGAATACGAATTGTAAATAGTAAATCTTTGGCGGACGTTTAAAACAAAGCTTGCATAATAAATATAATACTCAATTCTTAAATGCAGCGTGGCTTGTTTCTTCTATTTATTGTTTATTTTTTATTTCAAGTTTTCGGTTGTTGACCTATATTTATATCGTACAAGCTCCCAACTTAGTTAAGACGGGGATTTAATGTTTTATGCAAAAAAAAAAGGACTACCGTATATTTAAAAGTCGGGTAGCACTTACAGGATAATGATCGGCTCAAATTTCTATTTAAAACTTATTTTATGACAGCAAACAATTTCAAGGCTACTAATTTTTTCTCAGCAAACATTTCAAACTTGGAAAACAATTCCCAGGGAGATAAACATACGTTAAATCAGGGGTTCTCCAACTTTTCCAGTGACGTACCATTACATTCAACGTAGGATATTAGACGCTACAGTAAGCAAATATTAGAGGGAAATGCATGATTTTTGTGGTAGATGTCAAAATAAGCATTTCTATATATTTATAACAATTATAGTGATTTATTTAGTTATTTCTTGTGTGTAGTATTTTGTTTTATTTATTTAAAAAAAACTGTTAAATCTAGTTCTATTCAATAGATATTTTGTGAAATGTTCTAAAAATTCATTTTGTTACGGTTAAAACATAGTGAATGTATACATAAAAACTTGGATAAACATATTCCTGAGAATGGGTCTCCAGTGCTCAGTCTTACAATCAGTAAAAGCTGTTGACTTTGCAAATTTAACTAATTTCTGACTCACACTTTTGTTTCAGTGCGAAGTTGTGCTTTTCGGCACAGTCCTTTAATGTTCGGTTTCTTTTAGTCTTAAATCGGTATCAACATTCAACATAAAAATGTACTTGTTTTTAATATCATTTAAAGAAGAAAATTCACATTCACAAAGGTAAGTAGTCACAAACACAAACTAAAATGTTACAACTTTTTCTCAGATCATTGGATATTAGTTTTTTCTAGCCAGCCACAAGTCTGTTAAATTCAACTTCATCATTTGCCCGAAACTTCCATCACATGATAGCTTGATCAATTCGTCTTTCTCGGAAGGAGTTAAGGTTTCTGATAACATGTTAGCAATAGAAAACGGGTCTCTAATCCAAAATGCAGAAGCCAGCTTTTCAGAGAAGCATACAATCTGAGACGAGACTCCCAAGGTTCCCCTTAATATTCACCGCTAGTTCACAGTGAAGATGCATTTAAATTTCACTTAAGAACGCATCCAACAATGGAACGGAAGATGGGTTATCATGAAGCTAGCCGAAATTTTATCCTGTATATCCAGGCAATATAGACGTAAGCGCACCCTGCAAACTCTTGTTCACCTGGTTAAAACGGCCCGGGCAAGATGTCAGGTTCTGCAAATGAGATACTTCTTTCCTTGTTGATAACTATGATAGCAACTCGGTTTGCGTTTCAAACCACCATGCTTGGTGTCAAATAATTTTAAAGTGTTTCACGACAGATCACACACTGCGGTATTGGTATAGTTTCCTCTCAATCTCCAAAATGTGTGAATAAAGCTTATATTATATTTACGCATTGTTTGTGTGTGGTCCTTTCTTTTTGGACAGTCTTTTAATTAACCATTATCCATGTTTTGGTTTACTACTTCTGAATATCTGACGACTTAACAAATAAAATCTTGCATTCAACAGCAACAATGTAACTCCACTGCTTTCTTAAATATAAATGCGCCTCGCAGCTAAATAAACGACAAAATACATACCATTGTTGTCTGACAAATATATTTAAGTTGCGCGGCCATTATCGTAGGATTAAAATTGAACTTCCGTATTGTTCTTGTGCATTTATCAAATAAAAGTTTTTATGATAGTCTAAAGCTATTGTTTCCGTTTAGCTATTGTAGAACTGTCAAATATTTGTTGTTTGTAAAACAAATGTTCATTTATCCTTTTGGCTAAAATTTTTATGAACCATCCGGCAGTATTTCACATACCGTAGGTTGAGAATCCCTGCGTTGGTAAACAGAACCTCAAGATAAAGAAAATAAAAAGGATAGCTAAAATAGCACTTAATAATCACCTCTAATGCCGGTAATATTGAAGATTTATAATGATGAATTATACAGATTAAGTTATAAGCGAAGTTTATTTTATCTCCATACCAGCACGCTCATTAATTTGTATATTCCAAGGTAAATTTGCTTACGTGGTGCATGTCGTTTCTATGTGACATCGCCAGAGGCACCGTTCACAGATTGTGTATGTGTGCGGAAGCTGAGCAAAGGAGACTGGAAACTTCCAGTGTTGCAACATAACCCATCCATCATCGTTGTCAAAACCTTTACACGCACTAAGATTTCTGCCTCGCGCTTGAATATCCCCTTCAGTGGTTTCGGGAGTAGCGAAAAACCGAAACCGACGTTCTATAATTATTGCTTTGAAAGTGCAAGAATGTGAGTCACAAAGAAAAGACAGGCGATCTTAAGTATTACTGATCATCGAACTGTATCTAATCACTAAGCAGTTTCTTTGCTGTGAACAGTGCACATCACGCATTCCTGTAGAAATAAAGCCTTAGTTGCTCTCTTTAAAGTGAAATCTTTGTCGATACCAAAACCAAGCGGTGCTTTAGCAAATATCAGCTGTGTCTTGAACTGGAAAATCAGTTACAGGCTGGGTAAGGAATTCAGCTTTTGTCTCTGATTCCATTCTCCTTCATTAGCTTGACCATCCTTTGGGTAGCATGAACAGCTTCAAACGTATTTTATTATGCATTTATCAAGCTACGTAGTATTACTTTCTGTTAACAGCTTCAAAAAACATAGAATGTAATTGAAATATACTCATTCACATGTGCAATCCGTACCACTTCAAATACTATTAGTTCTTACACAGTCTTTTTCATTTTCACATTTTAAAATTTGAGAAAAATAGTAGACTATAGATACTAGAACGTGTCAATTTTATAAACTGCGAGAAACAAATTAAAGAGCGAGCGTGTTTGTCTATTACTAGGAGTCATTTTTCTGTGTAATTCTTTGTGAAGGACACATACTTCTAACGTATTAGTTAAATGACAAAGCTGGATCAGGTAAATACTAGTATGACAAACCACTTCAAGCAACCATGATAGAACATTTGCGATTGCTGTCCCGGATTTTGAGTGGGTGTACAATACTGATGAATACTCCTTAATTACTTACCATAATTTTTGAAGCAGATAAATATAATAGTGCTCATTTGTACCAGAACAGCTACTTACAAATCCGGGTAGCGCAGGTTGTAACCATTGGGACTCATATTTGGAATAACTCGGGTTCAGTTTCCCCGGGGCCGACCATTCTGATCTTGTGCGTGATTTTCTATTGGTATCTTAGGCAAGAGCTGTGCTAAATTTTTCATAATACGTTAGAATATGTAATAACGAAGTGGGAAGATGCGGTGTTACGGTAGCTTGCGCTTTGAAAAGGTGTTTGCCATACTGAGGACTCGAACTCCTTGGAGAACTATGGCGTCGATGGGGAGTGTCAAACAATGTTAGGGAAGCTGTTTATATCCTGCCTAACCGCCCATGGAATCTGGCCGTTCGATGTCTCCTTCAACTAATATTCCTCCTAGAGGCGTTTCCAATGGAGACGTGGATACAAGCGACGCGCTTGTGCAAGATTGAAATACTGAAATATTTTTCCTCGCCCCGAAATGTAAGTTTTTTTCGTTTCTTTTTCTTTTCAGTTTCATAAGATTGCAGGGAAATTTTGCTTTGTATCTTTTTAATGTTGCAGAACTGCACTCAAGACAGTAAGAAGCTCAATAACGGCACAAAGGCTCGTTAATGACTGTTTACATGCACCCTCTAAGCAATGATAAAACGTCTGTCACGCAGGAACTCATAAAGTAAGCGAATTCCTCAGTAAATTAAATTTGTGAACGATATTACAGAGCGCAAGAGCAGAGAAATTGGTGCCGCTAGAGCGTTTTTAAATTTCGGTTTTCAGGTATACTCACACTCCTAATGGTCCGATTTATCTGATTTTCAGCAACTATTTTTCTTAAATTATTTAAATGGTACATACGTGTTTCGTTGAGGAAAAAAACACGCAAAACATATTGGTTCCGCTAGAGCGATGTTTAAATTTTGGGTTTCCTACTACTAATTGTCTGCTTCGCTGAATTTTATAAAACATTTGTTTTATTTTATTTCAACATATATCGAGTTTCGTCGGGAAAAACAAAAATTGCAACCACTAGAACTATATTGTCATCGTCATTTTTGGTGTCTAGTAAGTAGGATTGAACGAAATTTGAAGACACTTTTCCAACATGTTTTCATGAGTTCAACAGCATTTCCTTCGGAATTCTCTAAAACGGATTAACTTGGAACTCTATCCTCCATCAGAGCTGATCTTGATAATATCACAATACGAGTGATTTTTTTCTGAATAGTGTTTAACGCCGTTTTAATTATTGAGGCACCACAGGTGGGTGGATACTAATGATACAGGAGATTAAATGATAAATTGGGGAAGGATTTTTATTTTTAAGAAAGGAAGTTTCCAGGCCTAAGTTTGGAGTACTTCTATTAATGAGAACAGAGGAAAACCTGGAAGAAACCTCAGTCAGGGAGGAAGCTCCTAGTGGGAATCGAAACCCAGATCTCTCCCTTGATGACCTCGGCCAACCGTGGCGGTAAAGAGTGAGTGAGTGAATTCTAATGTCAATTCAATTGGAGATCCACACACACAAAAGTCTTTGGAGTCGCAAACGTTTTAATATACACTGACTCATGACTGGATAATCTGTTTTATCCGTTTCACATATTTTATAATCTTATCTTAATTAAACAACGCCTCGTTAGTCGTTTCAAGTAGCTCCCCGGAGTGGATCTCTGGTACCTGCTTAGAAATTTGTCAAGTTAGGAAGGTCCGACCAGCCTCATGAGGACAACTGGGTAGCTCTGATAGAGAAGTTGCGTTTTTCGATTTCAGAAGTCGGCGGGGTTGGTGTGATTACATGTACCTCTGCAATATTGTCCTCCATCCATGATGTCGCAAGACGAAGGTAGACAACGCTGCGGTTGCTGCTGTTGTCCATGATTCGCTTAAGTCTGTAGCGCGAAGAAGAGAAAAGGAGATTTCAGTTAAACAATCAGGGAAAAATTAATAAGCCAAGCTTTAAGTTCGTGCCCCATGCCACCAGGTAGACTCGTCACTAACTAAGGGAAAGAAAAAATCTATTAACATTAACTAATAAGTTAAATTATCCGTGCTAACTGTTTATTTCAAACCTCCCAACATATAAATAAAAGCGCAGTAATGTTAGAGGACAAGCCTTAAGAAAGGGCTTCGACGACTGAACCAAAATACATAAATTTAACAAAGCGGGGGTTGAAGTTCCGGCAGAAGTACTTTGTCAGAACATGGCGAAACACCAACACAATTCCTGTATGCAGCGATTACTAGGAGCAAGAGCTGACGTCAGACTCCTAGACAATACAACTCGCCAGCAACCTTCCCTTGTAGTATTTCGGTGGCTGCTGTGGAATGTGCTGCTGTTTCCGACCACAAACCAACGAAGACGTGGTTAATTACTCCCCGCTCCCCGTCCCAACGCGGACCGTGCCGTAATTACAAACTTTACCCAAGAAGCCCTACGGTACGAAGCGTCGCAATACCTTCGCGTTCTCTCCTTCAACTGTCTTTATTTCATCAAACGTCACTGCCAGGGACTGCGCTCTCTCATTTGTGTTTAGCTTCGACTTGAGTCCGCATTAAATTGCTTCATTCTGGGCAATATGGTGCAACAGAGAGCGAGAAAAATTGCTGACGTCATAAAAGTGGGAGCCAGAAACTCTCGTTTATATGGATTTTATAGTTAATAGCCGATATTTTCACTCTTATCAACTGGCGGCTTTGCAGCTGTGGCTACGCGGCTGTTTCAACAGAGCAGCTGGTATACATTTCACTGTTTCTACCTGTATATCTATATAAAGTAATAAACACAATTTATCTAGCCTACCCATACACCAGCGCAATAACAGCTAAAAGATGTTGAAAGCCTATAACTGAAGCGTACGAGGCAGCTGAGAGGCCAACTAAACTCTTTCAAACTTCTGTTGGAACTTCTTTAAACTAAATTATCCTTTCATGCAAACTGTAATTGGACTTGCACAAAGTACTTTTAATTGATATGAAAACATAAAAATTATTTCGTCAAATTAATAGACAAATAAACGCTAATGACCCAAGTTTTACATATTATGCATCTTCATAAGTAAGTATATCCATCATTACTTTTCATAAAATTTCTAGATTTTTTATTCGCCTCACTTGTAGAGTCAAGTTTAGAAAAATGTGTGAGTTATTCCTCTGATTCAGCTGAGGAATATATGTAATTTACATATAAAGCAAAATCGACATTTTAAATGTTTATAAGAGGTTTTAAAATGTATTTTTCAAATATGTTATAAGTTAAATTACTTATTATGCATTTCAAATCTTCAATAGATATATAGAGACAAGCATAGCAAATAAGTCAAACGTGCAGCACAATGGAGCACCTGCTCTTACTTTGAAAACTTGTTAAGAAACACTTATCAGTCCTTTCAGGGAGGAAAAAAAAAAGTTGAAGCAGAAACAAAACACATGATATCGAACCTCTCATTGATCGCTGAAAGTATAATGTTCGCTTCCTTTTAGCATAACGTAAAGGGACCTCACTGACAGTTCAATTCTAATAAACACACAGGGATGTAAGCTCAGGGTCGTGTTCCAAACCAATGACTATATTTTTTGTCAGTCACAAGTGCTGGTGTTGATACAAACGTTTGAATGGCCTACTGCCAAAACGTATAATAACGATGCTAAATAAAGTGGTGGATAATATAAAGTTAAAATGTAGATATTTCTTAAGTGTTCTTTACATATTAAGTAAATGAGTGACATTTTAGTGTGTAGGCGTATTATTGTTCAAATAGCTATATTTAATGTCCATATTAAATAAAGCATGACCTTTCATTTTGGTTAAATGAACCTCTTTTAAGTTAACTTTTTAAAATCAAAACATACATAATATAGCTATGCATATCCTCCAATTGTCGTCTTACCATCTGCAATCATCCTCTTTGTAAATTATTTCCTTCTGCCCAAATATCACCCATTCATTTAGTGTAGTTGCCATTATTTATCCAAAGGTTCACATTTTTTACTGTTCTACTGATATATCAAGCAGTATTTTAGTTACATCCATCTGTTGTTTTTGAATATTTTACCAATATTTAAGTACTTTTTCCATAACCATACCTTGCACCGACGATTGCAAAATATTTTGGTAATTTTAATGCCATTTTATGCCACATTTCCACACTTTTATTAACATTTGCCCACCCTTCCTCCACACCCAAACGTCGGTCCTGGTGGTGCAGTTGGTAACCATTGTGTGCTAAATCCAAGATCGCGGGTTCGATCCCGGCCAGGATCGGTGGATTTTTTCGGGTGTAAAAATCCTAATTATGGCTTCCTTCCGAAGGGAAGTAAAGTAGTGGGTCCCATGTCGTAGATTTACGGCACGTAAAAGAAACTCAAAGTCCTCTAAGCAAAATTTATCGGTCGTTTTACGTCCTGAATTGAATGGAACGCTAATGATCGGAGATGTTAAGCAGCATTCGTAAATAAACCAAATTAAAAATACCCCAAACTTTAACTCCATATGTCCATGCTTTTGATTCAACAGAAGCAGCATAAATTCTCTCCTGCCATCTTACTCTTTTAACTGGTGCTATATGCAAACATTTTCTAATTAACTTCATTGTCAAATTCCCGTTTACTAGTTGACTTCTTTTGTTTCTCCCAGTTACCTGTACTATTGATTATTACCTAAATTAATGTAATCATTAATGATTTGAATTTTTCTATCTGCCATGAACCGCTCCTAATCAACTCTTAATAATGAACCTTTCTTACACACATTATGTTTGTTTTCTCCTGATTTACAAGTCCTATTCCTTACAATAACTCTCTATTTCCTTTAACACTGTATTTAAATTAATCACTGTACAGAAAAAAGCAGCAATTCGTCAGCAAAGAGCAAACTGAAATTTCTCTATTGCCTATGAAAAGCATATGCTTATTAACTAACTTCAAGCGACCTATTATGTCATAAAAATAAGTTGAAAAGAATTGCATTCAAATGAAAATTCTACCTAAGACCTCTATTTTGAGGTGAGGTCTCGTTTCGTAGATTTACGGCATGTAAAAGAATCTAAAGGTGAAAGAACAGGCTTCTGAGCAAAATTTATCGGCTGTTTCACGTGCTGAATTTAACGTGTCGTCAATGACCAGAGATGTTAAAGCGTCCTTAAACAAAATGAAACCTAAACCTAATCGACCTTGAGAGACTTCCTGTGTTAATTCATTTTCCCCACACATAATACAAAATGTATTTTTTTTTTTTGTAAATTTCCTGCAATAATTCAATTGTTTATAAACATTGGTAAGAAAGGCCAAAATATCTGGCAATCAACAGTTTCATAGACACCTAAAACTTTTAAATAGTTCAGCAATTTTGAGTGATAAACTGTCACAGACTCAGAAGCATGGCAGGGTTTGAAATAGAGATCAATATGCCTTTAATTCTGGGTGAATGCAGGATAAATTATCGCTTCGCAACGGAAGGGCTCAGTGAGTGACATGGGATGCAAATGTTACATATAAAATTCATACAGCTAGAAGAATGGCTTCGTAAGTATGGAATCATGAAAAACAGGAACCGTGGTTGATGAAACCAAAAGTGAATGATAAGAACAAGATTAATGTTGTAGCCGCTGTAGTTGTAATCTAACGATACATGAATTGGTTAGCCGCACCTCGTACAACTGATACTAAAGCAACAGAAATACCACACTTATATGTGCTTACCAGCTCCGCGTAGTGTTTTGTAAATGGCTGTATAATGCAATTATTACAGGGATGAACAACATATGTTCTGATTATGCATTACTGGGCATCCGAAAACCATAAATGCATGATAATTGTGATTTTTCAAAATACATGATCATTAAATGTCTGGTGTGGAATTCTTAGTAACTTTATCATAGATCATTACATTTTTGAAAGCACACTTGCAATGATGCATATTATCATTTGGTCAACTATAAATTACCTGCAGTGTTTGAAAAATAAGTATACCTCTTAAGGTGCAAAAATGTGGTACCAGCAAGACAGGTCGGTCCTGGTGGTGTAGTGGTAACCATAAAACCCAAGGCCGCGGGTTCAAACCCGGCCAGGATCGATGGAATTTTTCGGGAGTAAAAATCCTAAGTATGGCTTCCTTCGGAAGGGAAGTAATGCCGTGGGTCCCGTTTCGTACATTTACGGCATGAAAAAGAACCTCAAGCTTGAAAGAAGAGGCCTCTGAGCAAAATTTGTCGGCCGTTTCACGTCCGGAATTGAATGAGACGCTGATGACCTGAGCTGTTAAAGAGCGTCCTTAAATAAAAAAGGAACCAGCAAGACGGTGCACCGCCACTTAGTAAGATTCACACGAAAATTACTGAACGACAATTACGAGATAGCTGGATTGGGTACATTGGACCTATTATGTGACCACCTAATTTATTTGACGTATATCTTTGGATTACTACTTATAGGAGTAGATAAAATATAAAATCATATCTACATCACCTACGACCAAATAGGATGAACGAAAATATGAAGCCTGTAACACTATCATTCCTAATGCTCGTGAATATTCAAGAAAGCCTTCGAAAAATAATTACAAAGTGTTTAAACATTAATGGATACTTTTGAGCACTTGTTAATATAATAAACCATTTTGCAACATGTATAGTCTCAAAACCCTTCATAATATAAACACTTCATTTTAGCCAAAAAAAAAAAAAAAGAAAAAAAAAAAGCATTTTAAATAGAATTTACTTAATATATTGAGGACAATCACTATCTAAAAATGAAACCGTCGACCCTTTACAGTTCTGAAGTTAACCCCCACGTAGCCCTATGATGTGTTGTTCATGAAACTTTCATGAAAAAGTTAGAAAAAATTCGTGATGCAAGAGTGGCATAAATAAGCGATTTCCTAGCCTAGGAGGAGAACATAAAATCCAAAGTATGACCTTATTAATTAATGTAATGTAATAAGTTATGGCGTTACTGTGTGGTATTAGGGAACAAAATTAGAATTCTTGTAATCTGTATCACAAAAGAGAAAACACATTTAATTATTATTATTATTATTATTATTATTATTATTATTATTATTAAACCACAAAATTATTGGTATAATATTAATTAAATAAGATATATGAATCACTGATAGACAACGCTATACTATGTGGATATATTTGTTCGTGGAACCTTGTTTATGCACTGCGCCCTTGTTATCTATCATCTTTACATCACTAAAATAGAGAAAAATAATAGAACGTTTAGAGTACATTGTATATTTAAGATGATGTTCATATATTTCAATTAAAATGTTACCATTTAAAAACAATTACAATGACCTAAGCAAATATACACAATTAACAATAAACAGTAAATAGTTTCATGGATTTTCAATGACTTTGAAATTTAATTTAAATGTTTTTGTATTTATAAACATATAACATTTGCTATTTTCACGACGATGCTTTTGTTAAATATTAAACATATGCATGTTGTAAATACATTTTATATGCTGAATTCGTTTTTCTTTTATTTTAAAATAATATATAGAAAATTAAATGCAAGAGCGCTTTTTAAATTTCGGTTTTCAAGTATATCACTACCCAGTATGGTCTAATTTCCCTAATTTTCAGAAACTATTGTTCTTTTTTATTTAAATGATATATATCCCCAATTTTGTTGCGAAGAAAGAAATTTGGTGCCGCAAGGGCGATTTTCAAATTTTGGGTTTCAGGTAAACCTCTACTCTTAATGCCCCGATTTCTCTGAAATTCGAGAAGTATTTTGTTTATTTTATTTAAATTGTATGTACGGAGTTTCTTTGCGATAAAGCAAATATTAGTGCAGTTAGAGTAATTTTTAAATTTTGGGTTTAACATAAATTCCTTCCTAATAACATGATTTGAATGATTTTTCAGAAATAAATTGTCTAGTTTAATTTAAATTATACACGCCGAGTTTTGATGTGAAAAAAAAAAATATTGGTGCTAGAGCAATGTTTAAATTTTGGGTTTCAGGTGAAGTCCTAATGACCCGATTTCCCTAATTTTTACAAATTATATATTTTTATTGTCCTTTTCGATGCCTAGTAGGCAGGATTTGAAAACATTTTTATAAAATCGCGTTATGGATGCAACCGCAATAGCCTCATTTCTTCGGAATTCGCAAAAAGTCAGCAATTGATTAAATTGATCCATTTATGATTTATTAGGTTGTAGCACACTGCATGTTTGCAACCCTGTATATAATTCATTTTGCACATTTAGCTGTTTATGATTACCTTGCAAACAGTCTGGAACAATTGAGCTATGAAAAAATAGTTGCAGTTGTTTAAGTAACGTATTCAAACTTGATTAGAAAGTTAGCGCTTCACATGCCCTTAACGAGAGAAAAGGCGTGGCTAAGGCAGCGATATTTATGTTACTGCTGTCATAATAATGATTTCAGCAAAACACTCCGCAATGTCCTCCAGGGGGGGCGGGATACGATTTTGCCACATGTACACTCTACTGAAGTTTGATTGGTCTGAGCAATATATCGCTGTTTCTGCTGTATACACAGGTACACAGCACATACATACGAGCGGCTGGGGCTCTTCCGTTCCGCATTGCTCTACGTTATTTCCGGTAAAGCTACGCAGTAGAACAAATATTAGTTAGCAAAGCCTCTTACTGGGGTGTTTTGGGGGCTGGGATGTAATCCAGGGCATGAAAACCCTCTACCCTTCTCTCTTCTCATTATTTTACACCCAGCTACTGTAAGAATTCTCTCCTACCATGAAACAAACGCTATCGTTTATTTGATTGAGTGCAAGTGCGCTTCAATAGAGATTAACCTCACTCGGGATTAATAACAACATTGTAAAGTAAATTGAAGAATGTTTGTACGCGGTGTATTTGTAAATTTAATGTTTCATCACAGTCGATAGCTTACAGAATGCTTTATTATGTCGAATAAACTAGTACGAAACGCTAGCTGAAATAAAACAAAAATGTATCGCTAACTAACCGAGGTAGTACTCAGATGAAAAGGTTGTAAATAGTGTGCTCGTATTACTCTAATAATAAAACAATATTGAAAATGTTTGGAGAAGAGCTTTCAACAAATGTAATTATACGTTTGTCCAAATAGGGATATTGAATACTTTTGAAATTACTAGAGAAATATATAGGAAATACATTCACTGTCGTCTACATGGCTTGGCTTAGTACGTTGAAATACTGTGGTACTATGTGAGACTGGTTACTACGAGTGCTCTAGAACAATCCATAACTTGTGTTTTATATTTGAGACGAGAGGTAGTGTTCAGTCTAAGAAACCTAACAGACAGCATAGCGTTTTTACCGAAGAAAGCGTTACTCTAGAACATTAAAACGCTAAGTTTAAAGAATGTACTTTTCTACGTTAAATTTTAATACTTCATTTAAGACTTTCTCTGTCCGTAAATATATGGAAACACGAGTTTTTTTGTTCCTCAATTTATAAGTTAAAATGTTCGTAAATTCTTTGTGGAAAGCATTAGAATTACCTCATATATAAACACGTTATCAACGTGCATTGTTTTTTTCAAGTTACACTCTTAGGTCCTTTTATAACACGCATGCTATATTGGTTGCATCTTGCAGGGATTTTAGGGATGGACAAAATTAAACGTTATGTAACTTCTTTTTTCCTTTAATTTTCTCTGTAATATTTTCATTGCCGAATAAACAGCAAAATGTCTACTGATACACAGTTATTAAACATGTTTATTTCCTCCTACACCAGTGTGTCAAACTAAATATACATTAAATACTTTCTTTCACCTGATAGTGACTTTGACCTGATGAAAGTATTTATGCAATGACAGTCAACTACCATTTTCAAATAAAAGTATATACGAAGAATCTATAACACGAGTATGCCCATAAAACGTGTGCTTTTGCTGTAATCAACAAACAAATGTAGGAAGTTACAGTTCCCAGACTTTTACTTGCAGTTATTCTTCAAAACGTTTCGGATGCAGCTGCAGCAACCATCAACAGTGGCTTGGTCGGAATCTTCTCGAGATCTCAATGTTTATTTACTCGGTCATGAATGTCTTTCGTTTTGATACAGATGTATTTACTGATTTTCTGCAAAGGAGACGTTTCAGATAAAAGAAACCAAAACAGAATCCAATATAGGCTATGTTCATCTACTGTGAAGTAAAGATGGACACACTACTTAGAGATGAAACTGTGGGATATTTACATTTTGAAATCCCTCACCTTCCAACTAGACGACCCGATTCATAAAGCGCCACATGTGAAATTTGTAGCGAACTAAGCGACGTCGGTTCTCAGAAGTTGACCCCGCCAATAGCTACTTTATTACTTTCATCTCATCACCATCATCCAGTGCAATTGCATCCTACTAGTTTTACGTAAAGCTTGTAAATATCGATTACTATACCAAACACGATTTGAAGCAATTAATATTGGCGCAGCCGCTTTCGACATTCTAATTTATCTACACGTGCTTTCTTAGTGTGAGAGAAAAAGCCCCAGTGTACCGGCATAAAATATATTCATTCCAACAAATACTACAAATTACACCCTCTGAATTAAATTCATACTCTTTTAGAAATGTATACACATGCCTATGAAAAGAATATCGTTCTGAAACAAAATAATTTTTGTGAAATCCAGGTTTAATTATTATATAAGCAGTTTGAAAGCAATAAATTAAGAGTTTAAATGCAATGAGAACGCTGTGACATTTTTAATTTTTAATTTCAAGCAAATATAAATTGACAGATTTATTCAAAAGTAAACGAATTACTGTACTTAAAATGTAAAATAGTAGACCAAAGAGTTATTAAAAATGGAAAATTTTGCTATTTGTAGTAATGAAATCCAAGCAAACACTTTCGTTAAAAACATTTTTACTCTCTTTCCAGGGGATATTACGTCTATCTTTTGTTCCGTTCATTTCCAGTAGGGGAAATGGGTAATAGCTGCAACTATAGTTTTATTCAAAATGTTTATTCATTTATTTTAAGCTGATAAAATAAATATACTACGAAAAATATGCACTCATACAGGATAATTAATTTACGATTTGGCACAATGTACTAGAAATAGATATGTAACAATATTTTTGTCCATTATTTCGAAAAAATTTTCCACAAAAAAAGAAAAGAAAAGGAAAAAAGAAGAGGTCACCCTGCAACTCTGAAATTCTCAATAAAAATTGTCATTTTAATGTTTTTGAAATTTTCTCTTAAAAATAAACAATTTTTATTCTAAACTTTTTTAATGGACAAACTGGTGTCTCTTTAGGAACACACGTTTAAGTGTTTTGAAACACGCAAATAGCTACTTAGCATAAAAAGCTATCTTTCACAAATACAGATAACTATAACTTAAACATATTTAGAAAGAAAACTGTTTATTTTTGAAAGAGGATTCCAAAAATAAAAAAAAAATTCATTTAAAGTTTCAAATTTACCTTACCCCATCCACCCTTTGAGATACGGAAAGCATTTCAGTTTTTGCGGAATTGTAAATACTCCTAATTTCTTATATACTGCAAGATTTGGTATTCCTCTTAGTAAAAAATTACTATTGCTTTCGAAAGGATTTAATTACATTTACTAATAGTGATGAATCAAGGTTACAGAACAGTTCTAGACAAACATATTCAGAAATGTTCTTGCTACATGACCAAAATGAAGAAAAATGAAGAATAAACTTAGTCTTGAGCACTTGTTAGGAAACGTTTCTCTAAAGTACACATAAATATGGAAGCAATTTCTCAGGCGTTAAATCAGAGAAAGAGAACATAGTAACTATGGTTAGGGAGCTGTTGGTATCATTGCAGCACCATGCCTTGGAGAAGAAACTCGTTAAATACAGCGAATGTTGTAACCTAACTCTATTGGAAATACCTACTTTCCCTTAAATCCGCAAATTGTTGATAGTTAATGGAAAATTCATAAAAAGTTAGTATATGCACGTAAAAAGATTGCATTCTCTTACGGAAGATGGGAGACATTTTTAAAGCTTCCCCAACTGCCTGGCTACCAGAAGTCTGCGAGCAGCGAAGACTTGAAACCTTTTCATGTAAACTGCTTAAATTGCTCTTTTCCACTGGTATTTAACACTTCTACTACTGAGTAACTACAGGCAATGATCCTTGATGAGAAGAAATTGTACATTGCGATTTTTTTTAATGGAAGGAAGGGTACCTCCCAGGGCATTTTCCATTTATGATGATTGAGGAAAACCTAGGAAAAACCTCTGTCAGAGAGTACAGTCCTGGCGGGAATCGAACTCCAACCCTCCCGCTCACGAGTTCGTGCCTTAATGACTGCAGCCACTCGTGTCAATGATAAAATTGTAGTGCATTTTGCACCCCGTCATACACATATTTCTGCGAGGTATCGTTTTAGAAATAGTACAGCCTAAAGTACCAAAGGAGGGTAACAAGCTTATAAACTTAATATGAAAGTAACGCTTTTGTTTAAAACAAAGATTTGAAGTTGTATATAGCTAGTTAGAAAGCAATAGTTAATATCATTGACATACCATTGGTTCCCTCGATAATTGTATATTCCCTATATCGCTGCCTCGTTCTTCTGGGGTCATCTGGCGACCCTGCACAAATCCTCCTCTGTAGGCCATGCCATTCTAGGCTTAGATTTAAAACTAAAAGACCGCATTTTTGATCAATTTTTGTAAAAGATTAGAATTAAAAATTGAAATGTAGTCGTTTTATCTAAAATCCCTTTCCATCTTATCCTTCACAGGTTAAATATTTACTCACCTTTACACCTACTATTTAACAAAAAACTAATGCTTTGCTCTATTCCATCACATCTAGAGGTTTGGGTATTAAATTTACAAATACCGGTATTTAATATGGTGTAACTTTTAATGTTTTTATTTGAATTCATACCCAGCAGTTTAATAAATCTGATTTTTTTTTCTAAAAATTATTCTACCGCTCGCTGCGTCTAAGATTTCCTTAATATGGAAAATTTTAACTAGACAAGGTCCATGTTTCTACATATAATCATTTACTTATCAGATCTTAAGACAAAGAAGAGACCAGTCTATTTGAGATTCACATATGCTCAAAAAAAGTATGGACCCCGTAGTCAGAGATTGGATGAAACGCTTCCAGAACGAGAAGCAAACTTCACTGACAAGCTACAAAGCGGCCACCGAGTAGGCAGTGACAGTAACAATCACAGTTACACACTTCAAAAAGAATACTATTCAGAGCGATTTCTGAGAACACTAAGGAAATTGAAAGTTTGTTCCTGTTTTTCCAGACAACGCTTAAACTTCACGCCAATTGCAATTACAAAGGAATCAATTATAGTAACTGTTTGTTTGAAGTCTGCTCTCCGTGGTCGCCACGGTTGGTACTGATTGTGGGCTCGGCAATAGCAACAAGGAATTTTACCAGCATGAAATACGTTTCGTTCGAAGTATTCGGAAGTGTTGGTGACTTTATAACATTTTTCATTGAAGGAACGTATAAAACCTTTACAGAAAACATTCCTTAAATCTATTATTAATTTTATATATGTGGTTTCCAAAAAATTATATAGAATATTTTATATTTCCTACAATGTCAATATCTTTTTCCCTCCAGTTTACAAATACTTAGGAACAGTGCTACTAGAAGAAGGTCAGTGTATTATTTTAAAATGAGAGATAGTCCGCTCATATACCCTTTTATTTTTCCAGTAGACTCAGATGGCAAGTTCTCAAATCAAACTGTGAGATATATAATTTCTTATTTGTATATATTTTTCTATCAATGGCAATAGTCTTCATTTCTTCATGGACTTCGAGGTCTTTAGTCCGAAGAGTGTTGGTAAGACGCGGTTATGATCGTAATAGTTGGTTTAACCCTTGTTAACTCACCCTGAGGGCGCCAAACTTATGTGGGAGAGTTTCTAAGTTACTGCAGTCTCTGCATTGGTTTATTCTTAGAGAGCGCCCTGGAAGTGACCGAACTGCTACCATCATTATAAGCATATCGTAGCATATTTTTTAATTACGATGCATTAATAGCCGGTAATGTTTAAAACAGACATGCACTCTTTTCTGTTGTGACGATTGCGCACACCAGTTTTCGTATTTCCGATGTTGAAGGATCTCCCTGAGTTTCTTAATAAAGCTGCTGCTTCTTCTTCATTGTCTAACACGACGCGGTTCTTCCAACTTTCCCAGGCACCATTGATAATTGATAAGTTTTTATATTTCATACTTAAGTACATATAACTAAGCATCGGGATTCTTAAGTACTTAACATCAAGTTATGGGGGTGGTTTGATAAGCTACTTGTTTTCATATTAAAGTCTTGCAACTTGTATATATTTTTCGACATAGTCCCCTCTTGCTGCAACGTTTCTCCAGATTGGTGATTACCTCGTAAAAGTGGATTTATTGGAGGCTCTGAAAATACTCGTATGACCTCTTCACCTGACTTAAATTTGTGTTTAGTAAGGAAAGTTTTGAGTTTCGGGAAAAGATGGTAATCCGCGGGAGCCAGAACAGTGGAAAAGGGTGGATGCGGACGTTTCAAGCGACGTGCCTTGAATGCACTGGATGAAACACTTTCTTTTTGGCCATTCCCGGACGTTTTCCGTGAACGCCGACTTCAACAGTAATGCGCAGTATTCTCCAGTAATTGTTTTCCCCTTCTCCAAGTAGTCCATCAAAAGAATGCCTTTTGAGTTCCAAAAAACTGAAACCATCACCTTTGCAGCCTTTTCAATGCCGGTTCGCCTCATACGGTCCTCTGTTTCGTTTTCGGTGTATAGTAATGAATCCATGATTCGTCCTTACACACAAAACGCCTTTAAAAATGTATTTTTTTCTTAATACATTTCCTTTCCAAACAGTTGGCTGCTGTTCGCATAAGATTTCGCTTTTGTTACCATAAGAGTTGTCACGGCGCCTATTTTGCGAAAGTTTTTCCATGTTAGTTCCTTATGCAAAATAAAATGAATCCGCTTAGTTAAGACGCTCGAGGCCTGTGCTAACTGGCACACTTTCACTCGTCTGTCAGTCAAAACTATAACATGGGCTTTATCGAGGCTTTCTGGCGTCATAGTTGATTTTGGGGTTTCAGTCTTTGGTACTTATTCTGCCAGAACTCCGAACTGTTTCGTAGAAAGAACATGTGTCACTCAATGTAAGCAAAAAGCCATTCATGAGTTTTCGTTGCTATTTTCGCTTGCTGAAAAAGAATTTATTCACACCAAGGTTTTCAGTCTCATTCACTTTTCGCTTAACCTGAAACGCTTGTGATTAAACAGTCGAATAATGCGAACTAAGACATAGTTACAATTTTCTTCCGGGCTGTTGTGCCATGGTTTGCTGGAGATGAGAATTCCAAACGTTTCGTCATCAACTACGGCGGACATCCTCAGAGGCGCGGACGAAGTCTCCTCGGAGAAGGTATCACTGCGTCTGTAATGTTGGCTGTTAGAGTCGCTATATTTATACTGACAGTGCTTTCCGCTGGTTGGCCCATCTGGAATTCTCGTTTCCGCAGACCACGGCAGAAAATTGTAATTACATCTATGACTCCAGCCGTTCTCTCAATGCGAAACAAGTTGTTCATCAACCACTTTCGTTAGTACATTCCTAGAACAATACAAATAAAGTAACAACACAAGCTAGAGCCACCGCCCGGCAGTAGACAAGAACTGATTAGTGACAGGCGTTAAGAGGAAAGGGTTGTTTGTAGTTCGTGATCTATTGTATCGCTTTCACCTGTAGTTTAGTACCAACATTATTTCATTCAGCTTCTATCTGGTTTTAGTACTTGGAAATTCCGATGTCTACATATAACATACTATTGGGTGTGTCGCTGGGGAGTTGGACGGTGTCTTTGACTGCGCCTCTATCATTTTGTCAACTATGATTAGACACCGGAACCTTCTCTATAGGCGCAGATTAAAATAGAGTAGGTACGATTAATTGGTTTAAACCAACTATGTCGTTGTCGTGGCTAAAGAAAATCTATTTTTGAGAGAATATCTAAATGTCCTAATTTTTCTAGCAACGTTCACTTAAATGCAGGAGAATTCATATAAATATCATAAGAAAAATAACAATAGATATTACCACCCCCAAGCAGTTCCGTAGAGTGTTAACCTAAATCTGCTGTACATTTCAGCATTTACTTTTTAAGTATATGAGAAAGTTGGCTCATTGTTTCATAGTAAAGTAACACATACAGTTGGTAAAAGCTGGATCGTGAAGTGCAGCAATCTCGGGCCGGAACATTTCCATGTTAGTTTATTGCTCTCAACCACAGTTCACGTCTTCTCCTTTAATGAAGTGTGAGACGCTGAAACCACTTTCATTGGCTACGACGGTTCTAAATGATGTAACGCAGAACGAAGAAAATGTCCTTCTGTGTGAAGCCACTGAAAATCCTGAGCGGAACAGGGAAAGGGATCTCAAGAAAGCCCTGGTAAGTGTTTGAATGTTAGGTATGTGTGTGTGTTTGGAAGACTCTTACATGGGTCTATCAGTGCCCCTACTCTCTGCAAAATGATGGGGGGTGGGAATAGTAAAGGCAAGCCAGAAGTGGTGGGTCGTATAGCTATATCTACCGCCACGTACAACACTGCCAGGAGACCTAACTGTATATAACTTAGTCGTTTCACTTACGTGAACGGTCCATTAACGTTTTCAAAACGAGCGTCGAGAACCGAGTAGGTGGGGAGGCGGAGTGCTAGAGAAGAAGGGCACAGGAGAAGGGAGATGTAATGCTGTGCCGGAACAAGGAAGAGCGTGGAAAGGAATGGGATGGGAGTGAAAAAGAGACTACGCTGCAACTCAAAAAATGAGAAGGCAAGGAAAAACACGTGGACCGAAAACAAGAAAGCATTCGGAGAACATGGTCGCACTGAGGTTAGAAAAGTAATTCCGTTTTGAAATCACAGAGTAAGACAAGACGTTTGAATCGACAGAAACCAGCAGGTAAAAAACGTTCTTGAAGCATAAGCCCTCAAACGTTAACCAATTCGTCACTCTAGGTTCCCGAAAACTGTAAGAATTGTTGAAGACTTTTCTTAAGTACTTAAAGAAACGACATTTAACACTGCCACAAGTGCGTGTGGACGAGCAGATAAATGGAGAAGAACTGAATAAGGAACCACATACTTGATACCTTATGTTTGAATCAGGCAGGTAGATTGTTGCTACTAGATGTTAGTCCGGTGGCAATTGATGACATTCGACAACAGACAATCGATATTTACAGTAGCGAAAGAACAGTTTTGAGATGACGGCACCTCTGAGTGAGTGTACACCCCTCGAGCAGCGCTTCTTGTGGGCAAAATCTATGGAGCCAATGAATGTCCATAAAGAAACGTTTTCCAACTACGACGAAACGTGCCTGTCACGTAAGCTGTTTACAATTGGGCATAAGGGCTCTTTGAAAGCGGGACACAACACGTCGGCCGGCCAACGGGAATCGCTACAGAGGCGAATTTGCAACAAGTAGAAGACTTAATCTGTGCAGAGAGAAGGGTAACTACAGACACTACAGCCGCTGCTATTGGCTGTTCATACGGCATGACCTACCTCACAATGGATTGATAAGAGATTACATTTTACAAAGTCTTTGCACGATGAGTGCCACCCATGCTGACTTTACAACACAAAATGCAAAGAATGTTCCTGGCATTACACATCTCAACATGCTACCCCAATCGTCACAGGTGATGAGTTTACCATTACCAGCCTGAGACAAAGCGTGGCACCATCCGCCGAGAAAGTTGTACTCAAAGTCTTCTGAGATGACGAAGAGATGCTGCTCATCGCATTCCAGCCTCTCTTAAATACCAATTCCTATCATAGCAATACCTTTAGGAAACTCCTTAGAGCCATTCTGCGGAACGACCAGGAATCCTCGCTAAAGGCATGC
The DNA here is from genome assembly GCA_030762175.1 of Metallyticus violacea. Classification (NCBI taxonomy): domain Eukaryota; kingdom Metazoa; phylum Arthropoda; class Insecta; order Mantodea; family Metallyticidae; genus Metallyticus; species Metallyticus violacea. The sequence goes on along the minus strand of CM060840.1, from coordinate 51,280,720 downwards.
TGCTCTTGCTTGACAAAGCATGTCCTCATACTGCCAACAAGATAAATGAATGAGACACTGCGTAATGTTAAGTGGGTAGTCCTCGAGCATCCTTCATTTGCTCCGAAAAACTTTCAAGAATCTCAAACCCCACATTTCGGGTGAACATTGATAACATTGGTTTGTCACGCTTAAATAATTAATAATAATTAATACTTTTTATCCCTCAAATAATTGATCAAACAAAAATGTTGATCATTGAACCATATATGGGCAATGTCTTGACAATGAAGTAGTAAGGGAAGCTACCGCCTGTTTCCGACGGGAGTTCAAAGAATTTTATGCTGCTGGATTTTAGGGGCTTGTGAAATGATAGTACAAGTTTCTTAATGTGCAGGGAGATTGCGTTGAGAAATGAAAGTATTTTTCATATCGGCGTTCATATTTATTAAAGATCTATATCCACTTATAGCTTACTTATTAACTTACCTTCGTATGTAATATATTAATAGAATTTAATAATCTCAAAATATAACTTTCAGTAGCGTTTTTAACGCACTTTTGAACTATTTTAGTTTTTCAATGGCCAAAGTCTTGACTACTAAAGAAATTACTGCAGAGAAAACCTGCATTACAGTGTATTCTCCTCTGCACTTATGCAATGCAACATTAATAGATATGGGAAAAAATGTGAACTGTCATAATGTTATCCATTCAACTAATATAGTTACTAGCTACTGATGTGTCAATAATAAAAGCAATGAAAGATGGCAGGAATGTTAAGAAAACTAACGAACGTTTTGAATTTTCTACACCTAAAGGAAAATCAAGCAATAAATAAATAACAAAGGTATAGGTGAATTGATAGAGTGCCAAATGCAACGTATAATTCATGCATTGAAATATATTGAAAACACCGGACTCACCATTAGCAAACTTTTTTAAATACTGATTAAAGCCCGTTTTTACTGATTATGCATGCGATGAAAGGATAAATTGGGATAGCACGTTTCTGTCACAATGTGCAGCAAACAGTCCCGAAATGAACAGGACCATGTTACACCCAGACCACTGCAAATAACAGTGAACCGAGAAATGCATTTTCATGGTGAAACACACGCCGTGGAACTCTCCTTCAGTAAAATAAAAAAATATAAAAACAGGTTTCTAACCTACCCTAAAACATATATTCAAATAGTTTCTCGATAAAAAACAACGCAGTTTCCAAATTAACAGCTACGTAAAAGGTACAGTAAACTTTATAGAGTGCTGTAACATTTTGGGAACAAAGGCTCCTGATACAAATTCAGCTATAACAACGATATATCACTATTTTCAAACCTTTTCTATTATTTCTAAAACAATTTTCTCCCACATTCCCAATTTTTTCAATTTTCTATTCTATGTTTATTAAAAAGTGCTCCTTCTACCTTCTGCAATTACAGCTAGTTTCAATCCTCAATCTTTTCTCCCTATCGTTTCTCGTTTTCTTAAACTACCACGCAATGTATTACCTAATCTTCCTTTTTATGCAATGTACTATTTCCATATTTAATTAACCTCTTAACTCTTAATAACTCAACTCTAATTCTTGCCCATGCATATCCTTTGCTCCCCAATTTTATCACACATTTCATTCTAATGCATTATTTTTTTAAAGCTTTTTAATAAAGTAACTAAGTGGCCGGCCATGTTTCGTGCCCTTCCTAGGGCTTAAACTGAGGGCTAGCTCGACGAATAAACTGAACCATTCAATGCTCCTCGTGAGTGCAACATCCATAACTACTGCCTGCTCCATTATTTGGACCTCGTTCATCTCTCTCAAACGCTTCTTTTCAGAACAGAGCACTTAAGTGGATTTTATAAAATGTGTTCGGCTCGTGGGTGACATATATTTTAAGGATCTGATCCTACCTCCCAAGACAAATCGATCTAATATCTGCAGCAATGAATCAGGACATATATTACCCGATCTAAACCCCCTGGCTTGCTGAAGATACTGCGACCGTTTTCATCACACGTTTTCCACTTTGACCGTCTGATGCGCCTGTGTTCCGAAATATCCCTTCAGTTTCAAGTTTATATAGGTTATTTCAATAGTTGGACCATATGCCGCTCACCAAAGGGGGGATAATAGTGGGGGAGCACTTTCTGCCTTTGTAATAGGCCCAAGAAATGAAGAACGGCGCCACCTTGTGCAGTCAATGAAAATGAAATAAGATTATGGAGCAGAGTAAAATAAAATAGAAAGAAATATGTGCCCGTTTCCAGAGACTATAATAAAAAATATATATGACTACACTCAACATTCGGCAAGGAAATAATACAGAGCAATATAAATTTACATCTTACCTACGTCCAAGAGCGTTCTTATTTTAAATAACTTGTGTGGACGATAACCTATCTACATTAATACCTTCAGCATCATGTACATATAAAAATAATATTACACATATTACACTAGTATCTGATTTAATAAGTAGTTCAAATTTAGTATATAATAGTGCTCTATACTTGCTTTATACTCCAGCTGTGATTTTATACCCGTAATTACAATGTGAGGCAAAAGCGACTAATGAAGACAACACAAGCAAAGATGTGCAAATACGACTACTGCATTAGCAGCTTTTTTCCAATATAATACTGTTATTTTTATATAGAAACTTGAACCCAACGCAATTCACATGCACATGCACATACATTTTACAGGAATAATTTTTGCAGCTGCAATATTGTACGTGTGATACTAGTTTCATTGTTGTCACATTCGGTTCCCACCCATGAGAAGTATGCAATTTGAGATATGTTCAGTTTCGCATACAAAAAACGAAGGTGATACGCGATAAACGATATAACGCTCTAAAATTCTGCTTCCATATCAACAACTCTTCAGCTGAGGTCTATGGAGAGTTTTCCTTCCTTTAGCTCTGCTTGAATATGGATTAAAATGTTTAAAGACGGGAGGCAATCAATTTCAAAGAAGTGAACTCAAGCTCCATATTGTGCTAAAGGAATAAAACATCAACCCCGCTGCTGACATTGTGAGAGGGAATCGTCGAATACATTAAGAACAATTTCAGAAACTCAGAAGACATCATTGGATGTCACCTTCATGTTGGTAGCTGAAAGGTTGAACGTGAGACATGTTTATGTACGATAGACCCTCCAAGACTGCCGATTCCCGGGGGAAAAGACAAGACGTTCGCATGCAGGTTTGCTAACAGTTGAAGATGCGCAGTATCTTTCAAAGGTAGTCACTGATTATGGCTATATCATTTCGATTCTGACAGTAAACAGTAAAGCTCTGTGCGGAAATCTCCATCTCATCAACAACACCATAAAAAGCAAAAGTAGTTAGTTACTTCTGTTCGAAAAGTTATCATATCATTTTTCGACATTCAAAAAATGATTTACAGTATATTGTACCCCATCTTGTAGACCGCCAATAAGGCAATGAAAATTCGAATTATTTACCACATAATAAACGTAAGCTTGAGTGAAGTTACTGAGAACGGTTGAGAAATACATTGCTGCCGATCGTGATTTATTATTTTAATGAATTAATTTAAGAATGTCGAAGATATCCTTCGATACAGAGAGTTAAGCTCGCCCCCATGTTGTGTTGAGAAATATTGTAATTTAGCAAACGCGAGTGCTCCAATAAGCTGTCTAATGCTCTAGTGCTCTCTATTGGCTGCGACATTAGCTTAATTTTAGCTCATAGAAATTCACCCCTTAATCCTCAGGCTATAGCACATTATTTTACATAAAGAGCATTTTTAGGAAGAATAATGCCAGGTTCTAGAAAACAATTAAATAAATGAATATATTCCTCACATATAAGGTACAGTAAGGTTATTTGAGTTACCTGCTGGTAGAGAGCAGTTGCACATTGGAAGAAGCCAGTCAAGGCCGTATAAAGCTTCTACAGTGTAGTTAGTAGCAGGGAGTGGTTGTGTGTAAATTGTATGCTTCGTTATTTAAGCCACTACTTATTATTTTGAACAATGGGAGCTTACATGTGTGAAAACGGATTCTTGTAGAGAAGTAGTAAAGGGATTTGCAAGAAAATATTGTGACAATCATTAACCAGATAGAGAAATTTTCTGTTAAAAGGTACGGGAGAGAAGATCTCTCAATGATAAGAAACTGTTCCGTACATCTCTTACAATGCAGTGTTTAATGATTTGCATTTTAATTATAATTTCATTTTATATTTTCAATAAAAACACAAATACTAAAACGAAATATTAACATTACGCGCTTCAAATCAATCTCACTTTTTCCAATTGCGGCGGCTGCAATTCTACAGTAAGTGGCCGCGATCAGGCGTGTGGTAGCTGAAATAATCACACTGTACAAAGGATATTAAAACATGCCATAATCTTCAAAAATAGAATAAAATAGAATAAAAATATGCGACATTTTAAATGTTTATAACATAGAAAAGTTTGAACTATTTAATAAGTTTAATTTTACATGTTTCATTAAATGTTATTAAAATTCAGGCGTAGATACCTTCAAAAGAGATATGTCTCTTCACCAACGATAATTCCAAGACACACACACACACACACACACACACACTCCTGTAATTTTCAAGGGAATACCATCAATTTAATCTACAGCAAGTAGCCCTGTATTTAATCCGGCTCAGTTTCGCAATATAATTAACTGCCATATGCACAAATCCGTCTGTAATTACACAATAATTAATTAATAACGCTAGAAGCGCAATACGGCAGTGCGCCTCACACCTTGCAAACCGCCACGGAACGGGAGGACATCTGTTTAGTTAGTGTGCACCTGTTTCGACGAGCTATACTCTGGTTGCATGTATATCGTCCTAATGAACATCCTCTTCGATTTCAGACCTTCTTTATATTCCCCTTGAGGTCATTCCCACAGTGCAACAGTTGAAACTCACATGCTAGATGCATACCATAGCAATTCACAAGTAAAAGAGCACGGCCATTGCATGAAAAGTTTACAAAGGGGTATGTATGAATGTTCTCAAGCTCTCGACAATGCAATTTATATGCCTGTAGGTGTTGGGAGGATTTCTCTGAAGCAAAGCTACAACGTTTTTTTACTTACGTTTCTGGTACAAGGAAATTGGGTTAATACAGTTACACAATAAAAGGGCAATTGTGACAATTTATCATTACAGTAATATTGAAATAAAATTTTCTTGAGAGTAGAACAAAATGTACTTCCACAAAATAAAAGTGTCAACCCAAGAACATAAACTAATGCACTGTTTTGGTTCAATAGAACAAATCCCCACTTAACTACTAATAACTTTCAATAGATTAGACCACTCTAACAGCAAAAGCAGGAGATACTGTAGATAGCACAGTTTGCAAGTACAAAGGCAATAGCTGATAGTTAAATTCAGCGACCATTAGCAAACTAACAATGTTTAAGCCATACTAAAGCTTAAAAGTTATAAAGAAGCTGTCTGTGCATACAAAAAGATAAATATTTACAGCATCAATCCTTGAAAGAGCTAGAGGATTCATATGCTACAGAACGTTATATGCTAAAAAGTGATAAACAAATGTATAATACGAGGCCCATTCTAAATTCTAAAAGTTTCGAGAAATGTGACAAGCAAGTGCAGATTTTCCAAGCTTTAGATTGAAGTTTAAATAGAACATGTGCAAGCGTGCGCGCGCTTCAATAATGCATGGTGTCAAGACTTCTTTGTAGGCGGGTGTAGAGTGGATATCAAGCGCGATCATTTGTGCGTTATGATTTACTTAAGGGGAGAGAGTCTAGAAAGATTGATTCGTGCATGTGGAGGTGTTTGACTTTCACGATCCACTATTTGTCAATGGTTTGCACATTTTACGAGAACAGACTTTATTTAAGAGAACGCCCCCTACAGCAACAACGGATGTAAATGTGAAGAGAGCAGAGCGTATGTTGCGGGAAGATCATCGCTGTGCATATTATCAGATTTAAGAAATCTTCTTTTTTTGGATTGGCAGCAGTGAAAATATTTTCGAAGATAAACTTCATTTTAGGAAGCTCTGCAGGCGTTGAATTCCCATGCATTCTACAGACAAACGGAATAAAGTAACTGAGGATTGGTGACAGAAAATGTTGAAAAAATGAATGGAGCAAGATAATAAAAAATATTCAACCTAATAACAAGTGACGAAAGATGGATATGCCAGTATGATCCAGAAACTGAGCGACAATCATAGATCTGGTTTTGGTTCTTCCCAGGCGAAGATGCTCCAACAAATACAAGACAAGTGGCAGAAGATGATTTGCTCTTTCTTCTCAGCTAGTGGCCACATTGTTACAGTTCCACTTCAGAGAGAAAAAAAACTGTCACCCAGATTGTACATCACAAAATGCATGTCCCAGGTCTTCAATGTACTAAGAACTGGTTTGCATGGATTTCTATTGCACAACGACAACGTCTTAACTGGAAACAAATCAATATCTGCAAGGATCAAATGGTTGCCTCATACTTTCTAAAGCCGCATTGGTTGCATACGAAGAATGTATTTGCATCCTATCTAAAGATGCATGGCGCTCAGCTCCGAACGGATGAAACGTTGTATAGAATGTAATGGTGAATACTTTGAAAAGATGCAATAATCAGATAGCTTTTAAAAAAACCATTGTTTTCTTTCTCAAAGCTTTCAGAGTGATTGTCTATCATAATATAGGGTTCAGGTTTCAGCTACGTGAAAAGTAAATGAAAGGAATATTGTCGATCGAACTGTAAAGTCAAATAAAACTCAACACCGCGGGGTTTCAAGCGTGGTGAAAGGGGATTTCACAATTGCCGCGCGAGGTCTGATGAGTTAAAGCACATTATCCCAAGCGGAAAACATTTAGAACATCTCCAAAGTAGTTTTACATGCGGCAAAGACATTTATCTCGGTTACCAGAGTGAATAACCTCTCGATGATGCTTCCATACCCAGCAGCTAGAAGCAAACCTCCGGCGTCCAGATGGTAAAAGAGGAGTGTGTTTTAAGCTGCATAGATCTTTATATTATAGGAACAGCTTTTATAAAGAAAACATAAAGCTATTAATTAATTTATAACTGGTCCTTATAATCGCCATCGTCCAGGTATTAAATAATTCATTCCAAATCCAAATTGATCATCCCCTATTTCTGTGTCCTATAGATGTAGTGGTTGTTCATGGTACAACATGTTCAACCCAGACTCGTCTGAATTATTAACAATTTAACTTGTAGCTAGTCTTCTTGCCATGGAAGAACTCTAGTAGTTCGAAATATATCGATTTCAAATCTGTGACTTTTTCTTAGTGTTTTATCTTTTTCCCTTTTCTAATTATTTTTATTATTATTAACTTATTACACATGGTTCACAGTTAAAGGTTCGTTCCATTATTTCGGCTACACGAACTCAAGAACTCACGTTATTGGCCAATCATTCATGAAGCACCTATGCATCCAGTTAAAGCTGGAGTTTGATGCGCAATATCCGCACATAGAAAAGTGGGGACCCCCCCACTTTTTCTTCTCTCTCTCTCTCGCTCTCTTTTTCTTTATGATCAGACTGAGGACTGCAGAATATCGCCGGATTTTCGTGGAGTGTGTTCAGCAACTGGACGATGTAGACCTATCATGAATATTTTCAACACGATGACGCCACATGTCGTACATCAAACCAATCCATGGAACTAACTGAAAGTTTCTTTGGTGAATGGATTATCTCCAAGAACCTGTGACCTTCTACATCTCCTGATTTTACAATACCGGACTTTTCGTATGGGGTTCTAAAAGACAGAGCTTACGCGACATACCCTCAAACATTGGACGACCCGAAGCACAACATACATAGGAAATTAATGACACAGCCCTCTAACGAGCGACCAGTAACCTGGAATGACGTGATAAGTTATGTCTTATGCAGGAGGGAGGACATTTTCAACATTTTCTATAGAGGTTTAATAATCTCCCAAAGATACTCTACAGTTCAGGTATAATAAGTTGTGGCTAGAATCGTACGTTTTGAAATAAATAAAGAAAGAAATGTGTTGTACATAAATACTCTGTATAAACCAAAAAACTAAATAACCTGTGCTAAAGGACCAGAAACTACGATCCTCGAATTTGTAGTCTATAGCGTTATTGTTTACACCACACAATTAGGTATAGCATCCTCTATGTAAAGCTACATAACAAATAAATAGGTCAACCGTTGATTAGGGCCGCACTGAAATATGACCAATTCGAGATTTTTATAGTTCAAAATTCTTGCCTAAGACCCTTCTACAATCTCTGAAGTTATTCCGATGTATTTCATTACCACCCGATACAGTAGCAAGTGATTTCCTACTTGGTTAATTGAAATTGTATGCTAAATTACTTCCTTTCGCTATTCAATCTGAGTAAATTCTTTGTGTCGCTGTTCAGGAGCATGCATCACATCTTCTTCTTCTTCTTCTTCTTCTTCTTCTTCTTCTTCTTCTTCTTATTATTATTATTATTATCATCATCATCATCATCATCATCATCATAAGGATCAATATTTGAGCGATTTCAAATACTGCACCAAATGTAAGAGTTAATCTTCTCAGGACGGAAATATTTTGTACTAAAATATTGTGAGATCATTTCATTTTACAGCGGGCAATTACGCACCAAGCTTCGTTAATTGCAAAGCTCGGTAGCTCATCGGTTCATTTTGTGAAAAAAGCCATAAAGCATATTTGTCTCACAGCTGTCAGCGTTACTGGGAACCTAAATCAGTCAAGAGGGGAGGGGGCATGCCGAACAATGGCGGTAAATTAGCCAACCAACAGCGTTTCGATGATTAATCGTAAGCCGTTATCAAATTAATTATCACCAGCCTCTCGCTAATAGCCGGGCACCGTGTTCTTCAAGTTCCAGCTGAGATGCATAGACGACCATTCGATAACCCATGTATGAATTCGCTTGGGTAATTAAATATTATAACAAAAAGTTTAATTTTTCTGCTTTAACAACATATTAAACACTTTGAGGTGATGCTATAGATATGAAGGAAAATTTGCGATTCTTCATCATGACTGCTGACAATATTTGTCACTTAGGCACATTAGAGCCCTAATCGGATTGCAGATACATTGGGACCATTATGATATGCTCGTTAATGTGGGATAAAAAACATAAACAACTTATTTGCAATATAAGCGAGGAATATAACACTTTTATATAAACTCCCCTTTTATTACACTCAATTCGAACCCCAAAGTTTGCAGCTAGATCCCGGATGAGGCGAACTTTTAAGACAAGGGGCCCATGTCAGATAAAACATCTTCATATCTTAAAAACGATATATGGACAACATTTCAAACCATTTCACATCCTGTATGATGGAGTGAAGAAATTATGCTCACCATCCGTCGTGTTGTCCTCAGCAGGAAATTTAGCATAACTAAATTCCCTTAATACAAAACCCCTCCAGAGATGGCCTTGGATCTTTATGGGCTATAATATCAGGAAAGAATATTTTTACTACCGGGGTCTTTCATGGTTTTGTCGCCTATTTCGTGGCAGCTGATAGTTTGGCAGTCAGAGCGATAACTTCCGGCAAAGCGGAAGTAATGCCAGTGCAACTTAATCACTCTCGCAATTATAATGACGGTTATATTGAAAATAAGCACATATTTAATAACAGGAGATGTTGGAAATATCCCGTCACATTCACACATTTCTGTTATCTTTTCAGAAAGTTGTCATTTACACTGAATATCTTATATATTCCATTACATTCAATTTAAATAAAAAAGTGGTTTCATCCACACACTTCTACCACTCTTAAATTTCAAACGATATCTGTATCATTTTCGGCTTAAATTTTAAAGAGGATGCAACGAACAAAATAAGAATATAAAAACTATGCAGTATTTAATGTAGCAGTTTTTTTGATAAGATATTGTTTCATAATTGTGTATTTCTGCAAATTAGCTGATAGGGGCTTTACTGCATTACCGTATTATTAGTACCTGTACTAAAATAATTCACTTTTTAACATCTAATATTTTTATTTAAACAATATTTAAACAATAACAGTGGTACCGGCTATTAGGCAACTGTTAAAAAACGAAGGATATCATAAAAATGGCACCCTCTTTCTAATCGAAGCATCGAAAGATAGAAACGTCAATCAAAATTTCAAAGTAAGGGGTGGCTGCGGATAATGGGATAAAGCTTAAAGCTTAAAGCTTAACATTGGTTTTAAACTACCCTCTCAATAACTAAATTGGTGTGTGTTTTTATTTAAATTAAACTTGTGTTGAAGTAGAATAGAACGTGTGAGATATTAGATACGTATTTAAATTTGTTTTAAATATTTTCGTTTACACTTTTTATGTGTAAATGAGGCTATTAAACATGTTATTGCATAAGTTACCCCTTTTGATAATACGCTAGATTTGATGGTGTATGAAATCATTTGAACAAGTATTTGATAAGAGTTAAGATATTTATGGGATTGTTTTCGTTGTTACATAATAGGAAGTGTAATGATATTTGTTTAATTGCTCATTTTGTAGCCTGAATTAACGTATTACTGATAATTAAATCAAAAAATTTTGTGATTACTTCTACTTCGTAAATTTCGTAAAAATTCTAAATTTAATTATGATAGCGTTATTACACATTTTAATTGCAAATAATGGAAACCTATACATATATTTTGAAAAAAAAATCCTGTTTTAGATTTGAAAGCTACCAATTACTGCCATCTGCAAATAACCTAGAGGTTATTCAGGACCATATATCATTAATGAGAATCAGAAAAAATAAATATCCTTATGGCACTTCACAATAAACACACTCTCATAAAGATGCTGAGCTTGTAGCACTCGTTAATATATTAATTTCAACTTTCTGCATACTTCTAAGGGACTACGAGTGAAATCATTAATTATAAATACAGTAATACCTTGATTAATTTATATTGCTCACTGTACTAATGAAACCTGGAGATTCAAAAGTTTTATAACCAATGTAGACTTTGCCTTTAACCTACAACTGACTTCAAACTGATTTACAACAAAAGGCCTAATTACTGATCCCATTCGTATTCTTAATTTATTTTCTTCCTTCATTTCTGTAGAGGGTATACTAATCTTGGAACCAAGTTTCCTAGAATATGAACATGACATATATCCCTCTGCTTTTTAACTGTGTCGCATATTTAATGATCTAGTGATAAACTGGAATTTTCACTAATACAGATATTATTTTTCAAAACTAATCAATATAATTTTCATAGTCATTCTGTATCAAAAATTAATCTAACTTTACTCTCTATTTTGCTTCTAGTACTTAGTGTTTAAGTCAATTTTTATATAATTCTACAATTCACATAATTCATAAATATTATATTAAGAAATAACAGCCTGTGTCTGACAGGTTGTTAATGGGAACAAATTAATTATTTATCATTCTTAATCAGGGAACTCTTATACTTTCACAACATTAGAATGTAATGCAGATGTCGCAAACAGGCAGAGAACGCTTTATTATGAAAGCGCAATTAGGCGCCGGGAGGGAAGGTTGGGGTCCATTTACGCAGTAACCCTAAGTGGGACAAGGAAATGCTCAATTAGTGGCCTATTACGTTCACTTTCCCCTCCGTTCAATCTGCCATCCCTGATTTCTTTGCCTGACTGTGGCCGAATGCAGGCGATTATTGTTTTAGGTTCCGGAAGCAAGGCTCATTTCAAGCTGAAGCTATTCCAAGAGGAAGAATTGTGTGTCATTACATCTTAACGACGTAATATTCATAAAATTAAGCAAGCATCATTGGAATAGCTTAGTCTTACCGGGGGGGGGGGGGGGGAAGAAGGCGAAGAAATGTTATTGATACAATTTAATGCAAATTCAATTTTGAAACTGATTCAAACTTTCGTGGCTATAGTGTTTTTGTTTGTTTGTTTGTTTGTTTGATTAGTTTTATTTACGGATTCTCTTTAACATTTCAGGTCATCGCGTCCCATTCAATTCAGGGCGTGAAACGGCCGACCGATTTTGCTCACAGGCCTCTTCTTTCAAGCTTGAGGTTCTTTTTCGTGCCGTAAATGTACGACACGGGCTACACGACTTTACTTCCCTTCCGAAGGAAGCCATACTTAGGATTTTTACCTCGAAAAAAATCCATCGGTCCTGGCCGGGATCTAACCCGCGATCTTGGGTTTAGAAGGCAAGTATGGTTACCACTTCACCACCAGGACCGACACTATAGCGTTTTGCTCGGGGTATTTCAGCATGTGTCCTACCACTAAACGTTTCCAATAACCTTATAGGAGGGCTGGAAAGAGCGCAATGGAAATATTCATAAGTAGTAAACCAATTATTCCAGAACCCGACTCACCCGCAGCATTGATGATATCAAATTAATGTAATGCGCTTCAAGGACAAGACTATCTAAATGTGGTGCATCTTCCACTCTATTGCGTCCTTGCCGAACGTCTGACAGCCACCGACTACCGTTTGACATTTCAATGTTTCATTACCACAGGCTTTTAGTAGACCTGCATGACATTCCCTCTTGTTCCTCACATGTGCCACTTCGATTTACACCATTACTCGATAGCATTGTATTCACCTGTCTAAGATAGTACACTAGTGGCTGTGAGTCATTCCTCTAGACAAGTTGAGAACGACAACGCACTTAAATTGTTCATTAATCGTGTCGCCACTATTTTCTTTCAAGCCCTTGTAATGTCCTGATATTTTAAAAGCACAAATAAACAAATCAGCATATAAATATGTTTATTAGGTCAAAATTGCAATGATGGATGCTAAATATATCCCTTACAAGGGACAAAATTCAACTTTTTTTTTTTCATCAAGGTATATTCCTTTGGTTTTAATAACCTAGAGGTATTTCGATTCTATACCCTTCCATAACTTCTCAAAGATGGTTTAACCTTTTTATATTCACTTCTGGATGGCAAAAACTTTTCATCCTCTGCTTTTCCTTAGACGGAATATACCCCATGCATTTGGGATTATCTTGCTGCAAGGCGAAACCTCTTATAGACTCAACGCAGATGGAATTGCATGATAATGAAAAGTTAAAATGTTGTTTCTAATTTATCTTTCTTTCAATTTCAACATTAGTCCCCATTTTTATTCCCTCTTAAAAAATTCTGAGCAAAATACTTTAAACCAATAAACAGGTGTCCACTGGAGAGGTTATCTAGCCCGTTGGGGTGTTACAGGTGTTAGCATGTCTCTTCAAATTAGCTTCTGGAAGTCTTCTTTTTACTAGTCCTGTTCATTTCTACTATTCATAGTGCAGTAATAAAGCTATACTTATTAATGGCAATTCTAAAGATTTCAATATTACTTTTTGTAGTTTTGCAAGGCTGTTCTGGTTATGATAAGCCTTGGTTGCAATAAATATTTTTGGCAAGCAAGAGTGCATTGCACTATTACACTGCTCTGTAAGATCGTTCTTACCTCCTTGCAGATAATCCATGAACATTGATTTGAACTGTTACCTCACCCACACTAGTCACCGCATTTGGCACCATTACTTGCCCCGACACTTAAATGACATCGTTGAAAGAACATGACATAACAATGTCATATACATTGTTCATTAATGATGAGAAAAACTTGACAAAACAAGAACACCTTTGGGAGAAATGCACCTCAGTTCAAGGAACTATTTAGAGAGATCCTAAAGTGTCATCTTTAGAAAACATTCGTATCTACGCTCATTATTTTTCAAACGATCCTCTTGTATGGCGTAAAGTTGAGGATATTTATTTATTAAGGAGGTATTTTCAATATAACCGTGAGATAATTCAGGATTACTTTTCAATCGACCAGTGAAAATGTGTTGCTCTTTGAAGAAGCAATGCATTTAAAATACCCAGTACAGTCCAGTCCCATAGATTCATTTGAAAACCTGGACAAGCTGCTTGAACAAATTGAAGACGACTTCAGTATACGGGGGCAAAACCAGCTGCACCTTACAGCAATGGAAGGAAACAGCATTTATCAAAAAAAGAGCCTCAATTAATTTTCAATTGAAATAACTTGTTTTTAAATATTCAATAAAACACCACTATTTAATATTATAGCATGTAATTAAAGATGCTGCCATTAATAATTTAATGTGGAAATATCCTCCGTTATGTAACATTGTATTGCAAAACTCCTAAATAAGAAATAAAATTTAAATTAAAGATTCCGAAAACATTAATTGCAAGGTATGTGCTTTACTAAGAATCATGTTTGTAATATTTATGGTTTCCCAAAATGATTTTGCACCCATATAATTTCACAATTTAGCAAACACTCGTTGCATTTCAAAAGCTTCTTACCACAGTAATAAGACATCACAACGAAGTAGATAACGAGCAAAGAAAATACTAAAAAGAAAAACGAATTACACACATTTTCTCATTCTAATGAATTGCAAAGCATTTATGTTGCGACAGTAATGACATTCAATACAGAATGTTGCTGGTAAAGCTGCTCCTATATCACGAGGGTAAATCAGAAAAGCGTGCAAATTTTTAATGGGATGGTGTCAAAATTCCATCCAAACACAACTTCTCCCCAAGCCCAATTATCCTCATTGCGATGCGCGAGGCTGTTCCAATTAACACCGATCGCGAACAAAATGTTAAGAGCAATACTTCTAAAGTATAAATATTAATGCTTTTCAAGTGAATTATTTGAGGTTCAATTGGCAACTTTCTTTGGTTCTTTGTAATGCTACAATTTCTAATCCTGTTAATTAAAACCAGCACTCTCTTCTCAGCGGATTACTTTGGTATATATGGAGGATATGTTTCTTGGCTTGTAATTTCAATGAAGGTATTTTTCAGAGACTGCCTTTCATCTGCAATGCCAGAGCAGAGTTCCATTGGTGTATGCAGAAAAAAAAGGACTACTGATGAAAAATAAAACAAAGAAAGCAGCCCTGTTCTATTTCTCCCATGTTGGAAATAACTGTTTCTGTCTCCATAATACTTTCATACTCCTTTTAATATTTTTTACGCTACATTAACCTCGGAAAAAGCACCGAATACCCATTCATTAAACAATGACCTTTTCTAAGGGAGTATCAAATATGAACTGCCAGTAACAAACAACATACTAGAGGTAGAAAATATCAAGGAAATGCCAAGTTAAAAAAAAATGAAATAAAGTATCCCATTAATACGTAGGAGTTGAAGGTTTTTAAAACTTATCTTTCTCTTACAAACGCAAAGTAATAATGTATTTCAGGATATGGGATAGCATTAAGAAACTCTTACAAGAGATTATTCACGTTTCTTTTTTTAAATTTGAAAACAAACAAGAATCTCGGCCAAACCAGACATTTTACACTTAATTCATAAGCAAGTTTTGAATCTCTAATGGCTGATACAGCCAATGCAGTGGACTCATGTTTACTACCCTTGGTCTGCTAATAGCCTAGACACAACCCTAAAGGTTGCTTATAGTTTTTTCTGATTATATATAATAAACAACTAATGACAAAAATATTTGAAAAAGTAAGCCCATACAAAGAAATAAGTTCGGATTATATTATATATCTTTCCTTAGAACGCTAAAGAATATTAACTCTACCAGTATTTCTGTCATAATATATTTCTGGTTTATTATATGTGTTGTGTCCAATATTTTCACGTATCTGATCTGTGCTAGCATTTGTCTTTCTTTCACTGTATTTATTATTGTCTAATGTTGGTTAGTATTGTGTTGTGCACATATGTCTGTGTGTGTGTGTGTGTGTGTGAGAGAGAGAGAGAGAGAGAGAGAGAGAAAATTGGATTTAAATTCACCTCAGCTTCAAAAGTTATTATCACCCTTAAATTTTAAAAATAGAAGTTTATACCATAGAGCAAGATACACAGAATGCGGAAAGAAAATTGTAGAGTAGAAAGGCAGTACCAAATTAAGCATTTTTAGGATAGGATAGAACAAAGAACACGTTGCTTTTCCAACGCCCTGTATAATTAGAAGTAATGAACCGTGAAATAATTAAAAGAGTAATATACGAAAGTTTATATAAGATCGTTGTAAAGGACTCATGGACAAACTCTAGCACCCTATTAAGTACTGTAGAAACCTTGCGAAGGTATTTGATACTGCGTCGTAAATAATCCAAGAAAGTTCAGTGGGTGGGACCATGAGCCACGTCGCCTCGAAGAAAGTAAACGTACCTAAAAAGTCAACCTCCTTTTTCGCAATCCAGCTTCTTCTTACTTATACTTCTTCGTTTCTACTAAGCATCCCAGGTTAAAGGAAGATGTTTCGTTTCACAGACTGTCAAGTCTTAAAGAATAAACGTTTATCTCTTAAACTTTGAAATCTAATGGTACAGGTTCAACTACGGTCTCTAGGGAATGTAGAATTGTAGATTTAGCTGCCTCAACAACCCGCCCAATGGGTTGGATGCCACAATCGTTTGGGTACTCATGCAAACAGAATCCTAACATGTATAACGAAGATAATATATGCGAGTATATAATTGAGCTTGGATTAATTTTTCTACGTGATGAGCACTAGAATTATTCTATAGAATTATATGACACTTAAGTAGCCAATGCAGATTAAATACACAACAGCTATAGATAGATTAAGAATAATGTCTAAGAGATTGATAAATTAGCAAAGAGACAAAGGGTTGAAATTTAAAATAAAGAAACTATTATTAAAAATAAAAGCGCAACCTACTCCATCAGCAGTCTTGGGGCCATCATTATGTGCTCTATGGTAGTGACAACCATACTTGCCTCGTCGACCCAAGATCGCAGGTTCAAACCCGGCCAGAGCAGATGGTATTTTCAGTGTAAAATTTCTAGGTATGCCTTGTTTCAACATGTAAAAGAACCGCAAGCCTAAAAAAAGACGCTTCTGAGCAAATTTTAGGGCCAATTCAGCCTTGAATTAATTGGGACATGATGACCCGAGATGTTAAATACCGTCCTTAAAAACAAGAAGAAGAAGAAGAAGAAGAAGAAGAAGAGGAAGAAAACGAAAAAAGGTACATTCTTATATATCCTACGCTATGTTGATAGCGGTGAACTGATGTATGATATAACACCGGTGGTTACTGTTCTCTTATTATTTATCATTAATTTATATATTCATAATTACCAGCTTGTCTTTCATTTATGTATATATCCATTAATTTGTTTTATGCATTTGCACGTTAACGTGGTTGAGTGCGAAAGAAACCCTTATGGCCTTAACCCTACCATGAAAATCATTATTATAACTATTATTATTATTATTATTATTATTATGATCATCATCATCATCATCATCATTATTGTTGATTTTGTTGTTTTGAGCTAGAACTATATTGCCAGTCTATACACTGAAATAATTATAAGACATTAAATTCTATCGTTAAAATCATCTCTCATCTCTTATTCAAACCAAATTGGTAAGTGTGAACCAAACATTAATACTGATCACAAACTGCTGTCAATATTAGAAGAAATACGTCGATGTTTGAGAAAGCAATGGCACTGGATCTTATTTTGATTATAAATGGTGCATATTACAACCAGAATGAGGAGCGAGAGGAAGGGAGCAGTCCCCTCTAAGATTTAATTTTCCGCACCTAAATTTGCACCTTGATCAGCGGCTTGGTTAGACAGGCATGTAAACAACATGGGATAATTCGCTACGACGTCACGAAAGCACTGCGATCATTATAGATTCCCTTTATCTCCAGGTTGAGTTAATACAGAGTATTGTAGCAGTTGCAGAGAATCGCAGAAATGGAGCGAGGAAAACGAGTTGGGGGACATGGCGTGGAGTGTGCATGCAGTATAGCGATGTGAATAAATATTCCAAAAAGAACAAATATATTAAAAGAATATGGTATAACTTTGTTTGATCACGTTATTTACACATGATTAGATGCACATAATCCTTTTGCTCTTCTTCAACAGATGGAAACAATACCACCAGTTACTGATATAAAAGAAAGCCAATAAGTACTACATGCATAACAGAAAATCCTGGGTATATCTATAATTATATTACAAAATTATATGTGAAATCGACGAAAAATTAGAGCAACTGACTGCACAATTTTAAAATGTTTTAGCACAAAATGAGTATACTGCTACAATATATAAAAACGAATATTTTGTGCATTATGACATGCCTATGTTATTATTTTTATTTAAATATTTGCCCATTATATTAAAAGGTTACTTTTATTGAGACATGCCTTAGGAGCCCCTTATAATAGAAATGTAAACAACGGTTCATTTACAAACTTAAATTCTACTGTTAATAACAGGATTAACGAAATTTCATTTTATGCATATTTGAATAATCTCCTCAAAAAGACAATTGAAAAATAATGATTATAAAACATATTATTTCAGATTTCTAATTCAATGTAATAAGCTAGTATGGAAAAAAAATAATAATTGCACACCGAGAAATAGGTTCCTTATATCTATGTTATATGAGGATAGATTTATCACAGAGCCAGCCAGCACTCTCAAGTCAAAGTATTACAACTGACTTCTCACTCGCCCTCCATTACCATACATAGAGATAATTAGCAAGATTTGCGTGTTTCAAATATAATTTAACAAAATTATTTTTACGGAAGTTCTTCTTGATGGAATACAAAAATTATAGTGATATATCCTTTAATAAATGAGTGCGTACAACTAGTACATTATTATAATTATAATTATTATTATTATTATTATTATTATTATTGTTGACTATTTTTCGTGCAGAAGTTTAGTCATATACGAATTGATTGATTTATGCCCCTATTGGAATTTTATACTAAATAACAACACATACACATTTATATAGCCAGTGTTATCAATATAATATGAGCTCTTTGAAGCGTCTAGCATTCCCAGAACAAGTATTACAGCAAATGCTCAAAATGACTCTCGTTCATTTCATTACGGCACCCCCACATTGCACCAGTTCAAAGATTCCTACAGTTCTAATGGTGCCATTGCTACAATATCCTTTCCAGATTCAATAGATCACTGTGATAACTTCGAAAGAAAAAATCCAGTTGGGATGTTAGGGGAGCGGCAGTTAATTTACTGAGCCTCCTCTTCCGATTCACCTAACCAGAAAACGACCATCAAGATGCTACCGGGCATCAAGAGTAGTGCACATGTACACCATCATGCTGTTACCTCACAAAACATGATGTGGAATGCTCTCCAATATATCGGATACTATAATTATCACTTCAGGATGGAACGTTGTGGTTTGCTAATACGTAACCGAAGGCAACCTAGACACATCTACTAATGGAACATTTCCCTTGTAACATACCCTATTATATACTTTTCTGTTTAACTCGATAATATGATGTTAGCAAAGCGAGGGACTATGAAATGAGCATTACTATGCACCAACAGATGCTTAAAGAGTACGGATGTAACTCCAATGGGAAACAAAACACTCCGAGCTGATTCTAAAGCGGAGAACGTTCCTTTAGCGAGGCCTCAAACAGAATTAATGCGGCCATATAGTAATCCCCACTTTGCTTGAGTGAATAATTACCACGCAGGGAGCATGTAGTATGCGTGCTAGTCTCATTATGTGCGGCCGAGTTCCGAACTCGACAGACATGTTAACGTGGCACCCGCTGGGAAAGACGCGTGTAACACATAGGAAAAGACATGTGTACAATTAGCAGCTCGGCACATGGAATCAGTATTTACGTTTGGGCAACAGATTCTGCAGTTATGAAGTAAGAGAAATTACTCTGTATGTGATCGAACAGTTTCCGCCAGGCTACAGCTTATCTCCTGTATACATTTTTTTTTTTTTTTTTGTTTATGCGTTATAAGTTTCCATTTAGGCGGGAATGCATGGAATTCGGGTTCCAATATCTTGAAACTAGCCATGCTGACTATGGATTTTTCCCGTGGTTTGCCCTGGTCACTTACATGATTTAGATATTTCCTTTCCACACATTTTACGCTCTCCCACTTCATATCATTTTATTTGTATTGTCCTGGTTGCAGGGTGCGATGGTGATGTGCGGCGCGGAAGTGGATTTGCGCTTTACAGAAAGTGTGTCCTGGAGTCTGGCGGGCTCTGCTTGGAGGCCGCAGCCAGGAGATACCGTCATAGCTCTTACAGACATTCCGTGAGAAAACGTTACACACACCGCTTACCTCCGTAAATCGGCGTCCCGAGATTTTGTGGCCCAAAGTGTCCTCATATACCCTTCGTATCAAAGGCCTTACTTTGCGGGCTGTAGGTAGAAATGTCTATCAATTGTGGCTGAGGTGCCGAAACATGTTCCTCAGTCCCATATTATCCTAACCTATCAACGTCTATATGAAACACAGACAATTATACAATTTCATAAATATTTGTAAGGTCTCAGAAAATATAGTAATGATAAATGTTAACTTTACAAACCGATATAATGGAACCAGGTAGTAGCAGGTCGCCCCCGCCTCCTTTATGTGCACTTGCAACGCCCATTCTTTAAATGTAGCTATGCTATTGCCATCATCCTTGTTCAATAATTATTCCCTCTACTCTAGTCTTCGTACTTCTGCAATTTGTGATTATTATTATTATTATTATTATTATTATTATTATTATTATTATTATTATTATTATTATTATTATTATTATTATTATTATTATTATTATTATTATTATTATTTTTTTTTTCTAATTTCTAGTTTCTTCTTCAGAAGTTCGTGAAGTACAGTGAGTTAATCATTTTTCCTTCATGAGATAAAACATAGTTTAATCATGTGACTACTTGGACTGGACAAGATGGTTCCATAGTCGCCCGCTGACCACCGTCACCACGATCCACACACATATGTCATGGAATTTCTCTTAGTCAAGGCGTTTGCTGCAAGTGTACACAAATTGCGATTCCGAATAATAGACGCAATTGCAAAGATAGATGAGATTTCGTACGGTTTGCAACGAGATAGCATAGATATTATTATTATTATTATTATTATTATTATTATTATTATTATTATTATTAAATATCTACCATGGACAAGGCAGCTGACATTTTTGCTGTTAACACTCATTTCATTAGGTTTTATACATACCTCGCATTATTTCTATTCATCTAATTTGTCACCCTAACTAATATTAAATCCCATTTTTTAAATTCTAATATTAACTGTATTCCATCTCGGATGGGCTAGGCAGTTCTGTGCTATTATTAACACATATATTTACAAAATAATGGAAGAATGGATAAAACATGAAGTAAAATTCATACAAATTCAAGGAATGCAGTCATATCCATAGTGTTATATGCAAATTGTGAGATTATCGTGTTCGAACACATACTACAACGTGCAAAGTAAAGCTTATTCAAAATTAGTTCTAAATTGGCCTCAGTATTTCAGTTTCATAAACTAAGACGATCACTATGATAGGCACAGAACCAAAGTTGTTATAGATTATAAAATTATTATTATTATCATCATCATCATCATAATTACATTATTTATGCTAAAATTTCTACAATTATGTTCTCTATAGGTCTGAAAATTTCATAAGTTCCTCAACTGAATATATGTAATAATGCAACCCGTTTCGATCAGGAAACGAGCATGTGTTAACAGAATTGCCCTTTTATGAGGTTTCCTCATTCAAGTAGCCAAGTCAAGTTTTATAATTGAAAAATACAGGATATTATTCTTGCTAGTGTGCCGTTCTTGCACGTGTTCCTGTCAGTTCTTACTTAATACCCAACCATCTTCCAAGCTTGAAGGCTTTCTTACTTTCCTATTGATTGGAACAGGCAAGGGAGTTTACGAGGAAAATGTTATGTTATATTTTTTGGCGCAGTCGCTCTGCTACTGTTGCTCGCTGGTAGAAATTGCTTCAATACCACAGGAGCAACGAACGTTTAGGCCTTTCTTCAAAATTGCCAACAACGAATCCCGCTCCGTTAGCCTAACCAGTGACTTCAGTATTATGGAGGTTTGTTAAAATTTATTCATTGTGTTTTAAAGGTTTTAATTTTGCTTTTAAGTTCCTTGGAACTTGTTTACTATAACATTTTTAAAGTTCAATTACTAAATTATATTGAGTACATCATTATGTTTGAGTCAATGCTAAGCTATTTTCGTATGTTAACCGAAATTTGTTTATTGTGAAATGAACCACAAATATTGTATATTACTTTCTTCCGTTACTGAAAGTTACCTTTATTTGGTCACAGTCTGGTGGTTTTCCCTCTAGCATTTGTCCTAATTCAACTCTTATCTAGGTATCAGCGGAAGGGTGTCGAATTGAGCATTATAAATATTAAATGGTGGACAAGTCGCACTGTGAACACTTCACTTGAACTGGAAATATTTGGAAATAGGTATAGAGATGAGGAGAAGAAAGGATAAAAAAGAAAGGGGGGAAAAAAGGAATAACTCAAACAACTGGGAATTACAACGCTAATATAAAAACATCATACACAAAAAGTACATGGCGAGTGGTATAATGAATACTCCTGTGCTCCTTGAGATTTGGAAAATCCTTGAGAAAAATGGCGTGTTATTCTTATTTACTGGGATAGGTTTTAATCAGTATTGTTAGGGCCTTGGAAAGTGGTTATACAGTCTGCATCCAACAACGTATCAGGAATCAGTCTCTGTGACGAAATAACAAAAGCGAGAGGGAAAACTCGCTTCTTCATTACTTTGCTTTTAATGGACATTTTTTCCCCTCCTTTCTTTATGAGTGACAAAAAGGGGAAAAGGAAGTCCCTTCGTGGAGACACCTCCACTCCGCCGCAGATTTCGCAGTAGGACATCTACTGTGTATGTGGCAGTGAGACCGTTTCATTCTGTCGCATGTCATTTATCATCATAACGCTGTATGGTTCACCATGTCAGCTGCCTCTCACTCTCTCTGCTTTCCACCGTTCCACACCCCGAACAGCACTATCTCTCCCTCCCTCACTTCGTTTTTCGAATCTCTCCCCACTGGCTCTTTAGTGCCATACTCTTTCCGTCCAGCTCGATAATACGGTTTCTTGTGGTTTTGTCCATAGATGAAAAATCAATTTTCAATCAAAGTGCTTGCTACAGGTCACAGACATACAGGTCTTTTACCCAAGTAATAAAAAGACTAGAGGGTTGATGCCTAAAAAGCAAACATTTTCAGAAATACTACCGTCATTCTGAAACATCCCATTGATTACCAAAATAGTGTATAAAAACAATTTGTATTTTCTTTTCATTAGAAGAGTTTCGGGTGTAAATCAGAACCGAACGCTATGATCTAACAACGAACCTAATGCTATTTGGAGACCTGGCTTGTGTTGTTGAAATTTGAACACTACTTAAGATGGAGAAGCAGAGATAACTGTTGATTATCACAGCCACTAGTCCCCAGTTTTAAATAATGCATTTCTCTGTAGAATATGCTTCTACAAAGTGTATTACCCTTACCTTACAAATTTTTCATAAAGTTTATCACGGATACATGCTATTCCTGCATACGAGGTACCAGGTCGAGTTCGTTTAGGCGCGGAATGGTAAGCGGGAGGTGTGAGGGGGGTTCGATTGCCGCCAAGGCCGTCCTCTCTAACCCAAGTTTTTTCCAGGTTTTCCTCAGTCCTCATAAATGGCTAATGCGGGGGAAATACCCTAGACTTAAGACTTGGAACGTTTCCTTCCTTAATAAAAAAAAAAAAAGTCGCACACTTTCCCAATTTCTCTCTTTATCTCATGTATTATTTGTCCCCACCGCCTGTGACACCTCAGCAGTAAAAACGGACACTAAGCACTATTAAAAATAAAACAGGAGATATGAAATGCTACCAACTTCATCAAACTTCAGTCACCTGCGCACTTTCTATTCTCAATTGACATATTTAACAAAGTGATCATGAATATTTCAACAGAGAGGAATGTAATGATGAGCCAGGCTCATTATAAACTATGGTACGTCCTGCTTTGACAATGTCGAGGGTGAGGAATGTGGTATGTGGTATGTAACCACTCGAACTGTTAGCTATAGCCAGTGCTCTTTCATTTGCATATAGTTCCATGTGTTGACGTAACTTTGAGCAAGTAATACCTTTAAAGATCTAACGCATGTCGGTCCTGATGGTCTAGTGGTAACATAATTGCGTGCAGACCCAAGATCGCGGGTTCAATCTAGGCCAGGGTTCATGGATTTTGTCGGGCGTAAAAATTCCAAGTATGGTTTCCTTGGAAAAGGAAGTAAAGTAGTGGGTTCCTCAAGCCCGAAAGAGGAGGTCTCTAAGCAAAATATATCGCCGTTTCACCCCTAAATTGAATGGGACGCTGATGATCTAACAGCGTCCGTAAATAAAAACCAAATAAAGACCTTGTGACTCAAAAAGGGTTGCCAGATTCTCGGATTTTCGTCGGATTTATCAGTTACCCCCCCCCCCCGCTTAATTTTGTTCCTTCGTATTTATTCGCCCAGAGTCGTTAATGTTCAATTTTTAAACTTGTGTAAACATTCTCCTCAATGTCGGGGGGGGGGACATGTTTTAAGCACTTGTAAAGTGTATGATGGTTTGTTTTGTCAAATTATCTTGGCTATAGTATGGTGCAATGATGGTATTATGGGTAAAAGAAAATTTGTTAATATTGGTGTAATAAAGTATTGTTTTAAAAAGTATTAATATTAATGTGAAATATAATATATGTGAATTTCTAACATCGCGCTGATCAACATCACGAATTTCCGGTTCCAAAGGAGCTCTGATTTTTGAGCTTTTGAACGGCGAAATCACAGTCTCCTGTCAGTAATTTAAAGTGAGGTAAAATTAATTTCATAATGAACGAAAGTTAAAGTGATGCACAAAAGACATCTCCAAAAAAGAAATTAAATTTGCAATACTATCCTATGTGACGCAAGATCTGGGATGTTGTATTTCTGTAGGTTAAATCTGGACCATACTAAAAAGAATTTCATGTAATTGTGAAAAAAAGATACGAAACTGTTTAAAATGTGCCAAATCAACAGGAAAACACCGTTAAGTTACGGTAGATATGAGGTAGGTTTAGGTAAAGCATATTTAATTTTAGTTTGAACAGACAATGGATTGATTCAACATTTTGAATATTGATGATCAATCACTGGCGTTTTCCATAATTTTCTTTGCATATAAAATAGATTTTACTGTCTCTAGTCATTTTAAAAATGCATTTTTCATTTAGGATGCCATTAATAATATATTATAAGAATATAGAAACTCCGTTTTTCCCTTCAAAATTTGGTAGCCCTGCCTCAGAGACCCTTACTTCCGATCTGGAAAAAATCCAAATCATTTGGAAAATGTACCCTAGCTAAAAATAGCTAATTGGTGTAAAACATAAAGAGCAAATAAAATGTTTTTTTAAAATTTTTATGAAATGGTAATAGGTTAAATGTATAATAGTTAACGCATAGATAACATTTTTTAATTATTTTAAAGGCTCGGAGCAGAGTTTGTACTAAAACTTTACAAGCGATGATAAATGTCTATGGATGTTATGTCGGTGAAATTTTAAATAAATTTTCTTTCCTACTTTATGGGCCAACCTTGTCACAGAAAAATACTCATTGTTGCAGACGTAAAATAGAACCTCGTCGTTCACTTTTAACTTCATCTTCCGGCATTTCCTGTTCTTCACACATCCGTACTTAAGTAGCCTTCCAGGGGTTTGAATTTCATAAGTCACTTGATCTCTAGCTCAGGTGCCATGTCTCGGCGTCCACGACAGCAAGATTGCTAAACTAATTTAAAGATTTTAGGTGGCTTTGAAATGTATAGTTGTTAGATACTATTTTTGTCTTATCATCTAAATGTTTCTTTTCATTATTTTTTTTAAATGTGCCATTTATTGCCACTTTAACTGCATTGATTGATTAACTGCATTGTCTGTAGATTGGACGTTCAGGGTAAGTCTGTAGTTATAAATGAGCTTGCAGTCCTTGGCGCCTTAAAGCTATCTGACTTATCTTCCCAGGGTAAGGAAACACTCCGGAAAAAACCTTACCCAGACAGCTTGACCTGACCGGGAATCGAAACTCAGGACTTCTGCATTAGTAGTTGCAAACGCTACCACAAGATTAAGGAAGCAGCCGTTCTTTTTTCTAATTCGCAAAGTTCAATTAAGCTCTAAGTATTGTTTAAAACCCCTGTAACTTCTCAGGATTTCATTTTAGAAATCACGTTCGAAACAAATGCTTAAGAACAATCATAACATTTAAAAACATACCATCGTTCTATTTAAAATTCTACCGTATCTCCCAGAATCATCTCATTGGGTCCTTTGAAGTGTTGCCATGAAACCCGTTCTTCCAAGAGGTTTCGAAAAAACAACATTTAAGTTATATTGATCCATTTAAGGGATATTAGGTTGCAATATTTTATGTAGACCACTCTGGGTACACCAAGTGTGTCTTCTCATCCTGCGGTTGGGAAGTAATAGAATCCCGGTGTTTTACAAATTATCCCTTCCGTCGTATTGATTTGGGCCGAATTGGCTGTTTCGACGCGCGTTGCACTGTGCGCGTTGGGCTTAAAGCGGTGAAGGTCTGGGGGGTTGAAATACTGGTCTATGAAAATAAACCTCATTGTTTTGTTTTCTGGCACGAAACAGAGAAAAAAAATGTTTATTCTGTGAATTTTATTAATTCAAAAATCCAAATTATGTAAATTTCAATTAAATCATAAATTACTATAAGAAGCTATTTTATTGATCGTAACAAGTCTTTACATTGATGCAAAATGACAAACATAAAGTATTGAATGATATTTTATTCTTTGTAGATATTCTTACATACATAAAAGGAGTAGTTCTGAAGCAGCAGATAAAGATAAACTTCGTTATAGGAAGGTCTGGTGAATGTGGCGGATGCTGAAAGCATCTGTATTTCCCATCGATTGTAAAATACAGATTTACCTAGCAACCAATCCACAGGATGAATATGTATACAAGCATAGTTAATCAAATAAACAAAATAATAATATTAAATATGAGTAAACCACCTTCTGGGAATGCTGAAGAAAAAAAAAAAAAAGTAAAATCCACACAATTAAAAGACTGACAAATAGCGGTATTATATAACTCGTCTGTTGGTATAACAATTAATATGAATACTTTTGTTTCAAACCTACAGTTTACAAAACAATATCTTAAGTTCTATTTTCACAGAAATACAAATTCAGTATTGATTGGGTTATACAATTATTTGATGACCGACGCGGCGGAACGTTTGCATCCGCCGATTAGCTCTCCCTTGCGGCCAGCGGGGTTACACAGGTGGGCAAGGCAAAACAAGAGTCGATGGTAGAAACACTAGAATGATATTCTAATAGAGTTTAATGCACTTAAAACAGTTACGTACTCACCCATTATAAGCAAGGAGTTGCTGGAACTGCCTGCCTTCATTCTCCACACATTTCTGGTGAGATCACCCATTATACTTCATCTACTTCAAGAAATTAAATGTATTTTCTAATTAATGACTCAAAACATAAACAGCACATATAATGAAAATGCATGACTTGGAAATGGAAGAATGAACAGAAATCTTAAAAAGAAGCCGAAGTTTTAAAGCAGCCGGATCTACTGCTTAAATATTGAACTAATGAAATATGCTACCAGAAATTTTCCTGAGAGGGGTTCAAATTTCTGCATACGCCGGAAACAGAAATCAATCCCAGATAGGTAAATTTATAAGATTATTCAAGAAAGAAATCAAACGCTGAAAACTACAATGGAATAAGTTTACTCTGTGCAATATAAGATATACCAAAGATGGTAAGCACCAGAATAAATAAGATAATAGAAGCTAATATCCTCGCAAAGCAAACAGATTTAGGAAAAGGTAGAAGCTGCTCCGATAATTTATTTTTCCTTAAGCAAATATGAAAAATGTAGAGAATATAATTTGAAAAAACATTTTGTTCATATATTGCTGCAAAACTTTCAACAAGATATCAAATTCAAAAGTACGGTAGGTTATACAGAAAAGAGGGCTAGCAATATATATGATAGAAGTACATAATTAGAATTATTTATGAAGGAAAGATAATCATAATAAATCAGATGATGATGATGATTATTGTTTAAGGGCGCAAAACTGCTATGGTCATTAGCGCCCAAACACAACAAGTACTGTGTCAGATATAAAAATAAATAAACAAAGAACGCAAATCCTGCGCATAATCAACGGACAGTAGTACTTTTGCAATAAAAATATACCCAAAAACAAATAACTAGGGTACAAGGCGCCACAAACAGTAAAGTGTTACTAAAACACAGCCGCAAGTGCGGAAAAACACAACAGTCCTGTAATGGACTAAAAACGTGCCAATAAAATCCCAAAGCAAACACAGGTCAATAAACAAAGACCGGTAGCAAAACTAATCAGCAAAAGCTGAAAACAAACCGGTCGTATAAAAGATTAAAATGGTAACAATAAAACCCCAAAACAAGTAACAAGGGTAATGTTCAAAACAACAATTACAGACTAGTCAACATGATTCAGCAAAAGCCGAAAAAACAACAGTATTAAAAGAGTCTAAAAATGCCGTCAATGGTAAAAGATAAAACCTCACACCTTGCTCCAAAAACCACAAACACGGATAAAACGGAGCACGCGCTCAACAGCAACCACATCATCTGCGAGTAAGTCCTCAATAGAGGAGGGCAAACCAAGGCTAATTCTAAAAGCTGTCAGATGAAGACAATCAATTAAAATGTGACGCACTGTAAAGGGGTGGTCACAGTGAGGGCAAGCTGGAGCGGGTTGACCATTAAAAAGGTGAGAATGACTAAAACGGCAATGCCCAATTCTAAGGCGAGCTAAAATTACTTCTTCGCGACGAACACCGCGAGAAGAAGTCGACCAGTTAAAAGGGGCGGATTTACATTCACGGAGCTTATTTGGGAGTAATTCCCACTCCTCGCGCCAGCGCGAAAAAATGGCTCTACGTAACGAATGTATAAAATCCCCGAAATAAAAACGCTGCTCGTACTCAGCAGGGTCTAAAAGAGCGGATTTTGCTGCAACATCTGCGGCCTCATTACCTGGGAGTCCGACGTGTCCAGGCACCCATAGCAGTGTTACCCTGACGCCAGCGTCGAAAAGGGTTAAAACTACATTCTGGACCGTCTGTACAAGAGGGTGGTGATTGTACAGCTGTTTAAAACTTAAAATAGCACTCAAAGAGTCGGAACATATAACACTGTTCCCCAGCCCGTGATCAGAAATAAATAAAACCGCCCGATAGATAGCATAAAGCTCCGCCATAAAAATAGATGTTGCAACGTTAAGACCATACGTAAAACTTGCCCCATTTAAAACAAAAGCACATCCTACACCTGTGTCACATTTAGAGCCGTCCGTATAGATAAAATTCCAGCCATTAAAAGAGGATTTGATCTCGCTAAAAGAACAACGAATAATATGTGCTGCGGTCGAAGATTTCGGACAGGACGTGAGCCCGAGATGAACGGGGGCCTCTGCTAAAATCCAGGGGGGAGAAGAAGTTTCCCCGGCTAAGAAAAAAGCAGGTAACTCGACGCCCAACGTCCGTAAAATCTCCCGAAAACGAAAGCCAGCGGGCTTAGGAGTAAAACACCGAGCAGCATAAAAACGATCAAAAGACACATTAAAAAACGGCCCATTCGTGGGATGACGAGGTTGCGCAGCTAAGCGACAACCGTACGCAGCTAGTAAAACATCCCTACGATAAAACAACGGAGGTTCTCCAGACTCCGCACATAAACTCAACACAGGACTTGTGGGGAATGCTCCAATGCCAACACGGATGCCCCGGTGATGTATCGGGTTCAGGCGACGAAGCACAGAAGGGCGCGCTGAGCCGTAAACCACACAGCCATAATCCAGTTTCGATCGGATAAGTGAGCGATAAAAACGTAAAAGAACAGTCCGGTCAGCTCCCCAAGATGTGCCACTTAAAACACGTAAAATACAAAGAGAACGTTCACACTTGCCTCTGAGTTGCGCTATATGCGCTGACCAGCATAATTTCCTATCAAACACCAAGCCAAGGAACCTAACTTCGTCTGCGAAAGAGAGTGCGTCTGGGCCAAGATGGAGCGAAGGTGGAGGATACTCCTTGTGGCGCCAGAAGTTCATGCAGACGGTCTTCTCTGCGGAGAAACGGAACCCGTGAGAAACACTCCAAGCGTGAAGGCGGTCGAGACAGCATTGGAGGCGGCGTTCCAAGAGACAGGTTCTCCGAGAGGAAAGATAGATGGAAAAATCGTCCACAAATAACGACGATTGTATTCCTGGCGGTAAACACTCGGTGATGGAGTTAATCGCAATGGCAAACAGTGTGCAACTAAGTACCGAGCCCTGAGGTACGCCGTTCTCTTGAATAAAATTGGATGATAAAACTGATCCCACGCGAACATTAAAAACCCGGTCTTTCATAAATTCCTGAATAAAAACAGACATACGCCCACGTATGTTCCAATCGTGAAGCGTTCGGAGGATACCGCCTCTCCAGCAAGTATCGTACGCTTTCTCCAGGTCAAAAAATACAGCAACCGTTTGACACTTGCGCACAAAACCGTCCATTACATGGGTAGTTAAAGACACCAGATGGTCGACTGAGGAACGATGACGCCGGAAACCACACTGGGCGTTCGTCAATAATTGCCTCGACTCCAACCACCACATGAGCCGTCCGTTAATCATGCGTTCCATCACCTTGCAAACGCAGCTGGTGAGGGAAATCGGACGGTAACTGGAAGGAAGATGTGGGTCCTTTCCAGGCTTAGGTATGGGAATGACGGTGGCCAATCGCCAAGCGCAAGGAAATGTGCCATTACACCAAATAAAATTAAAAGCTCGTAATAAAAATGCTTTGCCTTCTGCTGGTAAATGCTGCAACATCGCAACATGAATGTCATCAGGTCCCGGTGCGCAATGTCGAGAGGTGGAAAGGGCATGCTCCAGTTCCCTGGCGGTAAAAGGAACGTTGTAGCTCTCCTGATGGTCGGAGGCAAATGAGAAACCTTTCCCCTCAACCTGCTCCCGTAATGCGCGAAATGTAGCCGGGTAATTGGCGGAACTAGAAACATCAGCGAAGGTTCGCCCTAGAACATTGGCGACGTTAATCGGAGTAGTGAGCACTCGATTTAAAACCCTAAGACCGGGTATAGGTGTAAATCTTGGTTTGCCAGCAACGCGGCGTAGCCGTTCCCAAACTACGGATGAAGGCGTTGTTCGGTTAAAAGAAGAGGTAAAAGAAATCCAAGAAGCCTTTTTGCTATCCTTAATGACTCGGCGGCATTTGGCGCGAAGTTGTTTGTAGCAAATCATATTTGCTGAAGTAGGGTGGCGACGAAAAACTCGGAGAGCACCTCGGCGTGCACGCAGTGCATCCCGGCATTCATCGTTCCACCAAGGAACCGGTAAGCGTCTGGGGTGACAAGACGACCGGGGAATAGCCTTATCTGCGGCTGTTATGATGACAGTACGGAGGTGCTCGATCGCGACGTCGATAGATGGAAAGTCACACCCTGAGAATTCGGCCAAAGATCGATAGAGAGTCCAATTCGCCTTATCAATGAGCCATTTTGGCGTGCGCTGTGAATGTGCGTTCGGAGAGAGTACATGGATCTGACACGGAAAGTGGTCACTGGAATATGTGTCGGAGAGGACGTTCCAGGTGAAATGTACAGCAAGTGAGGCAGAACAAATGGATAAGTCCAAGTGCGATAAGCTGTGAGTGCTGTCAGAGAGAAAAGTAGGTTGACCAGTGTTGAGAAGTATAAGATTGTGATTCAGCAAAAAGTCAGCTAAGAGGTTACCTCTTGCACACTCCGTGGTGGAACCCCAAAGGGGGTGGTGTGCATTGAAATCCCCCAAAAGAAGAACAGGGGGTGGTAGCTGAGACAAAAGATCGTCCAGGTCAACTGTGGTGATAGTGCCGGACGGAGGTAAATAAACATTGCAGACAGAAAAACTAAGGCCAGAAAAGTGAACTGTAGCTGCAGCAGCTTGTAAAGGAGTCTGGAGCTGTAATGAGGTGCTGTACACGTCGTCTCGAATTAAAAGTAAAACTCCGCCGTGAGCGGGAGTGCCATCTTCGGGAGGGAGATCAAATCTCACCGAAGAGTAACGGCGTAAATTAAAAGAATCACTTGGGCGAAGCTTAGTTTCTTGGAGACACACAAGCAAAGGGTCAGTAGAACGTAAAATTAATTCGAGGTCAGGTCTTCGACTACGGAGACCACGCACATTCCACGAAAGGATAGCCATTGTTAAAATTAGATAAAAGAAGCTAAAAATTTACCACCTTACTTTTTTGACGGTGCAGGGCGAAACAAACGTCCTTTTTTCAACCGCGTGGGACTCGGTGGTTTTGAAGGAGCAGGCACATCCTGCTCCATCACATCCTCAGAGGGAGGGCTCTCCCGCTGAGAAGCATCCACCGATTCCAACGCCTGGAATCGGTTGGATGTAGATATAGGCGGCGACGGCGACCGCCTAGCGGGTTTGCTCCCATCATGGGAGCGTGACCTCCGAGGAGGAGAAGGGCTCTTTTTATTCTCTATCTGAGTTGACGACTTTAAAAAATCTGTTCGTGTAAAACTCGTCCTGAACTTGATATCAGGGGCATTAAAAACAACCGCTTTGGGCTTCACGGTAGAGCGCTTTGGAGAACTAGGAGTAGTTTGGACCCGTGTAAAAACAGACCTGCGTACTGCTATCGCACTTCTTGGGCGCAAAAGAAGCTGCTGCGCTGTAGGTGCCGGTCTTAGGCACGACAGGTTGGCGAGACTGGAATCGCTTCCGGGCTTCAGTAAAGGAGAGTTTTTCCTTCACCCGGATCTCTTGGATACAGCGCTCCTCTCGAAAACGAGGGCAATCGCGGGACGAGGCTGGATGTCCACCGCGGCAGTTGACGCAGACAGGAGCAGATGGGCATGCTCCCTCGTGACTTGCTTCACCGCAGGTTGCACAGATGGGAACGGCGCTTTTACAGGATATGCGAGTATGTCCAAAACGCTGACACTGGAAACATCGCAACGGGCTCGGGATATACGGGCGCACTTCTATCACCTCGTAGCCCGCCTTGATCCTCTGCGGCAAATCGACCCTGTCGAATGTGAGGAAAAGAGTCCGGGTCGGCTGTAATTCCCCCTCTTTCCTTGCCTGCACACGATAAACTGAGGTGACCCCTTGGTCTTCCAGACAGCTCTGGATTTCCGGGTCGGACATTCCGTCTAGAACATTTGTTGTAACAACTCCTCGCGACGAATTCATGGTCTTATGTTTCTCGACACGGACGGGATATCCGTGGAGTAGCATCGCCTTGAGCAACGAGTTGCTTTGAGACAGGCCAAGTGTCTCCACTAAAAGTGATCCGTTGCGTAGACGGGTACAGGACTTAACGGGCCCAGCTATGGCATCAATGCCCTTCTGAATCTTAAATGGATTTACGGTCGTAAACGACTGACTCTCTTCAGTACGAGTAATAACTAAGTAACGAGGGAAAGACTTCTCGATTACTTCTTTTACGTCAACTCTTTTGCGTTTAAAATGTAAAGGATTATTTTCCAGTACCATAGCGATTTATTCCTCCACCATTGCAACCGTCTCCGATGGCGGGCTGCTTCCTGGGCGCCACCCCGGCTTAGGTTACGGGCTCTGGCCTGAACCAAGTAACCTCAGGGTCACACCTTCCTGTGGGCTGACGAAGGGACCCAATCGCCTGCAGGAAGACTACAGCTCATGCAATGGCCCTTCCCCGGGCCTGGCCTTTACCAGGGGATACGCTCCCGTCCTACATGATAACCCTGTGCTGGGAGTTACGCCGTTACCCAGTCACATTTTACCGCGTCAAACACGGGGGCACCCATCAGACAAAGAACAGGGAAGTAGGACTAATAAAACAATAAAAGAGGCGAAATAAAAAGGAGTCAAACGCGCTGAGCGCGGACCTGAGGGAGCAGCTCGGGTGCCTCGGGGTCGCTACGCCCCGTACCCAATAAATTGGGCCCCTGAGGGGTAATAAATCAGAGAGAACCATGACCGCCACAGGAGGGTTAAACAAGGTTGCCCACTAGCAAATGCAGTTTTAATTTATATCTGGGTGAAATAATAAGATTGTGGAAAAATAATGTTAAGGGGGAATTAAGCTCGGAAATATGAAGGTTAAAACATTCGCAATTATTGATGAACAGATTTTACTTGCTAAAACTGAGGATGAGTTACAAAAAATAACAAGCAAAGAATATGGTAGCAAAAAAATTGGAGAAGTCAAAAGTGATTTAAAATGCATTATCAGTCGGCTCAAAAATAGTTTTAGGGGGGAAAAAAACCTTAGAACAAATGTCAAATTGAATTTAATGGATGTAAATTAACATATGTAACTATATAACAGGAACAATAAAAAACACTATAATATTAAAGTAAAACCGGGTTCTATAATAAAATTATATAAGTTTACGGCAACTCCGATATTAATTAAGGATCCGAGGCAATGAACAATGACTACACAACACAACAATAGGATGTGAAATGAAATTCCTTAGACCGATAGCAGGTTATTTAAAGAAAAGGAATACACATATTCAAAAAGAGCTTAACATAGAAGAAATAAACGCAATAATTAAAAACTACACAGAAAATTGGAAAGAAAGCCATATAATAGATTTCCCAAACGCAGGCTTTCCATTATAATTCAGAAGAAAGGAAAAATCTAGGAATAACAAAGAAGAGAAGGTCTCAGCAATTTGGAGCCCAAACCGTGAAGTAGAACATGAAGATTAATAATTAATATTTAATCGATTTATATTAATATTTAATCGATTACCTGAGAAATTCTCTTCAAATAATCTCCTGACAAAACGAGCAGAATTGGTACGGATATAGAATCATAAACACTCATTGTGGAATACAACTATAAGAAGTATTTTCCATTTAACGCTCTTAGCAGAATTTAATCTGAGACCAGATATGTTCTGTTTCTTTCATATTCAAACGACACTGGATGAGTGGTGTGAGATTCAAGATGTCAAGGTAGCAGTTCAGCAAACCTGGCGTGTACGCCCGGACTGGAATAGCCAGGTGGCCTTGAGCGATCATCTATTCGGCCGATGCAATTCCCCCCGCCATGTCAGTCATCATATAATTGGATGACCAAATTGTATAAAATATAACCAAAATTGCCACATACAGACACAAGTTGTCACAGTGTCTAGATTGAGCGATCAATTTATTTATCAAAATGCGCACTTTTAAAGATAATTAGTTGCTGATGAAAGAAACAGGGTTTATCATTTTTTGCTATCTTCCCAAAATTAACAAGTTTACGACCTGAAGTTTTACAAGTTTGTACTACAAATATCACTATCGAATGTAATAACACATGCCACGCGAGTCTAACATACATCCACAATATCGCATAAGAAATACAGGTAAGCAAATTCGTTCTCTCGCAGGTAAATCAGCGATTTAAGACCTCTAACTTAGAAAGTGTACACTTTGGTGAGGATTCTCTGTATTGTTCATACTAAAGACAACATTGTTAGAAAATACATCAACCAACGGATTTCTCCACTTCTCCAATGATTTCCTTTAATTTCAAAACTCATTCAGTGATAAAATTTTCGTTTGATCTTTATGATGCTTTATCTATTGCGATCTATATACAAAAGATTCATAAGTTTGCACATTACTCCAGATCAGAACATTATATCTGTAAAAAGATCTTAATAAGTTCTCATTGATTCTCTAACATTGCGTCCCAATTATTACCAACACTGACTATTTCACTTTAAGGCAACATCATTTCTTGGTAAGCTTTTGAAACAACGCAATCTCCAATCCCTGGGTGTCCAAGTGGAGGTATGTTATGTTGTCGAGTAAGATTACCTGCTATGCCTACAAAAAGTTTAAAAATATATTATTTTAGAGAACAGTTGTAACGAAAACAGGGTGAATTACATAAAACTATCATTGCAACTATTTATGAAACGAAAGATATATAAATGAACCGTTTTCACTGAATTGAAATTCAATCAAGAATTCATCAACGAAGCACATATAACGATCCCAATTAGGGCATTTCTAACACAAATTTGCAAAATTTCAAATGAAACAATGTCAGTTGACTTCAAGAAAATAAAACTAGATGAGATTAGAATACCAATTGGGCCTTTTGCAAGATTCTAGCACAAATAGTTTAAGAGATATACGCAAATTACTTTTAGACCCTTTTAAAAGAATTCCCATTACCTTTAGGCGAAAACTAATATTTCCCCCAATTGTTTGGCAAAAACAGTAAACGTACATTATAATTTAATGACATTTTCAGAATCATTATTATCTAAAAGTCCAAGGCCTGGTCATATGAAACGTTAAAAGGCCTTCTCACTACAAAAAGTACAAACAAGCAATGAGATACTTCCCGGCAGGTAAACAAGAACCGATGTGTGATATGTGATCATAAGATTTTTGATTGTGGTTCAGAAGAAAAATAATAATTATATATACAGAGATTTTACAATTTGTAAATACTTTCTAAAATTAGATGGAAACAGTAAGAAACACACTCGTGTAATAATGAAATAGAATCCGAATGACACCAAACATATTGGCAGGTGATTTACCTGCTATATTCAGCGTGAGAGAGAGAAATATGTGAATTAGCTTCCGCTCTTCAGCAAAACAGAAGCTTAGTTCAGTTAGGTCACTGTCATATACGGGAAGATACTCAGAAACGCTTCGATTGTTTTGTTTTAAACAGTAAAAGAGCTAACTATAAACTACCGTACCCAGCTCGAGTACGTTTAACCCTATGCAGGCGTAACACCACCAAAGTGACGAATGATTACAGATATATGCACAGCAGTATTTGTTGTACACTGTCCCTCGTCGATCTTCATGCATCTCCAACTGCCAATCAACTGCCACCCCTCCACGTATTAATGTCCTGGGAGATAACATCAGAAGGGGTAGGGACACGGCTACATTCCAGGGATGAATGGACCTTCCATGACATTTAATCCTATTGTAGATGTCGCTGGTGCATTTCACAATAAGTCAATTATACAGCGGTGTTAAAACGTTGTATTATGCTAGTAAATTATTAACGTGTGAGAGGGAAGGTCAACAGATGACCGAAGGACCTATTCAAGCTTGATATGGCTTCGTATGAGATCATTGATGAATGTAATTGGTTGGACACTCAAGCAATAAATCACTTTGTAAATATAATTATAGCACGAAATAAGTGATTATTACACGGCATAAGAGGATACCCTATTAGCGCTAAAAAAACTAAACAAATAAAAAAGTGGCTGATATAATCACGCTGGTTAAATACCGAAGAGTCAAAAGTTGATGAAGTAGTACGCACTTCAGCAATACATGACATTAAGGTAATCTTGAAATCATATGATATCCATTCAATCACGGCCAGATTTTTTTAAGAATATATCAAGAGCCCTTACGTTTTTTGTTTAAATTATTATTATTATTATTATTATTATGCTGAAAATGATTTTCAGGTCATTAAAATACAATTAAGTTATAATATATATGTTCCAAGTTTATGAATTTGGTATTAATGCTGAACAAGCCAAATGTAACACGTTTATGTTAATATACCCCCTAATAACTTACGACTGACACATGCTAGAACCAAAAACACAGAGAAAAAAGTTGGAAATAGCTGTAATCCCTAGTCCCGATATGAATTGTCATGTTTTCCCTTTCTGCGGACAATCACCTTGGTGCTGAAGCAACCTTGCACTGGGATTGCTTTGTTGTTTCGCAATTTTCTTGCAATTGGAAAAAAGGGAGCCAAAAGGAACGAAGGAAAGAATTTGATATGAATCAGTCCTTTCTGGCCCTTGTTCACTTCCTCAACGTAGTACTAAGGTACTAGATTTGACTATATAATTATTTTTTAATTCTTAAAAGCAACAAATGATACCCTTCGAGGATCACAGAAAGCAACCCAGGGGGCCTGCTGGACCACAACACGATATACAATCGGACTGTAAACAATATACTCTTCGTTTCTGTATTTATTGATTCTCAATCCCTAAAGCAGAATAACGGAAATGAAGCAATATTTGAGAATCTTATGTTAAAAGTTAATTCTCTAGTACAGAACAAAGCACACATTTTCGCAACAAAATACTGCAGTTGTATAAAAATGGTTTAAAGGGAACATTTGCTCTAGTGTGATCCTAATATCGATTCCATTTTTCTACTGTTGAAATCGTTTCATTTTTTTCTACAGCGCATACTTTTGTGCAACAGCAAAACTTTTGCATAATCGATGAAACTATTAAATTTTAAACCAAATTAAGGCCAAGATATGAAAGGGGAAAGGTTCTCTCATAAAGTTTAACAGCAGAATGAAA
Source organism: Metallyticus violacea (assembly GCA_030762175.1). Classification (NCBI taxonomy): domain Eukaryota; kingdom Metazoa; phylum Arthropoda; class Insecta; order Mantodea; family Metallyticidae; genus Metallyticus; species Metallyticus violacea. The sequence continues at coordinate 51,242,386 of CM060840.1, read as the reverse complement.
ACGTAATTGTTGGCACAAGAACCTGCCAAAGTTTTTAAGCCCCTTTCCATGTAATTTTTTGTTCGAGAACCGCCCATGAGCTCGACTTAGGTCGCGGAAAGAGAAGGTTCAAAACTTGCCTCTCTGGAGAAATCAACACTCGAACAGTTACAATTTGCAGTGATGTGGAAACTGTTTAAGAGATTGGTTCCACACAGTCATTGCTGTGTTTGCTCTCTGGGGAAGGAGAGAAATTCTCAGGAGAGTCTCAACAGAAGAAACCCACGAGTGGAACGCCGTTTGTATCAGAAATTCTCTCAGCATTTAAGCATTTAATCCCAAGGGCTAGTTTAATTAAGAAATGTACATTTCTACGTTCTTCTCTTTTTCTTATATAAGTACCTCTCATTTTTCCATTTATTTTTTCAAACTGCTTCTTTGACAAACCAAAAAGTATGACTACTGAAAGCGATTTGTATTCTTTTACCACAAAAAACCGTTTTCAGGGGATCTATTGTTTATATTTTACTACTGTTTTACCCATTGCGAAACTTCCAATTTTGCTGGGACTGAATTTTTAGTGATTAAGTGCAATAAAATATTTATATCTTTGTCAAAAGAGCAATGTTGTGTTGGACTTATTGTAATTATTGAGAATTCCAAATTATTCTGATGTCTAGTGTCTAATATAAAAAATTTGTGTTCATAATAGATATGTGATAATTTTGCCTGTAGGACATAGGATAATCAATGCACGATATGCACTAAGGGTAAACTTCATTAATACGCAAAATTTTCTACGTTGGTTTCTTTGTAATAGTGCTGCTAATGGAAATTTGGGGACCGCTCAATCATGCAAGGTTAAATCACTTCTAATTGTAGAAATGAAAATTACAAAAGTGTTATTAAGCCCGTAACATCCTGAATCCCCATTTGTGAACTGTGTGAAGGATTCTGCATGCAGTATAAGGTGAGAACGCAAAGATAGACATATTATCGAACTTGCTCAATTTTTTACATTTACTTTAAAGACTGCATTTATTTACAACAGTTTTACAGCATCTTAATGAAAGCTATAAGACAGTTATAGTCGTTATAGTAAACTTAAACAATGCCTAACTTTATTTATATTCGACGCGAAGAAAATTATAAAAAGGCATGATTTTAGACAGTTCATACTAAAATTAGTTCTTTTAACACAAGGATCTCAAACTAGAATTTACATTTTGTAACAATTAGTGTCCCAAATGTTTATAACACACCGGTTATACTTAACTTTGATTTAATGTGGAATATAATTAGTCTATTTAAACAGATACAGATTACATATTTTATAATGTATTATATATTTTTTAATTTTTACATTCCTCAAGCCACAGTGCATAAGTAACCACATTGGCAATCCTACAATCATGTAGGCTGATGCTATCATCGCGCATTCGAAATGGAAGGTTAGCTTCTTTCAGTCAGAGAAAATTACATTTTTAAATAGCAGTTTAGTATAATGTATAAAGAATATGTCACAATAATGAACGTTTAAATGTTGTATTTTATCCCCCCCTTCAAAATGCGTTTAAAACGTACTGAATACCGCCACTGCGACATTATCCAGGTTTTTAGGTTAACGTTCTTCCATGTTCTTCCTGATGAGAAATACGCAAGCTAATTCTTTGAAACAAGAAATTGCACTAAGTTTACCAATTATTTATAAATATTGACGTCTGTCTAAAAATAATATACGGTACATTTGTGAAAGTTTTGTTTTATTTACTCATACATTTTAAAGTTAATAAATTAAACATTTATTTAATTTCGAATTAACAGTTAATATACATCATAAGTGATTTTAAAAATAAGAACAATTATAAAACAGACAACACAAATAAATTAATACAATATCTTCTATACCACTAAAATATCGCCTTTTAGATTTTAAAATATACGATACAAATTTGGCCTTATACCTGAGAGAGTAAATATATTATAGCAGAAAAATATTTTTAATCTAGTTGTAAAATTTATGCAGCCATTTTAAAAATCGATTTAACAAATATTGGAAATTGTAATGTCAACGGACCAAAAACAAATTTGGAAAAAGCAGATCTTTTTCAGATTGTATATTTATATATAACCAAATAATTAAAAACACAGAGAATATAATGTATTGATTATATGACCTACGGGCTACATGATCAAGTATTTTTATCTAGCTCTACAGCTATAGGAAAATAAAAAACTGAAGTTTTAGCCTTAAAGTGAACGAAATACAAGAGCCAAAATTACATTAGTGGGAAGATTACTGAACAAGATGATGTTACATAAAAAAAAAATGAAAGACAAAGAGAGAAGGATAAAAAGAAATATCTTCAATGAATCGTAACTGTTGCTGCCTAGAAACAGACTAAAGAGTTTTCGGAAATGTTCACAGACAATTTGGTAAAAAATCGCTATACTGTGGACAATACAAGGAATATTTCTGCTTTTTAATATGTTATTTAATGTCGCTATGACAGCGTTGGTCTTCTCGCAATGTTATCTCCAATCGGACGTGAATACTATAGATGTTAAGTCTGTAGTTAAGAATGGAATGAATAAATGATGGTGCAAATGAGCTTGGTACCATAAAACTATTTGAAATTCATCTTCTCAGGGTGTGTAAAACTCCGAAAAACCCTTACCCAAGCAGCCTGACCTGACCGGGAAAGAATCCAGGACCTCCGAATTAGTAGCTCTGCTAATTTGCTGTTCCTTGTAGCTGTCAAAAACAAAGTGTTCACTTCCTTAGATAAAATTAAAAGGCTTCAACGAGATGAACTTAGCATACCAGAATTCAGAGATCAAGCTTCTTTTGTTTGAATAATGGCTTAAGGCGAACAGGGCAATTAGTCTGGCGTACGCAGAGAATTTAGCCGTTTATGCAAATAAGCTCATTTGTACAATATCCTACTACTGCGGATGAATAGAAATCGGCTAGGATAAAAAGTGAGATATGCAAAGTAGAGAATTCATTTGGCAAAGGCAGAAGTCGGGCATCTAGTGGCCGTGCAAATTTGAAATGAAGTGAAAAAGAAAATGAAAAGTTCTTACTCATTACCCAATAAACATTGTTTTGAAACAAATCTATTTCATGCCATAATTTTGAGCAATAATAATAATAATAATAATAATAATAATAATAATAATAATAGCGCAGGCAACACATGGGTTAGTTGTACAAACAATATTATGTAAAAGCACCTAAACTCTTAATGCTAAATATAACTCAGAGATATGAACATAAATGCTATAAAATAAACCAATAAAAGTCAAAATATAACAAAACCATAATTGTTCCTATATCTTTTTATGAAAATAACTAAAAAATCACACGAAAATGCAAAACTAGTAATTATTATTTTCAGCAAAAATGAAAATACAACAGAAAAATGTAATAAATATTTAAATGTTAAATTATAGAACACAAAACTACACGACTTTATAGGCGCCACCACTTAGACAACACGATACGAATATGACATATCTAAATCCAAAATAAATGTTTCAGATTTCAGAGCATTATCAGATTTGGTTATACGAAAATGTCCATATGCATGGTGACAAATATTGGAAATGGCACCCATACTTAACAACAAAATTTATTATGTTTCATACACACCTAGTACATATAAAAATACAAATACAGTCTGAATATTATGAACTATCAGAAAGCAAAGTGCCATCGGTATTTATGCTTTCTGCCTGAACATGTGCAAGTTTGTTGTTGTTGTTGTTGTTGTTGTTGTTATCATCATCAACGTTATCATCAATGTTGTTGTTAGCATATTTTAAAACATGATGGCAGCAATTGAAGATTCGCTAGGATTGCAGAAGAAGAGAACAAAACAGAAGCTGTCAGTTCTTGCACTTCAGTATTAGGTTAATTTCCTCCGGGAATCTTGAGTATGTGCAAAACATTTGTTATAGACATTGAAAGGGTCTACAAGGTGCACCAACCTTTAGGAACGATAATGAACCGACTGTTTTTCTTTTATTATTATTTTTTTTTTTTTGCTTCAAATAAATTCAATTGTAGAATGATTAAAACGTGGCGCCGGATCAGTGTTCAAAAGTTTTGGACATCGGAGCATTTGATTTTCGGTTTTGGAATGCTCAACGCACTTAATCTCAGTATTGTGTATAGAAAGCAAAAATCTTGAATACACTTTATGGATGCTATTATTATAAACGTACAAGACCTTTACGACTTTTACCGCCGGCGTTAAGCGTAGCTGAACATACCCGTGCTGAAAGCTATAAGATATTCTTTGACAGAATTGAAATTATTGCAAGAGCTGATGATTGTTTCAATCTGAATAGATAGAAAGAAAGTCATTGAGATAAAACAGATCAGCCAGATGAAACCAGTTTCTTATCAATAGAAAACTTTCTCATTCCTTGGTCACAAAAGTCCTTGACATCTCCCACTTCCAATAGGAATATAAACTGCACCGCACTTTCCCATAACAGTGCATTCGCCATCGAGAGACTGCACCAGTTCCACATTTCCATTGATGATGCTAATCGCAGCAGCTGGCGAAAGCTTTGTTTTTAAAATATAACACCGACCACGCCATAACAGCCCAGAAATTTGCAAATTTAGAAATATAAAAATGTTATACCTAAAAATTCATCGCCACATCTCCGTGTAACACTGAGGGGCAAGAAATATGAGCTAACTTTTTTAAACCCTATGGGGACGACGAGGAAGGAAAGAGCGACTTCGAATGCACTTTTAAGGTATGCTAAATTGTTTAATAACATTAATGTGTAATTTAATAGAGATAAATTAGAAGCAAACGTCAGAATTCTAACTAAATCTAAACCTATCTGAGAGGCGGTATAGATGTTGCTAGCAGAAGGTGGGGTAAAAAAATTAGCACTTTCTACTTAGTAAACTCTAAATGCATTGATATAGACATTTTGTGTATGTATTTTAAGGCATATTTAATACAATTATTTTGCCCGTCATTCTGCTCTTTTGGATCCATTTACCCTGGTAAGAAAAAAATAGGGTTCAAAATGATAAACACCCTTGTTCACCACACATTATTCACGTAGTCCTAACACTTATTTCAGAAGGGAAGCAACACTTTCAACCTTAGAGTACATATTGTAGCTTCTCGATCCTAGGTGAGAAAGGTTTAGCAAATTGACTCAGAAACATTAAAGCAGCCTTTGATTAGATCAGAAAACAAGTTGCGCTGAAACTGATGAATTATAGCTGCAGCGATAATTGCACCCTGTCCTCAAGAACTGAACTTTCTTACCGATAAATTCAACGGATTGCCACGCCGAAGTTAGTTCGGCATGTCTAAAGCGGACGAAAGTAATCTATTCTAAGGTATGGCTGAATAATGGAGATAGATGGTGGGACGTACAAGAGTTGTCAAGCAACGGTTCATTCAACAGTAGAAAGAGCACAAGTTCATGGTTTGCTACCCACTCGGAACGTTCACCATCCCTCACATTTATATTCTTGGAGCCAGGATGGGAATTTACGCAGCTCGAAATTCCCGCTATTTCATAAAGCGTTCTTTTGCATCGAAAGCTAAAAGTGCCTTAAGAATTTGAACCGGGCATTATCGATGAAAAGATCAATACCTGCTCCCTCTTTGAGGAAAGGGCCGGATAATCGCATCCGTCAGGGTGACACTGAAAGTGTAAAGTAGTACCACAATTCTGAAGCAAGTGGATTGCTTGTTTCACTCCTCCAGAACTGCTGATTAACATAACTAGGATTAGAAATGTCAACAACATTCTATTTAACGACATATCGATTGTATTAGCGATGAAAATGCTTGCTTTTGAATGTTTTCTTCTCTTCTTTAATGGACCTGGCACATTTTCCTCTCTTGAAAGTATTCAATCTTTCTGTTTCCATAGATGTTTATTTTACCACTAGTTAATATTCAAATAGAAAAGGCACTTCTACTAACACTGGGCATAGTAGAAAGCTATTCTTTCCATTCATTTCAGAGTTTTCTGGTTTAAATGGTAGCTTTAATATGCAATGCTTTATCTATTCATTGTTAAGTGGTGTTTTCCACAATAAACTAATTAAAATCCAAGTATTTAAGAATGCAGAATTAAGCTACAAAACCTTAAAATACACTGTTAAAGACAACCTTAAAAGTAAAAATTTCAAATTTAAAAACAAATTACAATTTATATCTTTATTGCCTTTATAAAATTTACTTCTGTCCAGAGTACTACTTTTTAAACCCTTTACGCCAAGATTCAGTGAAAACTGAGTATTGCTGCTGTAGTGTATGGAAGAAGTGGGGCGAGGAGAGTGGATCGAGCAGTGCATTGCGAAATAAACGGAAATTACAATGATAAAAAATAGTCTACATACTGCAGAAATAATTTTTATTTTACACTTAAATTGAGTATATTGTAAATGCATTATTTAATATAAATATTATTATAATTAGTACTAAGTGATTTTTACATATTGGGAATAAAATTACTAAATAGAGAAGAAATAGGCAATTCAGCGTGAAATTGGACAAAAATTTAGAACTGGCCTCACATTTTTAAAAAATTATTTACATAATTCTCGGAGGATATAATAGCAATCTGAACAGAAGTACATTTTTAAAGCTCATATCTAGCAGAACACAGTTATTTTTAAAATATAGTACTTATTTTACAAGATAGAAAAAACTCTCTTTTAAGCGTATTTGAACGATTTCCCCCAGAAATGAAATAAAAAATAACATGACAAATATGTAAATGATTAAGCCAACTTTCAGGATGTGCTCCAAAATAAATAAGATTGGGGGGGGGGGGATAATATTATACCTAGAAATACAATACTTGCACCTTTCTTGCACGTCGAAGGAGTTATAAACACTCTCAAGTCAAAGTAGTATAATTGACTTCTCGCTCGGCCACGCATGAGCATAAAAGGACGCAAATAGCAAGACCCGCGTGTTCAAAATATAATTTATGGAAATTATTTTATTAACATTCTTTTTTAGGTAATCAAAAAAATCAGAGTAGAGAGGGAGGGAGGTAGGGAGAGAGAGGAGGGAGCGCGCGTGCGATCAGCATACATTTTGGTTTTACCTTATTCTCTGGAGAAGTTACTCAACTATGAATTAACTGGAAAATGCTCTTGTGTAAATATTCTACTAAATAAAGAAAACGCACTAATGTACTAATAGAACACGTGCTATCATCTATATCAACCTTGATTTATTTTAATGTCTACCATTAGTAATCGGGTTTTGTCCTTCAAAATTGTAGGATTTCACAATTATACTATATATTTGTCGTATTAAAACAAAAACAAAATATTAGATTAAAAAATAATAGCTTCTCATAATATTTCAACCTCTTCATATGTAGCATTTATAACGTAAATAATGTGAATTATGGTTCAATATATTCTTTCTAACACAGCGTGCATTTATTTTTTATCATATGTGTTAACTGAGTGTTTAGAGATGATTTGAAAAAAGATTCCCGGATGTTAACGTTCCAGGTCGTACAATTCATAAATTCAGGCCACGGATAGCGTTCAGTCTAAGAAATCTAACAGACAGAGTAGGGTTATCACCGAATAAACATCAAAACACATCGGTCATTGTTTGGAGAATTAGACATCTTTCACAACAAACAAGCACTTCCTATAATACAACGTTGTACCATTTATTTTTGAGAGAGAATTATCCGACAAAGAGCGTGATTTTCGTATTTTAACAAGAGACTAGAGAAGCTGAAAATGTGTTTCAGAGTTACGTGTTATTACAAAAGATTTGTGGCTCCAACTTAACCTCTTGCAACTTTAATCTCTGGTTAAATTAAAAAAATACCATATACAATACAAATCCACATATCCTGGAAGAAATTAAACAAAACATCAGCCAGGAAATAACCAGCATTACTCGATGTAAACTACAGATAGTTTGTTAAAGAGATGCCCAAAATGTAACGACACCGACAAGATCGATTTCGGAACCTCCTTATATAGCGTTAGTAAGTAAAATCTTTTAATAATTAAGAAAATTGATGTATGGTTGTGTCAGTGCCACTCTACGATATCCGCAAACGGCACCGAGTGTCGCTCTAGCAATAGGCAAAACACCGCAAGTTAGTTCATAGTTTATTGGGTCTCTATATTACAGGTATATCATATACTATTTATAATATAATTAATCTTAGAACGGGTACATATACGCGTGCATGATTAAGTCATGTTATTTATAAGCTTTTAAATGTTGGATTTATTTTAGCAGTAACAAAAACATTATTGCATTGAGAAAAATATTTGAAAAATGTTTATGTAATATGTATTTTGCAAAGATATTTTGTAATACATGAATTGCTTTCTGTTTGTGCGTGTTCAAATGGGTCGCTCTCTCAGGTTCACTGCTGTATCAATATTCCATGATCATCCAAGAGCTTACAATTCCGAGGGTCTGTCTAAAAGTTACGATATATATATTACACGAAAAGAAACTAAGAAAACGTATTCTGCTATTGCATTGAAAAGCCGCAGATTTACTGATTAAAAACCACTCTTCTATCCTCCAGATTTGGGCGTTGACCTACACGCCTAAAGCACGTTATGCGTGATGGCACACTCTCATTCTTAGGAAATAGCCTTCATCCTTTCCTTGGCAACACCGCGTACGAATATATTGCGTTAAGAAAGGAAATCCAAATTCCAACCAGAAAGTCGTTATGAAGACCTCTTCATAACCCTTGCTTACCAGGCGTTAATGAACTACAGAGAAATATTTTGAGAGAGAGTAGAGAGGTCTTAGATAAGCAAACTCAGAGAGGGAATATATGGTGTTCGAGGTTACGAAGTTACATATACGTGAATGTTCAAGCGAAATGATGTAAACATTTGTCTCAGAATTTTTTCAAACTTGCTGCTCTAGCGAGGATATGCGATTTTCAATAAGACACCACTAGTGTTTTCAAACATGTTGTGCCATAAAATCTAGTTCAGTCTAGAAGGTGCATTTCATCTGGAAAAGTGATAAAATGTGCTTATGAAGACCATAGTTTCATAAGTTTATTAATTATTTATTGTTTATATATTGCTTACTATCTGATGTAAATGTAAAAAACGTAATTAGGATTTGAACTCGATAACAATGATTCGCTTTTACTTGACCAGTATCACACCGTGCTCCATCACTTCCGTCCGTTATTCTGTGCTATCATTAAAAAGAGAAGTTTCATTAGTAAGTGGCGTACTGTTACTTTAGAAACTTAATGTCATAACTTTGAAATCGAAAAGAAAAATCACATATTTTCCTGTTTAGAATTGCTTGTTTAAGACCCCTCAACAATTTCTTACAGAGTTGCAGTATGTAATAGGGCATGTACAGCGAAAACAGGCATAATAGCTTGAAACAGTAAGAGAGAATACGGAAGTATCATTACACTGAATAACAAACTTTAATTTTGTCCAAGGACTGCGTATTAAGTCCAAATTTATGCATGCGAAAATTTGATAGTTTGAGAAAATACAGTGCTGCATATTGTTTTATTTTTGCTTAGGTCATATGCTTAGGATAAAAAAGTAATCGTTGCAAAGTTCCCATTTCTACTGCTAATAGCTTGTAAGGAAAATGTTTTAATAAAACTATCAACTGCAAATTTACTATCTGGCTTTACGCTGACATTTTTAATATATAAACAATTATACCTCAGAATCGATATTCCCGTAATACGTTTTGGGTAAAATATGACGCAATATGTAAAGAAAGGAACGCGTAATTACACAATGCCTCACGTGGTATTATAGCTCCTGAAGCAGATGTATCATTTACAGAAACTGATTTTACGTTCCTTTCCTTAATTGCCAATATTTCACAGCTAATTTTGCACCTGTGCATATGCGTACATTTTAGAATCCAAAACTATGAGAAAAAGAGGAAAAAAAAAACTTGCTAGCTTGATCCTACAGTACAGTTGTTTCGAACAGCGCGAAATACTTTGGCCGCATGGTATTCACGATATTAGCACAGAGGCTTGCTTCAATTCCATACGCGTCTTCCGCACCCTGGTGTGTGATATCTGTCTGCCTGAGATAATAGGTCTGTGTAAATACTTTTCTGTAACTTTCCGTAGCTGCAGATTTTCAGAGTTTTATCAAAGGATACAGGTAGAGGAATGAAGTTTAAACATGGACTGCTGAACGCTTCTTTCCCTGCAAAAAATTAAAATTTAGTCCTGAAGGTACACGTGCGAGATTTACATTTGAATTTATGTGCACACCTGCTGATTTACATTAATTACATTAATTATTTTTATTAATTTCTATCACCAAGACCACAAAGTAGTCATTGTGCGTGTGCGTGTGTAAATAAAATAGTAATTCTGTGTATCATATGTGTGCCAATAAATCTTGACAGATGTCTTGCTTCATTTGTTATTTCTCATAGTTTGCCAGAGCTTCAAGATTACTGACTATCCCCGAATCTCCTCATTCCCACTTTCTACATGTACCGATATAAATAGCAGAATATGACACAATGTGCAAAAGTAGAATATTCCATAGAGCTATGTTTTATCTGCCTTATAGATAATCTTCTTAAAATTCGCTCACAGATTTTATTCTAAACTTGTAACAACATTCTTTTGGGTTTCAATATTACATTATAATTTTCTGAGCATTTTCTGGCATTTCTCGAATTACAAAAATTCGAAAGTTTGAAGTGCCTTGAGGTCTGCGTTAATAACTGCAGCTGTAGTCTGTGAACTTCATTCAAAGGCAAATTGGTTACTGCTTTGCATTTGTTGCAGAAAATAATTGCAAATTCTTGTGTTTCTGTTAACGCACCGAACGGAAAATATATTTGCTAAACGCTGTTAATGGATTTATTCGGGGGCGTCTTGTATACAACAGAAGACTTTATAATAAGTCACCAAGTTATTAAAGAAACACACGTATCCATAATAACAGCGATTATAACTAGAATTAACGCTTGCTTCTTAAGACTAAACTAATCACTTATTCGTCATTGCAAAGAAGTTCTAAATTTACAGAATTAAATTCCCAACACCTGCTATTAACACACCCGAGAACTGTACCAAAACACAATCTAATTCTTTTAAGTGAATTTACTTTACAACTCACACTTTCCTTGTAACACTCTTTATTATAATATCGCCAAAGTCTTTAAAACCCGGATTTGAGGACCATGGGTTTCCTTTAGAATAACTCTTCCCAAGGCACAAACTGCCATATTTTTGCAAAAGTTCACGTAGCAATAAGAAAACTAAGCCTAGTCATAAGAGTCTGTATCAAATTATGATTACATCTTACCACCCGCTTGTAACGTCACTATCATAACACACTTATATAAAAACAAAGTATTTTGGTACAGGTATCAAAAATTAGGCCTAACACCCTTTAGTAGCCCCAAAATTTCTTCATACTTTAACATGACCTACTGACTACGTTTTTAAGCAGTGTTAAAGCGCCATTATGTACAAAACTATGTAATTGATAACAATGCAACAACAGCATCTGGCGAATGCCAAAATCTTTTCGGTGTGTAAACAGAAAGTTATGCAAATATTGGACTTATCACAATCAATTACAATAGTGATACAAATGAATGATCTGAAGATCTAAAAGTATCTCACATTAATGACAACTGCTCTTACAAATAAAGACAAATTATAAGTATTAATTTATACCAAAAATTATAAGAAGACTTTAGAAAAACTGTTTCTAAAAATCAGTAATGTGCTATAGCAAATAATACTATATCCAATTTACAAACAGAACAGTGTAGTATTGCAAGTCGGCACTCAGTGATTCAAGGGTAAAATTAATTTAAAAGTTAATGCAGCATAAGAGAGGAATGTTATATTCATTATGTTTCCTTCAAGCTGCCCGAGCAGAAATCAATTTATTTGTTGTACTTATTGACGCACTTCAACATCTCAGGTCATCAGCTTCCATTCAATTCAGGGCGTGAAAGGCCGATAAATTTTGCTCAGGGGTGTCTTTTCTTTTAGGATTGAGGATATGAGGTTCTGTTGTTCTCGTGGTCTAATGGTAACCATACTTGCCTCATAGACCTAAGATCGCGGGTTCAATCCCGAATAATATGTATCGGTTGCTTCACACTCTGAATTGATTGGAATGTAATTACCCGAGATGTTAAAAGTGCGTACGTAAATCAACCAAATAAATATTTCAGACCAATACTTCTACTATTACAGTGACAGCAGTTTGAAACTCCCTGAAATTAGATGGGCCGACCGGCGAACCTAACACCCTCCCTTCAACAGCTGAGATTTACCACGCGACATGCGCGGCGTCAGTAGCCAACGGAATTTCTACAGAATCGGGCAGTTATGTTGTGTAGTTTAATGTGAGACATTATTAAATATTCCAGTAGTGTTGTGCACTTGTGAGATATTCACTGAATCGTCACATACTCGTCTTCAAGGCGCACATCAGATGTAGAAAGCGTGTGGCAAAACGAGACAGGCATCTAGGTATATACATTTACTGGCAGCCGGGTTTCGTCAAGAAAAAAGAAAATCTTAAAGAAAGCAGGCTCTGTTAATGACCGGAAAAATAATCGAAGACTGCTCATCAATCCATGATGGAATTGCGCGGTATATCTGGTCCCAGAATTGTTAGTTCTCCTTCCTTCCTTCTTTGGGAGACATTAAAAATAGAGTACACTCAACTAAAACTCTCACGCACTGGAGGAACTTAAAACAAACATTCGAAACAAAGTGTCCATTAGTGATGGGGAACTAATACAGGTCAAAGAAGATGTGGATTGTGCGTCAGGGAAAATGGACATTTCCAGTACTTACTGTAAGGAGAACGCATTCCAAAGTTATTTTATTTGCTGTGCCTAAGTTATAAAATGGTGAAGGGCTTGGCCGTTGCAAGTATACGCAAGAAACTACCGGCGGCAACTAAACTATCTATCGGGACTTTTAAACAGTTCCCTACCTCCTTGCATTGAGTGTCAGAAGTATCGTAGCTCTGTTTGTAAACATTGGGCATAGTAGGTCGCATTACTGGCTGTCAGTCGGTCTGGTTATAAATTAACAAAATTTATCTCATTAAAGGATGGAAAAATCAACAATTATTCCTACGCTGTTAAAGTGCACTTTGTTGTTCTACATTTTATTGTCAGAACAGACAATGGTGTCAAGTGGATCAAATTGCTTCACATGTAAATTCAAAACATTGCGATAAATACGGCAGAAGAATCCCTGAAAGCTACTGCTTGGTTCATAAATGACATCAATTAATAATCAAGTTTCTAATAATCACTGAAACTAACACGGTTCTACCATGAACTTTAGTTGATACGGGTCGTTTACAGAACACAACTCAAAAGGACTTTAATTCTGCAAATTACTTTAAATTAAACGTATTCCTAAAGATACGAAAACAACAGAGTAGGTCTGCACAAAGCCTACAATTTGACTTCGCACAAATCGTTACGAGCACAAGAAGTAGAAAGGGATGACGTTGGTTGTTTCGTTAGCCTACGAAAACAATCTTGGGATATGAGAAGAATGGGGCAGGCAGAACAACGTTAAGAGAAGAAGAAGCCATGCCGAGTATTTGTTAAGTTGTCTGAGGCGGGAACAAAAGGGGACAAGGAAGTAGGAAGGGGTGGATGGCGCCCTTAATTTAGATTCCCCGCGGCAGCACAAGTTACTGAGGAATGCACACGATTCTGCGGCGGAATGTTTCCCTCATACCCTCTCTTATTATGCATATGAGCGAGTAGTTACGAGTAATGAGATATGCAGCAAGAAGATGGGAGTCTTGCTGTGATTATATGCCACGCTTGCTTGTCCTTCTGTCCTCCTACTTCTAATTTACGGCCCGGTCCACTACACTCGGATAAAAACGGGAGCTGAATGGTTACCATGCAGAGACTAAAGGAAATAATGAGGGATTTATTACTCTCTACGCAACGTTAATTCAACATGGGCCCCTTTTATTTGCAGCATGCTATGTATCTTCTTCATTTTTATCAACGGCTAAACATGAATAATTAGAATTAATTATTTTATGGGAAGAGCCAGGAACACTCAGCAATTTGCTTTTTATCTCTCTACAATGTCCGCCTAACACCAATTAAATGTGTCTGCGTTTCTGTAAATATGTGTGAGTCACAAATCCCTGAAGGGATTTCAGATTTCACCCTTATCTGCCTCGGCTTCACTATTATTATTCCTACCATCTTTTATACATGTAACGGTATATCTTTTCATATGTAAAGACCGCCGGTATCGCTCTGTGCGAGCGATTTATCCATTAGGAGCTACAGTTCTGCATAACATAAAAACTGTGCATTTAAGGTACAGTTAATTTTAGACAATTATATGTCAAATAATGTTCTCTCGTTCAGCTATTCTGTCCTATCTTTATCTATGACTATACCTTGAAATGCAATACTCAAAAAACTATTATCGATTTATCTTATTCACTGATGATGATCATTAAAAATATCAGCATTGACATTCGGATTGGATTGTCAGGGTTGGAGAAGGATATTTCCATACTTTAGCCTTATTCAAGGGCTGGCCTATGAGCCTACTCCCTCATTGTGGCAAGTCGGTAGGAAGGGAAGAAGTCAGAAAGACACCAGGCGGCCAGGATACACATGTGTTTTTTTAATTCTTTTTATTTAACGACGCTCTTTAACATCTCAGGTCATCAGCATCCCATTCAATCAGGGCGTGAAACGGCCGACAAATTTTGCTCAGAGGCCTCTTCTTTCAGGCTTGAGGTTCTTTATCGTGCCGCAAATGTACGACATCGGACCCACGGCTTTACTTCCCTTCCGAAGGAAGCCATACTTAGGGTTTTTACGCCCCGAAAAAATCCATCGGTCCTGGCCGGGTTTGAACCCGCGATCTTGGGTTTAAAAGGCAAGTTTGGTTACCACATCACCAAGACAGACTCACAGGCGGTGTTGCATAAACTTGAGATTACCTACCATCGTTTCCAGAAGGAACACACCACTAGGCCCCTCTTCACGGACTTCGAATCCCTCAGAAGGGCCGCTTCCATACCAGACCCTGAGCAGAAACCTTTCCAAAGCGCAAGCCATTGTCACACCGCACCAGACATTTTTTTCTTGAACAGTGTTTAACGTCCGTTTTTTACTGCTAAGGCATCACAGACGGTAGACACTGATGATTACATGTGATGAAAAGATAAATTGGAAAAGGATTTTTAGGGAAGGAAACGTTCCAGGCCTAAGTTTAAGATATCTCTCCATTTACGTGAACTGAGGAACATCTTAAACAAAAACTCAGTCAGGAAGGACAGTCCTGGCAGGAGTCGAACCCCAGATCTCCCACTCACGAGTCCGCGCCTTCATGATCTCGGCCACGCGTGGTGGTCACCAAGCAATGTAGGTAGTAATATACATATGCAGTATGGCGATCAGAAGAAGGCGAGTGCGGGCTGAAGTGCGAGGAGGGCTTGAACTGTTTACCAGTGTATGTGGGATACCCATATTCCACACGAATGAGGACCTCTCAGACTGATTTTGCACTCCCGTTGGACTTCTAACCACGGACGAGTATCTGACAACACTGTTTATTTTTATCGGCAATGTTTAGTAGCACATTCCTCTCGTTTCCCTTCTTCTGATCACCAAGTAGTTAGCACTTTATGTTGATTACCTCCTCTGCAAATAATCAAGAGTTGCAATAATTCCCTGCATACGCTGCTAAGAAAGTCAAAGATAGTGGCTGAAAAAAATTAAAATGGCTCATAGACATTTACGGAACTTTATTATTATGAGGACCCACAAGATCAGGCAAGTCTTTAGGATAGGAAAGAATGGGACAGAAAAGAAATTTTTAGCATCTCAGCGGCACTGATGGGTATTTTACTTGCGTCTTCCTCCGGGAGAAAGCGATGAGCTGAGTGATTGCGGCACCGGGTGATCAGGGTGAGGGTCCCTTTCAGCTCGTTCATTGAAGTAATATTAATCTGTACAGCTCCTGTCGATGTTGCAGTAATTAAAAAATGTTTTGAGAAAAAAGTTATCTAAACTTTTTAACAAGCAACTTCCAGACTATATGGGCTAACTAATTACTTCAACCTAAAGCCAAACCAAAGAGAGCTGTTTAACAACTGGAATATCGGTAAGCTCTTTTGAAAATGTAAATATGATATCAAGAAAATATTTACGAAACAATAGGAATATTGTTGTCTGTTACTACGCCGTAAGGCAAATTTTCAGCAAAATAAACAAAACTCTGCTATCTTTGGTCCTCATCAATGATAAAAGATTCACTTTTTAAATAGTAAAGATACAAATATGTTTACTAAATCACAAATTTATTTCCGTTAAAGTTATACATCCTTCTACAACCAGCATCTACCAGTGAAGTTTGCTTCTCGCTTTTATACTCAAGCCTTCTATAATGCATGTATATCTTTATTCGGCTTAAGCACATTAAACGAACGCCCAATTGCTTTATATTTATAAGACTAGGCCTGATGAAACTGTTGTTGTTAAAGTAATTTTAGTCACTGCGTATTCATTATCTCACTGTTCATTCTATCTTGAATATCAAAGCCCACAGAGTTGTGGCTTGTGCGTCAGAATCAGCCGGCACCCTGTCAAGTTCCTTAGTTATGGTTCCTTTCGCAAAACACCGTCTTCCCTTTGCGAAGAAGGCGTGAGCGGTTTACAGAGATCTTGTACTAGAAAAGCTATAAGTTGAGAAACATTTGCATGGGATGGAGAAGAACAACTACAGGGCATAATAACTGTGTAATAGAGAAGCGTTCGTGTTACAAATGCAAAGGTTCATGTGTGGTCGGCCGCCTCTACTGAAACTTCGCTTGTTACGGGCTGTGATTAGATCGTTGGTCAGTTCAGCCTCTATCGTCGATTACAAGCATGATTTGCGGCTTTCTGGCAAATATATCTCGGTGGTGGAAGTTTTGGCAGACCTTGCCGGATGATGACAGCACCAAGGAGAATAAAGTTCGTTAGCATCTGTAATTAGAACCACCAAAGAGGGTTTTCCAACCTTTAATTCGATTATGCAGGGTAGCACAAGTGAGCAGGTACTAAGGGATGACCATAATAGGAAGTCTGCACGAGCTCGAACCAGAATGACTGACTGGCCGGAATCGCTTGTACAAATAAAGAGCGTCCCAGAACCAGTAGGAAAAGTTATTACCATTCGCGTTGCGTTAACTTGCATCCGGTTACAACTTCCTTGTCGCGTAAAACATCGTTCCCTGCGCGGGGCATAGCCAAGTTCCGCACAGAATCATTAGTACGGTTCCATCGTTTCCTCTGTCGTTTCTGTTTTAGTTTGGCAGTAATTATCCACTGACATGACATTGAAATCGTATAACAAAACCGACTAATTTCACCATTTTTGTTTTTAGCACAGACTCCCCGAATGACTTTTGCGTTGTCAAAAAGCGCGTCTATGCAAAAACTTCCTGGGTGCGTTGTTGCTTCTCATCTTAATGAAGTCATTTGTTGCATTTGCTTCAGAGCTTACACAAACACGAAAGTGTTAGGATAAAAACTTAAAATGTCTCTCAAAGCTGACATGGAAGGACTCGCATGCATCTGTAGTGGCTATGAGGTTAAGGAGTATGAAATCAATTTTTGCGACAGGAAACGTGCTAAATTGCCCACGTAATTTTGAATTAAATATATATCAGATACTCAGTAAAATCAAGAAAGAGTGGATTACTATCTATCTGCCTTTAAACAATCGCAGCAGAAGCAAAAATGTTACACGGGGCACAAATATGGTGTGTAGAGGATGAATAAAAAGATATTGATTAAATAAATAGAAAGTTTTGTAAACAGATCTTAGCTTTACCGACAGTATCGCTAAATGGTATAGCGCAGGAATGGTTGCATTCTACCAAGATAAAAATTACCACAAGAATTATGAAATACATATACAGAATTATCACATTGGAAGAAAGTGATTTTAAAGAATGTTTCAATAGCCAAGAGAAATGTAAGTAGAAAGGATCATGGTATTTCAAAGTTCAGGAAATTTTACAGCAAATAGGCATGGGAAACTTACAAATAAAGGGGGAATATCAAAACAGAGGATTCGGGGAAGAAATAAGCCCGAGATCGGAAGATATTGAAAGACAAGAAATATTTGGTAATGTGGGAGAAAAGACTTCATTGAGACTTTTAGGAAAATAAAAATAGTATGGGGTAGAGAAAAATATATAGAATAATGTGACAAGGCAGGCCGGGAAGTGTTTAAATGGGTTAGTACTGGAGTTATGAATTTAAAAGGGTTAATATATGATAAATATGTAAAACAAATGTCTAATGTGTGGAGAAACCAATAAGGATTTTCTTTGTTTATTTTACTGCAGGCAAACAAAGATATGGAGAGAACAGTCTTGGCAACCAAAATAGAAGAATTTTTCGATGGGGAAACATTAATTTGAAATATTTTCACTGTAAAAGGAGTGAATACAAAAATGACACTATTTGGGCAAAGTTAAAGAGAAATGCATAAGAATGATTAAAAGGAAGACAGAGGGAAAAGTAAATTTAGAAGTACAATAGGCCAGCTAATATAAACAAGGATAGAACAATACAGCAATAAATATGATGGTCACCAATACACTAATCACCTGAGTTGCGTCTATTGGGAGCAGAACGTTAACAAGCAACTATAGACAGAAAATATCTAGAGTAGATAAGTAAGGTTTGTAGTATTTTATTTCATTTTCAGATCTTATTTTGTAAAGGATTGATCAAGAATATATATATATATATATATATATATATATATATATATATATATGAGGTACATTATGTAGTTTGGTGGAATATATTGTCAATAAATGTTACATTTCAATCTACCTGCCTTAGTCATTACTCTGCTGAATTCAACATCTCTACCTGCAGCTCTTCTAATATAAGCAATTCTAACACGCTATCGTTATAAACAAATAAAACAATGAATAAATAAAAATAAAACTCACTGTGATTTAACACATTTTATAAAATAGAACTAACCTAATGTTTGATTTGAAACTCAAAACCATTTTAAGTCATACCACAAGGTAAACAACGATATGTGCCACCTATTCGGCAATGTGGCTTTTACATCATAAACCCTGAAATAATTTATAAAGGCAATATTACGATAAGGCGAGGAACAAACACTTTAAGATAATTATAATAAATCTAACAACAAGTAAGGGCTCTCATTCAATTTACATCAGCATAGAGTATTTCGTGAATATATATATATATATATATATATATATATATATATATAATGTAGCTGATATTTTATCACAGATTGCAGTTTAAATGTTTCCAATGTTCCTAAGTGTGTAATTAACAATATTTCCAAATTTAATAGCAATATGAAGTCACTTAAACCTGTAGGAAAATTTCGCGATTCTGCACTCAGAATTGGTAGATTTTGGAATTGCAGCGAAGGAGAAATATTCCAGGAACAGAAGCACGCACACCAGCAGACAGATTTGAAAAACGTAAGACATAGATTTCACTGTCATGGAATTTGTAAAAGTTATTATTATTATTATTATTATTATTATTATTATTATTATTATTATTATTATTAGTATTATTATTATTATTACAGCCCACACCGCATTTCTCTCACGAGTGCTTATCATATTATGACTGCGAAGTATTTGTTTAAAGCACATTTGACAAGTTGTGGCTTGGAATTGCTACACTTCTATTTAATTTGTGAGAAATGAATTGACACAGCAGATATACATAAAACAACGACGAATACCATTAAAGCTACGTTAAATAGTAAACTATCAAATAGGGTAGAAGACTTCCTGACAAGGATATATAGAAGGGAAGTGCCATAGTGTGGAGACATCTCTCTAAAAAATATGGCGAGTTTTAAAAATGGCTTCGTTGTAAGATCATTTAACTGTAGCCCATATAACATGCTTAACGATGACTTGTCACTCCCTCATTGCCTTCCTCTAAACCTATGGTATATTGGAGCTTCTAGTCGGTCCTAGTGGTGTAGTGGTAACATACTTGCCTTCTAAGCCCAAGGCCGCGGGTTCAATCCCGGCCAGAATCGATGGCTTTTTTCGGGGGTAAAAATCCTACGTATGTCTTTCATCGAAAGGGAAGTAACGTCGCGGGTCCCTTGTACATTTACGACACGAAAAAGAACCTCAAGCCTGAAAGAAGAGGTTTCTGAGCAAAATTTGTCGACCGTTTCATGCCCTGAATTGAATGGGACGCTGATGACCTGAGATGTTAAAGAGCGTCCGTAAATAAACCAAATCAATCAAACCGGTGCTCCTAATAAATGCAGAAACAATGGACATCTAAAATAATGGAAGAACCAAAAACAGCCAAGTATAGCTTGGATAAGGTAAACTAATCAAAGACTAAAGACAAATGTTAATAAAATTAGCCAAATATATTTTAAAGAGACACGAGGAGCAAAGAACAGGCAAATATAAACAAGACAGATTAAGATCAACAAACGAAAACATACATTTTCTTAATTCAGCAATTTAGTGACAGTTATAATGATAATACAAAGAGTAGAATGGCCTCCGGAATTTTCAAAAATAAGTACTTTCAGAATATTGACTTGTTGCACGATGCACACCAACACAGAGAAAATCGTAAAAGTTGTATATGTGTGTAGGGTGGTTGCAGCCAAGCAATACTCCATGCACACTTACATTTTTTAGGATTACTTGGAGCTTTTTGGAAGCCTAATAAAAGAGGAGTCGCTATAAGTCAATTTATTCGTTTTGCAGTCGTCTTGTGGCGCACTTCTGCCCTCCATAGTGAATTCGCAGAACTACATCAACCAGCGATTGATTATACTAATATAAACTCGCTCCGCAACAATGACGTCATTTATTTCAAAACTTGCGATAAAGTACAAATCAATTTGCTCCAAATATGACCTCATTAGTATTTGAAGTTGCTATTCTTTAGTGTTATTTCTTAATTCTCTACTATGCGCAGTGCCCCAGCAAATTTCAAGGTTATGGTGCAGTTTTCGACACAGCATTTCTAATACAATCTGTCTCTTCCAATTTGAAGCAAATATAAACTTAAATCATGCATTAATACCAAATATAACTTTAAGTATAATCTATGCCATATTTGCCATTACTTTTTCCCATCAATTGCATTAAAATGTCTGATATGAAAAAGCAGTGTTACATTACACAGTGGTAGTTGCTATAATAGAGGAAGTAGCCGCAGAAAGTCACATTTTTCAGTTGTAATATTTTTGTGGTAGTGGTGGTAATACTAGTAGTAGAAGTCCTTGTTCAATGCAATGATTCCCAAATGTAGTAAAAAACCTGAGCTGATCGAATCCCTTATTACTGTACAAAGGGCTTAACAACCAAACTTATGGCAAATAGAGTTACCTTAAGATTCCCCTCCAAAATATTGAAACTACATACATTGAAATAATTATTAACTTATTTTACATTTAAAATATTTCACCCGAAATTAAATAGATGTGAATAATGCAACCGTATATTTCCCTATCTTTAAAGTCATGTTTTTGTGTTTTATAAAATTTAATCTAAACCAGAACCTAAAAATTATTTTTACGTTATTGAAACATTTTAGATAGTAACAAAATTCCGTGCGAGCTTAAGTTATACATTACCGGACAGTTGCAATATTTAAAACTTTTCTTTTAACATACATTTTTCGTAATACATTTATTCATATCTTCAATTAAAATTTAATGACGACAGGCTTGCTTTGGATAGTACCGAACTTTGAAGTCATAAACTACAGAAATTAAATAAGTTATCATATCACTTTCATTACAAAATCAATTTCTGAATATATTTTGTACGTTTAGTGTACAAAAAGAGACCTCTCACAAAAATATTTCGATTAAAAAGTAATGAGACTGTTACGGCTTCATTCTCTAACGATGGAAACTCTTTTAAACTCAACCAAAACCAAATAATGACTAAAGATGTATAACTTTTCTGAAATTGAAAGTTAGGGGACAATTTCACAAGCTGTTCTATTTATTTACCTTAATGTGGATTCCAAATTTCTGCCTATTCCGAGGGAATGCGAACCCAATTAATGTTACTGGACATAACAGAGGAATATTCTCTGAAGGTTTTTCCAAGTCCCAAACACATGTTCTTAACATGTTGTTTAAGGGAAGATAATTTTCCAACAGGAAGTCGTGAAGGACATCAACACATACGGTTTGATAACTTTAAAACTGTACCTCAAAAGTTAAGTATTTTAATAATGAATTGTTACACTCTTGCAAACTCCTTACAATAACAGATTGAAGCAAAAATCCCGTCACTATTCAATCGCATAACGCCATAAAATACCGGTGCGTGTGTTATTTTTATTTTAACAAATTTTAGACAAAACTTTGTAAGACATTATTTGCAAGGTAACTTTAAGAAATTTCCTGAATTCTCCAAAATGTCATATTTTTTCTGAAGTATACTGGTAATTTTTTTGTACAATTTAAAAATGTATTAAGTACTGGAATAAGAAAATATAGCTAACACACTTTTAAAACATACTTTTACCAGGCAAGTATACCAGTATTAAAAATGTCGATAAAAGGGACTTCGTTTATAGCACGAAATTTGCTAAAGATAGCGCCAGCTGCATAAAGATTCCAGCGAATCTTTATCAGATTCAAAACAGCACACTGTACGCGGCACGATGAGGCGAACTGACATCAATTAGGAGCAGTATAAAGGAACACGCTTAAAAACTGACACATTATCTCAGCGAGTGCCACAGCTGATTTCCTCGTAGCCCAAAACGTAATCTAAAAGGTTTTCGTAAACCTCTCATTTCTGTCCAATGCCTTCTGCTAAGCATTTGGGAATTTGCAATTCTTGATATTAAATTTCTATTCACTTTCCTATCTTTAAGCAAATAGCAGCTGAATATTAAAGGACGAATATATAAAAATTACTGACACATAATAATAATAATAATAATAATAATAATAATAATAATAATAATAATAATAATATACATGTGTTTAAGAGTGCATGCAGGATGAAAGGAAACCAAATACATTAATTCACACAGGTTATAGATCATTAATTACAAGTATAAATTTAAAAATAGATTTCTTGACATGGCTAATATATATACACCGAGTTAATTCCACTTTTATTGAGAAAATAGAATGCAACATGTTGAAACACTGGAAACTTCCTCTTGCAGTTCACTGACATGAAGTTGCCACAGAAAGAAAAAAGAATAAACTCGTAATTTCGTTAAATTCTTTCAAAAATTTAAGCAATTGACAATTATTATCTCAGAGCTTGTGAACATTTTACATGAAATATTCCATTGTTTATCAAAGTTTATTTGCAAATGCCAGATTTAGCTAACCATGCAAATTACATAAATAATCGAGATTTTATTTAAAAGAAAAAAGTGTCAGGGCTATCTTGTGCTCCAATGTTTACTTCAAATTACTAACGTCACAAACGATATTTACTGTACCTTAAAGTGTGCCAATCATAAATGTTAATTTAAACACAAAACAGTAAGAGTAATTACGCGGTGCAATGCAAGTACAATTTCACATTTTTGGGATAGTTACAGGTCTGTATACAACAATCTTTTTTCCCCCCTTTCCCCAGAGATAGAGAAGTATTTCACATTGTCCTCGCAAATTGCTGCACTTTCCTATTAACCCTACCTTTTTCAGAATAGAAATAAAGCAAATATATTAAAGTTTCTTTCTGCGAATGAAGGTGAATTTAAACAATGATAATAGTGCCACTGAGTGTTCATGATAACTCAAAATATGAACCAAGCAATCAAAATGTAGCATTAGAACATGAATACAATAAAAAATGTAAATAACATGTAAAACTATTCTTTCTGAAATTAAGTACAGTGAAACATTTCAGGTAAAGGAACAAAAATTAAACAAGGCCCTTTTTTAAAGAATTAATAGGAAATTAATGACAAAATTGCAATATAATTATTTATGTAAATATGGTTTGGTGTTAACATTGAATTTTGCTAAGTGTATAGAACAGTGTTGTCTGACAAACATTTCAGATAAACATACCAACAGTGAACTACGTGGCGTAAAAGAAGAAATGAAACTAAATGGAGGATGAATATAAGCAAGCTTTATTGGAATTTTGGCAGTGAAAAAGAAAATGAAGAGCCCGGTAAAATATCCGGAAATTTAGACTGCCCGTGTAGAATTTAAATAACCGTCTAAAATTAGACATGAATAGAGAGAACACAATTTAAAAAATTTTGAGCACTGTGCGATTCCTGTAAACAAAATGTGATTATAAGAGGATTGGTTCAAATGAAAAGTGTTATCGTAGGGAATGGATCAAAGAACCCATAATCCTGCGTGTTTTTATCTTTCCTCAGAGTGCAAGACATAACTGTGAGAGTGTGTAAGAAATATTTTTGATGGACGCGTTTATCGATGAGTGTCGAAAGATGAAATGCATGCTGCTTGTGATGCCAGAGGACGCCAGGTCCCTAGAAATAAAATTGATGACTCTGATGTGGTTACAGCATGTGAACAGAGCTACTGAACTAGGACTAACAAGGAAGTCATTACAAGTGAATGTGATGCAACATGAAGATTTCTTGTCAATTCAGTTATTTGAAAACTTTAATATACTTTTCTACTGTCAAGAAAAGCCAAGATCATTCATCATTATGTCCTCTAGCATTTGTTGGCAAGAGAAACTGATAAAATGAGGCCAATATCAAGGAGAAAAGAAAAAAAAAAAAAGGCAGAAGAATATAAGTTTTTTTCATTTCTTCCAGCCGATAAGCGTTCACACTATTTATGATAAACACTAGGAAAATGCTGATGATCTGAGATGTTGAGTGTCCATAAATAAATCAAACTAGGACAGAGTAAAGCCAGCGTCAATATCACCAATTAGGAAATGATGGATTGCTTTATAACATGCAGTTTGTTAAGCACACTTCAGAATTTTCCCATTTCTTCACATCAAGTTCGTTCTCAAGATTGCAATTATTTTCACTTACAACAATGTAAATCAATTTTATTATAATATTTTAATTTAATAACAATACAATTTAATATCCATCATTTTCATTATTAAAATGTGTGTAGATTTATATATGTAAATATTTCATAAGTAAATTTGTACATATTATATCTATATTTCATTTTTCTTTATTGCAAATTCCGTGAGTTTCTTCATATTTATTGTGGACTAGCATCACTGAATGAACAAAATCATGTTTTATTTCTCCTGGATTGTGCATTATTTTTATTCCAGTACTTTTTGGCTACAATATTACCAGATTTTTATGGAGGTAAAGAGTGAATTTTGTTGATTCATTTTAGGCAATGAATTAGGGCCGACACAATTTATGACTAATCTAATAATAAAATATGATCATAAATAGCTTAAATACTTTTTATTTATCATACTTGAAGAAATAATATCAAAATGAATTGCGTTTACTTTCATTTTGTACATAATATTTATTAAAAGTGATGAATAGTACGCACATACTGAAATACACTAAAATGAGATTAGAGGGTTGTTAAGCAGTGGAGAGCTTGTTCTTTGCTTTCACTCGTTTACCACGTTTTCTTTGAAAAAAAAAAAACATCAACAAGAGGCCAAATATCATTGCTGATAACTGTTTTACTCTCAGTGTCAAAAAAAAAAAAAAAAATAGTGCACTTGTTCATTTTAACAAACTTTTAACATAAGTTCTCCTGTAGCTTAGTAAAATATTTGCAGAATTAATGAATGATTACCCCACCATGTTCGCGAAAGCTTGTACTGATATTAGGTGAGCGAGTGATTAAGGTACTCTAGCATAGCTCACCCACAACGTGGCAAACACATCTAAGTGAAATAATGCCGTTTTCATTGTGGGTTTCGTGTTTCCTTTTATTTATTTCAGTTTTATTCTAAAAGTTTAGTAGCTCTTTAGTATACACACATCAAGTTGCATTTAAATGTCAGAAAGACAGTTGGAATAACTTTTCGGCAGGAAAGCTCAAGGAATATGTTCACATTTTGATACATGCCCTACGACAGTTCATAACACGGGATGTATCGTTATATAAAACATAAAATATCAATAACGAGGAGGTACAGTAGAGTTATAGGGGAAAAACATGGTTTACTACATCGGAAAGAATAAAAGGGAACCTAGAAGCAATTTACAAATAGCAGGCATCCCATGGAAGGGGAGGAGGGGCTAAGGGCAAGCGCTGCTGGTGTAATGCCAAGCGATCCAGTTACTATTGTTTACAATATATTGTATGTCACTACAGCAGCATAGGGGTTGAAGAGAAAAACGCTGGGGAGAAGGGAGAGCGAGCCGTGTTCACGGAATGACACGGGCCTGATGACCGAAAAGAGGCCTTCCCCCGGAAAGTGAGATGGGGAGGGAAAGTTATAGCGGCGTGGCGACCCTGAATCAATAAAAGGGATAGCACAGACGAAAGCAAAAGGCGCTCTTGTTTAGCAACTGGCACCAACTTGTCCGCACGAGCTACGAGAGGGGGAAAAAAACCCACTGGCGTCCTTATGCAGCGTTCCGTCAGGGAGTTAAAATCTCACTCTGCAGCTTCAGAAGGAAGTCTTCTTCTAATGAACCTATAAAACACCCAAAAGGGTAACGCAGCAATTAGTCATAGAAGCTGTTTCTTTTTGTTTTTATCTCACAGGAAAGAAAACGCGTGTTCTGCGCATTAAATTATAAATAAAAATGAAAATATAAACATGGGGTTGTTTAAACGCATACACACACAATGCCTAAACGCTTATACGCTAGGTTAATGCACATACAACGTATTATTTATCAAATGGAACATAAATTTTTACTATATTAGACGCGAAAGTTGTGGAATGTGAAGGTTTGTCAATTCCTGCGCATAGCGAGGTAACCAAACTAAGTGGGTGTGTGCGGATGAAAACTCTCGGAGCTTAATCTTAATAAATTTTTAAGTTCTTAGAAGTCACCTCTTGCTCAATTTTTTTTAATGGTGTTTAACGCCCGTTTTTACTTCTGAGGCACCATAGGCGGTGTACACTGATGATACATGAAATGAAATTATGTATTGGAAAAGGATTTTTTTTTAAGAAAGGAAACGTTCCAGACCTAAGTTTAGGGTACCTCCCCGGCATTTGCCAGTTATGAAGACTGAGGAAAAGCTGGAAAAAACCTCAGTCAGGAAGGACGATCCTGGCAGGATTCGAACCCCAGACCTCCCGTTCACGAGTCCGCGCCTTAACGACCTCGGCCACCTGTGGCGGTGACTCTTGCTCTATACAAGATAATATTTTTACATATTTATTCCTACTTTGAATACGTAACGCTTCGCATTTATGCAATATAGAAACACACACACAGCTCTCGTAATGGAGGATTGCTAGTGCATCACATCACCCTCTTTGCTTAACCCGTATTCGTTTACTACAGAGTAGCAAGAATTCAGTGTGAAACAACGATAAATATTCTGATAGATTTCACGATGTTGAATGCAAATATAGCAACAAAATTGCTTTGTCAAGTACCATTTTAAGAAGTCGGTATTATTTCACGTCGCGCTTACAGTGAATGTGTCCGAAAGATGCTGCTCGGTTGATAACTAAACCATTGTATCTCATAATTAGTAAACTCATTTGTTTATTAATTATTACTAGTGCACGCATGAGTGATTGTAAGAAATGTGACAACAGTACTTAGTGCTGTGTTGTTAGTAAAGTAAGGCAATTTTTTTTTTAATTAAAACTGTTTTAAACTACCGAAAAAGTCACGACGGTCACCATTGTTATCATTCTGCTCTCACCAAGATTCAAATTCGTTAAAATGTCACGGAAGGAACCGAGAGGACGGAATGTTCTATTATGAAGTTGAAAGTTATTTTAATATGGAAATTACTCACTTTATCCATATAATTAATAGTAGGTAATTTTGCGCTGCAAGCAGGAATACAATTTAAAACGTATTTTATTAGTTAATTTTATATTTCCATTAGGTAAATAATGGTGTTAAACGCCCGTTTTTTGCCACAGAGGCACCAGAGACAATGGATACTGATGATATATGAGGAAATGACATATTGCGAAAGGATGTATTTTAAGGAAGGAAACGTTCCAGGCCTATATTCAGGGTAGCTGCACGGCATTTGCCATTTATGAGGACAGAGAAAACCTTGAAAAACCTCAGTCAGGGAGGACGGCCTTGGCGGAATTCAAACCCCAGATCTCCCGCTCACGAGTCGACGCCTTGACGATCTCGGTCACCAGTGGCAGTTTTCCATTAGGTACAAATGGCTCGATTATGTATAATTTTTTTTTCCTAACCAATATATTCGGTTTCCAGGAAAAATAAACAAAAATATATCCCAAAATACCTTCGGCACTAAGTCGTGTTCCTCATGATGAATCCAATTGCCAAAGCCATCTTTACACCCAAAGCCAGAACAAGAGTAGGGAGAACCAGAAGTAGGAAGACCAAGATTATCCCGTGCGCACCAACAAAGCCCCTCAACTATCCAGGTTGAATTGAACCACCTAGTTTAGGCTTGCAGGCTCCCCAAAATCAAGGCACATTTGCTTGTATCTAGACTTCAGCAGTGGAATCTTTTACGCAAAGATGTCAATGCCTTTTATAGGAAGCGACAGTTGGAGTTATCAAACTACTTTTCGATGAAAGTCTATCTAGTCTACTGCAACAACGCTTAAAAGTTAATGGAAGAATTTCAACTTGAATATGTTCCTGAATAGTGGAAACACTTAAAGTCATCGAAGACTAGTTTGAAAATGCTTTACTTCATAATATGAACAAGCTGCCTTCGGTTTCTCTTGCATTTGTATAAAACCAACACAGACATCCAAAATTTGTTGCAGAAAATAAAATCTAAAGATCATTAGTGGAGCATATGCGGTGATCTTAGGTTGGGGCTTTGTTACAACTGGACTACAACAAAGCTACACAAATTAACTGCTTCCTATGTGAATGGGACAGCCGAGAAAGTAACTCGGAGAAGGAAATGTTCCCGTAGAAAAAATTTTGGCCCGTCAGGCATTAGTCAACAATGAAATATTTGTATTACTTCCTCTCCACATAGCGCTCGGCTTGATAAAACATTTTGTTAAAGCGATGAATAAAGATGGTAAATGATTTGCTTATTAGAAAGGAAAAAATTCACATCTTTGAAGCCAAGATAAAAGAAGTTATCTTCGTGGGTCCTCAGGTGAAAGAGTTATTTAAGATCCTGACTTCAGGGCTTGAGATGTATTTGAAAGTATAAAAACTTCTTGGGAAACAGAAAGTATGAAAGTTGTGTGAAAAATATTGAAAAGTACTGTCCTCATTTAGTGGCTTAGGATGATGCAATATGTCTCTAAAACTTTTCATTTCGTACTCACTCATTTGAACTTTTTCTCCGATAAAATGGGTGAAGTGTCAGATAAATATGACGAAAAATTCCATAAAGATGTAGCTCCAATTGAGAAGAGATATAGTGGCAAATGGAAAGAAAGATGCTAGGAGACTATTACTGAACTCTTATACGAGAGATACCAAAAGAACAGTACAAGAGACAGAAAGAAACAAAATGAACTATGTTGGATATAGTGAACTAATAACATTTTCATGTTCTGAAAATAGAATATCAGTGTTAAGTGACATGTCAGTCATTTAGGAAAAACAACTATTCTTACTCCGAGTTTCAAATATATCTGTGTTAAAAATGTGTGTTAGAGCAATTTAACTGCCATATTCGGATTCAGCAATGTTAAATCTACACTGCTCAAAAAAATTAGAGGAACACATGTTTAAATCAAAGCCCCAAAATAAATATTGATACAATGTAATTTTTCCCATTAAGATATTATGCTCTGAAATATTGTTTAAAGCTGGAATACAGATCTTCTAACATTTGTTAGTTTTTCTGTGAATAAATTAGTGAAGTTTCAAGAATTGTTGGAACCAAAGGGACTTTTTTTTTTTTTTTTTTTTTTTTTTTGAAAACGGATTTTAACAGCAATCTGTGGTAGGAAATTATATTTTGTGTTCTCTGAGGCTAATGCAGAGCAATGAGACAATTGAATGAAACATAAGTCACACAAGCAGCTGCATGGATTGCAGACGGCCATTCCGTTCGCTTTGTCCACAGAATTCTTCATGTCAACCCTTCTGTTGTCCATAGGATTTGGAGGCGATAATATATTTGCTGCACAAATTCCTAAGTCTACCACAAAATTTAGTTGTCATTCAGAAGATTCTGAACTTTAATTAATTTCTTGCTCAAATATATTTTATATCAAAGTGGAATTATATCGGACAAAGTTTTAAAACAAAATGACACTTAGCACCTTTGCATAGATAACCCGGTCATAAGTAGAGAGTAGATATGGAGAAAATTCCTTTGTTTTTAAGAAGTACTTGTTTTTTGACATTAACCATAGGTAACAGTAGTAAAAAAAGTGTTGGTTCTGTTCTCATTCATTATATAAAATTATTTTAAAAAATCTAGTGGGTGGCATATTCCCGCCTAGTCTTGAGGTATTAAGTGATAAATTGACTGCTTTCCAAACCTAAAATTTAGGAAGAATGAGGCATTGCCTTGTATAGCGTTGCAGATCACAGAAGTGGGAAATTGCTCTGGACTCCCAGGAACCCTGAAAGGCATTGCGCGGTAGTTGAATATGGGGTAATAAGGATAATACGGTAGTGTAGATTTCCTTCATTTTATAATATTTCGCCTTGAGTTTGACTCTAATATTCAACACGTAGCAGTACTCAGCTATAGAAACGAATGGTGCTGAGTTTGCTTTCCACTGAGAATAAAACAGGAATCAGCAATAGTCCTTGACCAGTGTTACAAATTAATTTATACTACACAGATTTGCAACTATCATTGAAATAATAGATTTTACTTACATTGCAATGTTGCACAAAATAGTTGATAAGACCTCTGACCACGAAGCTATAAATTCAGGAAAAGCAGACGAAGAATTAACTTGCAGTAACTTGAAGACTGAAGATAGATTGTCCTATGAAAAAAAGCCTGTTTTGTGCGTTTTGTTACAAAAAAAATGCAGCAACATTCTGCTGTCGACCCCATCCAGCGCTTCCATCGACCGAACTGATTGAAGGTCGTGTAACAGGAGAATATAATTTGTTGCAGTGAGCCGCTGTAACTTATCTCTGTGCGAATGTTACCAAGGGAAACGCCGCTCTTTCCCTCCAAAGCTCAAGTACCATTTGTGCCGAGTGATGATACATGGGCCTGCTGTAAGCCAAACTCCGAGAGCGACTCTCTTCTGTTTTTGTGGTATCTCCCTCATTGTACCTCTCCTACTCAACTTCCGTATTGCAGGTCTAAGCCTTTTACGCAGCTTATTAAAAATGCAAACATCGAGCAGATGAATTATGAATCTCGTGTGGAATCCAGCCAGCAGCCTCCGCAGAATGAAAACATTATAAGCCCCGCATTTTAAACCACCAATTATTACCGTCATAGTTACGGTTTTCTATATTTTTCTTATAACAACGATATGTTAAAAGTAATATCTGTTCCAACCGCCAATAGTAAATTTTCTGGATACTTTTAATAATATAAATTATTTAAAGGCAAACATAAAATATATTTCTCAGAATTTGTCACTACTAAATTATTTTCGTTATTACAGCTAAAAGGCGAGCTGCTACTTTTTTCAGCCTTACATTCTATTCGAAATAAAATACTGCCTTCGTGTCTGTCATTTTAACTCGACTAAATATCGCAACATATTTTGCTCCTTCCTCTATGTGCTAGCTTCTATATACAAGACTAATTTATGAAACCTCGTTCCCAACATTACAATTTCGATTTGGTTTTGTAACAGTTATGCAACATTTTATGCCACGAGTACAAGTTTATTAGGCAAGAGATGAATTAAATTCGTGCAATAATTGCTAATCGACAGGTATAGACTAAAGACGATCAAAGAAACTTTCAATCCTGTTCGATTCTAGGAGGCCAGACTTTCTCACTCTTGCTGCTGCATGGCATGCATAAGTTGACAGAAAGGTTTGCCAAAGCTTACGAGAGAGCGTTTGTCTCGAGAATTACTAAGCAGCAATGTCTATGTTAATGGAGAAAAAAATTTCAGTGTTTATACTCTTTCATCACTGCGTCTAAGTTTCTTTTCTGTACGGCATTACCACAGTAAAATGCTTTGTCGCTCGTGTACTGGCTGCGGGAATTCTCGAATCTCATTACAGAGAGGCCGCTCCCGATGTATAAGACTCTCGTAGCAGCACGAGAGAAAGAACAACCCGGCGTTTGACCACCTTCAGTATCGATATACTTACTAACGATACAACCTATCGTTTTCCAATCCTAATCCAAAACTTCTTAAATACACAGGATGAGCCCTTAAACGAGAATACGTTAAATTTCTCCTATAATGTTAATGAAATCGAAAGCTGTTTTCGCTAGATTTAAGGACGCACAAGGCACACAAATCTAGCCTATGGAGAACATTGATCAGAAAAATTATCTATATCGTTTTAATAGATCAATAGCACTAATTCTAGCAGAAATAAAACTAAATATTAACAGCGTTTACCGTACGTTTCTAAAGCAAATAACTTACAGATAATCAAACTTTAAAGTTTGATTAAAGGTAATTAAATATGGGTTTTCAATTTGTTCTATCTTTCAAATACATCTATTGATTTGACGCACCTAGATATTTTTCTAAGGGAGAAAACGAAGAACGTAGTGTACTAGAATGTGCAGAAATTCCTGCATCAAAGAT
This sequence comes from Metallyticus violacea, assembly GCA_030762175.1. Classification (NCBI taxonomy): domain Eukaryota; kingdom Metazoa; phylum Arthropoda; class Insecta; order Mantodea; family Metallyticidae; genus Metallyticus; species Metallyticus violacea. Next base: position 51,209,583 of record CM060840.1, on the reverse strand, counting down.
TGGAACGAATCTTTGTCATCATTTTGAACATCTTTGAGCTATAGGCATTTCTTTACAAGAGTGTATTCAACCTGTCAGGGGCCGTCTCAATGACCTCGCAAACACAGAAGAATCAGAAACACACGGAAAATACCTACATTATTTGCAATAGGAGGAATGAATATGAGTCGTTGAATCCGTGTGACCCGGCATTTACTATTTCTTAAAACGGACTGGAGAAAATCGCGGAAAACCTCAGATTTAGCTGGTGCAGGATTTGAACTTAGGATCACGAAAATACGAGTCCCAAGTCTTGCCGCCTGAGCTAACCTGATAACATCAGATAACTTATTGATAGAAAACAAAATCGATTTTCAGTAATATTTGAGTTAGAAACATGCGATAAACGCCATTATTAAAAAAATGTAATATATACCAAAAATAAGTAGTCTAAAAGTTCTTGGCCTGACTCAGAGATGTCCTGAAAAAGACCAAATTACTATGAAAGTCCTTTAGATAGCGCGCTGTAAAGTTTCAGACGGGTAAGTGTTAGTAATCACTTGTGACGCTCGTGTAAACTAACTAGTGTTAACATTTTCTACAAAATGGATAAAATTGAAATACTATGTCATAAAGAACATCGTTTTGAAGGGTTTAACATAACAGAAACACAAAAAGAGTTGGATTCCACATTAAAGGATTCTTCCTTTTAGTTTTTTGAAGGTTGAAAGTGACAGTTGCACTTAAGCGTGGCCGCACATCCCGTACATTGAGCTTGAGAAGGGTTTTCAGGAGTATTTTTCCCTACCTTATCCTGATAATGTGAATGCTAAATAACGTTAAGCTTTGTAGGCTTCGGTGTCATTTATGTATTTCATCAAACATGTCTTGTTATCTTAGCTGTTACGCAGGACGCTGAACTGTAACAGACACCAAAAACTTTTGAAGGTCAATATAACGTAATAAAGGGTAGAGAAGTTCTTTAGGACAAATAAATGTTCCGGTACTTGGATAGAATAAGATGGTTATTCTGTCAGTATAAGAGCTCTTATAAAATGTCATCATGCATTTAAAAATATTAATTTCAACAATTTTATATGTTGGTAATTTAATATCCGGCTGTTCTTATGAGCATTCTCTAACATGGAGCCTGGAACCCACTCTATAAGCGCAAAAATGATGAAATGAAGCCCCTTTACTATCCGGGGATTTACAAAGAGGGAGGAAATGGTATTCGGTAATTTATAAGAAGATTAAGATATTCTGAATACATTCTAGGGCTTAGAGAGTTTCGTGAACTTAGACTCTAAGTTATAAATTTAATAAATAATTCAATGCTGTTGATGAAATATGAAATGAGCAAATATTTAAAAGCATAGCTTGAAACAACATTATTAACCAGTGATACATATTTGCAGAGAGATCAGCTTCACCCAACCTATGTAAATGCTCATGTTGGGTGCATGAAAGCTCAAAATTCGCAAATCATTTCCCGAGCTGCAACGATAACATACGTCCAATCACTTCCGCGATGTACTAAAACCCCAATCCATCAACATTTTCGCAAGGAGGGACACAAATGCACTGCAGGCACCTCCATTAGCTCGACTCCGATTAAGGCAACTACCAAACATGTCTATGTTGTTGCAGTAATTGAAATTCAAATATTGACACGAATCGATTAAACGGTGACCACCTTATATTCCGCTGGACGCACATTATGTCAACAACCAAACAGCATTATGTTGTAAACAACTCTGCGTACACACAAACCAAATTCCAGTCGTAGCGACATGGAAGGGTGGCTTACTACCCTCATGGGGACATAGCAGCGAGATAATGTTTGCTTTTCCGGGAGAATTCGCCGACTATATAGGCTTTGCCAAGAGCTACTAACACCGCGACAAACCGCTACTACCATCATCAACAACAACAGCCAACACGTAAATCATTGAAGGGATAGCGTGATATATCGCACATTTGGACATACATAACTTCTTTCTCGCTACCATATACCGTAGCTACGCGTTACTGCGGTCGCTCCGGATCGATACCTGCATTCACTAACTGCAGCGATTTAAATCGAACTCTCACTCTTGCATGTTGTTAATGTACAAGGTTCCGAACAACGCGAATGGGGTTGCTAACCTCTTTGCTTACTCTGTTTTCGTACACATTTCCCTCCAAAGGTCGCTCAGTCATACAAACACGAACAGGGTTAAAAACAATAATTGGTCACATGCGGTTAACATCCGCGAAATAAATAACACAGCCGGCGCCTGGCTCCATCCCTGCACTTTCCCAGCCCCTCTCGCTGCCATGCTTGTTATTTCAAAATGGAAATCTTCTTTTTCACCCGGTGGAAGCACAAATAAACCGATGCCATGTTTTTTTTTTTTTCCCTTTCTTTTAGAAAATACGGATGTTTATCTGTAAACCAAAAATTGGTGCCACAATCACTGCTAGGTTCACACACTGGATCACAAGCATCAGCACATTTGAAATGCAGCAGAGAATGGCCGAGAATTCACACACGTCACATGCGTGTAGTTTCTCCAGTAACACACGTGTACGCGAAACACTCCACGTGTGATACGGCCGGACCTGGCCAAACCAAACTACGGCACAGACACCAAGAGCCAGCAACAACAACAAAACAGCCGTCAGTCGTCCCCCCTGCAACCCGCTCCCTCTAGAGAAGCAATTCCGTCCCTTTCCCTTCCCCCTTCCATTCCTCGCCCCTTCCTTCACCATTCCCTCGACTGCACTACGATTCGTTCGTTGGCTTGCCTCTATAGAGTTCTTTCAGTTCCCGTATAAGGCAGTGGTTCCGACCCACGCACGCACCTAAAGCACTCAGACGATTATGAACACAATATTGCCAGCGCGTCAGTCAAAGCTGATGTGTGAATGTTAATTCTTGCCTTCTCGCCTCACCCCATCCGCACTCCAAATGAGCCATATAAATCCTTAGCACTCCTAATGAGATACACAGCACTGAATGCGTAAATAGGTACAGTTCGTACCGAGAGTATCAACCTGTTAAGCTGTTCCAACCTTAAGACATCGAAAATGCTTGTCTGTTCAACGCGTTTAAAATCTTCTTGTTGGTCGACTAACCCCAAATGTTAACTGAATATAATACAAGCATTAGAACAGAAGGTAACTCAAATGAGTTTCTTCACTGGCAATTCGATGTGGTTTTGACGAAAACTTGGAAGTTAAAATGTTCTCATTTACTATTAAAATTTATCGTTTGCCATGCACCCTAATTTTTCAATCAAAGTGGTGAATCTGTGTTTCATGCACAGTAAGAATGTCTTCTGATTTGAACCATTAATTATCCACAACCCTTTGCGTTTCTGGCCTGGTAAGAAGAATTTGGGTACGTCAGTTTTTCATATGTAACATGTGAATGATTTACTCGCTAGTTTCATACATTTTTGAAGTATTATTATAGTTGGATGGTTTTGAAGGACCCAATTGTCAACTCTTCCAGTGCTCCAACTGCCTACAGCTTACAATGTAATGTTGCGAGATAGGCGGAAATGTGCTGCACTTAGGGTTAATGTTCAGCAGACTGACTTTTGCACACTGTGCTAAGTAGCGTTATCCACAACTATGTAATTGAAGCTGGTAGAAGTTAAGAAAGGACAAGAGTAATCATCACTTAACTTCTTTCATTGAGCTCCTAATTTTCTTATTTGAATGCGACATCCTCTCTTCCACGTCCTAATTATTCTTTTTCTTTAAGTGCATTGTTAAGTTTGTTGATGGTAGGTAAGGTTTTCCTAAAGACCCTATTAAAATCATCTTTACCTTTTTTCATTACTTTTGTTGCCAAACTTTTGATACACCAGTAGTAATGCTAGCTGAAACAGTGACACGTGACAATTCATATTGCTTTAATATTTTGTAACATGAAACTTGCCAATGGACAGCCCAATGTAGCACTGGATTTCTGGGAAATAGATAATTTCTTCACAGGTCGATGCAATGGCTATAAAATAGTTAAAATAAAAAAGTACATTGAATGAGTTACTTAAAGTTAAAAATAAAAACTTTGCCTTCAAACGTGTATGAAAATCTTGTAACGGATAGCTCTTAGTACGTAAGTACCGCAAAAAATGTAATGGGTCAACTAAATGAGCAGGCACAGAACTTAAGGTTTCATTTCCTTAGAAATTGCATCCTGTTTTGGGTAATGTTAAGGATTACCATCAGGATCCTGTTCTACAAATGCATGGTCTAATACATTACAAGTGCACGCATTTGTAACATATTTATTAGTAGAATTCTGCTTCACTAATATTTCTGCTACACTTGTAATTTGCAACTCCAAACTTGTGAATCTTGTTCCACATAAGTGTGGCAATGTTGGTAATTTCAAATACTAGTACAAGTTTTAATATCTTATTAATAATTTTTAGAATCAGTTGACCTAAATATGCGAAGTCCTGGGGAAAATGATAACAATGGTGAGAGTAGGAATATTTAAAATTAGAATAATTCAAGTATAATGAAAAAGTTAGGTTACGTGAAATTAAAGTAGAGGTTATGCTTGATATTAGCATTTTCTGTTTCAAATGCATATTTCAGTCCAGCATCTTAGTTTGTTCTTTTAAGGTTCTCGCTACATGGAGAATGCCCATTAAATAGTTCATTTCCACTCCTTATTCTCTTTTAAAATAATCTCTTTTCACACAAATTTTTCAATTTTCGTCTTATAATGAACCTGTTATTGCCTAAAATATAATAATACCGCCAAAGGTGGTCGAGGTCGTTAAGGAGCGAACTCTTGAGCGTGTCTGAGGTTAGATTCCCGCACGAACCGTTCCTTCCTGACAGGTTTTTTCCAGGTTTTCTTTAGTTCTCATAAATGATAAAGCCCGGAGGTACCCCAAACTTAAACCTGAAACGCTTTCTTCCTTAAACACTATTAAACATATATACAATTAAATAAATATAAATGATAAAATAAAATATAAAATAGAGCCCACTCAGGAAGCTCGATTCTTCTGCCATCTTTCGACGATTGAAATTGATGCTGCTACGCGATCGTCTTCTAAAAGAGAACCATTATGCATGAATATTAGTAAATGCATAACAAAGTATTTAAATTATGAACATTTCTGAGAAAAATTACAAGTCCCATTTAGCAGGAATGAAACAATCGGCTCTGTATATTAAAAAATATGAATTTATTACTAAGGAGAGAGCATAGCTTAATTCAAGTATGACAACATGTGGCAAACAGCTGTTCCTTCATCTTATTCTTATATGACGCCAATTGTAACGTTTTACTAATACTTTATAAATGTTGTACCTACATTATTTCGTGGAAGAGAAAGTTACAAGTCCATACTTTACAAGGACTTGTACTAATATGAGATGCTTGTAATGCATTAGACTATACTTTTGTGGAAAAGGGCCCTTTTCTATTCATATGTTTCTTGTCAAGACGACAGTGGAAACAATATACTCTCTGAACCGAAGGCAGTAGAACAGTTTGCAAGGTTTGACTGACATCAGAAACAATAGCAACCCAAGAGGACAAAAGGCCGGAAGAACATACTCAGAATATTTTTGTGCAATGCTGTATTCCTTTTCATTGTAAATTGGCTGTTCCGGAATTTACTAAAAATAAATAAAGCAAAGAACGATAAGGCGACAATAAATAAAACAGAAGTATATATATATCGCCTGAGCACGCAGCACCTCGCCCCTTATGCTGGGGTAGGTACCCTAAACTTAGGCCTGGAACGCTTCCTTCCTTACAAAACATCCTTTCCTCTCAATGTCATCAGTGTCCAACGCTGTGGTGCATCAGTAGTAAAAACGGACGTTAAACACTGATAAAAAGAACTCCCAACGAATCATGGAAACGATGACATCAAAGAGCTGGTCCAGGTGTCAGCAGCATATTTCTCTGTATCTGGTACCAGTACAAGTAATTGGATGGAACATGGCACCTAATCTCTTCATTTTTCTTTCCCTATAAATTTCGGTTGTCACATTTTATTTAATAAGTTCATTATCTATCTCCTATTTTCTGTGCACAACTTTAAGTGATTACAACGCCGCAGAAAAATGAAACTATTTTCACTTTTAAGTTTTTACAAATTGTATTCAATGTATGAATATTATAACAAAGTTACTGTAGGTATAAAATACACACAAGGGTCAATCTGTAGTATCTCTGGTTGCAAATTACTGACATATCTACCTTACTGAATATACAACCAAGGGTGCAGTTTCCTTTATTATTCCAATACATTAGCATGCCAGGAAACAAGCTCTAAGCCAACGTAACGTAATATCTGACGTCAGATATAGCAGGAAATACCTCCACAGGAACTGTCATACAATGAGATTATTTGAGTACGGGAAGACAGCGCGGCTGCGTACTGGGAGACGCAAGTCATCAAAGTCGTATGATGCACGTGTTGGTAGCAGGGTATTTGAGCGAGGTTGTGAGCAAGTTGAGAGTTCGCGCATTACTACGTGCTTTTAATTCAGGGCGTGAACGGCCGATAAATTTTGCTTAGAGGACTCTTTTTTCAGGTTTGAGGTGCCACTACATGCTGTAAATCTGCGACACGAGACCCACAACTTTGCTTCCCTTCCGAAGGAAGCCATACTTAGGATTTTTACGCCCGAAAAAAATCATCGATCCTGGCCAGGATTGAACCCGCGATCTTGGGTTTAGGAAGCAAGTAAAAATATAAATAGTAAACTAAATGTTCAGGCTGCAGACAAGGTGACTTATTTTCCTTTTTCCGGTTGTGGCACCTGGATTTCCCCAATAAGCAGTCGCGCTTAGGCGGTCCTTAACTCAAAGAACTCATTGTAGATAAGGAATAAAAGTTTGTATATCTAGAGATAAATCAATCATTTTTGCAAAGCAATTTCTTCATACATAGTAAACAAGTGTATATGAATTTATCCTCTATCTAAGTGAAATACGATAATTTCCCATATCCAATGATTCATTATTTTACTTCAATTGTTTTTAGAAACATTTCGTTGATTGTAAAAAAGAATTGAACTAAGGTAAACAAGTCTTGAAGTTTGCAGGCAATAGCCAACCTCCCTTACATTTAGGTGAATGTAATTAAATTAAATTTTGTTTGACAAGCCATGTTATAGTTTGTTTAAAATTTACGACCTACATATCCCCCCACAAACCAGTCTTCGGCGTCAACCTACGTAAATATATACATATACATTGCTACCAAGTTATACTCTGATACACCACTAAAGTGCATATACAATGCAATCAGTGATGCTTTTCCCGCAGCAGTCAACGAGCGCCCACCCGTAGGCAAAACACTCCGATGGAAAACAAAACTGATCGCAGGGTAATTATTAATAGTCATTCGTCTTTACAACCCACTCTACGTTAGTATTGTTTCACATTCTAGAGAAAGCTACCAAACACATTTATGTTCTTTTACCTTTGACTTGCTGAGAGTCTAAAAATGAAAGCTCTGTTTGGTTTAGTCAATTTTACTGCAGGAATATTGCTTAAACTATGATAATATTCAGGTACATTTAAAAATAAATTAAGACTTTAAAGGGCTTTTTAAGCGGTGCTATTATGCGCTTAGTAACTTTCGTCAGAATGTCTATCTTGTGCTTCATCAAGTAAAGTGCATTTTATAAAAAAAACATTTATTGAATTATATTTACCTATGTTACTCACAACTCAACTCAACTCTAACAGCAAATCAATGTTTTCTAATACACTTTCATGCAAAATAAAATATGTTGTTAGCCTACCTTGATCCTCTCTACGTTTAACTGTAAGATTAAAATATGTAATAAAGTACCAAATTATATTACTATGGAAACATAAGCATATCAATGAACTATAAAGTACAATCAACAAGACGGAATGCTTCTGGCGAAAGGGATAAGTGCTAGAATAAGGCAAAATATAACTCTGTAAGATTCCGTTTTCTGTATCATAATAACGAGAATATTGCGAGACAGAAGGTAATTGAGACAGGGCAAGTCATGCGTTAGTAATTCAAGTTAACGGCGGGAAAACTACACAAAGGAAAATAGAGACAAAGAGGTAGCCCGTATTGTTGAGGAAACATCTGAATAAACCGCAGAGCAGGTCACGGGAAAGCAAGGCCATGTGAACTGTTAAAGGACTTTCACAGTTTTGCACTTTTAATTACGTATTGTAAAAAAAAAAAAAAAAAAAAAAAAAAAAAAAACAATAATAACATGCATTGCATTTGAGGGGATGAGGGAATATAAAGAAGAAGAGTGAAATAGAGATAGAGTGTGAAAGAATCAGTTCAATTTGGACTATGGCAACAGTATTACGACATCAAACAACAAATGCATATTAAAATTAAAACGGTTATTTAAGAATTTTGAACCGATTTTCATTCAACTGTCCTTAGTAAATTCAATAAACCAATCAATATAGGTTAGCTCAAAAGTCATTACCCATTACTTTGTTTTCCTTTTTCTTGTTAATATTTAAAACTGCTGTCTGCGCAGTACTATGATTAATGATAGTTTTTTCCAAAAAAAAATTTAAAACTTCTTTTGTAACTCTTTTGTTTTCATAGCATAATATTTGTTTTTAGACAATTGCAGAGGATTACATAGTTGCACGTTTAGTGATCTAAATAGTGATTTGCTTCATCCTTGCCTTCCAGTAACTTATCCAAGAATACTTTATTAATGTCGCCACACCAGTATGGTTGAGTACCATCTTGTTAAAAGTGCGTAAGTATTCAAAGCTTACTCATTTGCCGGCCAGACATTTTCAGTGTCAAACTGAGAGCGATGAAGGTGAAGATGGAGATTAGATTATGATGGAGCAAAGCCATTATGAGTGGCAGGGGAATTGGGAGCACCAACGGCGTCGCTTCGTCCGCAGCAAATCCCACTTACGGCCCCTGAGATCGAAACCGGGCTGCCTCGGAGAGAGTGAGAAGTCTAACCAATTGGTCTTGGCGCCAAAGACTGTCGAAACATTTATAGTTCGTTTAAGTCAGATGACTGCAAAACGCGGGCTTGTAAATTCTAAAACGAGGGCGTTAAAGATGTTACTTCAAAAAGCATTGAAATGGTTAATGAGTTTTGGCTAGCCTGTATGTATTTAAATATTACATATTCTGCGATTTTTCCGTAAGACTGTTTAATAGAACTTATTAATACGCTCAGTATCATGCAATATACAGTTCTGTACCTAAAACTGCACTGGGATTCCCCACATGCTCTCATTTATACAGTAAGTACCATCAGAAAATATCTTTTCAGTAAAACAACCTGAAAGGATAACGTATTGTTTTAAATATTAAAAACCAACAATTATACTCAGCATTCTCTTCAGCAAAAGAAGAAGAAAGGAAACCTTTATAAGTTAAGTAGGTCAAACTGCTGTAAAACAGAAATGGCAGAGATATTTGACTTACCTTGCTAGTTAATTAATAAATACTGTATGGTATAAATTGGCCGTACTAGTGCTAATCCTACTAGACATCTAGCACTGTTGTTTTAAAGTGAACTAGAAACATCAAACATATCTTATAAGTGGTACTTTTTGATAAAAAAAAAAAACGGCATATTATGCTCTTTGACGAAGTCCTAATGCTGACTTTTTTTTTTTTGGTTGATTTATTTATGGACGCTCTTTAACATCTCAGGTCATCAGCGTCCCATTCAACTCAGGGCGTGAAACGGCCGACAAATTTTGCTCAGAGGCCCCTCTTTCAGGCTTGAGGTTCTTTTTCGTGCCGCAAATGTACGACACGGGACCCACGGCTTTACTTCCCTTCCGAAGGAAGCCATACTTAGGATTTTTACGCCCAAAAATCCATCGGTCCTGGCCGCGTTCGAACCCGCGTTTTGGGTTTTGGAGGCAAGTATGTTAATGCTGACTGACAATGATTTGGGGGGGGGTGAACATTGTCAAATAGTAATTAGTGATCAGAGAGAAATGGGTCCTTGTTTTTCTTTTCTCTCCCATTCCAATAAAAAAAATATCAGTATATTTAATGAAAAGTTAGAAGAATAATAAACACTAAAAATGGACACTTTGAAGATATTTCTCTTCACCAACGCTAGAGCATGTGGTTTGCACATTACGGTGCGCCAGCCAAGGCAACATATAACCAGCACATGATGGAACTTTCTGTTAAATAACGATAGTTGCACCTTAAATATGTGCAGTATGAAAGCTTATTCTCTAACATCCCCTCAAGTAAAAGAATATTGTATTTTATCTGGAGTACAAAGTTGAACTGTCTTTCGGGTAGGCACTTCACCTATGTGAAAAGCAGCAGTTGCTTCAACAGCTATTAACGATCCAATCTAAATGTCCAGAAATGTTTCGTGCTGAGAAGCCAATCTCTTTCAAGCTAAGCTGAGACGAGGGGAGTATATGGTTATCAAGAACGAGCATTTACATGTGCAGGAGAATTCTGAGTGTGACGCCTTTCCTGGGCCACCAACTCATTCAAGAGACGCTGCAGGTGCCTGTTTTATCGATGGGCATCAGCCTGGGAGCAACGAAGAAACGAAGAGGGGAGAGTTAAGCCCTTCTGCTTATCACTGGAAATGGACAATTGCAGAGAACTGTAACGCTATACGTGAATCAGCCCTCCTTTGTAGCAGGGATCATAAAGCCATTCCAGGGGATGAGAACTGCAGTTAGGGTGCGTGTGATTGCAAAAGTAGACGGGGCTTCTAGCATTTAATCAAGCAGGAGGCGTTATAGAAAGCCCTAACGTCATCTGGTAGTGCTTCTAATTGGACACTGTCTGAACTGGTTGTTGTTGAATTTCAAAAATGTCATGCTTCTTTAAAGAATGATAAACATTGATTGGTATGTGGTAGCCAATTTGACAACATATCGATAGATTCTCGATCGCTGGTATGATCAATGGTGAACATACCTATATAAGGTGTATTATGATTACTTATGATTCTGAATGATATTGGTACTGGTATGAAAAGGGTTACCTACAAACTTTTGTTCACCCCCTACCTTAGTTCCTCCGCAAAATTGTAGCTTTCAAGATGAGCAGATTTCTTTAAAGAAGGTTTGGAAGATAATGACCAAAGGTGCGATTCTCTTCAGTTAGCTAGACTTTCACATTTACAGAGAAAATTTCTAGCAATTTCATCAGTCTTCTGACATCTCAAACACGAGGAATCTACAAGAACGCTCCATTTTGGGATTTTGTGGAATGCAATACCATCCAGGAGTTACAAGAGTAATAGTAGCACGGACTTTTGAGTATCTGAATTCCTAATCGAATGGCAATACCCTCTATGCATTTTTTTTTTTTTTTTGGTTCGTCCAGTACCTGACCGCCTTTTTTATTGGACCATATGAGATTCCATCAGCAGGTTCAGATCCTACTAGCGGATTCTCCGAGCCTTCCTTAGTCAAACTGTCTATTACCACTGTCCAGACACCCGTATCATTTCAGCAGAATTTTGCTCCTCCAGTATCATAGGATACTCAGTGCACTCCTAGACCAATTTCCAGTTCAGGTTTGACTACCTGAGATTCAAGCGCTTTCTATGCTGCTTGACTATCTGAGAATATTGATATGTGCCTTTACCATTCACATATGCTAGCTATAATAGCAAACTATTCTACTTGGAAAACTGTTGTGCACTAGTTCAGGCTAAATGAGCATACTTACTGAAGTTTTGCATTGTTGTGTTTATTTATTAAGCAAAAAGAGCTTTACATAATACTTCTGTGATATCACCCATAAGGACCTTCACCCCTAGCATGTCACAGGCTAACTGATCCGCGTTCAACCGGTTGTTAAGAACTGATTCCCCCTCAAGGTCTCCAGCTGGTGATGTAATGCAGCACGACCAACTTTCTTGCTCTAAACCGCAAATAATTAGGTGAAAAGAAGTGATCCTGTAATATGTGGCATCTCAATTGAGCAACTGATATTTAACCGAAATAAGCATGCGCTTCCTATGAATGGGTGACAAGTCTAAAACGGAAATGCTTTCAGTTCTGTTGCATCTATGAGAAACGATTTATCTAATCTTGTGCAGTACAATGAAGTAAACTACTGCCATAGATTATTTGAGATAAGTTCCTGTGTGCCGAAAGACAAGTGATAAAAACAGACTCAAATAACCGAAGTATTGCAACACGCACACCATCACAGTGATGGTTGTCCAGAGATTCTCTATAGGTGGAGTTTTGAAAAACCTTCACTGGTCCTCTCCACTATTAGCTCTGTGAGGACTGCCACATTAACTGGAGTTAACGTCTTTGAAATGCACAGCAAATGTTGTTTCCAATCTCTCGCTTTAAGTATCTGTAACCAGCGTCCCATTAAATTCAGGATGTGAAATGGCCTATAAATTTCAGTCAGGGGCCTCTTCTTTTAAGTTCCAGGTCACTACAGAAGAAATGATCACGAAGCTCATTACGACGGATAGAAACCTCAAATTGAACGAAATAGCCACTATGATAAACGTCTCAAAGGAACAAATGAACAAAATAGTTTAGCTGAATAACTAGACATGGAAAAGATTTGAGGAAGATAAGTGCCCCAGCTGCTTAACCCGGTCGCAAGTCTTTGAGTGCAAGCTCCCAAAGAGAATCTGGATAGTAATAAAAAATGTCAACCGATTTTCTGCGTCGATTCATCATCACTGATGAAAACTGGGGTCTAACTGCACCCCAGATACAAAACGATCATCAAAACAGTGGATGGAACCCGGTTGCTCAGCCCCAAAGAAAGTGATGATAGTAAAGTCAGATGGCAATATCATGACATCAGTTTTCTGGGACACAAAAGTGATTCCAATTATGAATTTTCCAAAAGTATAAATTATAAACGGTTATACCAGAATATCCAACAAAGGGTTTAACGCGTAGAATATTATTTTCCACTGCCTACACACTGCAATTACTGCATGGATTAAAAATCAATGATTCAAAGTACGATTTGCTTTGGCACCCAGCTTATCATAGGATTTGGCTCCCTCTGATTTCCATCTATTTCATAAGCTGAAAACACTTAGAAGGACGGATATTTTTAAGAGGAAGTCAAATTTGTCATAGGTTCTTGTTTTGCAAATCTCGAGGAAAGTATCTTTCGTGACGGAATGGAGACATTGGAAAACCAGTTCTTCATTATTAGGTTAACCAATTTCACCTTTCCTCTCGTACACATTTCCTAGCACAAAATGATTCATTCACCACAGGAGAAATTCCCAGTTTGAATTGTGCATGCAGTTAAAATAATTCGCCCGGCTATCGCAATCAAAACCGTTATAAAGTCCGGAGTATTGAACGCACTGTACGCATCCTTTACGATGGATAGAAGACATAGAAATGGCTATTTATTTCAGTTAATGGCATTAACAGCATGCATCGCCCTTTAATGAAGCGTCCGCAATAAAGCTCGTCACTTGTCACATTATGAAACAACATACAGAGATTGCAACCCAAATAACATGACAATGCGCATTGTTTAATGATCTTCGCACTTCAGCCGTTAACTCACGAGCTGCAATGTAATTAAAAAAACTGAAGAAAAAAAAAACATTAAGATTTCCATGGTGACAATTATCTTTCAGGGGTACTTTTATACTCTGCTTTACAGGAGCTGCTGCAAGATTTTGCTCTCACTTTTTTTCTTTAATAAAATATTCACAACAGTGTTAGCATTAGCGACTCATAACTTTGAAATAATACGGGAAAAATAGAAAATTATAGAATTCTAAAACTGTACTCTAAACATAAAAATAAACAAATAAAAATAAAAAAAGTCTTTTTTACCGATTGAAAACCTAAGACCATGTGTTCCTTGCATAGCACCACTTAATAGCAGATTTTATAAACATCTTCCCCTAACAATTAACCCGAGTAAAACACAAATGTCAGTGACAGTATCATGCACTAATATCGCTTACAACAGCAGTAAAAAAATCAGTCAGAAACCAATTCGGTACTAATAAACAATGCATTCAATAATCAATTCTCGTAGGAGCAGTGATGCACTCATCCCATAATTTTCCTATCACTTGAGTAGGAAAGAGAGAGAGAGATTAAACGAGGTAGGCCAGCTTGTAAATGATTGGAATAATATTCATATTAAGGGAGAGCAAAAGAAAATACTTTATTTCGCTCCTTCCCTATTCAGAAACTCTTAGCCCAGCGCAGAACAGTACTGCCAATATAAGAGTCCATAGATGCTCGCGAAAGCAACATCATCGTAGTACATAGTTTATGTATATGGAGTTCTTCTAAGAAGCTGCTTACCACAAAGCCATTTTGTGGTTGTGGTGGAAATGAAATAGTTCGACTTTAATCTCGCCAGAGATAAACCTGTTACATTCCAACAACGTCTGTAGCCGTTGCATATTGACTAGGGCTTAAACTGTACAACCGTGCTTTCAAGTTCATCTGTAAACATTGAATTGACATATAAATACTGTCTGTGACACGCTGACGACCTGAGATGTTTCAAAAAAGCGTCCGTAAATAAACCAAACGGTGGTGACCCTCTACCGTAGCAGAATTATTCACCCAAATAACGGGAATCAAAACCTTGAAGTGCACCATCGAATGTTTCATTCAGTTCACATGCTCATTGTCCAATGATTCACTCAGTTCGTGTGATGTTTTGGTACGTGTATGTTATGTCAGAAACCTTTATCACGTACGATTTCATAGGCCATGTAAAGGGGCACAGCAGGGATAAAAAGTAAGAGGCCTAATAATGAAGAAGAGAGTATTTAATATTATTTTTAATTTATTAACATAAACTCCCTTGCGATCAATACATTTATTTTATCAATGCTCATTTGACATAATCCTGCGTCTGAAGCAGTATTCCAGGCCTGCAAAATAGTCTCGCCTCTTGATTTGATGAAAAAATGCTAATCAGTGAGGAACGTTCTTTGGGAGCTGATGGAAGTCAGGGGAAGTCAAATGTGGAGAGTACGGAGGCTGCTCCAGCAATTCATGCTTTAAATTTCAAAATTTTCTCATCACTAAAACAAGTATTGATGAAAGGTGATTTTTTTTTCCCCCCCTCTTGCATACCGAGTCTTGTCTCAGGAATTTGTTCATAATTTCAAAGAGTTGAATTGCTGCTTTCCGGTTATCATTTATACTTCTGAATAAAATAAAATAATAAAATTCCTTAAGTGTCCCAAAATACTGATAATATAACTTTATTTATTGATAAGACCGATTCTCTGGTGATATAACCTTATTTACTAATGGGACCGACTTCTGTCGATTATTTCTGTTGTTTGATAAAGGATCCAGGTCTCACCTACAACATGGCTGTCACGCATCTCTATCACGTAAGCTATGTTAAAGGCTCATATTGATTCATTTTTATAACCGAGAATGAAAGAAAAGAAGCCGCAATCTTTTTATACATTTAGAATGAATTTCCATTTGTGTTAAACATCTTTTACAAAGTACTTTATCACTGTACCTATTTAATTTTCTCCATTTTACGGAATACCCACAATACGTGTGCTTTAGAAACTGTTTGAAACAATGACTTGATTTCAATTAATGTTTAGGACAGATTTACTAATGTAAAAACAATTTTCTTGTCAATTGTAAAACCATCTATTGCCAAGACCGAAAACATTTCAAACTATATTAGAAAATACCGAAAACGCAAAACTTTAAAAAGAGGGAATATTTTCTTCGTACGTCCAAGGTTAACAGTCAATACAAATTCGGTATATGTTAATTTACATTGCTTCAGTATTTAATTTTCCAGCCTTCGCCACAATTCTAAACCACATCATTTCGAGCAAGGTATTTGAGCTACAATGAGAAGATTGCAATCACGATAAGCTTATAAACCGCCTGTTTCGATTTGGACCACTCGCCCGTGCATTCGCAAGGTGTTATCATGGTCATTCAGTCATACCCCATCTCATTAGGAAATGATTCTAAACCAATAAGAATCTAACGAACGTTGTTATGCTAACTACAATGGATAAAGTGTAGTGTGTTTTGATCTCGATGCACAGTCTAGAAATGCTCCGACGATGATGGTTAGTGAGCCCTTTTTGCCTATTTTGTCCTACTGCTCACAGTTTTAGGCTTTTGTTACATAAGAATTCATTATGCAATATTTATACTGCCTATAACTGCTTAATTTGATGAAAATATGGTTTCTAGTTTAAAAATTTCGGTTTTTTTTTTTTTTTTTTTTTTTTGTATTTTACATATATAATTTACTTTCTATAGTGCATAGACAATCGCTCGGTTTTTGTGACAACATTGTCTGCAGATTATGTCATTTTGCTATAGGTAAAGGAATTTAAATATTTGGCCATTGTCAAAGACATTATTCTTATTGATTCATTGAAACTACTTGGCAAAATTTGAATTTGAAACGCTCTAATAATGTTAAATGAATGGGCAAGCTCGAGTTCATAGTTAAAAGATAAATTACAATTTTAGGTCCCGAGTGTTGCCGCGTCTTGAAAATGTCGCGCCCAATTTAACTTTTCAAGACACGGCAACACCCAAAATCTAAGATATAAATCTATCTTTTAACTATGCACCCTAACAATGATTTAAAAACAAAATATAGTTCGGTTTAATTTGAATGTTTCAATTCATTGTTCGTTCATACTGTTAGTTCCGCAGATTTTTAACTATTGATTTCATCTTAAATACGCCAAAAATAATATAAGTAAATAAAACGAGTAAATTATTATATACAAACGGTGGATAAATGTTGACTCGAATTTTCCAAAGGGGTTTAAAATATGAAAAAAAAATCACTTAAAACTACTCAAGAATACAATTGCAAAATGTGCAAATATTGCAGTCAATTTCAATGAAATTCCTGCAATTTTAATCCCGTTGGCATCTTGTTGATGCAGTAATAATCATTGGAAAATATCAAAAGAGTTCAAGTGCAAAAATGTTCGAGAAAATATTGCAGCAGGGCCATAAGTGAAAATAAGCACAGTATTAAGATGGCAAGTGTGAAATTATTTCTTATTTTGAACCCATGAATTGAAACTGCTTTTTATGAGGTTTTCGCTTTTATAAGGCCAGGTTGTTTTCTTTAAACAGTTGCATACTTTTCTATTGCCTAAATAAATTCCTTTTTTGAAGCTTAAATAGCTACATAAATCCCTGTTAAGCGTTTTGCCTCCCGTTTACCATTTTTAGTGCCTATGAGTTCGTCTAATTAAGACTTTGACCAAAGTACAATATATCTAAATTACAGAAACCAAAATTACGTCGAGTTCGAAAAGCATCATGTCAAAATTCAAACTTTCATCTATCTCTAACAGCGTCGAGAACCAGCGTCGCTTGTAGCGTCTTCCCCACATTTTTATACTGAACTAAAATGTTTTTAGAAAAATAGGCATATGTTACATTCTTCGGCAAGCAAGACAGTTGAACAATGAGGTAAATTAGGAATAACGTTTAGTAAATTTATTTTGGGCACAAAGCTGAAACTAGTTTTTCCCTGTCTAAACGGATCTTTCCTTTGCCTTTGTAGTTTCACCTTGTAATGCTAAACCTCAGCAGTGGTCACAGCATAAAAACCACGTCAATTCATTTTAGCTTGTTTATCATTAAACTAACAGGCTCGCAGTACATGACATCTAACAAAAACGGTCTAAAATCAAGCCGGTCTAATGGCACAACCAGCATGCCCGTCTCTTTACAAATAAACCCCAAGTGTGCAAGAAATAGAGACGGAAAAGGATGCAAAGATCTTTGTTTTGCTGCTGTTTTTAGCGACGGGAGGGAAAAACATTCCCTATCCCCAATATTTGGAAGGAAAAAAAAAAACACTGTGAAACTAACTCTTTTGATGTTAAAATCTCAATTTTTTCCGAATTACCTTAATGGCCTTGGTTTGAAATATCTTAAAAAGAATTGAAATGACGTTGCTGCGTAGAACTTAAGCATCTGTCATTAGCCTTATGAAATAAACCATGAGAAAGATAGGCAGGTTTCATCTGTCTTATAGGTTAACTATGTAGTAATTATTTAATATTTCGAATTTGGACAACTTATATATTATTAATATTATTTAGTGGCATCATTTACGTAAATTAAACAAATAATGGGATGTGAAGTCAATAAAAATGTGATTTGTTAAACGGCTCTGGTTATTAGCGTCTCATCAATTAAGGACGTTAAACGGCTGAAATGTTTGCTCAAAGGGTTCTTCATTCCGATTTGAAATTCTTTACGTGCTGTAAATCTACGACACGGGATCAACGGCTTTACTTCCCTACCGAAGGAGGCACGCTAAAGAATGCCAAAAAAAGATAATCTTTTACTGCAGTGTTGAGCCAAGAAAATAAAATAAAAATGATTTAAAATGTGTCTTATCACCGAAAATATAAGCTATATATATATATATATATATATATATATATATATATATATATACATACATATAATACAGTAAAAGAAAAACACAAAGCTGTAATACATGCCATTTCAGCAAATCACTACAGCCATTTTGTAGCAATTTTGAAAGTTCTTGCTCTTTTCTCGTTAACAGCCGACAACTTTGATTGCTATCAAATGTGTACTTGCCTAGCGATAGAGGTTTTCACTCCAACTTCACTAATATTTTAGCTTCAACCAATATTAGTCCAGGATTTAACATTAGACAAATTCTACGTGAATGCGGTTTACAGCTGCAGAAGAGTTTGTCAGTGTTACTGTTGAGCCTCTTTTGACCTGCCAGTGGTTAACGAGAATACGCAACAGTAAATACAAACTTTTGTTTTTAAATTTTTGAAATGAAGGGCAAGGTAAGAAAATTTTGGATCTGCTCTATTTGCACCCATGGGAGAGTATTAATAATACGTTTGCTTTAGCTTTGTTAATGAGTGTGATTTCAAAATTTTCCCATAAACCGGGGCCTCTAAGATAGCAAACAAATCCGGAATTGAAATTGTTCAACTTTTTAATGCACAACAAAAAGGTAAGATGAATAGTAAGCACAACGATCAAGAAATGCTGGATACTGGAGTAAATACTAGATTTTGGCCTAAACTATGCGCTCCTTAGGTTCACAAAAAAGCGAATGAGAGAGACAGGAGTAAACATATTGTACAAAAAGAGAAGAAAATGGAGGATAAAGAACATAAGCAGCAAAAGTAGTGTACGACTAGTTTTTCCACTCTTTGAGCAGAAGAAAATCAGGCAACGAAATGCACTAGTTAAGCAGGATTTCATTGGATCAAAGCTGACAGGAAAGGGGTGAGAAGGGCAAAGGCAGCCCCAAACTAGTTGACACTGATATCCGAGCTAAAGAGTGGAAGCTATTGATGCTTTAACCACACCAACGGTTTAACTTTCTTTTGTGTGGCTTCGCTGTACGACACTGTAAACAAATACCGCATGAACCGCGAGAGATATCAATACCAGCACGCAGGTCGCTGATGGGAGGAGAGAATCCTTGGATGATAGAAATGTAGAAGGCTATTTTTGTTTAAATACTAATGAAAAACTAAAGCATTACAGTATTCTGATACGACCATATCCATTTCGAAATGAATATCAGTACTAAAGTGTTAAATGTTCTGTTTATTTATGAAACACTTTCTTCTGAGTTAAGCACATAGTTTTATTGTGGAGTGAAAAGCAAATAAGACTTGCGGTTATTTACTTTGTGGACGTATAAAGAACAGAAAATTCAGAGAATAGGGAAAAAGTTTTAATTCAGAGATATTTAAAAGTAATGGCCAGCAATGCCTACTAAAACATTTGCAAGTACGTTTGTGGAAAATAAACCCATGCCCCGGTATATAAATAAAGTTAATCTGTGCATTAACCTAACACAGAAGAAACTATCATAACTCTTGTTGTCCTGTTTTCATAGACGGCTAGTTTTCAACAAAGTAAGTAGAGGAAAAAAACTAGCCTGCCTCATTTCGAAAAATATTTAATAGTTGAAAAAGAATAAATATAGATACTACAGCGAGGTTATATGAGTTCCGGGCCGACAGGGTGCATCCGCGTGCTGGGAGAAGCTAGACAAGGCCTACAATGCATGTGCAAGTAGCTGCTTGTAGTTTGAGTGAGATTTTGTTAGAGAACGGTTTTCTTTCAGTAGTGTAAACGATGCGCTAATTGTTCTTCGTTAGTTATGGTGCTACATACTCTCGAAGAACAGGTTTTATATGATACCTGCTCGGAACCACCACTCTCTTCAGGGAGAAAATTTAATGAATTACAGGAATTTCCTATCCTAGGGGCATAAATTTGAATACCCCTTATAAAACAGTTACTTTTTATTATTATGACTTTTAAATGCAGAATCATTTTATTTTCAGTAAATATACAATTACTAAAATAAAAAATACTAGCGACTCTATCTCTCCCTTTTCCGGTGCGACTGGAACATCCCGCAGAGACGCCCAGGCGGCCCGTTAACTTACAATAGCCTTACTGTATTAGCCCGTATTGTCATGCGGCAAAGCATATGAATTATAAAAACTAAAAAGCAAATAATATCGATTAAAATTTTGAACTACCACTTTAGTTCTAGTTGGTTCTGATGATCTCTCTTACAGTAGCACTTACCAGAGACCAGAATATCTTCCATGCATTTTGTTTACTCACCTGTAAAAGAAAATAGAACATATTATAACAAATTATTGCATAAAATATATGTTAGAGAACAAATTTAAGTTTAAAACTAAAAAAAAAAAAAAAAGTAAATCAAAATAAGAGGGGAAAAAAACACAAAGACAAAGCAACTTATAGGTACCCACAGTCATTTTTGCAGAAGTCGTTTTATCTTTTGAAGAGTTAAGGAATCAATGTAAGTTAACCATAGGTAAATAATGTCATTTATACACTCTAAAGCAGCAGTGACAATAGGTGCGCGTACGCGTAAGTTGCACTTGTGAGCTAGTTGGAATCTGTCACTCGCTCATAAGCATAATACTGAAATCAAGTAGAGTAAATCTTCAAACTGTTTTAACCCCGATTGGGAAGAGTTATGTTGCTTTTAAGGAACGCAAATTGGGAAGAAGCCAATGTATAGTATGAAAGAAGCAAGTGATATGCAGAAGAAAACAATATTATGATCTGTTTTACGCAGATAAATACAAAGGCAATCTTAGTAAACAAAGAATTATATCATTCCCAGATCTCTTCGAGAATATGAGTTCATTATTTAATTTTTTAACATTCCAATAATACTATAATTATTATTTTATTATTAATAACACCATAATATTCATGAATATAAAACATTCATAAACGTATTACGTAATATCAACAGTTTAAAATTAATTAAGTAATGCTATTGTAAAAATTTAAGGTTATCACTAAATTTCTTTGTATTTTTGCCTGTGGTTTTCACGGATTACAAATATATTAATTATCCAAAAAGAAATAAAAAGTTCTTTTATATTCTGTTGGTAAAAATTAACGAGTTTCTGCAAACTGTTTATTACGTTTGTCAATAAAGATTCAATTAATGTTCCTTAAAATAATTGTTAATACTATATGCTGTAGATATTGTATGAATTTCAAAATGCAATTATTTGGAAGAATAAATTAATAATACACGTAAGAACAATTGTTTATTCCCAATTAAATATCATATATGAAACGATTTCTTTATTCATACAGATCCTTTACCATACAAAACTTACTCCTTACTTTGACATATATGACACGTCGCCAACAGTTTGAAACCTTGCTCTTCTTGATGTCGCTTGTATGCGCATTGCAAATACTTAAAAACGAAAAAGCTACAAATTGTACTGATTTTAAATTTTAGCAAATGACATTTTTAATATATAAATGAGCTAACTAAACATTATATTTAAGGTTTCGAAATATTGTTTTAAAAACCTGAAAGTTAGTGAACAAATAACTATCTATCCTTTTGATTACTCTCAGTTTTGCTGTTAAGAATGCTGCTTATTTCTTGTACTGTGCACCACATTTCTACGCTTATTTATTATTATATTTGTAATTCATATATTTGTGCTAACTCCTAGTGTACCACGTGACATTTAAAGTATGAACCAATCATCAATTTCTTCCCCGTTTAAAAATACAGAGTTATTCGAAAAGTCTTGGGTATTGCGCACTTTTTTTTAAATATATTTCATTTGTAATTTCTTTAATCAACTTGTTCTCGTTAAGTAGTTTTATTACCTAGGCGATTGTTTTTCGTTTTTCATAATTAGTAAAGATTACGTTTCACTAAACTGTAGCTCTTATCATGCCACACTGAAAATTTTGACAACAGCTTTATTATTTATTAATATATTGCATACCCAAACCCTATAAAGCTTCTTAGACAGAAATGACTACAGTTCTCATACATTAGTATTAGAATCTCACATAATTTCTATCCCAGCTTTAAATGTTTCATATATAATTATGTAAATGCAGATGTTACACGAGTACGGGTCGACAGTTATATAAGGTCGAATAATGCAGCTTGCAGTCAGTTTTAGCGTTCGTGTGTAGTTTCATTGTGTGTAAACTAGTGCTAATTGTTCTTCGGTAATTATGTCACTACATACATACAGTCTTGAAGAACGGGTATTTAGTACGACACTTTTGTCATCAGGGATTGTTGCAGAGAAAAAGTACGACAGTCGCAAGCAAATATCTGGTAATCTGATAATCAGGTAAAGAAGCTGTTCGCTAAATTGTTAAAGGATTACGAGAGACAGCGTCTCTAAATGTTACGATCCTTCGTGTTCTTATGGAAGAAAAGTTAAATGGAATACAGGAATTCCCTCAGCAGATGCCGCCAATACATTGCCGCTGAAGGTATTGATTTTCAGCTATTAGTAGGAATATAATATTAAAATAAAAATATTAACTTAACGCGTGGCGATATTAACACAGTTTTTCGGGTTGCGGCAGTTGCACTTCTCCAGTAAGCAGCCGCGTTCAGGTGGCCCATAAATGAAAGAATCTCATTGTGTACATATTCAATTATGTTTAAATACCATAATTTTTAATTCTTATAAACGATTTTTTCATTTTTATCATTAATAACATAAACGTGTAGTGCGCCTATATGATACACCTTTTTCGCTGCAGGCTAGGTCCTGATAACAGTTCTACCAACAAAGAAAGTTATCTTTCCTTTTACGCATCTGAACGTTTGCAGATCGATACGTGTTTTTGTATCATTAATCCTTTCCGATACCAGCTTAAAATCATTAATATAACACACCATTTGATTGTAAAACGACACTTTGAACCATTTTTATTAAAACGTTGAATTCTATATTGCTTTCATATAACCAGATATCAGCTGTATTCTAACATATCGTACATGCCAAATAATAGGAACAGTGAGTGAATCAGGAGAGCAAAACTCTAGAAATATTAGGGCTGTTCAATAAAGAATGATCATAGTTTTTCTTGACAATATAGCTTTATTCATTTTCATAATTTTGATAATCCTTCTCAAAGTAACCCCTGTTAGATCCAATGCACCTGTCCCAGCGTTTCTGCTAGTCTTCAAAGACAGCAACCACTTTTTGACAGATGTTTCAGAATCGCCTCTGCAGCCTTCTGATGATGAAAAATGCTTCTACGAAGGCGTTTCTTCAACTTGGGGAAAAATAAGGGAGGATTGGGATACACATCACATTGCTTTTAGTGACATATTCAGCAACGATATTTGCAATGTGTGGCGGTGCGTTATCTGTTGCAGTATCCAGTTTCCTGCACGGAAACGTGAGACTTTAGCAAGCTTGCAAGTTTTCAGGACAGCTCTATAGTACTGCCTAGTTACAACTGTATGAGCAAGTAAAACTCTTCCACGAATATGACCAAAACTTAAGCAAGCCCTTTTGCTTCCCTTTGGTGTTGATAATGCAGATTTCCACACAGCGCTTTGCTGTTTGCTCTCAGATCGAAATGATGTAACAAAATCTCATTAGCAGTGATTACTTTACCTTTGAAAGAAAGTGTGCATCTTTCTGAAACCTTGTTCAACTGCATGCAAATCAGCACGCCGACGCGTTCGGGAACCAGTAGGCTTGGGACTCACCGTGCACAAACACATCTCATATGCAACTTTTCAGTAATCAAAGTGTGGACAGTGAAATTTTCAGAATTTTTGAAAATGTTCTAATTGTTATTCGATTATTTTATTTGTTTGGTTTATTTACGGACGCTCTTTAACACCTCAGGTCATCGGCGTCCCATTAAATTCAGGGCGTGAAACCGCCGACAAATTTTGCTGCTCAGAGGCCATTTCTTTCAGGCTTGAGGTTCTTCAGCCATACTTAGGATTTTTACGCCCGAAAAAATCCATCGATCCTGGCCGGGTATGAAACTGCGAACTTGGGTTTAGAAGGCAATTATGGTTACCACTACACCACCAGGACCGACTTGTTATTCGACTACTCACGCTCACAACGATAGCAGCTGTGTTAATGTTTTCTTCCGTTAAGCACAAACTGGGAGTGCAGGGGTCCACCTGCCTTTGAAATTGATTGCCCCTCTCCTTTAAATCATCTCCTAGCTGTGCTATAGGAGAAAACAAACTCTCCATAGGCCTCAGCTGAAGACTTGTATAGACGAAAACACAATTTCAGAGCAGCATATTGTTCGTCGTGTGTCACCTCTATTTTGCTATAACATGTCTCAACTTGCAAACTTCTCACAGGCGGGAACCTGAAGTGACGACAACGAAACTACTATCACGTATTCATTACGCATTAGGCTAACAAAATATTGTAAATTTATATTTTAGCGCGAGAAATTATACATGTAAAAACTGTTTATCTTTATTGAATAGCTCTCGTTCAGTGACACCCCAACATTTTACTTTGTGCAAATTTATGACTTCACTGTATTCATTTTATTCATAGTGATGGCGCTCTTGTACACAATTTCCTAGTTTACCAATTTCCAGCTACACAGTAAGCTCTAATTTCCGGAGTAATCACCACATACACCAGCTCAAAGACACTCGTCCTCATTTGCTGCAATATTCAAATCTCTCGTACAAAACCTCCTTTCAGGGCCTTGGCACGAAGTGTCACAGCGAGATTCAAAGAGGGAGAGATAGAGATTGCAAGAGAAAAATGGGGCGGAGACAAAAAAACAATAAAGAAATGCAGACAGTGAAACGAATATGACGGAAGGAGTGGAGACAACTTCCCCGTCACGGTTCTGATGTTTTTAAGAGGTGGCTGCAAAATAAAACAAGATGACGTAAAGAAAAAAGCCGTAAAGGAAAGGGATGGTGTGTGTAAGCCCATTCTCCCTCCACTGCGCTTGCGCACGTGCCGAAGTCCCATTAGGTGCCTGAGCTGGTCTCGCATTCTGTGGAGATTCGTGTGCAGCCCCTGCTCATCATGTAGTCTAACGTCCCCCACAGGGGTTACTACCGACTCCAAAAACACACCCTCAAATTACAGGGGAAAACATCGAGATATACCAAAAACAACAGGGACCCAAGTGTTTTATGTCTGTTCTGCACGAATTTGCTTTCATCCAATGGGGCGGTTTCTCTTTCTTGCGGTTAGAATGTTGAGTGAAGCTCTTGGTTCGATTCCACAAAATACTTAAAAAAAAGTTTGCAGCTATTCTTTAATTTGTGTCTTAAATTTACCCTTTTGCTATAGTAGCCATGATCTTGAAAAAATGTTGAGTGAGTGACCTTTTAACACGTACGCATGTGGTAAATATGGCATTTAGATTTCTTTTAAAAATAATTCAATTTTAAACTCTGGAAATCTAAAAGACCAGAAACAAGTAAAAAACCTTTATAACCATTATTTAAACAAAATCACTGTTGTGTAGTCAGCCAAGTACATTGGTTCCTACCGGGGTTTTCAGAAGCAAGAGGTATCTTTAATTGCTCATATTTTTTCAGAATCTTAAAAAGTTTGGCAATGGCTTCTTACACAACAAATAGGAACTCTTGCACCAATTTTCACAAGGCGTTTCTGGTGGTTATTTTTGAATTACAGATTTTTCGACACAAGTAAAAGTATCTTTTATTAAATTCTCTGCGTGGAAAGAAAACTGGTATTGGGTTATTATTCAATATCACTACAAACGAGAACGCAATTTCACAGAAGTCTTCCGGCGAAACCGTACCAAAAACCGGCACATATTAAGGCAGCAGGTTATTGTTTATGTGACTATCTGAAGGAAATAGTGTTCTTAAGGAAACCGACTCGAATTGATAAGTTGAGCTCCGTCGTACTCACTGTAGCAGATAGTCAAGAACACGAACATTTTCTTTTCTTGCTTAATATCCATGTAAGGATTTTTAAGATTGTATACAAAAATAAGAAAATGTGAGCAATTCAATTAAAATTACCTCTACTTTTGAAAAACCCTGCACACTCGTAAATCTTAACTATTAGTGCGTTTTACATTTGATGATGACAAAAAAGTCGATCCTGGTGGTGTAGTGGTTACCATACTTTCCTTCTAAACCCAGATCGCAGGTTCGAACCCGGACAGGACCGATGGATTTTTTCGGGCGTAAAAATCCTAAGTATGGCTTCCTTCGGAAGGGAAGTAAAGCCGTGGGTCCCGTGTCGTACATTTACGGTACGAAAAAGAACCTCAAGCCTGAAAGAGAGGCCTCTGAGCAAAATTTGTTGGCCGTTTCACGCCCTGAGTTGGGTCGCTGATGACCTGAGATGTTAAAGAGCGTCCATAAATAAATCAATAAAAAAAATGATGACCAAAGAAAAGCATGAAAAGACAAGTCGTTTGCAGTTAGAGCTATTTATTGAAACACGCCTGTGAGAATTCTACAAACACCGATTCCATAGCCTCCTTTATCTATCATTCTGGTAGCGATAAAAATATTTTATCCCCCAGAAATTGATGCCAGTGAAGCACCAGACAGATGTCGAAGCACCAGGATTACAACAGCGCCAACGTCATCACTTCGTTAACGAGTATTAATGCTCACTACGTCTGACCGCTGTCAGCTACGTCTGTGGCAAAGTTTCTACTACAGGTACCGTCAACTAAATACCAAACTTCAGTTCAGCTGTGTGGTGGCTTTCGGGTATTTAAATAGAAGCCACTTCTCTGGGAGCACCATTTAGCCAATAAGGAGACAGTACGCACCTTTTCCAAACCTAATTTCGGTGGAAGACTTGAACGTAAAAAATGTTAAAGAATAATGCAATAGTCGCCCGAACATTTGGGCCAGAGATCTAAGAACATTACCAAACCTCAACAGGAATATCAGGTAGCTGCAACATTATTTACGATACTCCTGCTGAACTACAGTTAGAATTCTCTGACTTACAAAAGGATACTGGATTACAAAACAAATATAAAAACAAAAATGTAAACCATTTCTGCAACCGTTTCCCACAAGAAAGGTTTCCAGAATTCCACAAACTTGCAAGAATTCGTGTTCACATACATATCGTATGTAAAAAATTTGTTCTTGAAGACCACATTTATATAGTGGCATAAGCAACGAAGAATAATTAGCATTTAATTGCACACGACGAATACAGAGTAATATACGGACAGTCACTCTCTGACAAACCTTTATCAAATTGACTACAAGCTAATATCTGAACATCCAACGATTTGAAGAGTCACTTTTTGCCAATATGCGCCGTACAACTCCTGCTCATAACACAAATTGCCTCACTGTACCTTTGATTCTACATTCTTGTATATAACATATATGCATTATTATTACATATTCAGTAAACAAGTTATAAAACGCCTAAATTTCATATATATATATATATATATATATATATATATATATATAATGAAATTTATGAAGCAAACTTAAGTTCCGTTCGGCCAAAAGCAACTGAACTGGTTCCTTTATTTTGGTCGTAGCAGCAGAGGCAAGCCCGATGCTGATCGGGCATAAAGGCCATAAACGCCAATGCAAGTTGATGAAGCAATCCACAACAAATGAAGAGTGTTCATTCAACCATTCAGTCATTCAATCATCTATGACCTCCTTGACGGCCGCAAACTGCGCAGGTTCCTCCTTTTAAAAGATATCTTTATTGTTGTCTCTCAGCTTTGTTCAACGCTTTTCTATGGAAGACAGTCATTGCTTAGCCCCCCTTATCAAAGGTGAAAAACAAAGAGAATGATTATGGAGTAAAGATAGGCATCATTGACTGTGAAAAACAGCTTCAAAGTGGGACCAGCCAGTATCTTCTTCAACTGTGAAGGAATCTACATGGAATTTATGGAAAAAGAACAAAACTCAACGTTGCATGCTACTGCCAAACATTACATTTGGTATAAATAACGTTTCACGTGCCTTTAAGCTGAATTCTATACTACCCTCATACAAAAGTCGTACACAGTACAAAATTTGCTCTAAAGGTTTGGATGTACGACAGCAACTGCCATAGAGGACATGAGGCTGTACGTACTACGGACTTTCACCCTTTTGGCGAGGTGAAATAACAATTGAGCAGTCACCGGTTTTCTAACAACGAGTATATGAAAACTACGGTTCTACAGAGACACGGGGAATATAACTCCTAAAGGTCAGGGAACAGAAGATTTAATAATATGTTCTAATAAACTTTACAGAAATTAGGCAAGTTAATAAAAATACTGAAATAGGTGTGTTCTATTGTAATACTTGTCATATCACAATTAAACTTTCTCTTGATTAACCGACAGCTAACAAAATAAAGTCACTTTTAACATGTATACCATACAGTATTTTAGACAGCCCTTGATAATTTAAAACAAATGGAAATTATTCCAGTCATTCCGAAACTTTCCTTCATAAAAGGAAATAGTTCGCCCCTTTCTCTCTTAAAGCAGTATGAAAGAAACGCTAACTAAATCTCTAGATAATTTTACCAATAACGCAGAGGTGGTAACTAGTGTTTTTAAACGCATTTTGATTGGGAAAATTTAACGTTTTCGTTTTTATTATTATTATTATTATTATTATTATTATTATTATTATTATTATTATTATTATTATTATTATTATTATACGTTTTCATTGCATTTTATAGTAAGAAAAGGTTGTTATATGCATTTCGGCATGCGTATTGATGGAATCAACTGTTATTTTCTTCTAAACTGATAAGATTTCAAGGTTGCTACTTATAATAAATATTAGAAATAATTTAATAGTATTATGTAATATTACTAAAAACACAGTTACCGATTTCGATATCGCCGTGAGGAATATAAAAATACAAAAAATACGTTGTGAAATGCGTAATAATTATAAACTTCGAGTTTAGTATGAAACCAAAATTAGTAATGCTGGAATTTTATTCAATTTTATAGCTCTCGATGGAGCAGAGGGCAGTTTCTAGTTTGATTACCTTGTATTAATAGTATTTGTGATCTCTAAAGGTTAATTTAGTTTTAGCATAATAATAATAAAATAATAAAATAATAATAATAATAATAATAATAATAATAATAATAATAATAGTTATATTTTCATAAAAGAATGCGTTTAATGGCATGACACATGTCTTCAATTGTTTCAAAACTGAGCGTGAAACGACCAATAAATTTTGTGCTAAGACTACAAGAATGCAATTAGTTCTTTAAAAAAAATCAGAACGTTAATGTGTGCCTAAATACGTCGGCTTTCTTCCATAGAATAAGTAATCCGAATGCAATCTCCTGAACTTTGAACGTTTTTTATGCATTAGCAGAAAAGCTTAAGCAAGTTAAAACACAAAAAGTACAAATATGCTTTAAGACAGATATTTCATGTAAGCGGATAAAACCTTTCGAGTGGCATTACAGTTAAGAATGTAATGTTATACTCAAAAGCAACTGCTATCCGAAATCATTTAAAAAATAACAATAAAACCTGCTCCCTGTTTGAGAGAAAAAGAGTAGCGGGGAAAATAAATCTGCGCCTGCTTCAACCTTTTTGACGACCCGGAGTTATTTTACGTACTACGGACAAGAGTGCAAATCGGATTTTTTTTTTTTTTTTTTTCAAATTACTGTAGAGATATGCGTTTCAAACGACGGCATTCCGGGTTTACTGTCCAATGTAACCACGACGTCAAAAATTTAATTTCAGGCGGAATATTTGAATAAAATCCAATTTACAGCTCAAGCCTATTTGCATAGCAATATCCTCGTGGCCATTTTCGACACACCGCTCACCATTTCTTTTTATATTGGGTTTAGACCGTTATTTAAGTTAAATATGTGGCCAGTTACTTCACGTGTTTCGCGGAATAAGCCTATAGTATTATCGTCATCACAGCACAATGCAGCAATCCGCTGTTTGTGCGGTATTACTTTCTATTCGAAATTCAATGTATCGCATTTACATGCAACATAACCCTAAATCCTGGCCAACAACCAATGTTAAAAACGCGACGAAATAAAGTAGATGCGTTTCTTTTCCATCTGTAGCAAACTGTCATTCAAGCACTAATATTATTAATTACATCCTTATATATATATATATATATATATATATATATATATACACACACATTACTTTCGGAAACAAAAAGAAAATATTGTACCCATGTTTCGGGGGGGGGGGACATGGAAAGGAATATATATAAAAAGAGAGGAAGAGATAATGTTCATATTAACAACACTCTATATTGTGTAAATACCACACATTTTAGAAAAAAGAGATATACTATGAGGGTAAATGAAAAAGTAAGTTTCTATAGTAATTTGCTCGTTAACAGAAAAAGAACGCATAATTCAACACCACTCCTTTATTTTTCCACACAATCAGCAAAGTTATACAAGCATTTGTCACAGCATAAGTGTTATTCAACAATTGATCTACCTGAGGATGAAAGAAAGGTCTTACAAAAATTATACTTGGTTTCTTTTTCAATATATTCCCCCAGTAATTCAACACATTCAGTCAATGTTCTGGCATTAGTTTGATAGTGCAGAAGCCTTGCGTTCATGGATTTCCTTCTTCTTTTGTGAGAACTTTACTCATTGACGTTTACTCTCTCTACACCCCCAGAAGAAAGCTACAATCTGCTTACATTTAGCCGTACCGAGCGAGCCATATAAGTATCGACCACTTGCACACTATTTGGTCTCAATATCAACATGGCGTGTTCGCTACGGCCTAGCAAGCAAGTTAGCACGACTGGCGTGAGTACGGGTGATTGTAAAGTGTATTATGGCTCAGTATATATTTTGCACTACACACACCGCCACAGGTGGCGGAGGTCGTTAAGTCGCGGACTCGTGAGGGGGAGGTCTGGGTTCGAATACCGCCAGGACCGTCCTCCCTGACTGAGGTTTTATCCAGGTTTTCCTCAGTCCTCATAAATGGCAAATGCCGGGGAGGTACCTAAACTTAGGCCGGGAACGTTTCCTTCCTTAAAAAAAATCCTTTTCCAATATATAATTTCATCTCATGTATCATCAGTGTCCATAGCCTATGGTGCCTCTGTAGCAAAAACGGGCGTTAAACACTGTTCATTGCATTGCACAAGGTCTATCATTCATGTGCACCGACACGATTTGAGCTAAAAAAATACCTGGTGTTAAATAATCCACAAGGGGTTAACACATTTCAGCAAAGTTCGGAATGTGAAGCGAAGATAAAAAAAGACTTCTCGCCAATAAAACATTAGACACTAGCCAGCATTTGGTAAAATATCATAAAACAAAACATTAGACGAATGTGGGTAGTTTTTATATCGTCTTGCCTATGGCTAATATAATTATATTTTTAAATTATCTTATTGCATACTTTCTGCGGTATATGCACGGCGCTCAGATTAAAATACCAACAAAAGATTGGCATAGGACTGGAAATGTAACCTCATATATAAATGTATTTAGATTTGTTACTGGCACATCTTGCAATTTATATAACAAATGTTTTAAATTAAAATCCTTTTGGACTAAAGCGTGTTTAAGACTCTTACGTTTCTACGTCCTTATAGGCCTCCACAGGAAGACGTTCATTCTGTTTCAAACGAGAGGTCTTTAAAAAGAATAATTTCGGCCGTGAAAGCCCGTCTTTTAAAAATAACAGAGTTGGCTGTCATGGAGTATTAACTAACAATAAAAAAAACATAAAACACCAATAAAGTGAAAGCCTATAGCTCTAATGAGCAACTTATTGCATTAAAACGTAACATTTTCTCAACTGACATCTTCCAAGACGGCGCTCATCCTCACTTTGCACGACAGGTAAGAAATGTTCATCATTCCGAGACAATGGATTGGTAAGGATTAGAGGTGAAACATTTTAGACCTTTTCTTATAGGGAATCATGGTTGATCCCTAATGATTTGAAGCACTGAATCTGCCCTGCTATTGAAAATGTTCTATTAATAAGAGAAGTGGAATAACTGCTCGACATCTTCTGTACACAAGTATTGGTCATATTGAAATCTAATGAATACAAAACTGTTCATGGGCCCTTGTATTTTCTTAGTTTCTCTGCTCATTGCTAAGTGAGTGATCTACCATTGAAGTGATAGGGACTGAGGGGAATATTTCTGTTCTTTAGCCTTGCTCACGGTTTGACTGTTTGCGCCTATTTCCCTAGTGAGGGCACCTCCCGGAGGAAGAAATAAAGAGAAGGAGTCACCGGCGGCAAGGATTCAGAAACGGTAAGCCACGAACATCGAAGCTGGCGGGGCCTGCCCCTTCAAGGAACTCAAGCCGCTCAGATGACCCTCTTCCTACGAGACACCGAGGCAGAAACATTTCCATAGCGCAAACTACTGCCACGCCGCACACAGTACCATATAACTTCGTATGACATTTTTAAACCAATGGAATGAAACGAAATACAATTGAAAAGCGAAACATTTGCTGAAAGATAAGATACATTTCTGCATTCGCGATCAAAGTAAACACTAAAAACAAAGGTCAGGATGGCCGATTCCAAAGAATTTGAACTCGGAGCCTCCCTAATGCCAATCTCAAGCGTTAGTACCTGAGTCACCCGCTTTGTGTTCTATTATGAACAAATAACGTTAAACACAAAAAAGCTTCAATATTTTTCTTGTATTCCTTTTCATAATTAATTCCTGCGGAATTTGAGTGTAAGTCAATCTGCTTATTCTATTTTATTTTATTGCTTTCCTATTGCTTTCCATCACATAAAACTTTTACTTTACGGCAATAACCGCTTTGCTATGCTAATGCCTGGCAAGAACTGCTCAAGTTCGATGAGAAGTGTGTTTCCTTGAAATTCAGAAGGAAAGCACAAGCTGGTAGTCAGCAAAAAATAAAAGCAATTTTCCACATAGAAGTGCTCTTTGTTTTCAAATATTCTATGCGCAGATGTTTAGCTGTACAAAATGTAATCTTAGCAGCGTATTTCTCAAGCGTATTCAGGAAATTAAAGTGCCTGCTTTTTACGATAAACGCTGATTATTCCGCTGCAAGAAACGGGACATCCTCAATGCATTTTATCATTTTGAGGACCACATCAACGAGAGGTTCTATTGAAGCACGAAATTACAAGGCCCAAGTGCTCAGAGTCAAAGAATCCACTGTGCGGTCTTAACAGAAACACCATCACGATGGTATTCAGGGAATCTGCCGCATCCTGTCCCCATAAAAACAACCGAAAGAAGTGGATTCTCTCCGGAAAGGCATCTTCAATTACTCTTTTATCAGGAACCGCCAATGTTTTACTCTAGCAATGCAATGAAAAAGAACTTCTGGCTAAAAAAATTACTAAATCATCAACTGAGATCCTAGCATTCTTTTATCTGATGAAGTGGACATCCTTTTCTATAAAAACAAACGAGCTTAGAGCTGTTATTCTTATAAAACAATAAAAAAGTTGTTGCATGAACGACATATAAATGTGATCCGTAGACAAATCGATTTGTTGATTAAATCCTAAGGAGCTACTAAAAATATGAAAACCAGGTTATGCATTCTTACCTATTTAAGCAATAACTGCTCTTACCACTGTGTAAAATTAATGAGTATGTTATACAGTCTCTAAAAATACGAAAGAAACTTTTGACTCGTTGCCAAGTTAATAAAAATAACTTTAATTTATTGCTGTTGTGGCAATTTATATGCTTTCAGAAAGTAGTCCCAAAAAAAAAAATAACAAATGTGCAAGTTATTTTTAAATACAGGAAACAATCATTCAAATAACTAAATTATGTAAATGCTTTTAAGACGACCATATGACAATGAAATATGACATAGCTCCAGAAAAATTATGATCACGACATTTCTTAAGGGCTTAATGTGTATTGAACTTTTGGATTACAAAGCTCCAGCAAACGTTTCTCTATTTCACCGCCCTTTTATCTTTCTCTTAAATAACTTTGTAAATTTTCAAGTGTAATGTAAAGTATTTTCAAGTATTTTATGCCTTAAAATAATTTCCTCTTCGACTGTCTCAGCTAGCTCAACTCAACATTTTGGTTCAGGTTTAATATGATTTATGGCAGTTGGAGAGCTTTGTCCCCTTAAACTAAGTACATTAAGATTATTAGTATGATTATTAATGCAGCTAGCTGGGAAATGCGTTAATTTTCACTAGATGTGTATACCACTTTATACAGGATGTTTTAGAATTCGACCGTACAAATTCCAAGGATGGCAAAGGGAAAATAGACAAATATTTTGAAATGGGGAACTTATACTATTTAGGCCCAAAGTTGGAAGATATTTGAAAGTTTTGACACTGGATGTTAGTAGTAACAAGTTGGCATTAAAGCAACGGGTGGTTCTTGATTTATCGTCCAAATGTCATTTTCAATCCTGTTGTGGGAAATACCTTATTGCCACTAGTTATTAAAACTTATGTCAAATATATGGGCATTGATGTTTTGGCAAACATTCGCGTCAAGCTAAGTATACACGCCAGTGATAACAGCGCAGTTTTGCCTTTGTAAGCTAATCAGAGAGACAGTCATTCATTCTACATTTAGCTTAGTCAAGTATGGTGTTGGCTTTACAAACAAAAGGAACCCGGTTTGAGTTTCATGCCCAAATCTTTTTTCCCTACCCCATTTTCAACGTTGCACGCAAGCAATTTCAGTCCTCCAAACAGTCATAGAGTATATTAACTTATAGCTGTGAAATATGGATGTTAGTAGACAGGCAGTGGAGATGGGTGAAATTCGAAGAAAGGCCGATATCTAAGTTTGAGAAGCGGAGGTATGAAGAGGTGAAAAAGTTGATGGTTACCGAGAGGATTGCAAGACGAACTCTACAATGATTTAGGCACATTGATAGAATGACTGAGAGAGACGACTTTTCTTGATAAGTAGCATTCTGGATGAGGTAACGTGGACGGCAAAGAGCACCATGGAAATACTGTATAGTCCAAATGATGAACCGACATAATCATCAGGGAACATAATGGTAAAAATGGTGAAGATTGGCGAATGGAAATAGAGGATAATTAATGACAAGTGGACATCTGTAACTTCGCGAAACATCTTTCCACCATCCGTTCATTCACAGCATCAACGCCCAAGGCCTGGCATATTTTCCGCACCGCTGCAGTTGCACTGTTCTCCAGTTTAAATTCATAGAGCATAAGAAAATTAAATGTACATTTTGGAGTGCTAACAACGTTGAAAATTACACCTACCTGCTTAACAAGCTAACATATCCATCTTAACTTTAACATTGCGTAATTGAAAAAAGGCACAACCTTTTTAGTTAGGTGTATAAATACATGCATGAAGTACCCCCCCCCCCAAAAAAAAGAAAGAAAGAAAGAAAGAAGAGACAAGAACGTGTTATTTTCAATATAAAACCCGACTTGATGTAAGCAAAAACCTTTTATTACTCAGTCGTCATGACCACCTTCCTGATCTAGTGGTTAGCGTTGCTGACTGCTGGCTGGGAGGCCCGGGTTCGATTCCCGCTACTGCTTAGGTGGAATAGGGTGCACCATGCCTCATGAGGACAACTGGGAAGCTGCTTGGTGAAGAGGTGGAGAGGTGGCGATCTTTGATCTCACAAGCGATCGGCGGCAGGCGAGGTGCAATATTGCCTGTACCAATGATTTGTGATGCACGTAGAAGACGCAGCGGTCGCCGCGGTAGGCCAGAGCTCTCCTAGGGCTATAGCTCGCCATAGAAGACATAGCCATGATATATTGATAGTTATATAAGAGTTATCCTACATATTGGAAGAAGGTCTATATGTTACACAATAATTGTCCTATTGGGAACAATTTAAATTTTATAAAATTGTAAAAGATTTTAAACTTACTATAGGAGTAAATGCGCACCTTGGTGTTGGAAATTGTTTTAAGGCAAAACATATTAAGAATTGGCTCTTTTTAATTTGTGAGAGTTTTCTTTCTAAACAAGATGAATGCTAGGTAACCAGGCTCATTATTAGTTAAATTCATTCGTCGCCGGTGTTAAAGAAAAGTGTTATTAAAATCTTTTAAACTTACTTTTAAGAAACTAAACTGCGATTACTTTTATAAAATGAGTACGGCTTGACAGGTGTCAGAATGAAGCTAATATTTCAACGATGCGCATTTGCAAACCGGGACCAGTTGCATTGGGTGGAGATTATACTCGCCATGCTGACCACAACAGCAGTTGTGTGAGAGGAGAGAAAACGTTAACAGAGTCGTTTCTATTACTCTGGCGGATTGTGTTTTGCATAATATAAGGCTTCACGTGCGGCAATGCACCTCCAGAGACATCGGGTATCCAATAACACCGCGCGAACCTAACGCTTCCTTCCGGAGCCCCAGGAAATGGGACACATTAGATGTGTGTGTGCGCCCGGGCACCACGGGGCCAAAAGTAAATTTTAATTAGGAGCAAAAACATGAGCTTGCGCTCTGATATACATACACACAACCTAGAAAAGGCAAAATAGCTAGATGTAGCATTCCGTTTGCTCCGTCTGCACTATTACGTGGATTTATGGAGGAAATACAGCAATTATAGTAAAACAAAATGTAATAAATAAGTGAAGCTACACAAAACCAAGAGCTGAGCACTCGTACAGGGCGAAATATATACACCAGTTTATTAAGCTTATAGCCATCCATTGTACTTCAACACATCCCAAATGCGTGCTTACAGCGTGCAAACTATAAAAAAGACAAGAAAAAAGAAAAGAAGATTATTGTCGATTTTATTAACAACTTAAAATATTGGGTTAGAAACGTGTTAACAATTAGAAATTATACAGCACATATGGATCAACGTCATAGCTACGTTGCGATGAGACGTGAAATTCAAACTATTGTCCTTGGCAGAGGCGCAGTCTTAAGCAGATTGCACTTCCATCTAACCGCAAGTCAATCACAATCACTCAATATAGTCTTCGTACATCTGAAATGCACTTTGAGAACTACGCATTATGAACGGTTAAGGGAAATATTAAAGGGAAAAGGGGAGGGGGTAAAATCATATTTTTGTTGTTTGCACCATTTTAATATTTAGAATTTATGTTTATTTTGCTATGATTTTCATTAATGGTCCTCAGTATTTTAACTTTTTAATTATGTTACTGTCGAAGTTATTTTTTTTTTTTTTTTTTTAATTTCGCGAAAACTTGTTTAGTTAAAATTCTAAATCACCGGAACTAGAAGGCTGTGGTTTGTCTTAAGTGTTTACGATCAAAATCTCTAAATTATGGGGGAGAAAAAAAAGTTAACTGACAGAAATATCTTAACTGACTTAAGATATTTCTGTTTAATTTGACATAAAGTTTAAAGCTATACGATAATTCCAATTCTTTTTTCTACGGTTCGGCAAATAAAGAAAGAAAAGAAAACAGACATCAGGATAAAGAAGAAGAGATCAAGGAGAGTCAGCCAATAAGGTTTTGAGGTCATATTGTTTCTATAACTTTTTAAAAAATGTTATGCTTAATTGTAATTTTTGAAAAAGAAAATGTTATATTAGAAATTTGTAAGCATAAAAAACTTAAAAGTTTTCCCAGCCATTACTAACGGGTAACAACTATTGAATAAAAAAGTTTGAAAATTGCTTTACACTTTAATTTTTTAAATAAAAAAAAAATTGAAGTAAAAATTGCATATGTAAAAAATTGCAACTTCCTTACAATTTAACAACTTCTTTTTGATCAGTCAATACCATGAAACAATGTTAAATAGCCGCTTTCGGGTTTAGTGGTAATGTTTCCGACTACTAATCCGAAGTCCTGGATTCGAATGTCGGTCAGATCAAGCTATCAGGGTAAGTTCCCCCCTCCGTTTTCCGTACCCTGAGGTGAGGTTAGATAGATGTAAGGTGCCAAGGACTCAGAGTTCATTTGCGTCACTTTAATTCATTTAATTTCATTCGTTCCTACAGACTTGCACCTATAGAATTCCGTCCACAACCTACAGACCAAAGCAGTCAAAGCGAGAATAAATAATACATTTTTAGAAATGTTAAGTTTACCATACAAAAATAAGCTATGCATATTTAATAGTTTCTGAGATAATGGGGACAGGACACTTTGACTTTGTTTAATTGAGGATAGGGTCATTAGTTAGGGATGTGGCCAGCACGATCCCCAGATCTTATCGTACGCGATTTCTATTTATAGGAGAATTAAGCCAAAGCGACCAAGGGAAACCATGAAAAAATCTCAAGTTCAGAATGTAAGACCTCGATAGAGTTGATCCCCAGCCCTCCCGAATGCGAGTCCGAAGTGTTATCCCACGCGATTACATTATGGAAGTATTCCTGTACGTTATTTCATATATTAGAAACTTCAGTAAGACACCCTAATTAATAATGCTGATGCAACAACAGCCTGTAATAACACAAATACTTGAGTTACCGATCTCTTAACTGAGTAATAATAACATACAATGCTTGCTTTCGTAACAGCAAACTGCAACTTACTGTACAAGTGCCATCAGTGGGGTGAACTGTTTGTTGTGACCTTGGCCAACGAGCACTGCGCTCAGCTGCAGTTGCGGGCAAAAATATCTCGCTATAAGAACATACTTCAAATAATGATTGAAACTAATTAACGAAAACGATTATGTAAGGTTAGGTCCTTATATGCAATAGCTAAAGTTTAAAGTGAGTTTGAATAAAATACTACCTCTGCTAGCATGAAATTTATAAACGCTAAACATCTTGAATTATTTCGTATATTAAACGATTACGCGCTGCTGAAGCTCGGGTTATGATGGCAGGGCCGCTAAATTTGCGGTGTGGCAGCCATTTTCGTCACCAAGTTGCCATAACGTAGGTTTGCGACGTTCTCTGCCTCCTTCCGGCCGCCTCGCATGGTATCTATCACTACGCAGCGGTGGGACCGGATCTTGTCCATAACTTACACGGCGATACTGCATCCGGACGGAAGGAAGTTCCCGTGCAGTCACGGCGGAACCCAGGGTCACATGATTAACAGGGCGGGAAGGACTCTTGTGCAATTAGGAGACCCTTGATCTGATACATAATAATACGCAACAGTCCTGCTTGGAGTAGAATGCCGAGATAATTATAGAAAGGAGAGAGAGGAAAAAAAAGTTAGTAGCTTTAAAAACATGTTTAAATAGCATATTCCCTGTGTTTTCAATAAGCGAACGTATAAACAAATGTATTGTGTTAATTAAATATATTTTCCATAAGAGTACCATCTAAAGCAACATAAAAATTTTACTTTAACAGAAAAAAAAGAAAAGAAAGAAAAAACTTCCTCCTCCTGTATTTAGCAGCTGAATTGAAAATAACCCGCACAATTCTCAAAAGTAACTTTTAAATTTTAAAAAAATAAAACACTGTTGTGAAAGAAGCATTATTATACAAATACAAGTTACATTCCAAATTATATATTCGAATTTTCAAGCTTTCCACTACGCTCAACAAATTTACTAGCAGTTGAATTGAAAAAAACCCGCACAATTCTCAATTGAAAAAAACCCGCACAATTCTCAAAAGTAACTTTTAAATTTTACAAAAATAAAACACTGTTGTGAAAGAAGCATTATTATACAAATACAAGTTACATTCCAAATTATATATACGAATTTTCAAGCTCTCCACTACGCTCAACAAATTTACCGGCGTGAACACTTCTGAAAGAACCTTTTTAATGTTGTATCCTCTCGTATGTAGGCAACGGCCAGAAATTTCCAGGCATTACATGAGTTTTCGAAATAGATTAAGAAAAACTGTTCGATTTGTTAAGACTGGGGAACTTACAAAAGCATAAAACAAGTCAAAGAATAGAAAGCACGCTGAGAAAAACAAAATCTTGTTCCTTTGGAATGTATTTTACAATCGACATATAGAGAGCTGCAAAATTCCTGTATAAAATTATATACCTATGCTTGTGGTATAATGGGTAACTATACTTTCCTCTTAGACCTAAGGTCGCGAGTTCAAATCCAGAATTGATGTATCCTTTAGGGCGTAAAAGTCCTTCGGAAATGAAGCCCGTGTCGTACATTTACGGCATGTAAAAGAATCTCAAGTCTGAAAGAAGAGGCCTCTGTGTAAAATTTATCGGCCGTTTCACATCCTGAATTGAATGATAGGCTAATGACGAGAGATTACAAACAGCATCTTTAAATGACAAAACAATTAAATAAACCCAAGTAACTGAACCTCACTGACAACTTTGAGGCAACAGAGAGAGACTAGTTTTTGTCAAGGGATATAATAGGTTCGTTGACACTTCGTTAAGAAAGTACGCTTCCCCCCCCAAAAAAAAACACTATGCACTTCTTGACAATTCAGTACAAACAAAATATTTCCACAATTGAGTTTTTATTCAGCCAATCACTTCCGCTATGAAGTATATAAGTTAACATTACACCAAAGAAAACAATTAAGGGGTGGTAAACAGACGATCGCATTGGCGGCGCAAAAAGGCCTACCCTATCCAATGTTCCTCGAACCCTGCGGTTAATTAATGGGAAAGTGCGGTGACGCCTCATCATGCTGGGACCACACAGCAAATGATACATTTTCGATCAGGTCCGTAAGTATGTTCTACACTAATTCACAATAAGAAACCTAGTAACGTCTGCAGTGTGACAGGAAAACTGAATGCGAACTGCAGGCCTTAGGTGCACGATAAGACGAACCGAATGTGTAACATGCAATGTAACAGATTCAAGTAACAAGTACTTAAGGCGCACACTTCAAGCGCTTATAAATCCGATGTATAGGTCATGATGGGTGCCAGCGGAAAAAACAAAAATATTTCTTATAAACAAATTATCCTCCCTATGTAACATATCAGCCCTAAGAGTTTGTTGGTGAATCCTAAAACACACTGTATACAAAATGAGAGAGGCCACATTAAGTTGTCTGGGTAAGGTTTTTTTTTTTTAAGTTTTTTTTTCTTCTTCCCTTACCATGAGAAGGTAGGTGCCAGATAGCTTTAAGGTACCAAGGACTCCAAAGACTTCGCCATGATTAATTAATTGCATTCATTCCTAGACTTTCATCAATAGAATTCAGTACTACATACCCTACAGATACCGACACGGTGGCCGAGGTCGTTAAGGCGCGGACTCATGAGCGGCAGGTCTGGGGTTCAAATCCAGCAAGGATCGCCCTCCCTGACTGAGGTTTTTTTTTTCCAGAATTTCCTCAGTCCTCATAAATGGCAAATTCCGGAGAGGTACCTAAACTTAGGCCGGGAACGTTTCCTTCCTTAAAATAAATCCTTTCCCAATATATCATTTCATCTCATGTATCATCAATGTCCACCGTCTGTGTGCCTCAGTAGTAAAAACGGGCGTTAAATACCATTAAAAAACCCTACAAATGTCGAAAGAAAACCAATGCAATTAAAGCAATATTAAATAAAGCATTTTAAAAAATCGAGAGAATGAAGAAGGGACAAAACATGTATATTTGGAAGGAGGAGAAAAGGGGGGAAAAACAAAAAACATTATTTTCTTTCTTATTAACTTATTTCAGAAAAGTAAAAAGTAAAGGATATTCTTCTCCACAAATAGTATGCAAGTGCTTTTAGATAATGAACATATGATTATGTCCAGTTTCGAAATGGTTTCGCTAAGTAGTGAGTCATTTTGCTTCCTACTATTTTTAATTTTTAAAATTCAAGATTATCTGCTTACCAGAAAATGTTCATTAACGTCACCAATTTTTTGCAACAAAGATGTTTGTACATCGAAGCTCCTGCAGCTGCAGACTTATAACGTAAACTACATTAGAGCAGATGTTTATTACATCCATTGTTTTCTCTAAACTAAAAACAATCAGTTGTTTTGCATTAATTTCAGTAAATACATTTATCTTTTTGTTACTGACAGGGAATATATTTATTTGAATATTTTTCTTATCTGAAACTTAACTTACATTTCGTAAACACACAATAAACCATTTTAAGTAACAAGTACATATTGAATTAACGAATACCTGAAATGACAAAAATAAATTATTTATTTATTTATTCTGGTAGAGCTAAGGCCATCAGATGTTCTTTTCCTCTTTACTAATCCAATAATAATTACATCAAGTTATAGCTACAATATTAATATCACACATAGACAGTAAAGTTGACAATATTCGTACACATATAAACCAATGTAAAATATTATATATATATTAATTCTACAACAGGGTAAAACAAATAAATACATGCATTGTAACAAAATAAATCTGAATATATTTCTAATAATAATAAAAAATAAGTTCTTATGAAATGTTCCTAAAGTTCGACAGTCTCTGACATCCCGTGGCAATGCATGCCAGAGACGGGCAGTGGCTACGGTAAATGATGATGAGTAAAGTGATGTTCGGTACAACGTAATAGTACATGCTGGGATTCTGAACTTGTGTGACGTTTATGAGAGGAAGATAGTTTTGAGAACATAAATAAGATGGTTGTAACTAAGTGGTTTCAATATTGTTTCTGCAAAAACGAAAGCGTTAACATTTATTATTTTAAATGTCTCGACTATAGCTTTGGAACTGGCATTTTTTAACAAAGAAATTCACAACATTTAAAAAGTACAGTACATTCACATGGTGTGCGTAGATTCTGAAGTATTAGCGAAGTCTAGAAATTCAGTGATCTATGGTGATCTTCATAACGTCCATGGGAATCGCAGTCAGATGAGACTTTGCGAATTGGGGTAAGGGAGAGAGCATTACTGGGTTTCTACTTTGTTCCAAAGCGCAAAGCCCAAGGGTTGAGGTCTGGGCTGGAAGAGGTAAGACAAGTAAATGAGTAAGGAAGGAAAGACTCCTTACTTCTTGCTTTGGGTGCAGGAGTTGTCTCGGAAAATGCAGTATTTAGCCTCATTTTACCCTCTAGGGTTTTTCTCTTAAGTCACTGCTACGAAGAACATGCCTTTGGAATTGAGGCTGGTCAAGATGCAGTGGTAATGAAAATCTCTCATTTCTCTTATCCTTACAATGAGGAAATGAACAGGCCCCATTAATAAACAGAGCCACAAATCT
Organism: Metallyticus violacea; assembly: GCA_030762175.1. Taxonomy (NCBI): domain Eukaryota; kingdom Metazoa; phylum Arthropoda; class Insecta; order Mantodea; family Metallyticidae; genus Metallyticus; species Metallyticus violacea. The sequence goes on along the minus strand of CM060840.1, from coordinate 51,166,284 downwards.
ATTTCTGTATTTCCAGGTACAGTTCTTTTATCTGGGGATGGATTCCTGCGAAATCATTCCCCGATTCTGTGGATATTATTTGGTCCTCGCAATTCTTGATCTTCCGCTTTTATCACGGTCTACTAGAAAAGTATCTTTGTATGTTAATAGTACAAAATACAAATATCTGCTTGTGTGTTTCTGAGAATGTTCATTAAGTAATATTTGTACTTCGAAATCACGACACGGCATAAATTTCTTGTAAATGCAATTTTAGGAAGATAAGCGAAAATTTTGGTGCTGTAAATCATTTGTCGCAAGGGATAAAACATTCATTGCATATATAAATAAAATTGTCTCTCTGGAATAACGCAGAGTTAAACACCAACTCAAAATGTTTTCACGACTAGGTATAAGTGGCATACTCAATGTATGGATAAAAAATCATCTTGTATGCAATAACTAGGGAGCGGAAAAATATAAAGAACATTTTTGCAAAATATAAATCCACATTAAGATTTAATTTAGTTTAATTTTTATACATTAAAATTATAATATATATAAACTAATAACTTACAGTTTGCATTTTGGAAAGTAAATTACAAGAACTATCTCTACCAACGAGAATGATTTTGCACAATGAAAACCTGCACTCTACAACAATGATTTGACAGAAGCGAATTATATCATGTTATATTTTTCATCTTTATTACTTGGATTATATTGGCTTAACTTATAGCCATTAACAGTTTAATTTAGACCCCAAGTAACGAACTTCAAGCGTAAATGTAAATTTGACCTAGCCATATGTAATTTTAATAAGCTCATTTCTTTCTAAGTATATACTTTTTGGCTCCGTTTATATATACACTTCCAAAATGTTATGTATATAAATTCAAATAGAGGAGGTTTATGTTCAAATTTCAAATTTAGCTCACAGGCCTCATCTTTCAGGCTCGAGGTTCTTTATCATACCGTAAATGTACGACACGGCTTTACTTCGCTTCCGAAAGAAGACATATTTAGGATTTTTACGCCCAAAAAAAATCCATCGACCCTGGCCGGGATTGAACCTGCGATCTTGGGACCACGAGGCAAGTATGATTACCACTAGACCACCAGAACCTACGGGAAGTATGAAGAAGCACATGTCATAATGTTTGACACGTGATTAAAATAATTGCACCCGCTCTTCCTTTTACATAACACTTTTGTAAAATTAGTTACATAAACATAAGATTGACGTAGCAAAAATAATATTTTATCATAATTATTATAGTTTATTTTAACATATTCCATCATGAATGTTGGAAACATAATCACATACATTAGATGATTATTGCTAATTAAGAAGGTATGTAGAGTGTATGACATTACAAGGTGAAAAGAAAATGATTACAAAGTAATTGTTACCTTTTTGACCACAATTAAACTTTTTATTAAAACTTTTAAAAATCCGCCTTTAAAAAGCAGAAAGACCCAAAATGCCATTTATGGGCTAGAATATCTTACAAAGTAGGCTAAAGCAGACATGCCGATGCTGGAAACTGTAACTTCAAGAACTACAGAGTACTCTTGTTTTCCCACTCGGCGTGTAAGAAGCTTAGGGCTCTACTGTCACTCGTCGACTCTAGCAGTGGCTGTTATCCCCCAAAACATGTCAGTTGTATTTGTTGATGTGGAGAGAGCCTTGCTACAATGTCACCAACAGCCTACTTCCAACTGTAAGATCGATGGGAGGGAAAGACGATAATCGAGACTGAGAAACGTGCAGCTGAAGTGAATATAAAAGAGTGTTACTGTTTAAGATACTTCGCCGGTCGTAACTAATGGCTACACTGATACCCTGGATAAAATATGCTATGAAAAAAAAAAAAAAAAACAGTCGTTAACAATAGAATGCACTAATTTCTGCTTGTTTAAAAGTAAACAAAGTCATTTTTATTAAACATAGTTTTAAAGTACAGAGTATTTTGCCAAAAACGGATTAATTTCTTGTATACTGCATTAAATTACTTCTGTTGGTTAAATATATTGCAAAATTGTATTAAATAGCATATTCTAGAATGCATTGTATGGTTTTGTGCGCAAATGATTCTTTACTTTCAATAGTCGTAGACACTTCCGACGAAGCCGAAACTACTGTTTAAAAATATGATAAGGTGAATAAAAGAATGAAGTAATATAGAAAAAGTGTTAAATGTTAAAGAGGCAGTTAGGGCGGTAAAATCGCTATAGTCCCTTGGACTCTGTAATGTTCCTTTAAAATTTCTTCAAACATCTCTATTCGGTGCAACGCACTTCCAAACTGAGTGTTACCTCACTCAACCGAACTGTGCTATTTCTCATTATCAGATAGCACCTATTTCGCCTTATGATGTCGGTCCTGGCGGTGTAGTGGTAACTATACTTGCCTCTTAAACCCAAGATCGCAGGTTGATCCCGGCAAGGACCGAAGGATTTTTGGGGGGGATAAAACTCCTAAGCATGGCATCCATGGGTCCCGTGTCGGCATGTAAAAGAACCTCAAGCTTGATAGAAGAGGTCTCTGAGCAAAATTTATCGGCCATTTCACGCTTTAAAATGAATGGGACGTTAATGATGACCTCAGATGTTAAAGAGCGTCCGTAAATATACCAAATAAAAAAAAAACTTATAAAGTTGGGTGAACCTCAAGAAATATCCAGCTTTGCTATAAAATATTCAGAATAATACAGTTTTGATTACTGTCATAATGAAATTTACTAGTCAAATAAGTTGATAAAGTCTTAAATAATTCTACGTTAATAATTGTTATTGAAACCTTAAAGTTAAAAAAGTATATTAAACGCATGTAAGAACATGTATATATATTTTAAAGAACAGCGATTATGAGATAACATTAGAATTGCTGTTTAACTGTAATATTTAGTTTTGCCAGTTCACTCTGCTTTAAATGTCTTCTTATATGTTAAGGCAGATTAACTACCACTACCACTACTACTAACATATGAGATTAAGTAGGTGACGTCTTTCATTTTCTTTACGGACCTCCAGGTACACCATTAAAATCTTAGGATCAGAAAGGTTGTATACCTGACTGTACTGTTTACAATAGGGAGAAAACAATTTCACCAGCGTCTTACACGGTTCTTTTGTTAGCCTACAGTGAAAGTTTCAGGTTGATCGCAGCCTTCATTCCTTGTTTGCAGCAACTGGGACATTGAGGGGTGTGAGTTAATTTATTACGCACATACGCACAACGGAGCTGCAGAGAGAACATTTTTGAGCAATGCTTTTCTGTATGATTTTAAAATAGATTTAAACAAGGGCCAATTTCTTGAAAGATCGTACAAGCTTTCGAGAACCTTACTCCTCCCAGTGCTACCATTTTCAATTAGTTTGCGGAATTTAGGAAGAGTCGGACATCGCTTGAAGAGGAAGAAAGAAGCGGGCGGCCATCCACAGCAGTAACCGAAGAAAACATCAATGCTGTGGAGAAAATGGTGAGAGAAGATCTCCAGGACATTGAGGCAACCTTGAAGATTGGATTGGAAAGTGTTACAAAAATATTGTATGATTTCCTGAAGATCAGCAAGGTTTCATCCCACTGGATGCCCCACAACCTCACACAAGGCCAAAAGGATACCCGAGTGGAATAGTGTCAGAAAATGCTCCAGAGATTCGATAATGGTAGCTCTTGCCGTGTTTCTGAGATCATAACAGGTAATGAGATACGGATTTATCAATATTACCCAGAAAAAAGGTCTTTAGTGTGGGTTTTCCCTGATTACAATCTACCTGTGAAGGTCAAAAGGGCAAAAAATGTTGACAACAAAATGGTGGTGACTTTTTTTGACCCAACTGATCATGTGGATCATCCTCTAGAGAATCAAAGAACGGTCATTGCACAGTTGCTCTATGAAAAAGAGCGGGAAAAGCGACCAAGAACTGGATTGAGAGGCATCTTGTTGCATCATGACAATGCATCTGCCACACTACCCATGTGATGTCGGATTTTCTCCTGTTCAACATCCTCCCTACCTGGCACCCTGTTGCTTCTTCCTGTTCTCTACGCTTAAGAACCGACTGCGGAGGAAACGGTTTTCACCTGAAGATACTGTTGTAGGATACGAAGAGGAGCTTGACGCAGCAGATGAGAACGGGTGGCGCCAATGCTTTCACTCGTGGTTCAGAAGGATAGGAATATGTATAGAGTCTGAGGGAGAGTTCTTTGAGAAGATGAGATAGTAAGTTTTGAATTAAATATTTTGGGCGGGCCCGTATCTAAAACCTTTCTAAATGACCCTCGTACAGCTAGAGTTTCTTAACTTTTAGCCGCATCTAGGCAATGCTTTGGTGTCCTGCCTTGTTCCCTGTTTAGTACATAAGACTGTAATTAAAAATGGGTACATCACCACACGTTGCCATGCTTCCTAGATGTTGTATATGTTCACAATTTTGTTTCTGTATAAATTACAGTCTCTTTAACGCTGTACATATGCAGCAGCTCTGAGTTCGTCTACTTGAATATCTGCTACAATGTATGCGATGTCCATCAACTGTGTGTGTTTATTAACGAACACTATTTACTTCAGGCAGATTGCTAGGTTAACATTTGACGATCTTTGGAAAGAACTCAAATTGCACAACTAAATCTTGAAACTAAACCTCTGAAAGTCTATTGAAAAAGTGAGTTCACATTCATAATAACACTGAATAAGCCAGATATGATTCTGCATAGCTAATAACATTTCCTTCCAAAAAAAGAAATAAAAAAACACTTTTATTTACTTACCTTCTGTAATTCAACCACAACTATCAGAAACAAACAAACTTCTGTTATGGTGATGTTAAAATCCCAAAAGACAATGTCAGAATCTTTAAGATTGTGTGGAAAACGAATAATATTTCTTTCTTTTGAAAACCCCTATATTTTACCACATTTATGTTATACTTAATCGGAATAATTTGCATTACAAAATCTCAATATGGCGAATTATGATTCTGTTTCTTTCCTAGCTGCACTTTCACAGTGGAACTATGAGCATTTGTACAGCGAAATGTTAGAACACCTCTCTTCTTACATTTTTATTTTGAAATGTTCTTTGTACTCATGTGAAATTATTTCTGCATAAATTAACTAGAAGAGATGAACAAAGATGAAAATGAAAACTGACAATAACCTGTTTCTTAAAATAACGCATGAAAGAATCTAGGTGAGAAACTTTTTGGAAATTCATGAAGTGACTATTTACGATTTGTTTTATTGCTATTTTCGTTATTGCAACTAGTTTACTGTACTGACCTCTTTAAAAACACACGAACGTGAATCTCTTTTTTAGCTTGCTTGATTATATAAATTTCTTGCACCTATGAGCAAAAGAAAATATTTAATAAGCAAGATCCTTTAATAAAAGATCAATAATGACGTGGAGTTAAAAATTAGTTTTCCAATAAAAATCTTCCCAACTGAGCTGTTCCAAAAGATGTAAATGAACGCTGCGAAATACAATTTCCTTAGGAAAATTTCTCCTCGATGCAGAATATAACATACTGGGCGTAGTTTCTCGTTTTCCTAAACTGATACTAACTTCAGACGCCGATGATCACGAGATGTTAAAACGATGTCTAGGCAAATGGTTTAAATAACAAACTTTTGAATGTAACTTTACACCTAACTGGCTAAAACTGATAACTTCAAGTACGGAGTAATGCAAGTAGTGAGGATGATTACTGCAAAACCAATTTTTGTCTGTTGGACGAATGCTACTAGTATTCAATTAGACTGTGGAATGCTGAGCTCTATGATCAACGGTGAAAGCAGTTCTGCTTTGTCGGAATAATTTTCTTCGTGGCTTATGTAGTTTAAATGGCGGCTCTCCACTCTGGGTCTACACTGCATATTAGCGGACCGTTGCGATTCATTAATATTCATGGGGCGAACTGCAGTTAACATGGAAACAGCCTCCCACACATGATAACACTTGTCTCTGGTTCGCCTCTTTCTTGCTTTATCTTCTCTGCTCGTGGTGGCTATGTTTACATCGCATCTGATAATTATTCCTCTAACTATTACTGCTCCCAGATAAGAACTGGCTCTACGGTGCGTGCGTAATGTGGAAGGCTATTCTGTGGGGGTGAAATAGTGCCCCGTGACTTCCCAGCAAGAATTGCCCTGGAAAATAATTGGGGTAGTTTATTATGAGGATAGCAGATTTAGATGAAAGAGGCATTTCTCTAAATTATCATAAAATATACTGTAAGGCAATGAAACAATTCCTATATATTTTTTCAAAGATTTAACAAACATTATTTTATTTCAAATATAGAGCATTTAGAGTATTAATATTCCACGTTTTTATAGTTATTAAAATTAATCAAAATAATTCATTCGCTGAAAAAATGTTGCCTACCTATACATAGCCTTCACTTCGTTGGTTAATGAGATATTGGTTACACAGTTGGCAAATAACTGCACAAGGACGTTGCCACTTGCAGCAGAAAAGAATGTCGCAAAGTCGGAGTTGTTAATATGCGTATTTTTAACATTTATTTATATATCATAATTATTTACTAAAAGTGTGTTCATTATCATAAAAGTGCTCGGATTAACCAGCTAAATACAGTAATCTACGGATTTATTATTAATTTATTTATTAGTTATTAGTTATTATTAGTTTCAGAGAAATTAATAAATTAACTTACTGTTTGTAGAATACTGTACTTTACAGTATCCTTCTTTAAACATGATGTGTACATTTTTATGACTCTTTATGGAATGATGAGACTTCGTTGTTAATATAAGCAATGGACTAAGCATACAGCGAGTAAATTGTCACATCTCAAAAATGATAAAAACTTTCTCTTAAGTATGCACTTTGAACCTGAACCAAATATAATATGTAGTACATCTACAAGTTATTTAAATTATGAGCCGGCAGAGCGGGGAGAAGGCAATCGCCAAGGCCGAATAGTGTATGTGCGGGTAGCAGCTTAGAGTTAGTTTGAGGAAGGCTTTGTCAGCGAATGGTTGTCTATTCCTCTATATCATCATATGTAAATTATGTGTTAATTGTTCCTTGTTAATTATACCAATACATGAATAGTCTTCAAGACGAGCTTTATGTACGATACAAGGGTGATCTAAAAGTTCTCAGAGGTGTCGTGAATATGGACAATTTACTACGATAGTTGTTAAATATCACTCTTTATATAGCGCGTTGTAAAGTTTCAGACGCGTAAACGTAGTCACGTTCGTGACGATCATATAAACAAACTAGTGTCAACATTTTCTACAAAGTGGATTAAACTTAATTATGAGTTGTGATAAAATACTTCGTTTTGAAGGGTTTAACCCCTACAGAAATACAAAAGGTGTTAGATGCCACATTAAAGAATTCTTCCTCTTATTTTCGAGGTTTAAAAAGTGGGTGGTGAATTTAAACGTAGTCATACTTACATTCAAGATGATAAGTGCTCAGGGCGTCCGAAAACTGCTACGACCTACGAGATGACACAAATTCAAAATGCACTACTCAATTCAATGATCGCCGATTAAAAGTATGCAAGTTGGCTGACATTGCAAAGATCTCGATAGGCCTCCAGCACATTTTACACGGAAGTTTTGGCTATGAGAAAGTTTTCCATTCGAAAGATACCGCGTGTCTTAACAATGGACCAAAAACGCAATCGAATGAATATTTCGCAAGCGTGTTTAGATAGTTTAAACGCAATTCCAGTGAGTTTCGCCTATGTTTCATAACAGTAGATGAAACATGCATTCATCACTACACGTCAGAGATGGAGTAATCCAAACAGTAGGTGGCAACAAGTGAAAGTGCACCAAAGAAAACAAAAACGGTTCTATCTGCAGGAAAAGATATGGCTAAGGTTTCTGGGTTCTCATGGTGTGGTGCTCTTAGACTGCCTCTAGAAGGGCAGAATTATCACCGGTGAGCATTATGCTTAATTTATGGACCAACTGAGGATACTTATTCAGGATAAACGTCCACATCTTACGAAAAAGAAAGTTATCTTTCATTACGATATGCGCCTTCACATACGTCTGGGAGTGTTGCTACAAAACTGCATGACCGCCTCCACATCCTCCATATTTGTCGGATTTGGTTCCTAGCAATTACTTTTTGTTCCCAAATTTAAAGAAACGGTGCGTGGACTAAGATTCACATCAAATGATGAGATTGAAGCTGAGACAGACGTATTTTGTTCACAGTTATCAAATCTTACATTACTCAGGTTATTAAAAACTAGGAAAATCGTTGGACTAAATGTATTGATTTACAAGATGATTGTGTTGAGAAAAAAATCTCTTAAATATCGTGTTTCTTGATCAGGCGAGATCTTTTAGAACGTTCCTCGTACATATGTCACTGGCTCTTACAGAAAAGTGGTAATGCAATTCGCAAAAAAAAATATCCTGGAAATCGCGTTCTAGATAAAGAAACAGGATCTCTCAATAAAAAGAAACTTATTCGAACCGGGGTGTTGTTACTAAAGAAAAGTTAACATGAAATACAGGAAGTTCCTATGCAGTCGCCAATGTACTGCCGCTGAAGGACATCATTTTCAACTTGTCTTATAATATGTTTGCGCTTATTATTATCAGTTTTAATACAGCATAGTTTTATGCTTTCGGTAAAAACATAAATAATAACTTTAGGTGCGGCTGTTTTTATTTCCCCTTTTCCACTTGCGGCGTCTAAACTTCCCTTATAAACTGTGCTCAGGCGGCCCGCAACTCAAATAACCGTACTGTATCTTGAGATATTGGAGTATTATTCATTGTATGCTAAATGCAACCAAAATTAATTTCATTTCCAAAACCACCCAAGTGCATGGAAATATTTTACATTTCTAATTGGTGAATCTTAACATGTCAAACATTTTTATAAAATGTTTTAGAAATTGGCAATGGTAATTTTACCGTGCTTTTTTATATTGTGATTATAATAAAATAGCAGAATAGATTAAGAATACAGTATATTTTTAAGACTCTGTACATTAAGATATTGAGATGCTAATCACAAAAAGATCACTTTCTGCTTATAACTAAGATCTATGCAAATTTTTATATGAAAATGCAAAGACCCGAAGATAAGGCGTAAGCTGATTTGTTATATACTATCTGTATATTAATTATACAGTATATATTCTGTATAATTAATGTACATATATATATATATACATTGTCTTACGATTTGTTTCAGTATATCCTGTACAATATGGAACAAATTCAAGAAGTTCAGAAAGGCTGTGTTTATATTCCGGAGACAAACAATTTGACTGAGGATTTTCTGCAAGAGACAAACGCAACGCAGTTCATCTTCCTCAAACTAAAATGCCACAGACAGATAGGGGAAAAACTTCAGGGTCCCTATTGGAAGACTTGGCTAGTTGGTTATCGGCTGCCAATTCCAGTACAAGCGTGAAGACAAGCAGATCTGCCCCGTCAGGGGCAAAGTCAAATTCAAACCTTACTGACGCTCCAATTCCCTCTTGTAAACGAATCTAATACGAAAGAACAAGAACTCACTTCCGAACAGCAATCCCATTTTCAGAGGAAAAAAGGAAAGTATTTTAAATGGTGAAATTAAATGAAAAATTAAATTAAGTCAAACCTATCCAACCTAATATCAATTGATTTGTCAACTCTGTCATTAACTGCATCAGAATTTGGGTAGCAGCAGCAGTAGAAGTAGAAGTAGTAAAAGTAGAAGTAGTAGTAGTAGTAGTAGTAGTAGTAGTAGTAGTAGTAGTAGTAGTAGTAATAGTAGTAGTAGTAGTAGTAGTAGTAGTAGTAGTAGTAGTAGTAGTAGTAGTAGTAGTAGTAGTAGTAGTAGTAGTAGTAGTAGTAGTAGTAGTAGTAGTACCGCCACAGCTGGTCGAGGTCGTTAAGGCGCGGACTCGTGAGCTGGAGGTCTGGGGTTCGATTCAGGACCGTCCTTCCTGGCTGAGATTTTTCCCAGGTTTTCCTCAGTCCTCATAAATGGCAAATGCCGGGGAGGTACCCCAAACTTAAGCCTGGAACGCTACCTTCCTTAAAATACATTCTTTCCCAATTTACCATATCATTTCATATATCATCAGTGTCCATCGTATGGGCGTAAAATACTATTAAAAAGTGGTAGTAGAGGTGATACTTGAGAGAGTTTTTAAAACTCCCTCACTTCAGCCATAGGCTTTTTGTGCCACCCCCAAATCCCTTATAGTAATTCGAAGGTTCAAAGCCTAAGCCTAAGGAGATCATCCATATCAAAATAAGTTGATAGCTCCTCTCCAGAAGCTCACACTCAAGGGGTATATGCTTTGACGTCCAATGATGTTGGGTGCAAAGTCTACTAGTGGGCTCTCCCTAAAAGAGTCCCATTTTCTTAATCTCACCACTCGTCTTAACTTTTTCCTTCCCAGCCTCAGGTAGAATTGGTAACTAAGGCATTCGTAAGGAAAGGAATTTTTCAATGTATTAATATATCTTATCAGAACAGAGAAAACACAGAAAAAAACTTCAATGTTATAGATAGAAAAGCGATTAATTATATCAATAAAATAACATTTAGTTACAATACAGGACGCTTAGCATCAATGTGTTACATGCTTTCAAATCACTATATAATGGACAATGACCCGTGAGGATCGTACCGTATAACAATCATGCATTTTTCTCCGTGAGGTGTTTTTTAGAATAAAGCAATTTGACGTATGTTTATTGCCGGAGGAGCAATCATCTCGTAAGTACGCTGCAATTCAATGTAATCACACAAATATGGCTGCTGCTAGAATCGAATCCGTCTTTCGTTTGTGAGAAGCAAGCAGTTCAACCATATGACCATGGTACCACCGACCATGAATTCTTAGAATGGAAGAAAAAGTTTGTATCGCTGTTCAAAGACGTGTCATTTAGTCCACGTAACAGCTGGTCAAACAATCGTTCCAGAATTTGGATATGAAAGATGAATTACATTCTGTCGTGATTTGCTTCTATTTGTACCGACAATCAACATGCTCTTCATTTCAAAACAATTTTAAAAAGTACTATACAATAAAAAGCAAAGAAACTGCTCTTCTTTAGTTAAATATTTTGGATAAATCGAGTTTTAACTCACCCTTTACATTCATTTGCATGTGTAGCGAAGTATTAAAGGTAGAAATGGGGAATATTATTTTTCTTCAAAACACATTTTTTCAAAATGTTAAGTTATATTTTATTAATGGGCATTCCGATTTAAGCCATCAATATTATATATTATTTGAAAATTAAAATAACGCGAAAAAATGAAATATAATCGATCGCAGGATTTCAGAGAATAAGAAAATAACAAAAATTAAATAATACTTTTCGTGACTTTTTACCATTACTCCCTTAAAGAATACCAAAGCTTTCCTTATATTATTAACAAAGGTACAGAGTAGTGATGGGTAATCTGAATAATTCGATAGTCGGAAACTACCGTTATATTCGTTTTACGAAACTGTTTCCTCCAACAGACTTGCTTCCACTTAGAACCTATCGTATGCTCCTATTAGTTTCTATCGAATGTTACCGAAACGATGTTTTCTTTGTATGTGGCTATAGTAGCGCTACCTGGTCGTGGAAATATAACTGAATTTGTAACCAGCAGCTATGTACTGCGTGCAATAGAGAGGGGGGAACGAACTTACGTCATGGTAGATAGGGGCAGTTTTAATTTTAATTCTGTAAGCTAATAACGTTTATATTTATCATCCCTCATAGCCCCTAGATTATTATCGACATTTCCAGCTTTTTCTCTTAAGAGCAAAGAATTAAATTGAGGCGCCCTGCACTTTTGTAACTAGAAAGTTACTGCTTGCGCGATTTAAATGATTTTTCTTCTATTATTTAATGATGTTCAGCCAACTCTACTCTACTAGGAGACCTTTATATTGTAGAGATGAGATAGGTTCATATCCTCATAATTAATCTAGTATTTTTTTCTTGGTGAATTATTTACGAATTAATTAATTTATTTATTTAACTATTGAAGTGAGCAAAGCTGTACAAGATGAAAGGATTGTCTTATGTTACTGAACAAAATTTGACAATTTTTACAAAATTACAGCATATGGAAATATAAAATATGTCATATCTATTTCAATAAAAATAAATAAGTGTCATCATTAGTTTACAAGGTGTAGGCCTAAGCTCTATTCAGAGTCATAACGGACCATATGAACCAATGAAATATAACAACAGCATAAAACTCAAAGTAATAAAAAATTGTCAGTAAAACAAAATAATTTAAATATATGATCTTGGCAAAAATGTTGTTTCAGATAAATCTTAAGGACGGAAAACTTCGCAAATGTATATATTTATGTTAAACTAACCTATGATCTGTTAATAAAAGTGCTTAAAGTACTCTTAAAATTGCGGAGCATACTGATGAATGCTTAATTACTTATTTTATCTTGCATTAATGTGCCCATATCTTTATTAAAGTAAATTTAAAACATTTAAAATAATAATGACTGTATAAATGAAAACTGCAGTACTCAATTATATTTGCAAATGTTAAAAAATATACAAATTCACGATAATAATTAATGTGAATTAATTAATAATTGTGATATTAAGAACTAAACCTTTCTCCAAGTACTGTTCTGCATAGTTGGTATAGATTCAAAAATAAAAGTGCGTTAAGTTCCTAAATAAATTACATGAATTAGCTGGAACTTATATCAAGAGTGAGCTAAATTTATTCTAACCCAAATATTATCAATTATTTTAAAAATTTTAAAAACAATATAAATCGAATCATTTTAAATGAAACTTGCTTAATTTAATTAACACTAGTACCTTAACTTGTTAAAGAGGGCATTAGTAATTTGGCAAAATGCAATGCAATTAATTGCAGTATTCTTATTCTTGTATTGCTATTTTGTGTGATAGAATGTCTATAAAGTACATTTTGATCCCACCACAGAATCCGGCCAGATGTTAACATTCTAATGGTTTATAATAAATGTTAGGCAAGTTATATTTGTATCTCGGCATATGTAGGTCATATTTGCTAATAACACAAGCATCTTGCATATTACAACAAAGCATTTTATATATATAATAAAACTATATTTACAATATATTCGGTTTTATTCCTTCACCATAATATTCGAATTGCCCATCACTAGTATAGAGCACAAAATTAAGCAGTTGATATACATTTTGAGTTTTATGTAAATAGAAAAGGATTTTCTACTGTACTTGGCTACTGTCCAAGAAGCATAACATATTACCCTACTCCTTAAAAAATCTTGCATTTTTCCATTATCGATAAATATATCTTTCGAAAACTGGGCAAATTTCAATATGAAATAGATTATATAAAGAAGTTTTCGCTCTTGTTAAGGTTTCCAGGTTCCTTGACGATATGAACAAACGAGGATGAAAACGAGTTTCTTCTGATCTTTTTGAATGCGAGTGAAAGAAAGACAGAGAAAAGAAGAAGAAATCAATCAATGCACTTCGATATTCAATGTATCCCCCATTCCAAACACACACACATACACAGATTTGTTTTCTTTCTATTCCGATGTCCACCGCATGTGGAATTTAATCTGACCCGTCAGTGACCCGACTGCAGTGCAATCTGCTATAAAATTCCTTCGAAAGAAACTAACCTCGAAGTCCGATGAGCTTCCATCTATAGTTTTACGAGGTTGTTTCCTGTGACTTAGGAGCACTCAAAAAATATAACGCTTATCAAATATATCTTGACAGGTTTCATAAATCTTGGTATTATCCGCTTTTTATTCGTTCCATCGCGATGCTTTGTAGTGGGCTTTTAGGGAGCTATTGCTTCAGAGGAAACCATCCCTCAAGCTGACTGGATGCATTTTTCGTGTGCTATATTTATTTATTTTTTTTCTTTCCCACCATCACGATTTATTTTCGTTGCTTCCCGAGATTTCTACCTAGGCTTCCTTTTTATTTCACTTTGCGAGAGCTGGTAGCGTGTATTGATTCACGGCGAAGTCCCGGCGTCAATGTGACATACATTATGCACACGACACGAGGAGCAAGCTGGGAAGGAAGGGATTCACACTTTCGCCTAAGTGGCAAACCTCGCACGGGACAGGGATCACATGCAACTTGCAAAGCTACTTCCTTCCTTCATAACACAAGCACGTGCTTTGTGTCCTAACGTCGCTGAAGAATTTACCTCTTTTCTTTTGTGAATCAATAACTTGGTATTTTGCCCTAAAGTTGCTATTAATTATTCCAAACAATCACATTATATAAAATATGACTACATTCCCAATTATTTTACTTAATATTGTCACGATGCAACACTAAGCTGATAATGAACAAGAGGGCAAATAAAATAATAAAGATGACAACTTTTTGCATCAAGGATTCAGCAGATGGTGTCCTTTTGAATAAGTTATATTCTTTTTCAAACATATTTTTCTCAGAAGCATTATTACTGTCCATTTAAATTCTCTTTCTAATAATTTTTATTTCTTCTGATTTTTAAAATCTGTTAAAATATTTCAGTTCTTGCCTAATTTAACTTTATTTTAAATCTATAATATTTAACCTGCTATTCTTATTAAAACTTCGCTTCAGAAGTTTATATCAACTGTTTGAATACAATACATTAGGCTCGTTATTGCTTTATATATGTATTAAAATCATTTTTATAATATATCATTTCAAATTTCTTAAAATATTGTCTCTGATCTACTAATCGCGGTTTGATATTTATGATGTAGTATCACAAATCCTCTAGAGTTAACTTTTGTATTTTTGCTGTTCAATACGCAAGTTAAAATTGGCATTTGGACATTTGGACAGTTCTGTAACTACTATACCTTCTTAGAAGTAGGGGACAGAATTGTGGTTCGTAACTATGAACACACTATTAGGAATATAGAATAGCCAACATTTTGGTTTGATTAATTTATGGACGCTCTTTAACAGGTCATCAGCGTTCCCGTGAAACGGCCGACAAATTTTGCTCAGAGGCCTCTTTTTTTCAGGCTTGAGGTTCTTTTTCGTGCCGTAAATGTACGACACGGGACCCACGGCTTTACTTCCCTTCCGAAAGAAGCCATACTTAGGATTTTTACGCCCGAAAAAATCCATCGAACCTGGCCGGGTTTGAACCCGCGACTTTAGGTTTAGAAGGCAAGTATGGTTACCACTACACCACCAGGACCGACATATATATAGCCAACATGAAAATGGACAGCTGAAAGGAACTGAGAGTGTTATTTTGGTATTTTTATTAATATAAAAAGTAACACAAATTTGGAACAAACGAACAGATTGAAAAGCAGCACTACATAGTAAGTAGTAAGGTTGATGCAGAAACTGACAGTTCTGGTTGATGCAATCCTCCAGCTTCCCAGGACCTACGACAGAATTCTTTGTTGATGTCGATCTCATGCATTTACTGTTTCATACTCTCCTGAGAATGTGTCTTCACAGAGAATACTCGTATATTCTTCTTGACGGCCCCTGAGAAGTAGTTCCTATGCCTAAGAACAAGTAATCTGAGAAATCCCAATTTTGGGAAACTCTTGGTCAAGTAGTTATCTAACGCATTTTGCGTATTGTGCTGGCGCGCCATCCTGTTAAAAGGACATCTGCAGTAACGGTACCAACAAAAGCTGGCCAACTGTCTCATTGTCAGTAGACACAATTCTGATGATCGGATTAACTAAAAGTAAGTGCCGTTTGATAAAATATTTGATATTACACATAAAGACAGATTCCAGGGCCTTTTCTTTCTTTGTTGAGCAATAGTTCACTAAATAGAAATTGACAGTCATATTTATCTTCGTACTAAGGGGTCTACCAACATCTAAAGCTAACTTCTCGAAAAAACAGTCTGATGTGATGCTTTCTTTGGAAATTGTTTTGAACTCTAATGGAAAGCTTCATCGATCTAGAATATAATTATTCTAGATAGCTACATTTCCTGGTCGACCATTTGCACATTGCCTGTTTCCTGAATTTTGTCATGGGGTTTAGAAATGGCCTCTCTCTTGTGTGCATGTGTGCTAAATGCTTTCTTTCACTTCTTCCGAACAGCTTCAGCAATCTCATACTTCTAGTATTTCTTTAGATTCCACTTCCTTAATAAATATAAGGTTTTGGCATTAATAAAGTACAATAATCTAAAACATACTGGTCATAAAGCAGTGTATTACATGTGAACTTGTTCATAAAGCCTTTAAAGATATACACTTTATACTAAATATTACAAAAGTAGAAATTTTATTCTACATTTTACTAAAATCATGTTTGTACATTGGTGGTTACAGAGCTAAGGACCAATAAACTGAAGTGTTGTTGTTTTTATACGCACAAGGTATATAAATATTTTCGATAATCCGTAACCTGGTGCAGCTATTTATGCAGTTACTATAGCAACTATACTTGACTATGTCCTCTCTTTATGTTAAAACTCAATTATTATTCATTAAATCATTTTAATGCGATAATCAGGTGCAGCAAATGGCAACTTATGTAACCAGACTGGGCCTTGGTTATAAAACTTGCCCGCCCACGCAGTGTTTTACGGCTCCAATGTGCTGCAGCAGGTGGTGCCCATATATCAGTCCCACTTCCTAAAATATGTATACATTCTTACTTTATAGAATATATTGAAACTGCTGTGATATTGCAATGGGAAAGCATTTATGATTGACATGATTTAGTTCGACAATCGTAATGTTTTTCTTTACATCCCAAACTCTCCAACTGTAAATTTGGGACTGATTTTGTTGGGGAACGTTAAAGATTTGCAGTTTTCCGCTAGATTTTCCTATCCTAAAACTGCACGTTTTTGCTCGTTTTTTTTACTTTTGGTTTGAACCAACAGACTCATATTTGTGCACACGTCGTGAATTGCAGATAAATTATAAGTATATGACGAGCTGATTCATATTTAAAATACCGTTATCTTGCCAATGGATGTATACAGCCGCGAGACCGACTGGACCCAGGTTCAATTAAAAGAGGGGAAATGTGCAGTTGAAACAGGGGCGCGGCCAGCTGCCGCAGTCCAGTAGCAGAGACCAGAACCGCGTCAGCGGACAAGTTTTATAACTAAATCCCTGCATTATCCAATCAAGATTTTCCCTTTCTAAAAGTTCTTTCTCTTTTTAAAAATGTTCTTATCTTATACATTCTAAGGATGGGGGTTTTGAGATTGTAACGCATATATATTACATAATATACATTTCAACCCTGTCTTAAAACGGAGTGTCGATCCTGGTCATGTAGTGGTAACCATAATTGACTTCTAAACCCAAGGTCGCGAGTTCGATGGATTTTTTCGGGAGTAAAAAGCCTAATATGGCTTCTTTCGGAAGGAAAGTAAAGCCGTGGGTCCCGTGTCGTGCATTTACAGCAGGATAAAGAACCTCAAGCGTGAAAGAAGAGGCCTTTGAGTAAATTTGTCGGTCGTTTCACGCCCGGAATTGAATGGGACGCTGACGACCTGAGCTGTTATAGAGAGTCCATAAATAAATCAAATCAACAACAAAACGGAGTAACATAAGCTAACTGTTCAGAAACAATTATAATCCGAAACTAATATATGATCATTGTGACCTTTGAAAAACAACTGAATTCGCATTTAATTCACGTTGCTAGAGCATTTAAACTTCATCCACATTTTTACCTCGCGAGAATGGTTATATGCACCAATGAAGAATAAATAGCTATAATTCAATTTTCCACAGTAAAGGGACAAACCCAATTGAAATTTATATGCAAGCACAATATTGTTCTGTCTGCATATCTCATATACGGGTTTACGAGTGGTGTAAAGAAGATATTGGTGGCAAGAATGTAAAACTGGCTCAGCTTCCAGCCGCAGAATTTTGATTTCTGAGGAAGAGATACTACTACAAGATTAGAACATGTGTACATGTGTTTAATCTCATCTATCGCTGTGGCAAAAAGTTCCATATACGTTAATTAGTTCCTCAAAAACTAAAGCAGAACATGCATACCATTTTTGCGTATCTGAGCTGTAATCCAAAATCAATACTTAGTATCTGCTTGTTCACAACAGTTAATGTAATACATTCGCTCTATTCAAGTTGCTTTAATTTAAAATTCGATTTAAATGACGAGCACAATCGATATTTCTCAGAAAAATGAAGAAAACGTGCAGATAGTATGAAGTAGTTTATTTCCTATAACAAGAAAACTTTATTTTAATAAAATATTAATTAAAATTTATATTAAAAGTCACATCTTCATGATTTAGTCACAGAACATACAGTGATTTATTTATAACGCTGTTCACTCACGCGATGTTTTATGTCTGAGCTACTCCGTCCTTGAACGACGCTTCTAAAATTATCCCTGCCGGTCTTACGACAGTATACATCCGCTCCCAAAGCTGGTTAAACTGTCTCTAGTGTAACGCTTTTTTTTCCCCTACAAACGTAATTTTCAGGGGAGGTGGTATCCCCTATCTTCGGAATGTTAATTTTATTATTTTAGGAACATATTGCACAAGAACCATTAGTGCTAGGTTTGTGAAATTTGGTACATACATTAGTAAATACGTTTTGTCTCTACTGACTATTGCATTAATATACATAAATGTATTATATGTATTATGAATTACATACATTTTATACGTTTTTTGAGGATTTAATTTAACAACTACCACAAATATTGAGTTAGAACTGTAAAAAAAGTAAGTAGATTAAATACACCTTTTGCTGTAACCCATTAAAATTTTAAGTTCCTACCATAAAACAGTGAGTTATAAATACCTTTATTGCTTAAAAACAAGTTTGTGAAAAATTCAAATAAAAAAAAGCACAAGATTGCCATTTGCATCATAGAAGTTGCGTTTTGCAAAATTGTCCAAAGCAATCGACAGTATATTAAAATGTATCATATAATTACCAAATGTTGCTCTATCTTCTGGGTCACTTATTTCCAAACTATCATTGTATACACTAGAATTAGAAAACACTTTCTTCTAGAGATGCTTTCATCAGTTGATTCACCATATGACTTACCTATAACTATTGTGAATGTTTACATTTTGTACAGTAATATTATTACTAATAGATATAAGGACATTATTTACAAGATTTGTTTAACCTCTTCCAGGACTTCCCTTACGCTTTTGAATAAAGATTTATCTTTCGGCATTTTGCAGGTTTTACGAGCTGGTTTCAAAACTATTAGGAAACAACCGAAAGGTGCAAACAGTTTAAAATCTGCAAGCATCCGTCAGTGTGGGCAATGCATTAATATGCCTACCATAGAAAAAAATTACCTAAGTCTGGGAATTTCAAAATACAACTGAAATATTTTGAAATAAGGAACTATAGCGCAAAAAAGGGGAGTGTCACCATTTGACACACGACTTTTAAATGCCATTTAAACATTCTTTAGGGCCGTTTTGACATAAATGGTGACTGATATATTATGAAGTAAACTATTAACAATGGAAATATACAAAAAAATCATAATTTTTATCATATTCACTGCACCAAATTCCCTTAAATACAAATCTGCTGATCTTGTAGAAAGAAATGATTCAGAACTTTCCTTCTGAAATGCCCCTTCTAGAATTACAATTCTGCACACAAACTTTTTTTTATTTGGTTTATTTACAGACGCTCTTTAACATTTCGGGTCATCAGCGTCGCATTCAATTCAGGGCGTGAAACGACCGATAAATTTTGCTCAGGTGTCTTCTTTCAGGCTTGTTTCAGGTTCTTTTACATGCAGTAAATCTACGACACGGGACTCTCGGCTTTACTTCCCTTCCGAAGGAAGCCATAATTAACCCGAAAAAAAAAAAATCCATCGGTCCTGGCCGAGATTGAACCTGCGATCTTGGGTCTAGGAGCACATAAACTTTAAACTACATAGTAGTTCAATGCAAAACAAAACGACACTATCAGTGAGCCAAACCAAGTTTATTAAGTTTATTTATAAAAGTTTAAGTTTATTTATAAAAGTTTAAGTTTATTTATAAAAATGTTTTATGAAATTAAGAAATAAACAGCACACTGTTACTAATATCTTACCTAATATTCTATGTGTATAGGCATATAGAAATCAAATAATAGTTTTCAAAAAGTTACAACATACTCGGTTTTAACTTTTGATTGCATATGCAATCTGTGGACAGTAGATAAGATCTTTCTATTCAAACAAGGGAGTATTCATTTTCAAATGAAATATTCAGAACAAATACGGCATATCAACCAAACGTGCATGCATTACGGTTTTATTTCCTTAGAACACATCTAAAGGGTGTTTAATTATGAAATTATATAACAAAGAACGTTTTTCTCAACCACGGCGTATGCTTGAAAATTACCCTATGGATGAATGGTAGAGCAAACGATAAATCAAGCGAATGTTCCCCAGATCTTGTGTTGCAATAATGCCAACTGAACGGTGGACAAACTGTGTGATCGATGTATCCAACGAAACTAAGGTATACATAGCGAGGAGCAGGTGAAACTAGCCACAAGGTACATGTCCTGCGGGGAGAGCGGGCGGCCGGTGGTTGGGTTGGTACAGATTATTCATGCGCGAGACGAAAATGTGTGTATGTGCGCTGAGCAGGTATGGCCGGCTCGGCCTGGGCTGTCCTATGAGGGAAGAGTCGGTAGCCGCCCCTAATTTAATTAAACGTGTAACTTGCAACGGACCAATGTACGATATACATACATGTATATGCTCTGGCACATGTGTGTGTGCGTCGGCTGTTCAGAGGGTCCAAAACCCTTGCGCCGGATGTTTAACTGATATACATGCAACTCCCAATATGCGCCCCAGGCTTAATGTGCGAAGGTCGCATACATCACGGACGGTAGAGAACTCGAAGAACATTGGCAGTATCGCGCCAGTGTAGCAATTAAATGAGGCTAACGCTTGTCCCATAGGACCTTGTATCCCAGTAACACTTGTCGTAGACCTTTGCTGCATATCACATAGGAAAAATGAAACCAAGCGCAATATTAGTTTATCATATGTTTACAACGTTGATCTGCTACTGAACTAGTGAACATATCACTTTATGCAAAAGTCCGTCACGCTAGAGCTGCGTAAACTAAGAAAATTCCTCACCTAGAACAATAACTTAAAAAAAAAAAAAAACAATAAAATCCAAATTATGGTACTACTTAGGGGAACAAAATTACAATTCTTGCAATCTATAAGTATCACAAAAGAGAAACCACAACGTTTAGAACTATTATTATTATTATTATTATTATTATTATTATTATTATTATTATTATTGAGATTAAATTACAAAATTTAATTGTATACTATTAATTAAATGAAATACATGACCACTGTCAAACAAAGACACACTGTATGGGTAATTTTTAACTTTTTTAAATGTAACCATATTTATATTTTTGTGAATAGTGTTTAACACCCGTTCTTACTACTGAGGCACCACAGGCGGTAGACACTGATGATACATAAGATAAAATGATATATTGAGAAAGCATTTTTTTTAAAGAAAGGAAACGTTACAGGTATAAGGTATTTGACATTTATGAGGACTAAGGAAAACCTGGAAAAAACCTGTCAGGGAGGACGGTCCTGGAGGGATTCGAACCCCATACCTACTGCTCGCGCCTTAATGACCTCGGTCACCCCTGGCGATACCATATTTATATGAACTCTTGATACCACCTTTGCGTTCATTAAATAGGAGTAACAGAAAGTTTGAGTTATATTGTGTATATAAGATGTCCATATGTTTAAAAAAAAAAAACATTTACAAGGTACTAAGCAAATATACACCATTAACAATAAACAATCGAAAGCTCCATCTATTTTCATTGGCTGTGAAATTTAAATTATTTATTTATTATTATTATTATTATTATTATTATTATTATTATTACTATAGTAAAAACATGTAATGGGAACGTTTTATAAAGGCTATTACAGGGAGCTCTTACAGACAAATGTAATTCTCAAACAAACATTAGATTAGCATTTCACGTTTGCCATCTTCGCGACGATGCTTCTGTTACGTATAAACATTGGCTTCGTTATAAATACAGTTTATATGCTCAATTAATTTGTCCTATTTCAAAAAACAGAGAAAATTAAACGCAAGAGCAGTTTTTAAATTTCGATTTTCAAGTACACCCCTATTTGTAATAACCCAGTTTCCCCAAAGTTTTAGAAACTATATTATTTAAATGGTACATACCAAATTTTATTGTGAAGAAACAAATATTGGTGCCGCTAGAGCGGTTTTTAAATTTTGGATATCAGCTAAACCTCCCACTCCTAACGGAACGATTTCCCTGACTTTCATGAACTTATTTTCTTATTTTATTTAAATATTGATGCCGCTAGAGTACTTTTTAAATGTTTACATTTTTGGTTTCAGGTAAGCATGAGCTCGCACGCTGAAATTAGGGGGCGGGATAATAATTAGCCTTCCCACAAGGGGCGGTGTTAAGTAAAATATTTTTTCACGGCAGCACTAAAAATATGCAATATTTTTCAGTTATCGTTGAAAGGCAACTCATTTCCTCTATGTTTTTTAAATAAACGATGCTATACTTGAATCTTTACTGCTCTTGATTTGCAAAAGAGCAATAAAACCTGTGTGGGATTGAATTTATTTTACACTTAGGCCTCATTTTATTCACCAATCCGTATATTTTTAAGAATAAACCCTCTTTCAAGATTCATTATTATTTAATGTTACATCTCCAAGTTTCGAAACAGATTTCAATTTTAATAAACTACAAATATATTACTCACCACTGCTGACAAATTTGGAGTTGAACCTCTCCATTGTGGCCTTACCTGTAACAAAAGAGAAGAGTATGGAGTTAAGATTCTCTAAGTAGCCTATGCATAAGGAATAATTCACATTTTATACATATGGCTTTGTGTAGTTTTCTTAATGCCAAAACCAATGCGTAGATTGTTCTCGCAGCTAGTGCTTAAAACAATGAGACATAACTTCTTTGCCCCTCTTCATTTTCTCCCCCTACTGAAAGCACTTTAATCCCGTACAATTCAGATCAAAAAGTATTTTCAGAAGATAACAACTTTGCAGGGACGACGGGAAGCTGCCTAAACTGGCAAGGTCAGTAGCGTAAAGCAGAGAAAGAAATGGAGGCAATTCAAACAAATAACATTTCCTTCCCCATGTAGTATATGCCATGTTGCCAAAGCGATTTCAGCAATTTCGTTTACTGAAGTACATTTTACTGTATACTTTTGAAATGAGATAAACAAAAACATAATCTACAAGAATATTTCGTAAGTAAGAGAGAAATATAAGGGCAGAAAATGGAAGAAATACGGAAGCAGAATTGTTGCGAGTAAATAAAATTTTCATTAAACGACGTCACAAATGTTGTACTGAAACGGACAGTTCTTGTAACTAATCTCGTAACACAGGTTAGTACATATTAGGAAATAAAACTAATAATGTGTGTATGGTAATATTGATTAAAGTTATGTGAGGAGAAATGCAAGAGAAAGTTGCACATCGACGGAGCTGGCGACTGGATTGGCCTTCTAAAACTTAGGACAAAAATAACTCTCTGTACATTCTTTGACAGGACTTCATTTTGAAGCTGCCACACTGGTTCACAAGCAGACGGTAGGTAACTCGCGTTTGCAGTAAAGGACGTGACTGAATAAACATCTAGGTATCTATTTTGATGAAAATTAAATTTTAAAAAACATGTAGAAATTAAAAGAACTAGAACAGAAAAAGTTAAGTTTATTTAGGCAATATTGAATAGAGAAGGAATAAAAATCTATCACAAAATCATCTTTGCGGCTATATTAAATTGCGGAGGAGTTTAGGGGGAAAGGCACAGGATATATACCTTAGACGCACTTTAAGAAGCTCCCAAAGAAAAGTTTATTAAGATGTATAGGGACATTTTCCACATCTCCTACAATGGAACTATTAGTAATCTTGCTGAATTGATTATTTAATCCACTTAAGAGCAGTTCCTTATTGGACTAAACAAATAATTAACAAATAATGGACATCGTTGGCAAAATATGTAGAAATAAAAAAGAAATCAATTAATCTTTATTAAAAATATGACAACAAACACAGGATGAAATAAAGGAAGATAGAAGAGTGAATGAAATCTTTCCATCCATATAGCAAAGATTATAAATCAAATATATGCACCCCAGTGAAGGATCAGTACATTATGTAAGAGGATAGGGCCCAATGGCTCATATTTGCAAACATTTAAATGACAAGCAGACGATACATGAAAGGTTTGTAAAGTGATACTGATACACCGGAACGTGTTTCATTCTTGTCATTGAATTATAGCTGGGGAAAGATGGCTACTTGCAGGGAAATACATTTGGAGCATTAGGAGAGCTCAAGAGGATATTATTGAACGATTCAATAAATAAAATATGTGTAAACTGACAGAATAAAAAATAAAAATCAGATAAGAGAGAAACTTCAACTGTCAGAAATTGTATACTGCCTTAGAAGATCCCAGAGAATCAGAGAAAGGCAAGAAAAATATATACAAGAAGAGTCAGTTCAAAAACAACAAGATGAAGATAATGCCCAATTTGAATCAGAAGAAGGGGCAGAATTAACAGAAGAAGAGAATAATGGTGGTCTTTGGGGAGAACGAAACCAGCTGAGAGAAGTAGAAGTAAACCGAAAACAAGGACAGGAAAATATATGGAAAAAAAAAAAAAAATTGAAGAGAAAGAAAGGAAAAGCACAGAAAAAACAAGTACCAACGACCAATTATGAATGCACAGATAAAAGATAAAACATAGAAGAAGATGAAGGAAGCAGAGAAGAGAAGGAAACTGCACACAGCATGGGTATAGGTGCTGCTTGAGACCGGCAGCAATCTCATTGATGTCCAGGTCCTGTTGCCTGGAATTCCGGTGGGGAGTAGCCCGGATGCCGAGTGAAGGCAGAAATGAAGATTTTAGATTGTAAATTGATAAAAATTAACTGTAAATATAATTAACTATTAAGGGAAAGATATATAAAACCACATTGATTGAAATATAAGGAACGTAAAAATTTATTGCTAATGCATACCAATAGCAATTGTAGGTTTAATTATAAGTTATAATTAAAATAGTTTTTGTGCTGTTTCCAGTACTTTTTAAGTTTTAAATGTGTTTAGTTATAGTATTAGTACTGTAGTTTTAAAAGTTGTAAAATATAAATTGTATTGATACATGTAAAAGAGGAATAAATAAAAAGAAATAAATATAGGAAAGAACACAATAATCACTGGAAAAAAAAAAGTTCCACAGATCAGAATTGCATGTCAGTCATAATATGTGTAGCGAGAAGATGTATGTACAATGAGTAATTTGTGTTAGGGGACGCCTAAGCATGGCTATTTATTGGAAAAATGCATGCCGTAACCGACAAAGGAGCAAGAGAGTCGATGCGAGTGTTATTGGTATTTATATCTTTTACTTAAAATTATACTGTATTTATAACTGCAATTATAAGCACTAGCCTGTATTATAAGAGATGCTGAAAATGATACCCCTCAGCGGCAATACATTGCCAACATCTACATAGAAAAACCTGTATTTTGTATAACTTATAAGAACACAGCAGTTTGGAACAAGTTTGAGATCCTGTTTCTCCTAACAAGTTGGCAAATTCTTCTATGATTGCCATAATCATTTCTTGCAAATCGCCTTCCACTTCCCTGCAAGAAACCGTTTTCATATATATATCATATTTAAAATCCCGTTTTTCAAGCCTATTTTTAAAACTATCGAAGAGCTATTATCACCAAATGAAAGCATTGCGTAGCACACAAGCACAGTCAATCGCTTCTGATAAAGCCTACCTCAATAACTACAAACTGCTAACATCGCATGCATTATAAGATCTTGATTGTCTTCTTCTTGTTCTTCTTCTTCTTGTACGCAGCTCTGTCGGCCCGAAACTCAAATAATCTTACTATTGGTTGATCTGCTTATATAAGAGAGGGCTTTGGGAGAATTAGGGATAAAGTTTTGTTACCTATGACATTTTGAACTCAAAAATGGCAAGACATTAATATGTTCTTAATAAGGAATTATATTTTTATTCTTTTATAAACATAATTAGTTCTGCTTTTATTCACAAATAAACTGCTGTATTATATATTATATAAAATATATAGTTATTAATTATTAAGATTTCAAATTATATTTTGTATGAGAGTACAAACTCTATACGCACACAACAGTAGCTTGAATGTTTATTCTACATATAATGAAGGGGAGATGCTCAATACATGCTAAACTATTGTTTGATGCGACTTGACGCGGGCTTCAGTATTCTTAGATATTTTTAATATAGAAGAATAATCGGCGAAATTTTTTATCAAATTTATGAATTCAAAGTGTTAGGGGCTAGTGTATGCCAATAAATACGCGAAATAAATGGAAAAAAATACTGATATTTACGACAAGAGGGTTTGTTTTTTTTGTTTGTTTTTGTTTTTTTGTTTTTTGATTCTCATTGAATTTCATCATATACGAAATACAAATTATAATTGTTACATAGTGATGAATTATTTACCAACTGTCTTCACAGTATTAGGAGATATCACAAACAATACCACAACAGTTAAATAGATGACGGTGTTAGACAACATTGTCCTTGTCATTTGTATTACTGATTATGAATCATGAATAATTTTTACCATATGGGCCAGGATTTAGAAAAATCTAAAAATAATGCAAAAATGGTCCGTATAGGTTAATAGAAACAAAGCTAAAATATTTAAATAACAGTACTCCAATTTGCTTTCTCAACAACTCTAAGCTACCTCAATCAATTCACCCTGAAGGTGGCATATTTTCGGGCAAAGGTTCCCCTTTTTGTCTATCTGTGGAGTAAAGGCTATTTTCCATACATTATTGTTACACACTAATACAAATTTTCATGTAAAATGCAAATTGGTATTCGGTATACCATCAACGTGTCATAAATAATATCTTCTCTAGAGAATAAATGGCAAAAGCAATTTGTTTTTCTGATAAATTGGTCTGGCGCGTTCCTGAAAAAGTGCATATAAATTTATTGGCATATCGAGTGCGGCCAAGATTTATAATTTTTGTTAACTTTTAATAGAGAGCGGTCTCAATGTTCTATCTCATGGTTGCAGTAACTCATTACTTACATGTCATATGAAATATGTGAAAGTTTCAAGTGCACAAGTTATCTCTGTCAAATTTTGTGGAACATGACGACAATATCAATAAAGATCATTATGTCTATTTGTATTGTGCTTCATCAACCGATATGGTTTTTCAACAATATCTTACCGGAAACTTAATCTTCGATTTAGTCTAGACTTACAACTCTGTAAAAGTATTTTCTTTTCTGAGAAAATTGATTACCCACTGCCTATTTAAGTATTTTATTCTGTGCTATCTACAAAGTGCAGAATTCAGAAGAATGTTTATCCTTTAACTAGCTTCAGAATTCCAGCCGTTGGTACGTTACCATGTTGCTCCCGAACGTGATCTCCGAGAATGAATGGCGAGGTTTCATGAGGTCTGTGAAGTATGTATTATGTGTAATGGATTGAAAATTATTGTAGTTATTGCAGTAACTGCAGCATATTTAGTTGATGTGCTTTTATTTTCTATTATTGTTACGTTATCATATTAGCTGTTGTTGTTAAACTATAATTTTCTTGATATATGCCGAAAGAGGTGGAATGAAAAATAAAACAATGCCCACCATACTCACTGTACAAGAAAAAACTGCAAATCAGTGATTTAGTACAACGTCGATTCGGACAAGAGCACAACGTGAAAACATCAGACGATGGTGCAGACGGCTCCAGAAATGTATACAAAGGAAAAACTACAGGGAGTTCAAAATTTCTAGTCATCTGTGCATGACGTCGTGCTGAAGAGATTGAAGTTGCATTACTAGGCAATCAAACTACGGGAAAAGTGCATATGGTTAAATGTTAACTTGCTGCAAAGACTTGATTACTCAGGATTTCCAGAAAATTTCCTCTATTAAGATGAGGTCACATTTCAATTGAGCGACTGTGAAAATCCACGTGTGACACGCGAACATATTCGAGTAATCAACGAGGTCAACGTTTGGTGCGGCCTAATGTACAAAAAATGTTGGGTCTATTCTTTTTTCTTGAAGACATCAACTCCATTCCTTACATGGGATACTACAGAGGGTTCTTTCTTCCCAAATCAAACAAATGCAAATGGACGACGCTGCAGATCATCTTTCAACAAGATGGAACGCCGCAAATCGTTTGCGAGAAGAGTTGAATACAATGAACCTATCCCATGGTCTACAAGAATTTCTGATCTTACTCCATTAGATTTCTTCTTGTGAGATTATGTCAAGAATGAGGTTTACAGAGAAAGAATTTGGAAACTTGATACCTCCAGCAAACAATCAGAGAAACAATTGCAACCGTTGCTCTTGACGTTCTTGTGAGACTTTGGACGAACTGAGTATTATTTTCCGTAGTAGCTAACAGAGATTGTCTAAATCCAGAGTCTTTTCATTTGAAAGAAGCTTCTGACCAAAAAGGATGTTTCGGGCTAATCCTAAACCTTAATTGTAATCTTTTCACAAGATCTATGAAATCTTTGATAAGAAAAATACGGTTTACAATGAACATAGGTGTTAACGAATGGACCTGGCTAAAGTAGTTGTACATATCTGAACCAGCATGTCGTACTCTAACTTACTAAAAAATATAGGTTATCTAATTAAATGGACCAACTTAGCGTAGAAATTATTTAGTACACAGCAACTTCAGAGATATTATCGGATAGGAAAATTCTACAAGTTTACTTATAAGTACATTATAAATATTTACAATGTTCAGTACGACAAGCGACATATCTGGCGGTAGTCAAGTTCTTGCCATAAGCGGGGCAACATGTCAACTTAAAATGAGGTTATTTGAGTTACGGGTCGCCTGAGCACTGTAGCTTACTGAGAAAGTCAGCCGCAGCCGTAAAAGGGAAGATAAAGTCACAGCGCGTAAAGATAGTATTTTATTTTACTATTTATATTTTTATTGAAAGCATGAGATGATATTGCATAATAATAAGTATTAACCTGAGTTATAAGAGACGTAGAAAAATAATACACCTGAGAGGCAATTTATTACCAGAATTTGCGCACTTTTTTCCGTAAGAAAGCGGGTGGTTCGGAACAAGGATTTTGTCATTGAGATGGTAACTTTTTAACAAGTTCTCTACCTGAAACAAGATTGCCAGGGTATTTCCTTGTGAATCACTTAACAACTTATACGTATCGTACATAAAACCCCGATCTTCAAGAATGAATTTTTACGTAGTGGTATAACTAAGAGAAAAAGCCTCTCTCAACAAGTTGCTACCTGCACCTGCAATATACCGCCT
This sequence comes from Metallyticus violacea, assembly GCA_030762175.1. Taxonomy (NCBI): domain Eukaryota; kingdom Metazoa; phylum Arthropoda; class Insecta; order Mantodea; family Metallyticidae; genus Metallyticus; species Metallyticus violacea. The sequence goes on along the minus strand of CM060840.1, from coordinate 51,136,913 downwards.
TGACGACCAGTCGCGCTGTGCCAGCCCGCAATTCAAATATCCTCATTGTGTACGGTTTCGACTGCAATAGCAATAAGGCGTTGTTACTTTGCCAAGCGCGTCATGAACTAATGCAAACTTTTCCTATCCTTTAGTACCTCATACGTTTTATATAATACATAAAATTGTCAAGGTAGTAAATGAAATGTAGGAAATATTTTTACAGCACGAATAGTACAATGGAAAATGAGTTATAATCGAACAGCTCAGTAAATATAGAAACCAAGATTATCTTAACAAACGAAAAAAGTTGTAAACCTAAACTATATCACTAGCGATCTGCATCTTAAATTTGTAACGATTAACGTTCAGCTAACTGCCAGTGTTTACAGACAATTAATGGAATGAATGAACCTGGAGTATCTCAAGCAATATATTCGGATACTATCGAATCCGGTCCTGCCAGTTTAGAAGCAGAGGCTCTAGCATCTAAGCCAAGATGGTGAACTGCATCTTAACTGTCAAAGGTAACAAATAACGCGAGGAAACAAAATCTCATGTTCTAACACCTTGGAAAAAAGAAATGAAAAAAGACATCAGTATAACTGTGGTAGAACTGCGTCAGGGCACAAACATCTAGCAAACGAAATGATAAAGTTAAGACATTTTGTTCGGAATGTACCGTTTTTCTCTTTTGCAGGACGTGACATTAACGCAAGGGGCTCAACAACGAAAGGCACGCTGTTCAGATTCTGCGCATCATTCACCTCATATATCCTGACAAACAAGCACGGGGGCGGATTACAATACTTTGTGGAGTTAGTGAAGGTACAGACGTAATAAGAGTAATCAAAGCGTGCTGGCTTTTAGGGGAATCATGGTAACTAATGATTACATCAGGAAATGCAATCTCTCTGGTGAATCCGCAAATTTTCATTACACCTCTGTTTTTCATCTTCTCTTTTTTTCTCCTCCTCCTCCCCAAGCGGCGTGTTGCTGTTTGTGTCAGCAAACCACCATCATCAGAGTTCACGGATGATGTGCGTTCATGAACCTGCATCCCGCATCTACAGAATGGGTGAAAATTGAGCAAAAAGCCATGTGGAGAGCGAAGACAAGGGAATAAAATCTGCTAACATGTCAAATCACATTCAAACAATGAAACCTATGCAAAACTATTGTGGCTAGACTTGTTGGTTATATTTTTACATGGTGCAAGAAACGTGCACTGAACGTCGGATTTAAAAAGAGTGCTTGATTAATTCGTCATTACACATTTATCAGTTTCTTCAAGAACTTTGCTTTTACATACCTCTCTAACATAAGAAAATATCATTTTCCTCAATTTACTTCTTACCATAATTAAATGACGGGTTAGTCTAGCTCCGAAGACCAAGCAGGGTTGCTCAGGAGATAACATTTGCATTAACAAAAGTATGATCCAATGCATTACAATTGTATGGACGTGTAGCTTGTAGCTATTAGTAAAACTCTGTTCCTTAAAGGTTTATGCTGCGCTTGTACTTTATAACTCCATACAAGTACAAGTGAATTTTCTTTGCTCTGGTCCATAGAAGTATTAGTATAGTCGGGCACGGGTAATTTGTATAAATTTCTTTACAAGTGAGGAAATATTGGCAACTTAAAATAACAGCACAATATTTGTCTATTTAATTACTTTGGAAGTCAGTTGACGCAAATTTGCTAAGTGTTAGCGAAAGTGATTATGATAATGATGATGATGATTAGGAAAATATATATATATACATATATATATACATATATACACACATATATATATATATAAAGAATAAATATTTGGTATAATGATAAAGTTGAGTTAAGTGCAATTAAAGTACGGCTTATGACTTTATATTGGGGTTTCCTGTTTCAAATGCATTTTTGAGATCAGCATCTTAGTAGCTAATGAATTTTTAAAGTTCTTGCTATATGCCACGAAACTATTTTTTTTTTTTTTCATTCTTAATTCCCTTTTGATACAATTTTCCATTTTTTTCCTTTGCTTATAATGAGAACATTTTTGTCAAGCGATATAAAAATAAATATAAATGATCAAATGGTCTAATAAAATAAATGACCGAAAGCAATTGGGAAGCTCGATTGTTCTACCATCTCTCGACGAAATGGACGCTCCTAAATGTAGCCCCAGGGACCGTCGTCTCAAAGTGGATTATTACGCTAAATGTCGATAAAGTATTTAAATTGTCACTATGTCTTAGATTAGTTTCTATCCCTGCTAAGAGAATTAAATAATCCACAAATAAAATCATGTACCACATTTTTGTTGCCAATATTTAATCTCTGGGGTTACTTTATTTCCATTCCTGTGCTAATTTTTCATTCCAAACACGTAAGTTAATTAATTGAAATTCAAATAGAGTAATCGTTCATAAAATTTAGCTACCGTAGTTCCCAGAACGGTTTAAAGAAGACATGAACGCTTTTGACTTGTGATTAGTTTGACAAGATATTGCCTGAGATGCATTGCCTCAGATGTGTAATAACATTTGTTCACATTTGACTACTTTAGCTATAAACACATGTCACATCGCAACGTAGCTATGGCGCTGGTCCACCAATTACTATAGCTCATATTAAACGTCTGAAACCTTTCGTTCCCACTCTCAAAATACTTATTGTGTTGCCCCCTTGCTATTCGTAAATTCCTTGTATACGTTTTTTCTTTGCATTCTATATATCAAAGACAATGGGGAAGAATTTTATAATATATTTACTTGTGTACCAATAATCGTTATTCCAGTTTCTTGATTCCAAGATTTTGCTATAATTGCGAAGAGGAGAAATATTTCAAGTTACTCGTTATTTGTTCTTATGAATGAAGAGAATTTCTAGAAGGGATCTTACCAAAGTGGAATTTCTATCTTCACAATCGGCGATTCCTAACTGTCATGGAAATTACATATAAAATTTCAGCACCAGGTTTTGATAATGTGACGTGATGCTTGGTGGGCTTACACCCCTCCAGCAACAAATAGCAACAAAAAATTCTGTTTTAAATTTAAACAAATGTTGAAAAAATATCTAACGTTTACTTTTATTCCTTACATGTCTTAATCATGCACTTATATTTCAGTTAATGGCACTGAAAGGTAGAAAAAGAAAATACAGGCTATATAACAAGAAAGGTAAAATGTATATAATTATATTAATATAGCCTATTCAAATGCTGCACATCTACACTGCAAGACAAACACAAGGGAAACACTGAATAATGTAAAACTAAATGCATAATAAATTATTATTTACTGACAATACGCTTCCTAAAATAATAGTGATCATCTTAGAAAAACCAAGCACGGATTTTCATTAAAACAGCCGGGAAAAATTAAGAATGAATAAGTTATAAAAGGAAAGATTTATAACATAACAAACAGAAAGCAAAACCATACTTATAGCTACTTCGTCATTTGAAATGCATTCTACAACGCTCATAAAAGTAATGCAGGAATACAAAGCCAGCACATACAAAAATAAATAAAAAATAAAGAAAATGTGAAAAGAAGTCCGCTATATGGAAACAACCGAACAATCCGATTTTTAAAGCGCATTAGGAAAGAAAAGGAAGAAAATATAAACTTGTTTCAGAAAATATTGAAAATGACTCACATTACTTACAACGATATAAAGTATAAAAACAATAATAAGCATTTTTTTTTTGTTTTTTAGATTTTCCACTTATTTTACAAAAGTAAAAGTGAAAATTGTGGTACTAAATACGTCATTACATAGTATAAATGGATATGTTTCAGAAAATATTGAAAATGACTCACATTACTTACAACGATATAAAGTATAAAAACAATAATAAGCATTTTTTTTTTGTTTTTTAGATTTTCCACTTATTTTACAAAAGTAAAAGTGAAAATTGTGGTACTAAATACGTCATTACATAGTATAAATGGATATATTATATGACAAACCCATTTAATAAAAAGTGAGAAAATATACAAGTATTTGAATTAGATTAAAGAAGTAGTTAATCCTTCACATCTATTCTATAGATAAATTCATATGTTATTGTATTGAATTTAATCTTCAACATCATAACTGTCTACGCAGCGAACAAGCATTTTAAATAAAATTCTTAGTGTGTCTAAACAAAGATAACCAATGAGTAATTATGGGCAAATAGCAAGAAAATATTATAATTTGTCTTAATTTAAATTATTACATAGTGAATGAAATAGTATTACTTTTCAAATTACTAGTCTAGCAACTTTCATCTATTAAAATATTGACAGAAACGGTAAAGAAGGTGTTTAGTAAATACATGAATGCTCATTTATGTCCAGATGAAATGTTTGTGACGATTGGAATAATTAGAAATGGTTGAACACAAGCTGATGACTCTAAGGCTCTGAATATCGGAAGAGACGCTATATTCAGAATATGAAAATGATACCCAGAACTTGACAGAACAGTAGAACAAGGGGCAAACCAAGGACAGTTGCTACACAGGATGCAATTTTGTGTCTAATGGCTCTAAAAGAAAAGAAAGACCGCTGTCATTTTAAGAAATATTGGCAATTTAAATTTATTCACATTCAAACTGTTAGAAGACTGCACGAAAGAGCCCTTCATTCATGTCGTCGTGCGATTCGCTGTGGAAAGTGGGCACGTGGTATTGCCCTATTCTGTCGGGTGAGAGACAATTGGCCATAGGAGCTATGGATGTATCATGGCTTCGGCCTGCACCTAGATTCCAGAAGAATACGCATAAAGAGACAATCAGTTAACACGGAAAAACTAAAGAACGTGCAAGAAGCTTACAAATTCATGTTCTGGAAAGAAATAATGGCAAACAAACAAACAAGTCTCATTTTGATCCGTAGAATAATGATACAAACAGTTCACACGATATTATCCATAAAAGATTACGGCGTAAAGCATACAAAATCCAAATTATTCAAGCTAAACGATAAATCTTGATGGGCCGAGTTCGCCAATCCGCTTGATGACGACAATGGATTCCTCAATCATGTCGCATATTCAGATGAAACGTGTGATAAAGTGCACATTTCTTATTGACAGATATTGTTTTTTGTCGCTTTCCTTCTTTCTTTACATAGAACCTGTTTCTACCAGCTGACTATGCCATTTCACAAAACTCTATGTATGTTCATACCATACGCAGGTGCACTAGCGTCATAATTTTCACTGTCACAAAAATTGGAATTGGGAGAGTTTCCACACAAGATAAGATGAAAATCATTGTTCTAACTTAAATGAACGAGAATATATTTTCATTTCTTATTGGTAGTGATAGTGGTTCTACCGGACACTCTGTATAAGATGCAAAACATTTAGTAAACAGAAAATTTTTAAGAGCACAATATTTGGCATTATTTATAGAGATGCTATTTTAAACAACCCTTGTTTCCAATTAGGGTAAGCCCAACTGGAAGAAACACCGGCTTAATGTGACAAATGTTTCGCTTATTTACCGACAGAGTATTCCATATGGACTGGGCTGAGAGAACAGCAGATAAAGGATCTAATAGAAGTGCACAGACATTTCATTCTATTTACATGCGGAGAAGCTTTGCGAAATTTGCGGAGATTTTTCGTGTTTTCCTTCCGTTCTTATTGCAGGAAGAGGAGGAACCATAAGATGTGAGTATGGAAATATTTCAGCCCTAAGCCTCCAGCAGCGGGCACTCAGTCAATGTCGCGAAGCAAGGAGAAGGGTTTCTGACTACTAAATAATAGCTACTCATCTGTAACAGTGCCACAGCTGAGAAACTGAAGCTTGTGAATGCAATATGATCGCAATACATTCCTGAACCGCTTCCTGGCAGAGCAGAAAGGGAAAGTTCACAAAAACGAGCTGAAGACATTCAAAGCCTCGCCGACTTCACTCTTCCCTTGGATAAACACAAATTAATTCGCTAAGTAGGTCTTTTCGAGTCCTTTTAATCTTCCATTCCAACCGACGCACTTAACTCTGTTTTTACTTCGCTAAATTCGTCTTTCAAGGAACTTGTTTTACTTGTTAGAGCAGGCCGCATTCATTTGTAGAACTTGTGAGAAAGCAACTTCTCAGCAAATCTCTTCTTTTTTTCGTTTTTATCCATCCTTGCACGACGCTGCTGTAATCTTGTGAAACATAATACTAATGATCTTCTTTGCAGCCACAATAAAGGAAAAGCACACAAACTGTCAGTATGTAGTTTGATAATTAGCTTGCAGACGTGCCAACATTTTCAGCCAAGCTTTTCATTCAAAATAATTAGATTTTCTTACTTTTCTGAATGACATTACAATCGTGCGAATCAACTCATATAACAAATTAGTTACAGCACTTTTAATAAAATATACAGTGAAACACTTTAAAATTATTATTTCTTCTATTCAAATAATATTTCTTCTTCTAATGTAAAAATTGTTTTTAATGACTAAAGATCCAAGCTTAGTTGCTGTAAAGAAAATTTATTCCTGCCATCTTTGTAGGATTTGCTTATCGCACACTTGCTTATAACATTTTGATAATAATTGCAAATTGTGTGTTATTTCAGCTTCTGAGTGTGTAAGAAATTTCCTAAACCGTGAAGTCATATAGAAAATATTTAATAATTATAACTTACCTAATACTAGATTTCCTGAAATGTTTGAGTTGTGCTTTGAACAAATGTTTATTCTTAGAACAAATTCTTATCCACTTTAGTTCAAAATTTTCTTAAACCGTGAAATCATAAATCTAACTTCCTAACATTGGAATTCCTAAAATGTTTGAGTTGCACTTTGAACAAACCTCTATTCTTATTATTTTTAGTACACATTCTTATCCACTTTAACCCAGCGGTTTAGTACTGATAAAATCGAAGATAGAGTGAGGATATTAAAGCGGAATATTTCTTATGGTTCAGTCGGTAGCATTTTGCACGCTAGTAAATGCTTTCCCCGTTATGTACGGAGCACTTCCGCGCGATGTTATCAGTTAAGTTATTTTTCGAATACATACTCACCGTTGTTTATTTACAGTATATGATATCTGGGAACGTTTCGTCTAGTGATTGGAGCTGCTGACTGTTGGTCTGAAGGTCCCAGTTTCAATCCCCTGTACCTGCTTAAACATTTTCTAAGTGATATCTGAAGCGGAGTTCAGCCAACCTCGTGAGGACAATTGGGGAAATTGATTGAGAGGTGGCTTTCTTGGATCTCGGAAACTTCGTGATAGGCTACTGGGGGAGGGGGGTTGGCACATTGCCCTCTATCCATGATGTAGCAAGACGGAGGTAGATAACAGCGGTCGGCCAAGACCCTATTGGGATATTCATGTCAGCAAATAAGTTGTATCCCTGTCAGACATAATTAGTATATAATCATTAACATGTATATACATCGTATTAAGTTGAAACTTTGAGTGTTAAGTGAAGAACACAGTGCATAGCGTGTTAAATAAAAATATTATACAATATTGATAAATACGCCTTGTAAATTTTGGGAGAAACCTCGTACTTACTTTACGTTTTCCTTTTTAACCGTACTAGGTTAAAAGGACTTCTAAAGAGGAGTATCCTAATTGACTTAAGTACAGCCCATCGCTCGCATCTGCAGAAGCGTAAGAGTGCCTACCATTCTATATTAAATACTTATAAAATGAAAAGGACAAATATTAAAGATATTCGAAATTAGGTCACACACATCTCGAAATTAATTAACTTTTAGAAATTAACTAGTTGAAAGGCATTTGGAACACTAATTTAGAAGTTGATGTTAGCTTTTATTACTGATTAGTAAAGTAATGCACGGCTCTGCTGATATTGTTTATTTTGTGTTCTTTTGTTTACATACAAAACGACAAACTTCAAAACTTTTCCAAAACCATTAACTTTAACTATTATACATTTATCTTGAAAGATTTTTAAAAGAAGTTTGAAATTTTACATTTTATCTTAAATGTTAGCAGCTATTGACAATTTATCTTTAATTCTTGAATGAGTACATGAATTAAACCTTTTTAAAAAGTTAGGTATAATGATTGTAAAAAATAAAATGATATATTTATTAAGTTTTCAGTTTTGGATAGGATTTAAGGTTGATTCTCTATTTAGGTCGCTCAGTTGCCTTAGGCACGTAATAAGTTTACTGATTCATTATGATGGTTATAAAAATTAGTTTTAAGCATTTATACCAGTATCTGAATTTTCTGAGTCGATTAAATATTACTTTTACACCATGAAAATTTCTACTAGTTACGGAAATATTATATTACAATATGATCTTCAATTCTGGAAAAATTGGACAAACTAAACACTTTTAAAAAGTTAGATATAATGCACGTAAAAACTAAAATAATATACCTATTAACCTAAGAATCTGTATTGAAACTGCCATAAAACACCATTTCTAATCGTCAGATTTTGCCACGATTTAAATACAAAATCAATAAACAGGCAGTAAAATGAATGTGGATATCACTTAAGTGCAAAAATTAACTAAGCCTTTGGCTGATACTTTACTATTGTGTAGGCGATCAAAAATGTATAAGGTATTTATTTCTTTTGACACTTATCAAACTATATGAAACAATTTCTTTTCAGCAATGAACTGTGCTTTTTCTGTGCTTCAGTCATTCAGTTAAAAGAGAGCACCTTTGAATGAAGTTTTTATAAAATAAAAAAAAATGTTAAGATTATAAAAGAGTTTAATTAATGCTTGTACGTTTTAAAAATGGAAGTTTCCGGAAGTTTGCGGCACATGCATACATTATTAATACGAGTTACGTTTACAAAATTTATTAGCGCTTTTTAGCTATTGAACATTTTTTAACTTCTTTCTTCAAAATGTTCCATGCAAAATAGTTTTTATTATAGACTGATGACATTTAGCACACAATTCACAGATTCATGGAGACTAATAATTACCCTGGGTATCGTTTTTAACGCATTTTACATGTATAAATTAAAATATTGTAGATTTTTAAGGTACAATATATAATCTTATATATAATTACGATAAAATAACAGATTTAAAAAATTAAAGAACTTCTTAGTTACGTGATTAAACAAAGAATCCAGTACGGTCATAACTTCTAAACCATAAAAACTACATTAGTATTTAGAGAATTGTGTAACAACAACTCCATAACTTTTGGGAAGCTAGTATTTTTATTTTAAAAGTTAACTCATAAATTTACTTAAACCAAATATGGAATTAGAAGTCAGCGGAAGAAAATATCTCGCATTGTCTGTTGTCAACGTTTCTAATGCATCAGCCTGCAATGGCCCCAGCAATCTGGTGGGGGGGGGGCTTGTTAGATGAACTAACTAAAAATAAGAAATATGTCGGAAGCTATCAGTTCCTTCAAATAACTCACTTCCCAGTAATTGAGAACCGCTACTACAAAAAAGGTTCAAAGCACCCGAAGGAACCATTACTACGTGTCCGGTCTTAGAGGTTGTAGATAAGGATACTCCTCAGAATCACGGATAATATGCACAGCGTGGTATCAAGCGCAAATGGCGGTGCAGAGAGTTATAACTCTTGCTCTTAAGTTTGACTGTTGTAATAAACGGGGGCACTATCTGTATGTGACCAGAGCGAAAAGTTTTACTGCTCGGCTTCTGGCAGACGTTCAGGGGGCAGCGTCACTTGCAGCTGTTCAGTCGGACAACTTGCCGGAGAGACAGGCAGAGGAGATTCGGCGGTTGCGAATCAGCCTTAACGCTCCAAGAAACACGGTCTTCGTAGCCTTGAGTACACAAACTACGGAAGACAGTCAAGGCCGGCGGATGTGCAAAATGTTTGAGACAAAGTTAATTATATTTATGTATCTTGTTACTAGGTTTATGAGGTAGCAGTTCGTTACTCAAAGAGTCTTGCTGTTCTTCAGATTCATCGTCAGTACAAGCAGTCATCAATATAATTGAAGAGTGCAAGAGTAAAATGTTCTAAGTGCCATTTTACAAGATAAGCATAAAAACTATCCATCTCTGTTAGCATTTAGCTTATTACTCGCAAAATCATTATGAAGAACTTTTCATTACAAAATTGTTTTGTGTACCAAATCGTTGCCAAAAATATAATGGTTAAGGAGGAAAAAAAAAAAAAAAAAACCAACAATAAGAAGGTTCAATGTGCCATATGATGGGAGAGTCGGTTACAAGTGCTATTCAAACTTTTGTTACATTTTATATTAGGTTTTACAGGTAAATAATTACAAAAATAACATTAATTAACAGAAAATTATATTATAACGTTATTATGCAGAAAATATGCTGTTAGCGCAAAACTACAAAAAAGTATTATGAAACGAGTACAAGAATACCCATCTTCATATTTTCTTCTCACAACTGACAGGAAGAGTTTAGTTTTTCAGTTCTTATACAGGGGTAGAAATTGATGTCTCATAAAACTCTCTGTGCTCTTAAGGAAGGAATGGTAATATGGACGAGAGATCTTTTTTTTTTTTTTTTTCCAACCGATAAACGGGATGGAGCTTTCAGACGAAGCACAGGGTGCTGCATATCAACCGGTGGTTTTCCTCTTTATACAACTTCACCCTTCTAATGGTCAGTTATATAGCTTTTAATAGCCATTTTAGATAAATAAGATGGAGATACTTTAAACATTGTGCATTCTGAAATGTTGCACTTATTTAATGTTAACAGTGAATAAGTAACATTCTTAAAACCAGAGAAATCACTTGACTGCATTGGAACTACATGAAAAGGATTTATAGCTTTAGCTTAATCTACAACCCTCTATAAATCTTGGGGAATGAAGACCTTACTTACCCCTCTTCTTTTCTCTATAAGAACGAAATCTCTACAGCCACTTACTGAATATTTGTGTACTATAAACATTTTCCCTTAAAATAATATTACCATGGCAGGACATTTAGGACTACGCAGTCTATTAATCTTATTTGAGCTATTTCATCCATGTATAGGCACTTAGCACGTGACCAGGGAATGTGCATATGGGCACAGAGAATGTACTTCTGAAATAAAATAATTAAATTAAATAATGGCACTTTGAACGTTTGACATTTCCACTCTTCAATTCTCTCTGCGATTGTAAATATATTACACATCTTTTCACCACTCATTATCATCCAGGTGCATCTTCACTTAGGAAGCAGAAGCAATGGGAGCATCTGGCATTGAACCTTCAGAGGTGACTGTTGCAGAGATTTTGATATTCCATGTTGACTGCCAAAATAAATATCCAAGTGAATATACGACGGTATTTATCTTTGAGGTGCAGGAAAACTTCCATAGGACTCCCATTCAGCTAACTTACTCCAATCAACAGTACAGCTGAGATAATCAAGCAGGGTAACTCAAGAGGAATATTTGAGACTCGCATTCGGGAGGTCTCGGGCTCAATTCCCGTGACCGTCGGCTTTTTTCGTGGTTTACCATATCACTTAGGCAAATGCTGGGCTGGATATTTACATTGCGTGAATTTCCGCTCTCCCATTTTATTTCATTACATAGCATCAGTTACAGAATCGTCAGGCAAGATGGGATGGTGCCTTGAGTGTGGCGAGGGATTGCGCTATTGAAAAGTTTCTGCCCTAGCTTCCGGTGAGTTCTGTCTGGGACTTGTCATCTATGGAAACGTTAGTAACCCGTCACATCCATGCATAGCCCCGTCGGATTCTTGCCGCCCGGTGTATTCTCCATCCTATTCCTTTCCACCAAAGTGCCCCTAGGGGATAGATGTATATGTCCATTACCAACCCAGTGTGCACTTCCTGCTCGGTAAGACTCAAGAAGAAGAAATAGTTTGAAATCGTAGCAGGTAAGCAGATTAATTATGACAAAGTTGGCGTTACCCCTTAAATATTCTTCCTGTATTAGGCAATATGAACTTAAGTAAGCTGCAAGACACAATACATGACCAAATCTCTTGTCATTTCTCAGTGGTGAATGCTGTATTAGCATGCTGAGGCATCTTAAGCGGTAGACTTTCTCTGGTTAAGAATGAAACAAACATATGAAGCATGTCTACCTAAGTATGAAAGACAACCACGAGCATGTTATAACCAGTCCATGAATGTGAAGACATGTCTGAATGTAGCAGATGCAAAATCTCAGCTCAAAACATGTTCAAAGGTTGTGGTTTCCCCTTTTCTGCTCTGTTATTTCATGCTTTATTTATTGGTTTATTGGTTCTGTTACAGGGCGGGGAGTGGTGTGACGCTGGCTTGAGCTTTACATTTCTGCCCCGGCGTCTGGTGTGGAAGCGCCTTTCTGAGAGTCTCGAACTCCTTGTAAGGGGGACTCCGTCGGTTTCAAGGTGAAAACAATGTTAGGGATTCTGTCTACATCCATGCGTCACAGCCCGGTGTCTTCCTTTCCGCATACCATCCAGGGTAGGTGCCCCCACTAGGAGCGTAGGCAGAGACGGTCAACCCTTCAGCTATGTTGGAGATCCGAAATATTCTCCTCTCTAATCATCCCATTCAATTCAATCCTACTATAAAGTCAACTCATGGAGCAAGCAATATAATTGGCGTAAGGAGCACATGGAGATGATCCTAGCCTGTGGAAGCAACTTACAAACGAAAACGCAAAAAAAAAAAAAAAAAAAAAAAAAAAAAAAAAAAAAAAAAAAAGATTAATTTTGACAGAAACAGGAATTAAAGTCCCCGAATAGTAAAAGAAATAAGCAGTTGGGCACTTTGGGAAATAATACACGAAAATTTGAGCATGCCCAAGGTCAAAGCAAGGCTACTGCTCCTCCAGAACAACATCAATACATATGTCAGACAAAGTGCAACTGCCTTCCAATAAAATGGAATTCAGCAGCCAGGTGTGACATGGCCCCTCTGAGCATTCCCTATTCTGAATTTTGAACACATTACATAGTGAACAGTTATGTAGATGTCTACGTGCTATGAATTTACATCAACTAGAAGAATGTTATCCTAAGGGCTTAAAGTCATTTCAGGAAAAGTGGTTGGAGTACTTAATTGTCAGACAACTACAATGAAAAGTAAAACAAAAACAAAATTTCAACTCTTTTATTTAATTTTATTTTAGATAATTTATTCAACACCACTCGTAAATTGATCACTTTAAAATGATAGGTAAATCAGCTAAGTAAGCCGAAGTGTACCTATCCACTTGGATTTAACCATTTCAGGATGTAGTATATAGGAAGTTTATGATGTTATAGTTGAAGGAAAATATGCATGCAGGTGTCGCCTTTTGAGGACCACTCTCTGTTAGTAGCAGACTCGTTTAAGTGGATAACTTACAAGTACTAGTGAATGACGTTAGGATAGAATTTTATGTGTGTGAGAAGTGTTGAGTGAATAAGATAGTGCTTATTTAAGACTCTCTAACTATTAGTGTGAATGACTCTGCTTTACAGGTCTAAACTGCTGAAACAAAGAGAAATCTCTACAAACTACTATTACGAACGTATATAAAATAATTAAAGATGTGTTCTTTGAACTTTTTTCTGCTAAAATATACCGTAGCCAGGGCTCAATTCATACTATTAATTCATGTATTACTTTTTCAAAACAAGGTGTAGTTTCGTCAGTGTTTGAGCTCATTTCTACAATAGTAAATCATTTAACTCCTACCAATGGCAGCACTAAAATACGATAGCAGCGATAGTTTTTTTCTGGACATTTCACTTAACCTCCACAGTCCTATTTGAATTCAATTAAAACACGAGAAAAAGAAATACGTCATTGCTTTGGAAGATGAATACAGAAAGTAATTTAAGTATTTTGTAATGGCAACAATAACCCCAGCTTGTTGTCTTTTACCTTTACACACAAGCTGTTCTTGATATTTCAACCAACACAGAAGTCACATTCGCGAATACTAGATAACATCCTTCCAGTATTCGGAAACAATCAATATTTCAAAGACCACAGCTCAAAGTTCAAATGGTGGTCACAAATTTCATTTGGCATTTTATTCATTATTATTTATGCTATTTTTTCCCTCCAAAATCATGCTAGTTTGGGTTAGACATTCATACACTGAACCACAGATAAAATATATTTACCTCATTCTTGTAGAGAAGTTCAGTCTTCCTATCTTTCATTTGACCGTTCTTTCGCGTATTTTTATTGTTGTTTCAAGTAACAGTTTCAATGAAACGAAACTAGAATTCTTACGGTTATCACATAGAAGTATTCCATTTTACTCCACGAGACAAGGAAACTGACTAATTTTTCACACAACCATACGAAGAATTCAGGAATAAGAACCGCGCTGGCAAAGGCAAATTGGAAAATGTCTGAGTATCTTTGTTACTCTTAACACCCCGAGCTGGCTGGCTAGGTTAGACGGGTGAGTCACTTTTTTATATCTGACAGCTAATAGTAAGATGGGTCTTGTGGTTTCTAAAGTGAGTATCGGAGATATGTAATTATATGTGTGATCATTGAGCGCATAAAGACGTACCTAATCTACCCTATCTACTCTATCGCTTATGCGCTGAACTTAAGTACAGGACATATGAATATAAGTTTTGTGATCATTCCTTTGTTGTCAGTTCACGTCACCAGTTAGAAAATGTTGTAATTGAGGGATAAATGGCAAAAACATAAGGCGTAACGGCAGCAACGTGTAAAACTTGAGAGTGTTTTATTACCTGTGAGAAAAGTACTTCACACTAAATGGCAAAAAATGGAATAATGTTAATGAAAACGATAGTTGAAGCTACATCACCCTATCTGTTCCATCGTATCTGCTTTCTACTCCCGCGACCTCAACCCCACCCTTGAAAAACTTTTCTGCTACAATCGGGGCAAGTTCAGCAGCCGGCTGCACAAGCACCCAACAAAGAACAAAAGAGCTGGAAATTACTTAAGTTGATAATTTCTAATACCTATATCTTTCTACCGAGTGTAGTGAACACTGATAGAGCAGCCTTTCATTGTACTATCAGGAATCTGCCTCGGTCAGCAATGATATGACGCAAACGAGTTTTGATGAATGCGGTTCGAGGCTAACTAGTGAACCAACATGTGATGGATTTTCATAATGTTGCTTCATAATACGCGCAGTTGATGTCATTGTGCCCGGAGACCATGAGCCAATAAATTACCTGGCATTTACTCTAAACTCGGCGAAGGGAGGTTTATAGTTACACCTGCCATAGCAATGGTGTAACTGCATAAGGCGCGTTATGTTGAGTAACGGATGTATCATTGCGGATTTAAATTTACAACTGTCACAAAATACATCCCAATATCTACCTACCATTTCCTTAGACTTGTAGAGCGTTTATTTGAAGCGTTTATTTACAGCACTCTCGGCTTCCCAAAATGCTAACTCAAAGTTTTTTGTTTCTTTCCTGAAAATGAGTGCACTTTTTAATCGATAGTACTATGCAAGCATTTACTGATCTCGAGAAAATCTATTTTAGATTAATTTATTTTTCTCATTCTTCGTGACTGAAACTTATATATATATATCAGATAAAATGCCAGCAAGGTGTTAAACATTAACAGACTTTTCCTGTTATAATTATTTGCATTCCTTGTATATTAGGGGCGAAAAGTCCCAGTACACAGTCCATATTAAGCTATATGTAGATGATAATCATACGTTATCCTCAACATTTGGATAAGCAATATGAATATTACCAGGACATAAAATGAATAACACAAATCAATAATTTTATTTTCAAGAGCAGAGACTTGTGCTTTCCGTGAGAGTTCACGAGCGGCCTCATACTGGAAAAACCACGAGTGTAATCATGCAGGATTTTAGAGGTCGTTTTGGTAAGGCGCCACCGGAAATAGGTAACTTGTTGAAATGGGAAGGTGGAAAAAAAGCTTTCAGCGAAGCGAGGTGAACGACCCTTCCACTTGGGCAGAAATTTGTGCTACAATAGTCGTGTCGGTCTCAATCTCATAGCAAAGCGTGCCGCCGAGTTGCAAGTGCTGCAATCAACAATGTATGGCCACATGGGGGGGGGGGAGGATTTTAAAGCGAAACATTTCCGCAAAGTAAATGTTAAATGAATTAACAGATAGCGGTACTACAAAGACAGGCTATGGTACCTTCTTCCTTCACAAATGTCCAATACGTACGAGACACAAGAAGAATATTTATTACACATGTATACGCCATTTATCGCAGTTTCAGAAATCGAAACATCTTCTGCGCTAAGGAGAATTCGAATTTCTACCAAAAATTCACCAGAATTTTCTGCATGATGTGCGTGCGTATGAATGCAAACAGTTTTTATAGTCCTTATTTCTTTCAAGGAACAGTAAATCCTCGAATATTAAATACCTGCTTACATCCGCAACTGCATGGTTCCAACAAGATGCCGCGCCGTCACACTTTATTTTTTTTTCCATTCATGATTTGTCTCGATGACACGTCCCACGTCGTTGGATTGGACGAGTCACCCTCACCTTTGACTTTGCCTCCACGCAGTCCTGACCAGGCGAGATAATTCATTGGGAGGTTTTATTATTGGGACAAGGGTATAGATCCTTCCGATGATGCTTTAATAAGTTGCTGCCCGAGCTGCCTTCCAAGAGGTGACGCCGGAAATGCTCATTAAAATCAACGAGAGAGCTAACACTGGCGTTCTAGGTATATTTTCATTCTTATTTCATAAATATAGCATTTTAACAGGCTATTGTAGGTGTACTGGGACTTTTCCCTCAATCCTGTGTATACACGTCAGAATCGTTGTTTTATTTTAAACAAATGACAACTGACTCTCTGATTGGCAAGTTGGCAATTATCAGCATTTAGTGCTGCATATTTCTCAATTATAATTTTTATTTTAAATAATCGATTGTGAATTTCAACATTTATATGATTGCTTTTATTATACGCATTTGAAAAAAGCTTGAAAGCATATTCATTTCAGAAAAAAAATCTTCTGTCCTGGTGGTGTAATGGTAACCATACTTCCTCCTAAACCCAAGATCGCGAGTTCAATCCCGACCAGGGTCGATGGATTTTTTCGGGCGTAAAAATCCCATGTATTGCTTCTTTCGGAAGGGAAGTAAAGCTGTGGGTCCTGTGTCGTACTTTTGCGGTATGTAAAAGAACCTCAAACCTGAAAGAACAGGCCTCGGAGCAAAATTTGTCGACCGTTTCACGCCCTGAATTGAATGGGACGCTGATGACCTGCGATGTTAAAGAGCGCCCGTAAATAAAACAAATAAAAAATAGATTTTACATTATTTGTATTATCATGAAACTGGAAAGCCACCTAATGTACCTACTTTGGCCACTATCTCTCTTCCCCCAAACCTTGCTCTTGCGGCGCCTTGATGTACTATTAATACAATTCCCGTAAACAGTATTATGTATATATCAAGTTGTGTTTGTTTAGATATTGTTGCTAAAACAAACTCACTCCTTTCGTCAACTACGGTACACAAAGTTTATTCTATGAATACAAATTATATCACAAAAGCTGCAATTTTTGAGAATAATGCGTAGTAGTATTTCCAGATTACTTTTAGTCCTTTTGTTATTACAATGAAATTGCAAATTGTACCTGTAGAATTTTATACTTAAATTTTAAGGAGTATTCAACTGTTATCATGCTCATTTTTTATCAATGCAGCCAGGTATTTGCACAGAATAAAAATATAAGCAGCTGGTTGTGTGATTAAGAATTATTTTGAAAAAAAAATATTTATTATGGTAATACATACTATTTCGGAACCCCCGAATAATTCACTTACATTCTGTTCTTTCTTTTGCAAAATCACCATTTGAAATAATTTATTACAAAAACACATATGTTACACTGTATGCTTATTAGTTATTATAGTATTATTATGTACAAATTAAAACAATAAAAATAGTCCCGGTTGACCGCCAACTATAAAAATTAACAAAATATGTGAAAGGAACACCTTTAAAACTGTAGGTTAAGAGGGGTGGGGGACTGGATGATGATGATGATTATTGTTTAAGGGGCGCACAACATCAAAGGTCATTAGCGCCCAAACACACTAAAAACTGCGCCAGATCTAAAAATAAATAGTTGACACAAATAGTGTCTTAGGGTGAATAACAATAGCACTTTGTGCAACAAAATAAAAACCCATAACAAATAACAAATGGGTGTAAAGGTCAACAAAGGACTGGTATTAAAATAAAGCCGCAATAGCGAAAAGCAACAGTCCTATAATGGTCTAAAAAGGGTCAATAAAACCCTATAACCATTAACACTAGAACATATAAAAACTGGTAGTAAAACACATCAGCAAAAGCTGAAAATAAACCAGTAATGTAAAAGTCTAACCTGGTAACAATAAAACCCCAAAACAATAACAAGGGCTATGTATAACAACTCAATTAAAGACTGGTACTAAAAACGATGCATCAAATGCTGAAACAACCACAGTCTTAAAAGAGTCTAAAAATGCCGTCAATGGTAAAAGATAAAAACTCACACCTTGCTCCAAAAACCACAAACACGGATAAAACGGAGCACACGCTCAACAGCAACCACATCATCTGCAAGTAAATCCTCAATAGAGGAGGGCAAACCTAAGCTATTTCTAAAAGCTGTCAGATGAACACAATCAATTAAAATGTGACGCACTGTAAAGGGGTGGTCACAGTGAGGGCAAGCTGGAGCGGGTTGATCATTAAAAAGATGGGAGTGACCAAAACGGCAATGCCCAATTCGAAGACGAGCTAAAATTACTTCTTCGCGACGAACAGCGCGAGAAGAAGTCGACCAGTTAAAAGGGGCGGGTTTACATTCACGGAGCTTATTATTTGGGAGTAATTCCCACTCCTCGCGCCAGCGCGAAAAAATGGCTCTACGTAATGAATGAATAAAATCCCCGAAATAAAAACGCTGCTCGTACTCAGCAGGGTCTAAAAGAGCGGATTTCGCTGCAACATCTGCGGCCTCATTACCAGGGAGTCCGACGTGTCCAGGCACCCATAGCAGTGTTACCCTGACGCCAGCGTCGAAAAGGCTTAAAACTACATTCTGGACCATCTGTACAAGGGGGTGGAGGTTGTACAGGTTTCTAAAACTTAAAATGGAACTCAAAGAATCGGAACATATAACACTGTTCCCCAGCCCGTGGTCAGAGATAAATAAAACCGCCCGATAGATAGCATAAAGCTCCGCCATAAAAATAGATGTTGCAACGTTAAGACCATACGTAAAACTAGCCCCATTAAAAACAAAAGCACATCCTACACCTGTGTCAGATTTTGAGCCGTCGGTATAGATAAAATTCCAGCCATTAAAAGAGGATTTGATCTCGCTAAAAGAACAACGAATAATATGTGCTGCGGTCGATGATTTCGGACAGGACGTAAGCCCGAGATGAACGGGGGCCTCTGCTAAAATCCAGGGGGGAGAAGAAGTTTCCCCGGCTAAGAAAAAAGCAGGTAACTCAATATCCAACGTCCGTAAAATCTCCCGAAAACGAAAGCCAGGAGGCTTAGGAGTAAAAGACCGAGCAGCATAAAAACGATCAAAAGACACATTAAAAAACGGCCCATTCGTGGGATGACGAGGTTGCGCAGCTAAGCGACAACCGTACGCAGCTAGTAAAACATCCCTACGATAAAACAACGGAGGTTCTCCAGACTCCGCACATAAACTCAACACAGGACTGGTGGGGAATGCTCCAATGCCAACACGGATACCCCGGTGATGAATCGGGTTCAGGCGGCGCAGAACAGAAGGCCGCGCAGAGCCATAAACAACACTGCCATAATCCAATTTGGACCTGATGAGAGCGCGGTAAAAACGTAAAAGTATAGCCCGGTCAGCTCCCCAAGATGTGCCACTTAAAACACGTAAAATACAAAGAGAACGTTCACACTTGCCTCTGAGTTGCGCTATATGCGATGACCAGCATAATTTCCTATCAAACACCAAGCCAAGGAACCGAACTTCGTCTGCGAAAGAGAGTGCGTCTGGGCCAAGATGGAGCGAAGGTGGAAGATACTCCTTGTGGCGCCAGAAGTTCATGCAGACGGTCTTCTCTGCGGAGAAACGGAACCCGTGAGAAACACTCCAAGCGTGAAGGCGGTCGAGACAGCATTGGAGGCGGCGTTCCAAGAGACAGGTTCTCCGAGAGGAAAGATAGATGGCAAAATCGTCCACAAATAACGACGATTGTATTCCTGGTTGTAAACACTCGGTGATAGAGTTAATCGCAATGGCAAATAGTGTGCAACTAAGTACCGAGCCCTGAGGTATGCCGTTCTCTTGAATAAAATTAGATGATAAAACTGATCCCACGCGAACATTAAAAACCCGGTCCTTCATAAATTCCTGAATAAAAACAGACATACGCCCACGTATGTTCCAATCGTGAAGCGTTCGGAGGATACCGCCTCTCCAGCAAGTATCGTACGCTTTCTCCAGGTCAAAAAATACGGCAACCGTTTGACACTTGCGCACAAAACCGTCCATTACATGGGTAGTTAAAGACACCAGATGGTCGACTGAGGAACGGTGACGCCGGAAACCACACTGGGCGTTCGTTAATAATTGCCTCGACTCCAACCACCACATGAGCCGTCCGTTAATCATTCGTTCCAACACCTTGCAAACGCAGCTGGTGAGGGAAATCGGACGGTAACTGGAAGGAAGATGAGGGTCCTTTCCAGGCTTAGGTATCGGAATGACGGTGGCCAATCGCCAAGCGCGAGGAAATGTGCCGTTACACCAAATAAAATTAAAAGTTCGTAATAAAAATGCTTTGCCTTCTGCTGGTAAATGCTGCAACATGGCAACATGAATGTCATCAGGTCCCGGTGCGCAATGTCGAGAGGTAGAAAGGGCATGCTCCAGTTCCCTGGCGGTAAAAGGAACGTTGTAGCTCTCCTGATGGTCGGAGGCAAACGAGAACCCTTTCCTCTCAACCTGCTCCCTTAATGCTCGAAATGTAGCCGGGTAATTGGCAGAACTAGAAACATCAGCGAAGGTTCGCCCTAAAACATTGGCGACGTCAACCGGAGTGGTGAGCACTCGATTTAAAATCCTAAGACCGGGTATAGGTGTAAACCTTGGTTTGCCAGCAACGCGGCGTAGCCGTTCCCAAACTACGGATGAAGGCGTTGTGCGGTTAAAAGAAGAGGTAAAAGAAATCCAAGAGGCCTTTTTGCTATCCTTAATGACTCGGCGGCATTTGGCGCGAAGTTGTTTGTAGCAGATCATATTTGCTGAAGTAGGGTGGCGACGAAAAACTCGGAGAGCACCTCGGCGTGCACGCAATGCATCCCGGCATTCATCGTTCCACCAAGGAACCGGTAAGCGTCTGGGGTGACAAGACGACCGGGGAATAGCCTTATCTGCGGCTGTTATGATGACAGTACGGAGGTGCTCGATCGCGATGTCGCTAGATGGAAAGTCACACCCTGAAAATTCGGCCAAAGATCGATAGAGAGTCCAATTCGCCTTATCAATGAGCCATTTTGGCGTGCGCTGTGAATGTGCGTTCGGAGAGAGTACATGGATCTGACACGGAAAGTGGTCACTGGAATATGTGTCGGAGAGGACGTTCCAGGTGAAATGTACAGCAAGTGAGGCAGAACAAATGGATAAGTCCAAGTGCGATAAGCTATGAGTGCTGTCAGAGAGAAAAGTAGGTTGACCAGTGTTGAGAAGTATAAGATTGTGATTCAGCAAAAAGTCAGCTAAGAGGTTACCTCTTGCACACTCCGTGGCGGAACCCCAAAGGGGGTGGTGTGCATTGAAATCCCCCAAAAGAAGAACAGGGGGTGGTAGCTGAGACAAAAGATCGTCCAGGTCAACTGTGGTGATAGTGCCGGACGGAGGTAAATAAACATTGCAGACTGAAAAACTAAGGCCAGAAAAGTGAACGGTAGCTGCAGCAGCTTGTAAAGGAGTCTGGAGCTGTAATGAGGTGCTGTACACGTCGTTTCGAATTAAAAGTAAAACTCCGCCGTGAGCGGGAGTGCCATCTTCGGGAGGGAGATCAACTCTCACCGAAGAGTAACCACGTAAATTAAAAGAATCGCTTGGGCGAAGCTTAGTCTCTTGGAGACATACCAGCAAAGGGTCAGTAGAACGTAAAATTAACTCGAGGTCAGGTCTGCGACTACGGAGACCACGCACATTCCACGAAAGGATAGCCATTGTTAAAATTAGATAAAAGAAGCTAAAAATTTACCACCTTACTTTTTGGACGGTGCAGGGCGAAACAAACGTCCTTTTTTCAGTCGCGTGGGACTCGGTGGTTTTGAAGGAGCAGGCACATGCTGCTCCATCACTTCCTCAGAGGGAGGGCTCTCCCGCTGAGAAGCATCCACCGATTCCAACGCCCGGAATCGGTTGGATGTAGATATAGGCGGCGACGGCGACCGCCTAGCGGGTTTGCTCCCATCATGGGAGCGTGACCTCCGAGGAGGAGAAGGGCTCTTTTTTGCTCTACCCGAGTTGACGACTTTAAAAAATCCGTTCTCGTAAAACTCGTCCTGAACTTAATTTCAGGGGCATTAAAAACAACCGCTTTGGGCTTCACGGTAGAGCGCTTTGGAGAACTAGGAGTAGTTTGGACCCGTGTAAAAACAAGATCGCAGGTCTGCGTACTGCTATCGCACTTCTTGGGCGCAAAAGAAGCTGCTGCGCTGTAGGTGCCGGTCTTAGGCACGACAGGTTGGCGACACTGG
Organism: Metallyticus violacea; assembly: GCA_030762175.1. Lineage (NCBI taxonomy): Eukaryota > Metazoa > Arthropoda > Insecta > Mantodea > Metallyticidae > Metallyticus > Metallyticus violacea. The sequence goes on along the minus strand of CM060840.1, from coordinate 51,114,312 downwards.
AATCGCTTCCGGGCTTCAGTAAAGGAGAGTTTTTCCTTCACCCGGATCTCCTGGATACAGCGCTCCTCTCGAAAACGAGGGCAATCGCGGGACGAGGCTGGATGTTCACCGCGGCAGTTGACGCAGACAGGAGCGGATGGGCATGCTCCCTCGTGACTTGCTTGACCGCAGGTTGCACAGATGGATACGGCAGTCTTACATGATATGCGAGTGTGTCCAAAACGCTGACACTGGAAACATCGCAACGGGCTCGGGATATACGGGCGCACTTCTATCACCTCGTAGCCCGCCTTGATCCTCTGCGGCAAATCGACCCTGTCGAATGTGAGGAAAAGAGTCCGGGTCGGCTGTAATTCCCCCTCTTTCCTTGCCTGCACACGATATACTGAGGTGACCCCTTGGTCTTCCAGACAGCTCTGGATTTCCGGGTCGGACATTCCGTCTAGAACATTTTTGTGGTGACAACTCCTCGCGACGAATTCATGGTCTTATGTTTCTCGACACGGACGGGATATCCGTGGAGTAGCGTCGCCTTGAGCAACGAGTTGCTTTGAGACAGGCCTTGTGACTCCACCAAAAGTGATCCGTTTCGTAGACGGGTACAGGACTTAACGGGTCCAGCTATGGCATCAATGCCCTTCTGAATTTTAAATGGATTTACGGTCGTAAACGACTGACTCTCTTCAGTTCGACTAATGACCAAGTAACGAGGGAAAGACTTCTCGATTACTTCTTTTACGTCAACTCTTTTGCGTTTAAAATGTAAAGGATTATTTTCCAGTACCATAGCGATTTATTCCTCCACCATTGCAACCGTCTTCGATGGCGGGCTGCTTCCTGGGCGCCACCCCGGCTTAGGTTACTGGCTCTGGCCTGAACAAAGTAACCTCAGGGTCACACCTTCCTGTGGGCTGACGAAGGGACCCAATCGCCTGCAGGAAGACTACAGCTCATGCAATGGCCCTTCCCCGGGCCTGGCCTTTACCAGGGGATACGCTCCCGTCCTACATGATAACCCTGTGCTGGGAGTTACGCCGTTACCCAGTCACATTTTACCGCGTCAAACACGGGGGCACCCATCAGACAAAGAACAGGGAAGTAGGACAAATAAAACAATAAAAGAGGCGAAATAAAAAGGAGTCAAACGCGCTAAGCGCGGACCTGAGGGAGCAGCTCGGGTGCCTCGGGGTCGCTACGCCCCGTACCCAATAAATTGGGCCCCTGAGGGGGTGGGGGACTGGAGTGAGGATATATCGACTACTTTAAACTTCTCCGTATATATAAAAATTGAAGTTTTTCGTTTATATTCCATTTATGTTAAACAGATATTTATATGAAACGTTTTGAAATGAAAGTTCTGTATAGTGCATCATACTAAAAATCAAAAAATATTTATTTGCTATGCATTATGTTTAAAACTAAACAGGCACTTTTATTTTACACTAATTATTGTTTGCAATTAGTAATTAAGTTTTGGACACTGAAATCCTTTTCATTTTATATGTTGATTTATTATAAAAAGCTAACAATGACAAATACAGAGTGTGCTATACATGTGCACTGTATTTACATTGCAATGATTATAGGGATGAACAGTACAAAAATAAAAAGTAAACTGTAAATAATACTTTATTGAAACTCATTATTGTGCTTCTAAATTTCATTTTCTTCTGCATCTACACCCTTCTGAAAATATCTAGAATGTTTGCAAAGTGTATTTATAGAAAGCAAATGTCATAAAAATCTTTCAGTCTTCCGTAGATTATAGCTTTTCAATGTAGGTTTTTATCTTTCACTAATGCCGAAAAAAAAAAAAAAAAAAAAAAAGTTAACTGGTATAACATTTGGTAATCCAGGAGACATTTGCTTCTCACGTTCCAATAACTTTGATATCTAACATCCCATTAACGTAATGCAGTGTAGCATCATCATGCTGGATTTAAAGTGAATTGGAGTTGTCTTGTGCATCTATAGCATAAGTACGCAACTTTTCCAAGTACTGCAGTGACTGCACCATCCAAGAACTAAGGACAGAGGACCCCTTGGCATGATATGCTATCCAAACCAGTTACACAGGTTAATTTAGTTGTCTTTTAAGAACAATCTGTCATTCCTCCCTATACCAATAGATACAAACGTGTCTGTTGACATCGCCAGATAATTTGTAGGTTGTTTTTCATTCCAAGTTATTTCAGAAAAATTCTCAGCATCACCTATCGTACCTCATTTTATATTCTTTCACTAGTCTAGACTGGATCATGTCCTGAAAAACTGTGTACGATGCTTGAATTTAGTACTTTTTGAAACGTTCCATTAGAGAGAAAATCTACGAGTAGACTTTTCGGAATATAATATCCTGTGAAACATCAAGCTTAGTTTCATTACTGACTTAGGGCAGCCGATACAGATCCACTTTTCCCAAACATTAACGTAAACTGTACCTCGCCTTCCATGTTGGAAGTTTCAAAATATTAATACACTCTTAATTAGTAACCAAAAATTAATGTTTAAAGCAAAATTTTCTTCTTTTAATAAACATGTTCATAATATGAATTACCCTACATAACAAACTCAACAAAGAAAAACAAGAATAGCTATGCGTTCCAGTGTTTACATCTGGGCTGTCTAAAAGGCGACTCCTGACCCATAAGCAACTGTATGATCCAAATAATAGTAGAGTACTAAAAATTCTGTACCTTCCTCTAAAATTATAATTAACATATTAATTACTTAATATAAGCGTAATTGCAGCATAATTCTACAGCAGTATTAATACGTCTGCGTATAGCAATTCTGCAATATAACATTTTCTCTTAATGAACACCTGTAACAAAGATTGTTCAAACAAATAGCTGTTACTATAAGGTTCAGATCACTATATCATTCCTAATTAGAAATGGCCATAAAAGACACAGATCCCCTTTCCTTCAAAATAGGAAGGAAAAGGTTTAGTATTCTTCACACTTCTTTCCAACGAACGTTTTCCTAATAGTGTTGCAGTACATTCTCCTCCGTGAAGTATCGGTACAGAAGCTACCTCACAGACAGTTCTCTTCTGAATCGATGTAGACATCCCGGTCCTTGTGAGTGCTAAGATGTCACCTACTCTTTCAGGTACGTCACTAATATTTCAAGTGCTACTGAAAACGGTTAATTAGTTTAGGATGCGGCCCATCAACTGATAGTAAATATTTCTATGGCCCTCGGGTTAAGAGTAACTGGACACCACTGGTTTACATCAATAAACAGGGAGATAATTTTAGTGTTGAGAAGGATATAAACAAACTTTCCTAACATTTAAAATGGGCGGTGACTTCTGCCTTACTGTACTGTTTAGTGCAATTGTTTTATATCTAAATAAGGTTTCAAACGATTTTGTTAAATGACTTCTTTCGTTTTTGAGTTCTCAACCTATTCATGTACCATCCCTTTAAAGAAATCCATAGAGAACAAAAACCGGTTTAAGTCTCTTTAAGGCTATTTAAAAATGAGATAGCAAGACTCCAAAAATAGGCTACACGTAGAAGATTCAATCTCGCTGACAGCACTGTGTCAGTATCTGAGTGACAGACATCTAATTGCAGCCTCCAACCTGTCACGAAGATGCTCGTGGATTTCCCCCGGCTGGAAATGTGTTGAGAGCTGAATATGTAACGCTAGCATTGTTCCCTTCAACCGAAATATATGCTCGTCGATCATATAAAGCTCATCAAACGCCGCACTAAAAGCTGTTTCGGTACAGCGTAATTGTTCTAATTACTGCGAACAGTTTGATTTCGTTGGATAACGACCTCTAAAAACCCTGATTTAAAGAGGGAAAGAGAGAGCGAGGCTGAACCACAGAGGGAACCAAATTCTGCAGAACAGGATTAGTGGTGGCCGATAAATCGGTAATGCATCTACCACTGTGCATGAACAATGCCAGATACCACTAAAATAAAGCTGATTTACGGACATGTGAAAATATTTCACTTCATCTTAGATTCGGAAGTACGGAATATATACGTTTCATAATATTTTGCACAATATATATATTTTAAGAGAACCTGTCAAAAGTTACACTATAGAAATTCTACGTAAGAATACACGTTCCCAGCATAACACCATAACACCAGTGATGGTGGTAATAACTTCTTGAACCTCGTGAGCTGGAGGTCTGGTTCAAATTACGCCAGCACCGTCCTCCCTGACAGATTTTTTTCAGGTTTTCCTCGGTTCTCATAAATGCCGGGGAGGTGCCTAAACTTAGGTCTGGAACCCTTCGTTCATTAAAAAAAATCCTTTCCCATAATATCATTTCATCTCTTGTATCATCAGTGTCCACCGCCTGTGGTGCCTCAGTATTAAAATTGGGCGTAAACATTATTATAAAAAAGGTTTTGAGTTTCTATGTATCATGCTATATAGATGCACGGCTTTGACCAAAAGTAAGTTCACAAGGGGGTCATTAATTTAATGCATACAAATATTTCAACAATTATTAAAAAGTGCTCTTCTAGCACAATTTTTGTTTCAAATGCAATAATGCCTATTGACTTCCAGAAAATAAAACTAAATGAGATTAGAATGTCAATGATTTTTTGCACGAATATAGGTTACGAAATATCTTTTTTTGTAAGGCTCAAGCTTTCAAACAATTTTAGAGATCTCCCATGAGTAATACACAATACACAATCAAGATGTTCACCCCGATTGTTAGGCAAAAAACGAGACATGTACGAGACGAGATTATGTCCACAATCAAGGGAAATTATCAGCAGTATATAGCAGTTTTTAGATCCTGTACGGATCTAAAATTCCGAGCCTTAGTCCTATAAATCTTTTCCAGAGCCATTTGATCTATTTAACCGCATAGGCACAAGATTGGAAATGTACCGCATATTGCTGCCTACTGCAACCCATTGTATACGTTTAGTTTTCAAGTTTCCTTTAAACGGAGTAAATTTAGTTGTCCCTTTCAATATGTCGTGGTAATTCAGAAGTAAGCTATGCTGGATGTGCTAGAGAAGATGATATTTATCAACACTTAAAAAATTGGACATGATCCAAGTGTACAGATAATGCAGGAAGAATGGTATGCTTCATTCTACTGTGTATTCCGGCAAACATGTTATATTTTTGCAATTGAGCCTTCATTTTCAGAATATTCTTGGTTTCTACTTTCTGCAGAGTGTGTTTCATATAGGACAGATGGTAGGGATCTATAAATGGCAAACGTTTTGAAATATATCTTGCCTAAATACATTTAATTTTAACATAGTTCACATAAGTCATTTAACAGTTGCAGTTTAAGAGATAAGGTACACCTTTGCTGTTTACAGAAATCACTTGCCTATTTCACGAAGTTTGTAGCATGCCATGTTGAAAAAATTAATGTCAAGCTTGTAATAGAGATGGCAGTTTTATTTAAAAAAAAAATTGGGCAAGAATTTGAGGAGACTTATGATATGAATTGTCGATTGAGTTAGAACGTTAGGGGCGAAGGAGGTTACTTCGGCATTTCCCCAGTTTTGCTCAACGGCTGGCCGATTGTGTCTACGGCCCCACAGAGGGCGCGTCGGGGAGGTAGGAATGAGGTTGGAGAGACACCAGGTAGTCAGGAATCACGAACTAAAAAACATGGGCGTAAACGGGGTCCCTAACATGTTTCCAGAATACCCCGACGATGGTGCCCCCCATGGTGTTCGAGCTCCTAAGGTCCGCTTCCATACCAGGCGTAGAGACACAAACCTTCCTAAAATGCAAACCACCGTCACACCACGCCAGTCCATTTCGCTTGCAATTTTCGTCTCTGTAACAGAACCAACAGAATGAAATGATGTGAATGGGAGGGCGGAAAATTCGTGGAAAGTAAGGCTTCATTCCCAAAAAGATGATCCAGCGGCCTCCCAAATACGAGTTCCGGGCTACTGTCCCAGCCAAGACACTCGGTGATATAAATATTACTACGTTAAAAATATTAAGAATGGGTTAACCGATTTGATTTTAAAGCCTGAAATGATTTGACCAAGGTGATACTTATAAGCGTTTTCAATTTCATGGATTTAGTTAACACTCCTCATCATTTGATCCAGTGCAAAATGTATCATCTACTTGAAAACCTTTTAGCACATGCTAAAATATGAGGTATTATAATAATTCTTAGGCTTTCACGGCCCGTGTTATAATGAAAATAGTTAAAATCTTCCGGGGTGTTTTGTCCTGATTCACGGTTTAACATGCTACCATAGCTTTCGCCAACTATTGTGGTTGGCATCATCAGTGGATGATGAACAACACCTGACTGCTAAAAGACGACAGTATTGATCCGTCTCTGCCTAGTTTTAGAAGGTCGGTCAATATTACGTGTGTAGTGAAAGGGGAGAGGAGAGAGGACGGTTGGTATCGTCCACTTATGATGCCAACCGCAATAGTTGGTGAAAGCTATGGTAGCATATTAAACTATGGACCAAAGCAAAAGCCCATAATAATTTACTTGTTTTCATTATAAGCTATTAGAATTAAAAATGTCTGCAACATTAACAATTAAGTTTACCAGTATATTTAAAATTGAGCATCTTATTTAAGAGTGAAACTTCCGAAGTTCCGTCAGCCTAACAAGAAAATAAAGAATTATATATATTATATAGAGTAATTGTAAATATTATATTCTATTTTAATTAAGATGGCCGTTTATGAGTATCTACAAATAAAATGAACAAATACCTTAAGGTTCTTATGGAACATTTGGCGTTTCAAACACTGCATCTACACAATGTAACTTAGTATAATATATTTAGTGGCAAACAACATGTTTCTTCATCAATATTCACATAGCTACTATTTTCCCCACTCAGTTGTTACATACATACATACATACATACATACATGCATACATGCATACATGCAACATACATACATACATACATACATACATACATACATACATACATACATACATACATACATACATACATACATACATACATACATACATACATACATACGTTAGAATAGAGCTGTTAGTAAATGACTGTCATTTCCATTTCTCCACATTGCTGCCCCCAATGCCTGAACTATTCTCCAACAGCAAACAAGAGTTGTTAGCTTTCCGAGCAATGAAAAATTCAGCGTTTTAATAACGAAAAGCAAGCCGCAGATTTTTGAAGATGCCTGAGGGCGGAGCCCCAACTTGTGGAGGCGGTCGAGCATGAATGTTTCAAGAGGTTCCGACCACTGGCACATCCTTCTGGTCTTAATGTCCTGGTAACTTATTTACAGCATGCATGATGCTAGCGGGGTGGCAGAAGTTATCAATTACCGCAGCCTAGACTATGTGTCATTCTGGGCAGTATCGGAATCCGTCTGTCATAAATATTTAACCAACACTAAGCGAGAGTACGCTGGGTTTGCCTTTACCAGCGTCAATTACATTACACATATGGACCCGTTAATGAAGCATCAGAGGAATGTGCTTAAGATTCTTGAGAACGCCAAATTCAACAAACCTGTCACGATGACGTACGAAAACTGTGAGTTTATGTCACATTCGTCTTTTGCCGGATATGACATCACTGTCCTCTGTTACGGAAATCTATACAAGCTGATTGTTCAAGAGAATTTATAAAATGCTAAAAGACTGCTTACTATTAATTAAATACAGTCTTGTGCGAATTTATGTGAATAAGCATGTGAAATTTAGTTGTATAAGTTATTCAGTGCTAATAAACGTTTCCCTCCGATGCTATAACCAATTATTGATACCCATTGTGGTTGAGATAGTTAATTGCACTTGTTGCTTTTATTGGTTATACTAGAAGTTAAGCAATATGCTGCGTCTCTTGTTATTTTAACGTCTTATTTAGCAAGCACATTTTTATTCATTATGGATATCACACCTAAGAAGAGAAGTTAAAGTTATAATATTCACGAGTTTAGCAATATGACTGAGAGACAGGTACAATGCAAATTTGAATAATATAATTAGAAGGAAAAATAAGATTGGTTAAATTTCACCTCAAAGATAAAGAACTATGTGGCAAAGAAAAACGTCCAGGAAAAATGATGTCTATCTGATCAGAACCAGCAAAATTAATCCTGATAAGTACAGTTTTGACTTACAAACAGGTTTGGAGGTTTCAGAGATGAAAACTGATTCTTCAGCAGTCCATAGAAGGCTTCTAGAAGCTGGAAGGAAAACTCGAAGACCGGTCAGGCAACAGTTATTGACGGTCCTATAAAGGAAAAGAGATTGGCATGGGCTAGAAAATATCAGAACGGGACACAAGAAGAGTGGAAGGGTCCTGTTTTGCGATGAAAGTAATTTTGAAATGCAGGAGTTGAACGTCTCGCATGTAAGAAGTACCGATGGGAAGGGGGGGGGGGGTCTCGCCCAAGCACATTAAACAGGCGGTAAAGTTTCCACAAAATAAGATGTTTTGCATTCAAGGGCACTAATTGTTTGATTCCTATTGACAGAATGATGAACAACGACAAGTAAATCGTAATTTTAGAGAAAAGAGCTGCCCCAGAACTGAAGATGTTGGCAGAGGTAGTGAACATTGAAAAGGAGATTTTCCAACAACACCTTGCACCATATCAAACATCGAAAAATGTTAAAGACTTCATAGCGAACATTTGTTTTCAGTGTTTGGAGTGACCTGGAAATTCACCGGATCTCAGCCCTACATAGAATCTTTGGGAGATTGTCAAGAAACGGATGAGGAAAATGCACCACCAAATAAAAGATGATTTGTGCTGTGATAAAAGTGTGGTTTCATGACCCAGAAATAAGTGTAAGAAACTCATCTCTAAACGAGTGAAAATGGTAATTACGGCCAACACTATTTAGTAAATAAACCAAATCAACGTGGCACCCCGGTTACCAAAAACTCTAACTTAAAACAAATTTGTTGCACTTTATAATAAAAATAAAAAAAACTGAAATTAGTTATTAAATCGATCATAGGTTTCTTGCAAATGTCAGTAGAATTTGAAAATAAATTGTACATTACTTAAAGGCTCATTACTTGCTTTTCAATAGCACCCTTTGTGAGCGATAGCAAATAATATGTTTATACTAATTGCAGGCAGTCTTTCAAACTCTTTCGTGAAATCAACAAAAAATTAATTCACGTCTACTGCCTTCACAAAAGTATAATCACTAATTTTTTTAGCAACGTCCATCACTTCAGCCACAAAGGTGAAAATTGAGTTGTTATACAAGTAAAAACATGTCGAAACAATCTTCACATAAACATTTATTATAAAATTTAGATTTGTCTTATACTTTTATCAATAAAGTTGCCGTTTAACATACTTCCGCCACATTAATATCTGTCTTCTCAAAGTACTTCTCCTACTATGGACACTTTCCGCATCTTCTTTCTTACTCTTTCCTGCTGGAGCCCATTCCAAACAATTTTCTCCTTCCATCTTCGGAATACGCTTATCAACATAATTGTGTATCTTTTATTTCAAAGTTCACTTGGTTTCTAGCTGTTTATTCTAGAGTATTGTAAATATGTGCATTTCTATTATCAACAGCTCAATTAAATACCGGGTCTTTCATGGTTTTGTAGCAATTGGTGTAATACATCCACCAGCTCAGCAGTATCAGGACATTTCCAACATATCCTGGCGTAATAAATGTACTTGTTTTTATTGAATTTGGATCAGTTGCGCGGATATTACAGGCGCTTCTCCTGGAGTTACCGCTCTGACTGCCGACCAGCCAGCTGCCGTGAAAGAGGCAACAATTTCACGAAAGACCCAGAATGTTAATCTGCATACTGTCTTCCTGTAAACGTCTCAGTTTGTAGTACTTTCCATTGTAACGTTCAAACAATTATGTGGATGCATTTTTGCAAATTTCCAGTATATCTTAAGCAAGAAATCGTCATCGAAAAGCACAAAATATCTGAAGTAATGCAAAAGCCAATATCTTTCAGAGATTTGTAAGTACAGGAAATACGAAATTATGTTAGAGAATCCAATCCTGTTCTTCCATATTTCTGCGGTTGAGAATGGGGAAGTTGGAAGAGAAACTTTATGAACTTCTCGACTGTTCATACAAGAGAGGACTGTATACAATGTCTATACATAATAGCCTAATAAGAAACCAGGGAAGGCTTTAAGTTAGGAAGGCCGTGTAGCTTTTTTGGTGCTTGTATTAAAGAGGCTGTGCGAGAATGATTAATTGTCTAACTTTAAATTTCACTTCCGCACAATAAAAACACACTGCTTCTGCTATCTTTAATTAACCAACTTTCTCGTTGTACATGCCATTACTCCGTGCCCCATCTTAAAAAGACGATCGCAAATTTCACATTGATTATTCCTAGAAGATTTCTATCAGAAAAACTAACACTATCTCACGAAGAAAATTTATGCTAGTTGTGTTCCAAATTTAATCAGTGGCAATTGCACCTCGTTTATACTTTTCATGATTCAAAAGGATCTCATTAATCCTTTGGAAACAGTAAAAAGGCAATCTCTAAAAGCCCTCCCATTGCTAGTGAGGTAACATGATAGACAAGTCTACTTTTAATTGGGTTACCTACATACATTTTCGAGGACAGAAGACGAATTTATGGTAGATGCATTTCTGTCCAGAGTTCGATTTTCTAACAAGGAATTTGTTTTACTTTTTACCCTGCACGTTGGTTTATTAATTCATTTGAGAACATAAGCGAATGTACAACTGGCTTCAAGAGGTATGCAAGAACTTCGTGATAAACTAAAATGATTAATTCTGTATATCTAATTAGAGGCACAGGTAAGGAGACACCAATACTCTTATTGTTCAGTTTTCAATTTATAGCCACGTATTTACTGCAAGCTTGTTAAACAGTCATCATTCTCAAATCTTTTCTCTCTCAGATGAACTTGCATGGTTTTTTATTGAGTCAGGGTTCCACTTTCCTTTCCCTTTTCTTTTGATGCAATTTTGTATGCTTATTATGTTACCCCATTTGTTTAACTTCTGTTAAAAAGTAAAATGTTAAACTTTCTCCAAAACTTCACAATAATGTAGCTAAAAGCTTCCCTGCTGAATCCTGAATAAAACTTATGAAGGGAAGAAGGTCCTCGAACTTTGAATTTAGCCGTGTAGAATAGTTCTAAATGTGCCATTTAAGAAGAAAGGTATTACTTTAGAAATATTTTGGAATCTGTATGCTCTCAGCTATAGTTTTAAGTATATACTATTTGTTTAATTCGTTATAGTTATAATCTGTATAAAATAAGGTAAAATAATGTAACAAAGAAGAAAGAATACAATAAGCTACAGAAACTGTTATATATGCCCTGGTATAGCATCTAGGCGCCAAGACGGCGTATTATAGTTTTTATTATTATTATTATTATTATTATTATTATTATTTCCCTACTCTGTAGGAAAGTATGTGTACCTTATGAAGAACTGCTGGGTTTCTGCATGCATAAAGAACCGTCTGAGGAAGTTTATGGAGCGGTTTGATGGGCTTGATACCTAGATAAACTAGTTGCACCCAGAAGTTTATGAATAAGTATAAAACTACAGCAAAATATTAGATCCGCATGACAGATGGCGACCAAAATTTTCGGAACAAACTGACTAACTACATACTGACCACGGGCTTCCCATATCTGTGCTACGAACATCATAAAACCGTTTTTGGAGTAGTGTTTAGCGCCCGTTTTTTACTGCTGAAGCACCACAGGCGGTGCACGCAGAAGATACATGAAATGAAACGATAAACTGGAAAAGGAGTAATCTTTTTAAGGAAGGAAGAGTTCCAGGCCTAGGTTTAGAGTACCTCCCCGGAATTTGTCATTTATGAGGACTGAGGAAAACCTGGAAAACCCTCAGCCAGGAAGGACAATCCTGGTGGGAATAGGACCCCAGACCTCCCGCTCACGAGCCCGCGCCTTAGCGACCTCGGCCACCCGTGGCGGTATGAAAGAAATTGTTTTATTATTTCGGAATAGAGTCGCTTCACGAGTTTTATGGCCTACAAGGTCCAACTAGATTTTTTTCCTATGGAATCATGTGTACAGGATCAGACATCGTAGGCTGGAGATATTATTGGAGAACATCTGGCGCGAGAACCAGACGATGCCTGCTCAGGTTCTGGCTGCTACCTTCAGAAATATGGAGGTTGTATTCAACTGTACTTGAATACAACGCGAGAAAACTTCCAACAACATTTGATCGCCCCCCCCCCCATTTCTCATACAGATGGCCAAGATATTTCATAGTATCGATTGATTTCAGCTAACTCCGAGTAAGACGCGCTTTATATGATACCTTTAAAAGATTTAGCGATATTTACTTGCATGAAACTTAGATCATTCCTTAAAGCTGCCGCAGACAATTCATTAAATAGCATAATTATGCTGTAACTTATTATTTTTTTCTTTCATACGTTTTTATTGTACTTTATCTTATCAAAAAACTGTGATGGCTCGACCGTTTAGTCTTCAAAGTTGTTCTGCAACTCACATCCCAAATTAATTTTAATAATTGTTTCATATCCATTAAATATTATGATATCGCCAAAATTTATAATAAAGTTAACTACTACTCACCCGAAAAAAGTGTGAATGAAATAGCTTTGCTTGTTTCTGTTGCTAACAGTATCCATCACTTTATCCAACTCTTTCAGTTTTAATTTTCTCGCAACACTGGAACCTACACTAATATTTATTTTATATTTACTCTGGTTGTTGGGCTGGTTGTCAGGGCTCGCCCAGACACTGGGGTCGATAGGTTTTAGGGACGAATAAATCTCGAGCACAAGTCCTCTGTGAAGGACTTAAAGAACCGAGTTATATATTTACGGCACGGCACCCCATATCTGAAAAACGAGATTTCTGGGCAATATTACAGATCATTTCACTTCCAAGTAATACCTTAGCATCACACTTGAAGCGATTGGCTGAACACCTAGGCTTCTAATAACTGTTGGTTCTAAGCTAACTAAATTCAAATAGTTCATGCCTGAACCCGCAAAGGGTGTCCGCTGATAAGTGGAAATACCTAAGGAAGAAGGCAATTTATTCTGGTTAACTCAGTTACAGTTTTGTTTTCAATATGTGACTATTACGGCATTCCAAAAATGATGGCAAAGTAGTTAGTGTTTCACAATGAATTTATTTGCGCTAATTTTGACAACATTCTTCAAACATACAGAATATTTCTGCAGTTGCAATAAATGGACATGTCGTCCACGGGCGGATACATAAACTTGAACCCATTTAATTTTATTGGAAAACACTTTCTGCAAATGTATTAATGTAGCCATAGAGTCGGAACCAGCCTTGTGTGTATAGAATGAGACATACATTGACATGTATGTCAATGGTATTACTTCCAATAAAAGTTGTAAACTATTCGCAGTAACGGATTCCCTTTTCATGATCCGCATCTTTCAATTCTTGCACTGCTGTCACTTTTACGGGAACAATTTCAATGTTTTCCTAACCACTTTGTGCACGGTTCCCAGTCCGATATCTTTTTCTTGTGCCAACTTGCGCAATGATTTTGATGGGCTCCACCGCATAGAGTCAGAAATGCTTACCAACTTCTCTTCGTTTAGTTTACGGGTCCTCCAGTTCGTCCGGCATCTAACACTGAGCCTATCTCTCGAAATTTCTCAATATATAGATGAACCTCATTATAGCTGTTTCTGGGAAACTTTCACCAGATGTCTCCTGTGCTAAATCTGTGTATTTGTCGAAAGACATGTTCAACAAGAAAAATACGTTCCTCAATTGAAACTACCATAATTTAAAGCTAAATTGAATATCTAAACCCTACATATATTGTTTTCATTTCCTTTTGGCAACTGATAATTGAACAAAACAGTTAAATATAATGTAACAATGGAACAAATTAAAAACAATTATGCATCTATGAAAAATCCCTTATGGCTACTTGCGTTAAGATTCAATGTAGAAAAAAAATCTAACTTTGGTTCGAACTTCCAATGTAATCTACATCCGTAGTCTAATTGCACAATGACTTTCCGAAGACCCTGTAGTTCCTTACATTGTCATTAATATATTGCCCAAATACTTGGAAGGTGACGAACTGTAACTGCAACGTCATCTCACTGATCGATCTATGTCAACTTTTGAATGAACGAATGCCCCATAGAGGTTCTCTGATCTTCGTAAACAAGCCATAATCGCAGGAGTTAAATGAAATGTTGTACCTCTGTGTTTATATCGCTCCATAGCTGCCATTTCACAATTTCAGTTAGAACATGTGGAAACTAGCTGACACAACTTTCCGCATTTTCAGTTTCTTTACTAAAATTCCATAACCATACAAAATTGCAATACAAAGTGACATGGAAATGTCCACAAATGTCTAGCACCGACTTCTTCCAATAAAGCCTCGACGTGGAAATAGTCTGTTACAGCAACGGGTCTATACGAGCGTGGTCTGTGTTCACAGTTCTCTCTTCTTTGACGAAATATTTCCATCTATCTTGCAATAGTTCGGCTTCTTGTAATGCCCTAAAGCGCTGAGTATATTTTTTTCTCTTGACACTTAGATTTATGTGAATCATATTTGTTCATACGTATTGAGCTTTGTGGGACATTTGCAAAGTATGGTTACTTCGAGACTTTCAATACTGCAGATTTGTGCAACTATTGCGATTCTATAGAACAATATAATAGTTTAATGATCATCGCTAGAAGCATTGATTTACAGCATCTTTGACATTACTTTTCGAATTTCCTAGTAAGAGTAAGTGCTTACTTCATTCCTTAAAACTTGTAGTTCATTAAAATTGCAAGTATTCAGTTACATACGATTTCCAATGTAACATTAGTGTCTAATAATGGTTGCGCCAAAATAACTAACATTTATTAATTTGTTCATTACGTTCATCATTCCCTACTTCGCCAGCAAAGAGGCCATTCAAGGAATTCACTCTTATTACATAAAGAACTCAGGTAAAAGGTGTGCTTATTTGAAATGTTCCTAAACACTACTAGACATAAAAATTTATTATTTTACCATCAAAGCGTGCTCTAATTTAGCGATAAACACTGTACGCATTATAAATGAAGTGCACCAACTGCTACGGCCACGTTTGAATATTTGTGACTTGATCGATCTTCTGGAACATTTTCTCGTTGTATTAAGAAAAGGATGAAGAGCCAATGAAATCCAGTTATAGGTTTTGTACACGTGCTCCATTTGAGATATCTGCATGAATAAAAACAAACAAGTAAATGAGGTAGTACAATAAACCAGCGTTTAAATTTTATTTGGCTACATATTTCCCGAACATTTTCTTCTAACATTTCGAAAGAACGCATTTAATGAATTCATTTGGTGTCTGTAATTCTAATCTAAAACTTTCAGCTAATGTAAAGTGTATGAACAATACATATTATCGTTCAGTGCTATGTGAGGAATGACTATTAAAATCGAAATAACAATGAAAGAGTTTTAAAGGAAAATCAGAGAAGCGGATTCTGTTGTCAGACCCTCGTTCATTGTCAAAGAACGCTCAGATATCAAAGCACTGCGTTCCACAGGATCATTAAAACTCCAAATATATATTACGCTACTCCTGACGTATGCAGACTGCCTGAATGGTTAATGACGAAGAAAACACCATTCTCTATGTGAGCTTTTGTTTGTGAGAGGCGTAATTTTAAATTAATGTTTTCTTTCAGGGCAGAAGAACCGGAGTCGGTGCTATCCCGGTTAAAGGTCAAGATGAGACAGGGGCGCTAAGCTGAAGTGGGGAAGTAAGGTTTTATTTCCCGGTGCATCAGGGTGGGCGACGTTCCATTGTTTAGCGTTGGCTTGTTGAATCTTAGAGTATCGATTCCCGATATGGGATGACAAAGGCTTGCAACCTCACTGAGAGCTGGTCATCCGCTTGTCACGTTAACGACATTCTGTCGGAAGATCCTAACCGCACACGCCACACAAGATATACATGCAGCCTACTCTCCCCTCCAAGGACGCCCTCACCAAATTTCGAAAAGAGATCGTTTTACACGGTTTCATTTGCTCGGCTGTGGTGTTAATCCCTGACGAAAGAAAACAAACAAAGCCAGTGTCAAACAGCTGACAAACCCTCGAGAGATATTGCATAAAAAGAAAGAGAGAACATTTTCAATGTATTGTCAGGATTTCCCCTGGTAGGCGACTATGGACTTCCATAACCCTCTTTCTCTTGTTCTAGATAAGTAATTAGTTAATGGATGGTTATGATACACGCTACATAAAGCTACTCTCTTCTGCTGTAGGCTCTCACCATTATAATCTTCATGCTATATGCGTTCGATTTGCACCGCCTCTTAAATCATTATCTGAAACGCTTAAATCACAGCAGCATTCTTTCACGATGGCTCATACTTTGGTTAGTAGTAGACAGAAAAATTGCCTGCTTCCTATCAGATGCCTAGCGTTTTGCTTTTCAACATTTTACTGGGTATTGCAGATAAGGCTATTAAGCTTTTGGTGTCCTTTTCCATGAGAGACCTGAGACAGAATGTTAATTTTGCTCTTGTTTTCCCAATGAAAATTTAACATCAGAACCATCTGATGTTAAATGTTAAAGCTGAGCAAAAATAATCATCGCACAGTATAATGGAGCAATTTTTTAATATATCTAAGAAGATTTAAAGTAAACTAAATTTGTATCAAACATTTAAAAAATAAACATCTATTGAAGCACAAACAAAATACCTAGCGAGACCCTGAATCTCAATATCAATGTCTTCTCTTTCTCGTGACAAACTACATATAGTCTCAGTACATCAATGTCCCATTCAATTCAGGGCGTGATACGGCCGATAAATTTTGCTCAGAGGCCTTTTCTTTCAGGTTTGAGGTTGTTTTACGTGCCGTAAATCTACGACGCAGGAGCCAAGGCTTTACTTCCTTCCCGAAGGAAGTCACACTTACGATTTTAACGCCAGAAAAAATCCATCGATCATGGCCGGAATTTAACCCGCGATCTTGGGTCTATGACACAAACATGACTACCACTAGACCACCAGGATCAACCAAACCACACACACATAACTAGAAAAGAAGAAAGGGATAAAACACTAAAAAAAAGTCACAAATTAGTAATCACTATATTTCGAACTGCTTGAGTTCCTCTATGGCAAGAAGACAAGTCACAGAAGAATTTAAGCAGTTCGAAATGTAGTTTAGTGTTTTATCCTTTTCTGCTTTTATAGTTAGTGTTATTTTAGTTACATTGTTAATAGGGTTACATTATTTTTCATTTATATATGTGTGTGTGTGTGGGGGGGGTGGGTGTACGCTTGAAAAGTACCCACTGGGAATACCTGAGATAAACGCTGTTTTCTGAAAACTTTTTAATAAAATTAGAGGACGGTTTGCATGCTGGGACCTGTTTGCGAATCATACTAATTGGTTGAATATGGGCATTTTCCTAGCCAAAGTGCAAGAAGCAATTTAATTTCTGGTTAGTACGCAATAGCTAGTTTAATTATAAATAATATGTAACATGTTTCCATAATATTTCTGCAAATATTGTTCTTCCCATTTCTAACGTTTATTTGCTTATTATTGTTTTATTTTATTGTTTGTTTCTTTTTGTAATTGTATATCATATTTAAGCACGTACGGTCTACGATCCATGCATAAAATATATTTGTAATGTGTATATAGAATTTTATAACAATTAAATTACGCCTACTTCCATATACGTAATTAGTTAGCAGTATTTACTAAGACAACGTATAGATTCACATTTGCCATAGAAGTCCATTATTGCGGATTGTTCTTTATTTGTCTGTGAAACTTAGCTTGCTTTAATTGTGACTAGCCAACAGATGGCATGAATTCTCTGCACCACATTAATAGCAAAACACAATGGACCATACTTTGAGCTGGTAAACAAACAAATATCGACATATTTTCGTATATCATTTATATGAATACCTTTCCCTTAAATAAAATATTGGAAGAATTACAGCTTCTTCTTTCAAAATAATGAACCGTCACATCATGCATTTGTTGGAATGTGTTTATATAGTTAGCTACACAAAAAATATCTATGGCAAAACACATCTTTTAAATTGAATACTTGATATATCTGGACAAATTATAAACAGTACTTGAAAATATGTGTATCTATTAGCTACCATTGCAGTCAATTGTTTTCATTTGGGTTATTTGGTTATTATTATTATTATTATTATTATTATTATTTTCTCTTAATGGGTAGAGCATACTTCATTTGATAAAGTTTATATATTTTTGTCGCAGGATATGTCGAAACTACGGAGAATGATGCGCACATAATTATAAAGGTAATTCAATTGAAACACTCCGAAGCATCGTCCTTAGAGCCTGCGCCAAGGCTCACCGACTTCCTCTAACTCGAGCCCTAAATAAATACTGAGAACTATGTGGATTCGTGCCTGTGAGCGGCTGTACAGGATGGGACACTTGTACTGTGTTTTAATTGTATATGAACTTTATTCTCAATGCTGATAAATGAGAGCTGCGTATTTTTTTTTCAAAATTGACCATACATTCCGTCCCTAAGTCGCCTGGTTGTGTGACAAATGTTTTAGGTTTCAAATATTCCCTGAAGTTAAAATTAAAATTAAAAAAAAAAAAAAAAAAAAAAAACCGTAACTAACAGATCTGCAGATCGAGATGGCCAAAAATATCTACACGTGTCTGTCCAAAGATTGTTTTTAGGGTGAACATAGAGCGACGCAGGGTGTGCGCTATTGCCCCATCTTGCCTTTTGACCATGGAAAGTTTTCTGACGATGTGGCATCACTGCTGTATTTCATGTATGTTTGTAAATCTTGCCACATAACTCAAAATTAATTTTTTCTGACACTATCAGTCGTCAAATGAGTTCAGACTGTGATGTTACAATTGAATAAACAATTCGTATGAAAATTTATGCATCTTTCGAAGCATGCATGGGTGGAAAACCCGACTAGTGACCTTCTTAAGAGCACCAGGACAGTGCTTGGTAAGCTTCTTTGCTTCACATCAGCTGTAGTTTCGAAATTTAGGCTCCTGGTTGTTTATGATCCGCCAATCTGGAGCATTCCACGATTTCCGATGTTAAAATGTTATTTAATTGCTGTGTAATCCGACTAGTACAAAGTCGGATTTAAAAAAACTCTAATGCGAAAACACGATAAGCAGCTGACCATTTCATGTTGTTTACTAAATGACATTGCTTGGTGATCATTCCTAGCAACATGTTTTCTTGTCAACAAAGTTGTCCGTATGTCAAAATGGTAGATGCACATTGCCCCACCCTACATCCGATGTAACAATAAGGTACGACCAAACTTTCAGGACACATTCCTCACTTTTATAAAGAAAATATGTTATATCGACATGGGTTCGGAAACGCTTTATTTCCATGTTATACTCATTTTCTACAACTCTCCATAGTACATTAATCAAGGGAAACACACAGGAACAGAACATACCAGCATACCGTATGATCTGGTTAAGCTGTAATTTTTAGGTTCACCGCCAGTGTTTTGTGCTACATTTGAACGAAGGTAATTTTGATGCATGTATCAATTCTAGCGGAGGGCATGATGAAC
Organism: Metallyticus violacea; assembly: GCA_030762175.1. Classification (NCBI taxonomy): domain Eukaryota; kingdom Metazoa; phylum Arthropoda; class Insecta; order Mantodea; family Metallyticidae; genus Metallyticus; species Metallyticus violacea. The sequence goes on along the minus strand of CM060840.1, from coordinate 51,094,752 downwards.
ATTTCATGTGGTATGGTACGTTCTTTTTCAGTGTGTTTCCCATTATTAATGTACTATGAAGAGCTATAGAAAATGAGTTCTAACATGGAAATAAAGCGTTTCCGGACCCATGTACATATAATATATTTCTTCTTGTCAAGTGCACCATACGCAACTGACGCCGCTGATACTCAAACACTCATTCTTTCCCCTCGAATAGAAGGCACCTTTAACCACAATATAGGATAATCGTCTTCTACTTTAAATAACTTCCTAATTCAAGTTCTTTATTTCTAAATATCTGCTCCTATTTGCGAAGCAAATATTTCTAAGGTAATAATAGCCTTAATAAGCTCTTTATCAACTCCACAAAGAACGCAAATAACGAAATGATTCAACATGTTTATTAACATGTTTCTTATATGAATAATCAGATCACTCTTAAGTAACTGGATACGATTTACGTGCATCTGGCCAGCAAAGCCACACGCTCTTTAATTATCACTATCTGCTTCCTCCCTCCTTATCTCTAGGCATACTATTTAAACCTCCAGAATCACTATCTCGGGGGTACAGTTGAAGCGTCCAGGGTACGTCACGTCATATCTCTTGATACGGAGCATCCTTTCTTTATTCCTAGCTACTTTGATACTTGTCTCATTCGGATTCCTCTCCTGGGTATTTAGAAATTCTGAGAGAATATCTCAATTGCCTCATTAACTATTCTGTGCTCATCTTTACTCTTCTGTAAATAAGGCTCTTTACTTAAAAGAACTCGACGTTGTGTTTTAATACTTAATTGACCAACCTATCCTCGCAGTCTTCGGCTTACCGCTCGGCCATTTCTAAGTTCTTTAGCCGCAGCTGGGCCTCTGCCGGCTCAGCATCTAAAAGTATCTTCGCCGGCATTGGGACACATTCCACGTGTGAGGAATGTGTCCTGAAAGTTTGGCCGTTCCTTATTGTTACACCCGGTATACCCCATGGTCTGGCTTTTCTGTTGCAGGCTTTCGGAGTTGTACCTGGATAAGAAATATAACAATCTGGGAAACTATACATAGGACGGGAACAACCATTTTGTGAAACAACATTCTTATCTCTATTTTTCTTTTTCTCATATATTACAGATAAAGTGTATAAACCAGGGAACTTTACTTACCGCTCACCCTTGTATATAGTTCTAATTACATTTTTCCAGTTCAGACGTTGGCAGTGCAGGGGGACATGTTAACGATTACAGCTCCGGAACGCTACTCTTCTTTTTTTTCCATTCCCGGAGCTCAAGTTATACAAACAATCCTCTTTGTGAGAGACAGGGCATGTGGACATAGAGGAGATTAGAAACTAAGTCTTCCGTTGCGCAAAACGTTCATATTTCAGCAGCGTGTCCCAGAGAATTTATTGGGCAAAGTCGACCGCCCAGCCCTGCCCTGGAATGACACTGAGCCCGCTGTTATCACCCGGCCCAGCACCTCGTCCCAACAAACACTCGTGAATTTACTTTCTCTAATCAGGGGACTATGTACAAATATGTATGTATAAGTTGGTGATAAAGTGCTCAGTTGGGCGATATTACTAGAAAATAGGAGGCCATTCTTAGCAATTTATGTGGGATACCGCTAAAGCTTAATATGCACGAGTTCGATTCTTGTTCGAGTCATTCTACACAGTCGAAGTATGTCTGAATTCTAGTGTTCTCTGATCATTACAGTGCTCCCCATGAGAACAATAGCGTTTATTACATTTACATTAAATCTAAAATGTCATTATTTGTGCATTTTATTGCCCTTTTTCATGCGTTATACCCAGGTGATAAAAGCAATAGGTGTTTAGTTATATTTTGGCGCATTTTTTTTTTTTTTAACGTTTGACTTTCATACTTTTTCTATTCTCTGTTCATAATTAATACAGTATGGTCCAATAGGCAGTCCCCGGAGCTTTTTCTTTGACTCTCAAAGGGAGTAATTTGTCACGATTCTTAATAACTTAAGGAATAAGTTTGTAATTGAACCTAGTACCAACGTACTAAGCTGAATAAGTGAGCGAGGAACAGAGAGGCAGACTCAGATTTCTTACTTCGTCCCTTCGGGATGCGTTGTTTTAAATTCTAAGAAAACTGCGAAGTTTTTCATTCTATGAACAACCAAGTAACCTACGTGCAGGCCCCTTCAGCTAATATATAAACTTTTTAGGATCACGGTAATTGTAATAATAATAACAATAATACAAATAATAATTTTATTTATAAACGTAACAGTGGATTATTTCTTGAGAAAATAGATTGCTAAAATGTTCATAAAATAGATTTTAATTATGCCATTGATTATGTGCTTTACAGTGCCTATAAAGATTATTCCCATTGTAATATTATTACTTGCTGAAGATTTAAAGAAAGTACTTAGAAGAGACAGTTCAAAAGTACGGGGGGAAAAACTTTTGAGATTTAATGCCAGAATTAAATTGTTTTTAAAATGTTATAGCATTTATCCCTCGAAAGTTTTCCAGTGTTCAAATATATAACACTATTTAGTTAGTCGGAGGAAATAGCGGGCCCCGAGCAAGGCTGTTTTCTGGGGAAATGCAGCCGAAATTAATATTTCCGTTTCAGTATTTATATGCTGACTGTAAGCATAAAAGTATACTGTATTTAAAAAGGAAAATAAGTACTAACTACTCTATGTAATAAGAGATGACTGAAAAGTATGTCAAACCCATTCTTTAATAGTTTTATCTAATGGCATAACTAATGAAAACAATCCACACAAAATACCGCACAATGACAGCACCGAGTAACACACAATCACTCGCTCATAAAGCTTTTCTAAAACTTATTACAAGCTGCTACCAGTCATGATACTGAATGAGTCGACCCTTAAATAAAATAATCTCAATGAATATAGATATCATAAGACCTACCATCCAAAAAGCTCTATTGGATCAAAACTACCAAAATCCCACACTCCTCTCTCTCTCGTCTCAGTTGCTATTGAAAAAGTCAGGTCATAAAAGATTATAGTCGTATTTTATTTAAGTACCCATAAAGGTTCTGTGATAGTTAATATGTCTATAATCTTTCTCATTTTCTGAAGAAACGTATCATCATAAATAATTGCACTTTTCTGAGATGCCGCTGATTTCAGATAAAAGGAAACTTGTACTACCTTTCTTTTAGTCAAAATAACATTTTTGTATAAGGAAAGTATCATCATAAACAATTAACTGAATATGCTGAAATTTATTTATACTAAGTTTTTAACTTTCTTTTAGGCTTTTAAACTTAAAGTACTCGTACATTTAACGACTTTAACTTTTGTTTATTTTGACCCATCTAGGTTTTATTTTTCCAGGATTGCATTATAAATACATGTTGCATAAGCTGGAAATCTATCTTCCTTGAAAACTCTCTCACCATTTTATAGAGAGCTCTGCAAAGCAGAACTTCTGAAAACGTGATTACACAGGAAAACCCAAAATGTAACAAAGTTTTGAATTCCGTAATTTAGGACAGATGCCTTACAATAACTTTTGCATGCAAGCCAGCAGTAGAAACACTGTTAATGAGGAAGTAACTCCCTTCAATGATGGAGTAAAATTATGAGGAAATTGAAATTATTCCCGGGACTAGATGTATAAAAACATTGCAAAAATGGATGAAGCAAGGGCTCAACAGTCAGATTCATAAAAAATTATGAATCAGTGAATCAGTAACAGTATCAGAAAACGTGTCAGAAAGAGAATTAAAATTTGTAATATTTTTGCTTTACTTGTATAATTTACATTTTTTTTCCTTCCAAAAAGTATTCACCCTAATGATGGGAAAGTCGGTCTTGGTGGTATAGTGACATCAATACTTTTCTCCTAAACCCAAGATCGTTGTTTCAATCCCGGCCAGGATCGATGGATTTTTTCGGGCGTAAAAATCCTAAATATAGCTTTCTTTGGAAGGGAAGTAAAGCCGTGTATCCCGTGTTGTAGATTTACGGCACGAAAAAGTACCTCAAGCCTGAAAGAAGAAACATTTGAGCAAAATTTATCAGCCGTTTCACACCGTGAATTGAATGAGAAACCGGTGACCTGCGATGTTAAAGAGCTTCTGTAAATAAAGCAAACAAAAAAAAAAAAGTGAAAATATGTCCGCTTCTATTATGTATCTTAAAACAATGTAAGGCTTTTAAAATGCAGTATTGAATTTGAATTCTTTAAAAAAAAACTATCAAAATATTAGTAATATTTAAAATGTTGCATGAAATGTAATGAAAAATGTGATTATTTATGTTTATTAATACTCTTCCCACCTAAAAAAAAGCCTAAATTAATTTCCCTGTGCTCCATACTTTTTATGAAAAGATACACCGTGAAGTTATTTATAACAACATGTACACAGTTGCTAATAATAATAATAGATAAAAGGGAATGTTTTTCTTAAGGCTTTTGAAAAAGTTTACCATAATGAGTAATAAATTTCGTAGAATCTGACTCTAACATCTGATTTATGAAGTGGTTTAAAGGAAGTGAGTCATTTTGTAGTGTCGTATGTTAAAGTCCCCTTAAGTAATTAAAATATGTAAAAAGATTACAATTAAAACAATTCCTAATTTCATAAATATAGGTGCAAAGAAGGTTTCTGATAAATTGTATGTGATTATCTTGCAATTAATATGGTGAGGTTAAAACTTTCCCTGTGGAAACACGAAATGTTCCAACGGAGCCTGTGAACAAAAGTTTCATTAAACAATAAAACTACAAGAAAATAAATTATATTTTGTCTCCGGTGATTAAGCTGATATATTAGGTATTTAGATTTATACAAATTGTCAGAATATATAAATAAACATCAGCATGATAAACAATGCATTATTGATCAAGGAAACCGTTATAATAATTTAGAAAATGTTGATGGCAGCGTTCCTTAATGGTTAGGGTAAAATAACCGACGAACAGAGAGAAAGATCGATGGAGGAGAATGAAAAGAAACAGTTGAGGCATATTGCGGTTTGCTGGATAAGGCCTGGAAAGAAAAAACGATAAGCTTTTATAATTTAGAACTTGGGATAATCATTTCAAGAATGAAATGACAAATATGTCAATGGAATCCGTGTGCTAAATACTTGGGTTACTAGGTTTCACTTGAGCTATGCACATGTGAGAACTAATAGCAAGAGAGCTAGGCGTGAAGTCAACAAATGAAAGTCAGTGGTCATGTGTGTATTAGCATTTCCGATAGAGTGCCTTGATGCTTATCTCTCTGAGTCTGGCGTAGCTATAACATTCAATTTGCTGCCTTCAAAACCAATTTCCCAGTGTAATATTCGCATTGCTAAACCGAACCGACCTAAGATACTTGAACATCTCTTCTTAAATGGCATTGAGATTTTCTACGCTCTCCTACTCAAAATCTTGTAACGGTTCTATAATTTAATAACATGAATGTGATACCCTGCTCTTCATGCCTTGACAATATTTAACCTTGGGAGTATGCTGAAAGGAAAAGCACACATGATATTGTCGGGGAAGAGTAACTTACCAATATGGGGGAAGAAAAATGTACAATATCGATCTATTTTGTTAAATGGAATTTAGCATTTAAAAAAGGAAACTTGTGTAAAACGGAATGCAAACATATATTATGGCATGTACTTTGTTGTAGTGTTTGTTGCGCGGGAAGAAGTAACCGTTAAGAGAAAAATCTGTTCAAAATGGGAGTTGGATGTCGTTACTTAAAACTCTAAATGTGATTGATGGTTAGAGTTCTTCCGCCACAGTAGTACGTTGAGAAGTGGCCAGGAAAGCTTTTGTCGGAGTATAGTTATCCGAAAAGACATATCTCTCCTCTCTCGTTAGACCAGCTAACGATTATGTAGACTTTGCACAAAGACAGGTTAGTAATGACATTTATGTTTATAATAAATTTCATAGTGTGATTTAGTGAATAACAAAAGTTTTGATCTAACCAATTGCCTCTCACAAGACCAGTGAAGCGAGTGCTTAATTTTAGTCCGTTTAACTAGTTAAGAGATTCGTCCTAATATGAAAGCGTCTTAAAACTTAATATTTGTAGGCAAAGGAGTTAGGTTCGCGATATCATCATTTAAAAAACATTGCCATACTTAATATATTATAATGATGCACCTATATATAATAATTACCCGCGCCCAAGAAACTCTTACACGTTACTCTGCTAATTCAGCAAACTACAAAAGGAGCCTTTAAACCAATTTACTTAATGGGCATTAATAGCATTACAACATTACTATATTATCCATAAAGGCTCATGTTACTTGGGTCAATGGATCTAACGGTTCGAAAAGACTATAAGTCAATTTACTCAATGGACATTAATAGCATTACAAAAGAATATCTTAAACCTCAAGTTACCCGGGTTACTGGATCTAATGATTAGAAAAGGCTTCGGACCTATCTACTTAGGTCCAGATTCTAAAGTTAACTTATTCAGAAAAAGATCCAGGTCGGTTACCTCGCCGACTTCTAGAATACCCTTATCCATGGATATTCTTACTAGCCAATAACAAACACATGCCAGTTTGCGAACCTTCCTGATATAAACAAAAACGGGAAAAGTGATAATTTTATCTTTTTCTCGCAACCACTTCTTCATATTATTAAACACTGAACTATATAGATTTAATTATTTAATATTCATATCGTGATAGAATAATAAATTTTAAAAGAATTTTAAAATGTATACTTAAACTTTTTAATTGCATAAGTGAAAAAATAACCATCTGTTAAAGTTTTGTGTCATACATAAATATCAGAAAAAGCGCATCATCAAGTTTGTTATAGGACTGAGGAAAAGGCACACAGAACTTGTTTAGTTCTGTGAGAAACAGATGTTAAATTTTAAACATTTATTAATGCTGATGCTTAGTTTGGGATTGTCACAAATTAATTACGTTTTCACACTCGCCTGAGAATGCGTACACACGCAACACAGCTGCAACAGAGAGTTGCCGAGCAATCAGGGGTAAAATTTAAACAAGTAAAGTGTAGTGTTGTAAAGTAAAGCTAATTCATCAAAGGTATTTTACAAATACCTCCGAACTATCCAAAAGATGGTCGAATTGCTCAGCCCTATGTCGCAGGAGTATTATGCCAACAAGGATAATATAATTATACAGAAAATAAATTCGACTTAAGCGGTTAATGTATGTATTAATGCATTTTTGGACCATGTGCAAGATTGTAGAAGCATTTTTCTTATTTGAGAAAGGTGAATCTTGAATAAATGCATTCATTGTAATTTAGCTTTAAGCGACAGTACTACAAACAAAAAATAAGTCTAGCATATGATATTCTACCTAATTTCAGAGAATAGCACAACTTTGACACCTACTGAAATATTACACCCATGATATAACATTCTGAAGTTAAAGTATATATAATTTTGCCGTTTTGAATTTTTATTTTGAAGCCTGCCTCTAGAACGTCATACAAATCACAATTATAAAACAAAGCGATGTCATAAAAATTGAAAGAACAAATGTTAATATTAGCCCTTAAACAATGAACGTAATCCAATCTCTACTGATATAATAATAACAACTGGTACTAAGGCGTTTATAGGATAAATATTCTCACAATTGCGCTTGTACTAGAAAATGTGAAAGCCCATTCGGTCCGCTCTTGAGGAGAACCAACTACTGTTTTGGGGACAACCGCTTCACAATAAATAAAATTATCTCGCAGCCGAACCTTTGTATGAAGGCGAAACTGGGAGAAGCTGGCCGTCGACATGCAGTAAATTATACGCCACTGGAAGGTTTTAGGAAAGATAGATGACGCCGCGTTCCATTACCTTGTGCTACTTAATAAATTTCAGCTTATCTCTGTTATTAATCAGAAAAAAAGTTGAAGTCAATTATAGAAGTAGTTAGTAAAGCACTACTGGATCCATAAAAACGTTATGTGGCCGGGCCGACACTCTGAGATCATTGTTTTGATTTATGTGTAATGGACATTAGAGGGTAAAGTAGGTTTACGGCTCCCTGAGGAATAACGGCAACCCCTCCAACACTCCCTCGTGAACGGGTTAAAGGGCTTCGGGTGAGATAGGGTCCAAACTCCGAAACAGGTTACCTGTGGACTTTACACTACCTTAATCAAATATTGCGGCTTTGTTTGCTCTTCCTAAGAGCCTTACACCTTCCTTTTGGAAACTATTCTTGTTGAGATGAGCAAGTACAGAGGATACAAACTCCGCAGCATTTGCTATTACACCTATCACCATTTCGTCTTTGAGCTGGTTTACATACAAGTAGGGGATATATTTACAAATAAGCGACTTATAATTTTTTAAATTCCAAGATATTAACTAGAATATTATCTTGACATTTTCTCTTGTGTTAATAAACCAACTTTTTTTTTTAATTGCTATAAACCGTGTCCCAGAATCGACGTACATTTTTTCAAGTTATTCCATGGCATATTGGTTGCATCTTGCAGGGATTGCAGGAATGAACAAAAGTAGATGTTATTTTCCTTTAATGTTTTCTGAAATATTTCCATTGCCGAATAAACTATAGGTTCATAAATAATATTCAACAGAGATACACTTATTGATACACGTTTATTTCATTCTCTATTTATGAACCTACAATGCAGTTGCGTTCAGTTGAAACATAGAAAGAGGTAGCACTATAATCCGCATGGCGGTAGGCAATTCTTAACTGCCTAATCTCAAAAACATTAAAGAACATATGCACCCTACACACAATTTTTCTTGCATCTGATTGCGCAGGTTTTCCTCGTTTCCCAACACTCGCTTGTAACAATACGAAAGCCAGCGAAATAAGCATGGCTAAACATATTACATATTTCACTACCAAAAGATGCAACTAGTCTTAACATGTATTACAAGTAAAATTGCCACTGAGAGACAAAGCAGTGCAGGATGACTGTGAGAGTGTTTTCAGCCCCTTTGACCGTCATTAGTGCACCCTCCTCCTAGACAGCTTAGGTAGCAGCAAAATGTTCATGTTTCAACTTAAACCAAACAGGCTGTACATTAAGTATAGTTTCTTTAAGCTGCTAGTTATTTTGACCTGCTAAATTTAATGTCAGTTAAAATTGTAAAGTATTTATACACCCAAACAAAGAGATCATCACGGGTAACCGAGACCGTTTAAGCTCGGACTCGTGAGAGGGAAATCTGGAGTTCCATTTCCGTAATTTATAATTTCATCTCGCGTATTATCAATATCCACCGCCTGTGATGTCTCAACAGTAAAAATGGGCGTTAAAGATTATTAAAAAAGAAAACAATCAGAACAGTTTTCAAAGAAAAATAAAGTATCTATAGCATGTCCAGGTATTGACGGTTGTTATATCAGCTGTTGCTTTACCCTTACAGTGCAACAAGGGTTGCCTGTTCCGATAAAGTATACAGCAATTTTTTTTTTTAATGATTTATTTATGGACGCTCTTTAACAGATCAGGTCATCAGCGTCCCATTCAATTCAGGGCGTGAAACGGCAGACAAATTTTGCTCAGAGGCGTCTCTTTCAGGCTTGAGGTTCTTTTTCGTGCCGTAAATGTACGACACGGGACCCACGGCTTTACTTCCCTTCCGAAGGAAGCCATACTTAGGATTTTTACGCCCCGAAAAAATCCATCGGTCCTGGCCGGGTACAGCAAATGTGGAACATCACACATAGTATCGCTTGCGTCAACACCAGTCTTCAACTTTTACACAAATGCATTCTTTTTATCTAGTCTCTGAAAAGACACAATTGTTTTGATATGTTTAACAAGAAATTCCTCTGAGATTTTAAATAAGATGTGCAATGTGCAAAAAATCACATGGCCAGATATGTGAACAATGTTATGAGTAACTGCACGATTAGAAAACGGACTGGAAAGTTCAATGCTAAACGGAAGACTGTGCTGAAGAGGCCATTTCATAACAAAGACTACCATCCGTAAGGCCCAGATTTGGTGCCAAGCCATCTTAGTCACCACCTTACCTTCAGCTGGCGGATGCATTCCGAACAAGAGTGTATTAAAACTTGTGACACGTAGTATGTGTGTTTCGGTTATGTTGGTGATTGTATGGAAAACAGATTGCAATATACAAAATGATTACACACACACAAATAATGAAAACTTTTATTGCAATACTATCTTAATAAACCTCAAAGAACTCTTCATGGCATGAGCTCGTTGCAAGTTGTCGTTCAGGGACCCAGTAATTTCTAATTAAAAAGATCAGTTATGAACATTGTCCGCGATAAGAGCAAAAGATAGCTGAAATCTAAGGCCAAAACATATCCCCAAGTCTTTTCGGCACAGCGCCGTTCACTTAATTTTCCTTGTTAACCACTCGACTAATGACTTTAGTATGATAGACAAGCTTTGATGCGTACTAGTTATGCGCAACTCGCACAATATTCACTGGAAACAGAACAAACGAAATTCTACTTTGAATCCACCTTTACCGAGTGCCACCGACGATGTCCACAGTTGTACTAAATCTGGAAACGGACTATTTTTTTTTGTATAGTGATATATAGATTTAGTACTAGGGATATTTTGGGTAGTTATGTACAGTTTATAATTCTCTAATACTTCTTGTGCTATGTGTCAAGACAAGATGTTATGGGCTAATTTATTGCATTTATATTTACTTAAAATTGCATAAAACGAACAAGATTACTTAATCAAGATATATGTTGTAAAAATTAAAAATCTTAATATACCTAAAGGTAGAATAATAGAGCAAATCTTTCAATATAAAATGCAAATATACCCTTTTCTTCAATATGTATGTATACTATAAATATCCAAGTTAGAGATTGCTCGTGAATTTACCAGGGAGCTTTTTATCACCCTAAATAAGCGAATTAATAAGAATTCTTTGTTTCAAATATAAAAGGTATCTATACATGGAAATCGATGGTATTTCCCATGAAGATTAAATGAGGCGGTCATGATATCTAAGCACTCAATATTTCCGTTTATTTCTATTATTGGAAATAAACAAGATAAGATAAATTAACAATTATTTTAATAATAAACCAATAAGCTCCAAATCTCATTCTTTCAAATCGTATAACGTATCTTAAGAGCCTAAAAAGTACGTAAAATAAATTTTATACCTATGAAAGTAAAATATAATTAATTTTTGCGCAGTTCTTTCAAACACTTCCTGGCAAAGGTATTTTGCTCGGCCATATATGTGCAGTATCGTTGAAACAATGTGTACTCCATATGCGTAACTGGGAAACTCAATTTGAATCCCAAGTGAGCCGACTAGCTCATCAATCATGGCTCCCAGGAACTTCCTGCTACATATGTGTTTTGACACCTGAATGGCTCGAAAGCACTGCACCATGGGGAATCGTACTTTCGATGTTAATGCGGTAAAGAAAACAAGACATATTTATATATCATTGTTATGCGATTACCTGATGATACATTATTTATATGTCAGCATTTATGATCCAAACATCAACTAATTTGCCTAACATAATGACTTACGGGCTTACCTTTCGGGCATCTATAGGCAGAATAAGAGGCAGGGAATCGAAGCACAATAGAAAGCTGTCCAGTATTTTGGAGACTAGGTAGCAAAAGCATTACATAAGGGGCACTATTATATCTACCAAAATGAAGAAATTAAAAACAAACTTTCTCGAGAGTGTGCCGAGAAAATACTAAAAACATTTTTATTAAAATGGTAAAATATGGTATAAAAATTACACATAAACACAAGGGTTTATAAACAGCACCTAGAAAGCAATGGAGTGTTATAATAGCCTGTTTATTTATTATTGTTTAATACGAAGTTGAATCGCAAACATGCCCAAAATTATTGATCAAGAAAACAAAGTTCCTTAATTCATGCGGAAAATCTGTTTTCCCTTTAGCAGTAGCTGGCGTAGAACATCTGGTAGCAACTTTTTTTTTCCCCCCTTTTTCTTTTTTTAACCAAAATCCGGGAATTAAATGCTGGTGTTTTCCAAAGCTTAATCGAAAAATGTGTATAATTTTCATGTTCTGTTAACCTCTCCCTTTTAGCAACGAATACATAGTTTTATAGCAATAATTAGTATTCGTTCGTATAAAGAGAAGAAAAGTGTTGTAACTGTCTTCCAAAGCCGAGAGATATAGTAAAAATTAAGAGGAAAGTACTGTATTAATACCATCTATGTTTTAAATGAGAGTTGTTTTAAAGAAAACGTTAACAAGATCAGGTGTATTGTGGTCAATAAAAAAGTTTTTCTAGTATCACTTCATTTTTTACACATTTTCGAAACAAATTTACACTAAGTTCAATACACACCTCATGCGCCGAAACCAGTTACAAAATGGCTCTGCAAAACCGATAAATTTTCGAAAACCTTTGGATGATATAAGAGAAGAGGTAAACACCGGAACCATGATGTAACCGAAGCTGACCTATCTTTTGTGCATAAAGTTTATTAAATTACGCTGTTATTTATTTATTAATAATCAATCTGTTTATACAGTATTAGTATATACAAGAAACAACCAGATTATAGTGTTGATTTTTTTTTTTTTTTCCCCTATTTCCCTTTACCTTTAACACCGAGCTGGAGATATATTTAAACCAGTTAGTAACAAATATTCAAGTATTCATTAAGGCAATTAATTGTTCTTTTATATAATTTTAAATGACATTACCACTCTAATGAAATTTGTCCGCATGGCTCGGCCATTCTTGCCTCACTTTTTCACCTCTTAATTAGTCGGTAAACTTATCCCAATATGGCAAAAGAAAATCTTCTGTCCACAATTTGGTATGATTACATTTTAAAATACAATGCCACATATTATCCAATTCATTCACCATACATTGTTCTTCTATAGATTCTTTCCTATTCACTTAAATATATTGTTATTTATACAAGTTTCTTTCCCTTTAATTGTCTACTGAGTTATCAAAACTTTCTTAATAATATCCCCATCGTCAAAGGGGTAAATATATCACTATTTCAGAACTCTTACAATTATTTTTATATGCTAATCTTCCTAGTGCCATTAGGGCACTTATTTGGAAGATCATGCAAGAATAAATCTACAAAATGATATATGTATTACATCTGTTAGTTTTGGGCCAAACTGCAATTCCATATCATTTTACTGTTTACAACAAAGTATATATTCGTTCAAACCATTTCATTTTCATTAAAACTTAAGCATTTGTATATAAGATCAATTTTTTATTTGTTACGCAAATGTTAAATTTAATGCACTTTTACCATATAATTTCACACACACACACACACACACGCACGCACGCACACGCACGCACACACATAATGTTTTTCCATGTTGTAAAAATACAGATAATTGTTAAGATAAATTTAATGTATAAATATTATAACGTTCTTTATTTATGGGAAATAAAAATATTGACTTTATATTGTAAAAATATATTAAAGTTAATTTAAAAATTGCGTTTTCATAATGTCACTTTTTCCTGTAAGGTGACTAGTCTAACTCATTATACCCTATAATTTACCCATAAAGTAATACATTTATTTATTTAAATATTCATTATGAAATCCCAGCTTCTTGGTAAATGGCTAACGCGCTACCATTTTAATAGTAAACTAACAGAAAAATATAATGTAAATGTGATACAGTTACAACAATAGTAATTTCCAAGGTATCTTAACACGCTTACTAAATGGTATTATTATTTACGCATTTCACAAGTATTTGGTTAGTAATGTTTATAATAAGCAAGTCGCATTTCTTAACGAAATAGAGCAATATTAACTATTTTAACATTCCAATGCTTTCTGCGTGCTGTTTATACAGTCTTATTGTGCTAAAATATGCGTATTATCTAACCCTTATTTTACCATTTTAATATACATATTTGTGCTATTTTTTCCTCAACGCCTCTTTTGAGAAACATTGCTTGTTTTAATTCCTCTATTTTTTTTATTTATTTATTTAATGAATGTCTAAGTTTGGCTTTAAAATATTTCTTCGGTGTGCTTGAAAGATCATTTCCATTATTCAATTTTTCGCCACATATAATACGTTAGGCCATATACAACAGTTAGGAATTAAACGATTTTCAGGTCGACTATAATTTAAATATGTCCCGTAACATCGAACATAGCACCAGACTATGCTCTGGGAAGGCCTTCCGTATTGTAGGCCTTCACCATCTTCAAAATCGCAATATAATTTTCAGGAACAAAGATAAAGGATAAAGATAGTCTATTGTGTCTTTTAAAGGGCAAATGCCTCCTAACAAGTAGGGATACTCGTTTTTTCCTAACGTGGTGAGCTATTCCTCGCTAGTTGTTCGTACGCTGTTTAAGACACACTGGTTTATTCTTTGGTTACTCCATTTCTCACTGCACAAATTGCTTCTCGAGAGATTTCCATTTTTCTCTTCCTCTTGCGTTAATTATGCGATGTCTGTTGCCTGTGTGTGATAGCTTTATTACTACTGTGGGTATTTTGTCCTCCAAAATTATTCCAATATCTTGCGTTGTGTTTTTCTTTGTATACCTGAATTTCGTTCTTTTGTTTTTCTGTTAGTGACCATATCTGGCACCCATAGAAGAATAGGCTACTCAAATTGCTCATAAGGGTTGGATAAAACAGCAGTTGAATTAACAATACCTGACTACTGTGAACGTTTCCTAGGCACTTAGAACATAGGTATATTTTCTTTGAAAAATTTTCCCTTTGTCTCATTGTGTAACTATTTTATTTGCGTAAAGTAACTCTAAATTTACCAATTCAGAATTACTAATAAATATAAGAAATTGTACTTAATATTCATACACAAGTAGAAGAGAAAATAAATATTATTTTGCATTGATTGAACATTATTTTTGTCGATTAATTAGTAATGAGAAAAAAAATACATAACGTCTAATTTTGTCATCCCTAAGACCCCCAAATTGCAACCATTACATTATGCGTAACATGAAAGTGCATGCGAGTGCAATTTGAAAATAAATTACGGCGATTCTGGGAAACTGCAGACAGGCAAATGCTGCGACATAGCAAATAAGAACTTGCAGGATAAATATACCACCTTTAGTCAACGGATCATTGTTTTGCTTCAGCGTAACTGAATTCTCAACGCAAGTAATATGAATTATATACCCATTGCTAGCATCGACTACGATTCGACCAATCGATCTTGGAAGGGATAACCCCTCTCTACAGGTGTGCAGTAATATTACACACTACGAAACTCAAAATGTTTTGAGAACGACCGATATAAACAGTGAATAAAACATGTGTAACGCATGGCCATGGAATATTAAAAAGGAAGCCTGTTACAAAAATGCATGAACGGCGCCAACTATTGAATAATTTATAACTGTCACACCTTCCTAGGACCGAAGTTGTACCAGTCAGTTTTGTTGCAGACTCAAAGGCTTTTTTGTTCACGAATTGAAGAACGGGTTGTTGTATGGATCGGCCAAATGAACGGAGAAACAGCATCTTGCCAAAAAGTAGACGTGTGATTGTAATGCCAATGGATATGTTTAATGCTCTAGAAATTCAAACAAAGATAAAACTCGATAAATATGGGTTAGGTTCGTCCTGATAATCGATTTTAGCACCTTTCTTAATTGCGAAAGAAGGATTAACAACTTCTTCGAAGCACGTAAGAATATCACAAAGATGACTTTATCAAATTTCAATGAATATAAAAAAATATAATTTTGTAACAGGGTGTAATGAAGGAGTACAATCGTATCTGCTAATAATATTCCACATGAACATTATCGCGTGCCTCTATTGAGTTTTAAGTTTATTTTACACCTAATTTTAATCTCAAATAATTTCATAACCGGATAATTACTACGAATAAATTTCTCGCCATGTTTTTACTGAGAATAGGGAGTCAAGGCCTGCACTCTTCGTCTTCATGTAACCATTCCTTTCTGCCAGTGCTAACCATGTGGGCACATTCTTCTCCGCTCTCTAGCAACAGATAACCCGCGTTGTGATGTTGTCATATTTTCTGTGCGACTTTGCGTGCACAGGAAATTTCGTAGACTGGAGGTAACTGCGTGACAAACAAAACGGAATAGATGACTTTGAGTGAAAAGGTTATAACAGGATTTCTTGCAATGAAAAGAGCTGCAATATTCAATAAGACTTCAAATGTTGTTGTAACTGCAATGAAGTAATTCTTCACATTGATTTATGAAACTGTCGGTATCATACGGTTTGCTTATAGACTTGCTAACAGCCACAAATTTTCGCGTACATACCGTTTTCAAAAAATAGTCAATTGAAGAATGACTGCTGAAACATATTTTTTGAAATGTTAAAAACAATTATTTGTAATGGACACTGATGATACACGAGACAAGCTGAGAAAGGACTTTTTAAGGAAGAAAAACATTCCAGGCCAAGTTTAGATACCTCTCCGGCATTTGCCATTAATGTGGGCTGGAGAAAACTTGAGAAAACCTCAGTCAAGGAAAACTGGCTTCACATATTAATAATAAAGTAATGAAGAGATAGCAACATTGGTAGTACAAGTAGAAATAGGTGATGCATTATAACATTTTAATCTCATTTTACGTATAAAATATATGTAGGAGGAATTGAGTGGGTAAATTTTAAATTATGGAGACACCAAAGTGGAAAAAAATAGCATTTTTAGTCATTTTGGTTCTAAAGATTACTTTGAACACCAATGAAACTTTAGGAGAAGTTTAATACGCTTATGCAATTTTAAAACACCTGCGCTCTTTATACACAAATATGTTTACTTTGACCTTTTGCTATTAATTAACATAAAGAAATAACATAGGATACTAATTTAAAAAGAAAGGTCTGTTGGAAAACTACCTTAAGAATTATTCTAATAAAAACTATTTCTATACATCCAATTATGCTTAATTTTGTAGCCTTTTTGATTTTCAAATTACATTTCTGTAAAAAAGTAAAAAGTGAACAAAGGTTTTTTTTTTTTTCCTCCTTGCACCCTTCGTTTATATTTCGGACTTCTTTTCATTCCAAATCGAGCTACCACAAGGTTTCAAATGCTCATGCACGCATCCTTAAAGGATATTATTCCACACTTAGTTGGCATAATCGTTGTTATAATAATATAGTCTTATCTACGTAATAAAAGGCTATATAGTCTTATCGCATCCGTCTAGAATTTGACGCTCCAATGTGGTCAGTATTAGAGAATTACTATTCTTACATTTACCGTAATACAGGCGTGTTATTTATGGTTCATTTGTTACGCCCCAGTTTCTATGTCGTTCAATGTTGACTTAGGAAGATGTAGCGCGAATGTAAATCTAAGGAAATTAAGAACAAGCCTTGAGGTACTGTGTGGTTTAGGTAGATCGCAGACTTTGCATAGACGTTCTGTTAAAATACAACTTTACTAAGAAAGGTAAATCAGTACATATTTCTATAGAAGAAGACACAGGTTTAGAGCTTCTTTCTGCCTCCCAAGAAAGATATCTCAAACGGAAGATGGCGGTTGCGTATACCAGGAAGATGGAAGTTAATCTGTATGCTCAAACGTAATAAACCCTCTGGTTGTATGTATGAGAGCAATGTCATTTTGAAAATTGGCATTATTGGCCGGCAAGAACAGCTGCCCCATAGAATGCAGCTGTCAGCGAGAATGTCTCTGGCGGAAACGCCCTGAGAACACTACAGCATTACCTGAATTATAAGAGCTTGCTGTCCAGCGCTATCACTTGCTGATTTCCTTGACGTTCGCCAAAAGTTAACTCCGCTAGATTTGTTTTAACATAAATGCATGGCGTTCATTGATCCAGATGATATTATAATTGCACCATGTGCTTTTAAATGTTACATTAAATTATTTAGACAACATTATAGTGCATGGTTGCTTGAATTGTGATATCGGTCTTCGATGAAGACTTTGTATGTTTCACGTGTGTGGGTGTATTACTTTCTGTTGTGCACTTATTAGTACATAAAATTTCACACACAGAAAACATAAGGTTGAACAAATACGTTAGAACTTATAGAATATGACATTTTAAGGTAGCTTTGGCACTCCTAAATGAATTATAATATTTTTTTAGTATCCAAAACAATACGCTATGATTGATAGCACGTAGTATTTATGAAGGCGGCACTCATTTCCACCACAATCCACAGGAGGATTGTCTTTCGTGCCAATTAATACCTATCAGTTATTTGGGTTATTTGGTTACACTGTAATGAGCACATATAATCTCAAATCTCTCTCTCTCTCTCTCTCTCTCTCTCTCTCTCTCTCTTTTCTTTTAACACCAGATTGATGGAAAGAATAGACTTTTAAAGACTGGAATCAATCACTCAGGATGTATTTCATCATTCTTTGAGACAATTAGCGTTGATCCCGTTTTGCGGAATATGAGGAATTACCATTTCCCACTGCTACAAATTTCTGGATGAATTTTCAGTAAAATCTGATGAATCTACAGATCATTCTCTCGGTCCTGGTGGTGTAGTGGTTACCATACTTGCCTCCTAAACCCAAGATCCCGGGTTCGAGCCCGGCCAGGACCGATGGATTTTTTTTCGGGGAGTAAAAATCCTAAGTTTGGCTTCCTTCGGAAGGGAAGTAAAGCCGTGGGTCCCGTGTCGTACATTTACGCCACGATAAAGAACCTCAAGCCTGAAAGAGAGGCCTCTGAGCAAAATTTGTCGGCCGTTTCACGCCCTGAGTTGAATGGGACGCTGATGACCTGAGCTGTTAAAGAGCGTCCATAAATAAATCATTCAAAAAAAAAACAGATCATTCTAACTTGATAAGCACAGTGATATACAGAATAATCATTTCTGAGAGCAGCAGACAAGAAAATTAAAACCAAAATCGTAGCTCAAGTAAAGGTAAATTTAACAAGTAAGATACTAATTTTTTTTTCAGAGAACAAAATATTGATTCAGTTTAAACTTTCCGAATGAAATCTTTACTTCATTCTTCACAACTGTTGTGCTGAAGAGTATTGTGTATAGTTTTAATTGGCATGCAACACACCATGGGTATAAACTAAATTTAACTACCGGTTAATTGACTTCTTACTGTACTGGATATACACCAAGTACATAGCATAAACTTAAAGAATAAACTAGAGGGTAGGTCCATAAGTTTCCGGCCTCGCCGATAAGGATTATCACTTTCACAAAACGCTTATCTGGCGTCACACCTTATCTGTTACATAAACAATTGCAGCTGCAACTTCCGCTCCGCTGTGTACTGTTGTTCAGATATAGTTGCATAAGAAAGGCTATGTGTAGAAGATTGTAACATGTTCAAAATGGAGCGTCGAACTATTATTAAGTTCTTCACAAAAAAAAAAAAACTGAATACTGCGAACGCACTTACTATCCCAGGACCCGTGTGACATGGATGAGTTACATTATTAATAAATATATTTTGTATATAAATACACCATTATTACTAGTTTTATGGCTTTTACGTGTGACTCCTACCTTGTCTGCCTTGGCGGCTACGTTAAATCTTTGACATACATAAATATTAACAAGACCGAACACAAAGTTACAACTTTCTGAATGCAAGTCTCCGAGGTTAACTAAGGCAGCTGGCTCCACGATTCATATTTAAAACCGCTGAGATGAAAAGCATTTCCTATTAGAGAATAAGGAAGTAAGTAGCAGTGAGGACAAACGAAGAACAAGCCACAAAAACAAATAGCAGTGTTCGTTTTCTAACACCACTGAAAGATTTTCTTGATCCTTCGCTTTGTGAAGCACCCGGTGTGTACATTCATTCTTTCTTTTGCCTTAACTAATGAATGTTTGCTTTCGGCGAGTGGAAATTTTTAGCACGACGACCAAGGATGGGAATGAGTGTAGAGGAAGAAATGGCGAGAGAGTAAGAGGAAGATGGGTACGACGCGAGGGGTTTCAGGAGTCAAAAGACGCACAGCAGTGACGATGTCTTCAGGAGAAAGAAAGCGTGTAAGAGAGAGGGTAAAGCGAAAGAAAAAGTCATCACAGGGTATTTTTTTTTACCACCACCACTACTCTTTATGAGCTGTGCTAACAAATGGAAAGCAAAATAGTGTTGAGCAGGTAGGTCAAGCATGAGAGGCTGCTCAACTTAAAGCCTTCTCTAAGTTTCGCGCCGCTTGCTTGAAAAAAAAAATCTCTTAAGTACGAGCCCTGGTTGGTTCATACATTTTGTTCGACGCGACAGTACCCTATATATATTTGAATCCTTTCTACTTTTTAATGAGAGTTCCGTAGTTAGGGACAGGGTGGAGGAAAGACGCGGGAGAGGATGGTTATGGAAGAAGAGAGAGACAGACAGACAGACGGGGTCGCAGCTTTAAAAGTACGATCAATTTAGGCTTTAACCCAGCATTGCAAGCAAGGCTATTCGGGACTGAGTGGGGAAGGAAAAAGGGAGCCTTAGGAATGGGCTCAGCTGTATGAAAGTTGAATAATAATAATAATTCCGACTTCGCTGGTGCCACTACAAACCCTTCCCTGCTATCCATTGTGTCTTAACTACAGTGACCATGTGCAGTGCAGTGCCGGCCTTCCTTTAATGTCCGGTCACAACGCCAGTAACGACCGGGAGCAAACAGCGCGGCCAGAACGTTTAGATGAAAAACAAGCTTTAGCAAAATGGAACATCAGCCTCCAAAACTCGTGTAATAATACCAAGCAATTTTTAAAACAACACTGCTTTTATTAAATTTATTTATAACATTAAATGAACTACTAGTTACTGTCATATAATGAAACCACTAAACTGCAAATAGAAAAGAAAATATCAAAGTGTGAAGAAGGAAGACATCAACCTCTCCCTCCCACCTAGCTAAGTCTTTGCTATTCATGTTTGCCATCTTAGTTTAACACAAGTTATTAATCTCTCTGGCATCTTTTAATAAATTTTTGGTTAATATTTGCCTATCTTAGCTTATCCAGACTGTACTTGGCTTCCTTTGCAGTCTAGTTTTGTTTACTTGTAAACTTGTTTAAACAAGTTTGCTTATCTCAGATAATAAAGACTCAAATCGACTGCTCTTGGCGCACATTCCGAACCTGTATTTAAAATAACATTTACAAGAAAAATACATTGCTCTGGTCAATTGTCTCATCATCTTTGCAAATAGATCTACTCTACCGTTCATTAATTGCAATACAAGTTAAGCAAACGAACTATAGAAACCTGGAAATGCATGTTTCGTTGCCTGGGTCAAATGTACAAATCATCCTTATTCCTCAGCGCTGTTCCTTGTACTGCTCCCAACCACAAAGCATGCCTCAAGAAGGTATTGTTAGATAAGCAAGCTGTATGCAGTTCAATGTTTTGGTGTTACTGAAAGTGTGTGATGGAAAAATAAAATAAAATTCGACCGCACTCGCACATCTCGCCCTTTCCATCTTTACTCTTTCTTCTTAGAAGGCAAAATCGAGAGAAGGTGGTGTGATACAACTTGGATCAACATACATGAAAATGTTGCTTAAGTGAATTCTTTGTGCCGAAAAAACTTTTTCCTCCACTTATTTATGGATATTCCACATTGGAACCCTATAAACTTGCTCTTCTCCTAATTAGTTGAGACAAGTGAGACATTTTCTAAAATGAATGTAAAGTCAAGAGTTTTGTTCGTGGGCTATCAGGCTCTTGCTTGGAGAGAGCGCTCCGATTTCAACGAGGTTAGACGTTTTGGCCGTTTATCCAAAATTGTTAGGATTGTTGCACTTTCCACTCACCTGGCCCCGTGACCAAGGTAGCACTTAAGCTTTTGATTAGTTTGTAGATTTTTAATGTTATTTTCGGTTTTGTTGCATTGTGTGGTTATGGTAATTTGTGCAGGCTTTTAAAATTTGTAAATTTCAGGCTAACACTTTTATTAACATTTTAACTGGAGATTGAAACGTGCATATCCATTTAAGAGTTTTCTAACTTTGGTAGCACTGATTTTTTAATTAATAGATTTAATGGATATTCGTTAAGTGTTTAACCACCTAAGCACAGTGTTGTTCTGAAATTATCAAGATTACTATAGCTTGATTAATGGCACAAATGCTTGTAAGCTTGATTTATGATGCTCAATGTAAGCTATGTGAACGTTTTCAACTTGTAATATTTGTATAATTTATGATACTTTGTGAAATAAATTAAATATGTTGGTAAATTCTCTTTAATTGCAAATGAAAACTAACTTTCCTCGGCCATATCCTGGGGCTTTCATTGGTACACTTCCTAAGTTAATGCTCATGTAGGCATCAGTGGGAAAGTGCCGTATTAGATATTATATTCACGTTAAGAGAAAATGACGCTTAAAAAGAACTTTATTGTTAACATTAAAATAACAACAATGCCCTTTCAAAATATATAAATATTTAAAATTAATTAAAAATACATAATAATTAATGCACAAAGGAGCATTTTAACTAGAAAAACCAGTAACGGTATGCATTCTCCAAAATAATAGAACCGGGCACCTCCTGAATATAAAAGCAATCACACGCCTAAACCCATGTAACAGAATAAGGAAAATGAACTTTTTCTGAAAAAATTAATTAATATCAAGTTAATTTAATTATACAAACACAAAGAAAAATAATTAAACCCAAAGTGAGAGAAAATTAATTAAAGGCATGAGCTAATTTACATGTAATCGGGAGATTCCAAACGCAATGCTTCCCCGTTGCAGACTCAAGAGAGCAGTCCATTACTCGTCCAAAAGAGGCTGAGCTCCTCTTTCACTAGCGAGAGTGGAAGAGGATAGGGAGAAGCACACGCTTGTTTGATTGGTGAACGCGCGGAAGGATTTCAGAGACGTAAAGTGATCCGCAACAAGTGATTACATGATTGCTATTATAGAGATAAGGGTGGAAATGTTGCTTAAAAAGTGTTACAATTGTAGCATTGAAAAAGTAGGTTTGTAAATTCATCGAAATGCTACAGAATGCGGCTATCTATTGGCCATACAAATACTGGTAGCAAACAAGATTTACCACGATCATGATAGCCTCCCAGAATTAAAATATATTCATCAAATTGCCAATAAAAGAAACAGATTGCAGCAGTAAAAAGGAGACTTTCAGAAATTTATCTTTAGAGGCATGTGACAGTAAGAAAACAATTGCTAAAGGCTACTAAAAAAAAAAGAAGAAGACTCCAATGAGCCAGATAAAATCGACATTAAAACTCTTGTTTAACATCCAAATATGAGAACTTTGACACTGGTGCTAGAAGTCCACCAGCATAGGAGAGAACGTTTCCCACCGCTGTTAAAGATCGTTTGGCAATGATTTCCTGGGAACAGAGTTGCATATATTGTGAAAAATTTAGAAACTATGTATCCGAAACAATGCAATAAAATTACCTATATCATAGGGTAGAAAAGAGCTCAATTTGTAGTAAGGTAATATAATTTATCGTTCTTAACAGCGAGCTGGACACGTTACATCTAAAGAAAAGCGGAAGGTGCTGATAGATTGACCCACTGAGACTCTAGAGTGAAATTCCATAGCACTGTTATGTGATAAAGTAAATAAAGGTGTTCAAGAAGTGCATTTAAAAGGTTTAAATTAGACCATTTCTGAAAAGTTAACCAAATGCCTAGAATTTGTTAGGCAGTAATTAAATACGTTGATGGGGGCAAAAGATTAGTTCCATGTAATGATATAATAGAGGAGTCGAAAAGAAGCACAACGTTGTCTGGCTCCGTCATTTTATTCAAGCAATTTCTCTACCTTGTCTTTGTGGAGTACAGTACATGTTAAAATGCGCATACGACAGACTGCGGCTGGATAGTAAGTAGTAGTTGATGGATTGTGATTAATATAACATACAGCCAGATAATTCATTTCTGAAGGCCGAACTGTCAAAAAGAAGACCATGTTGCCATTTGAGATGTTTTAGTGATCCAGTGCGGTGAAGAAGGTTCCATTTGTTGCAAGGAAAGAATTGGTTTCTCCATCACCCTTTGTATTCTCCAGATATTGCACCAGCTGATTACCACCTGTTTCCTAAAGTCAAAAGCTTAAGGATTGGCTTGGCAGAATTGTCGCAAATTCGTGCATTCGTGTGCTATGCGGGAAGTAACCAAAAATGACTACAGGACTGTTTGGAAATGTGCATGGAAGCCTGGCAAAGGTGAGTCACTGCCCAAGGGGCTTACTTTGAAAGTGGTGTTGTGCAAAAGGTCCCCATTTCCTTTGTAATAATTTTTTTTCTGTATATGTTCGATTTCTTTTTGACCCTACTGTATTTCTCATCCATAATATGCCTGACATATAAATACATTTCAATGGTGATTTAATCGTTTGTGTTTCTCTTCGGCATATCAGGAAATGATGTGGTTAATTGACATTAATGAGTGATTGTGACTGCCGAAAGTCATCAGGAAAGGCCTTCAAAGAGGGGAAAACGGCACTGCTACTACAGTATGCTTAGAAGTCGAAACGTAAAGAACCGAGTCAATGGACAAGCTTTATAAATAACTGTTTATATTGATGTACTACATTCTATAGCAACAAAGTAGAAAATCGTCATTACAACATACAACTATTGGGTAAGCATTTTCTTTTAATTTTTTTAAAATCTTTCATAAGAAAACTCAAATTTATTACTAATTTTATTGCAATTAAATGTAATAAATATTAAAGCCTGTTTCGGACGTTTCAATGTTTTTACCATTTGCCTTTAGAAGTGATGTTTTTCGTTTGGTTAACAGTCTAGTGAGTTACAGTATTGTATTTTACGTCGGTGTAATTATTGGAAACAGCCATTAATTATTTTTTTAATGCAGGTGAGCTTAAACTTAATCATTGGCTCAATTGTAGCAATCGTAATGAATCATGATTAGAAGAACGATTAATGGACATTTCGTAGCTCTGGTTAGTAACTACTTTTCCGATTTACAGCTCTGCACCACATGGAGATGAGAGCCATTAATTATGCAGTTTATATTCTGCCTCCAGTTTCCAATGCGGATACTCGTAAAAACTAAATAAAATTTTATTATTAGCAAAGATATTGTTCTGCTTGCTTATCGCAAGCAAATAAATATTTTTTGTTCCATTATAACATAGCATGCTTTGATAGATGGGTTAATTTTCTCAGATTTTTACTTCAAATGACCAGAATCTGATCCCGAAAAAAAAAAAAAAAAAGGAGAGTGTAAGAAGTTTTACTTAGAATCTGATGACAGTACCAAACAGAGAAAAGTTAACTGCAGTGCATACTTTTGCATTGGATGCTTGTGATACCTGGGGTCACAATAAGATCACTATGAATGCTTGAGCTCTTCAATTCGCACTTTTCGATGTCCTTTTGGTACAACCTAGAACATTCCCCCACCTTTTCAAAATGCAACACAGCACTCAGCTCGTTTTCTGCTGATGCTGTGTTTACATAAAGGATGCGGACAAAAGAGCCAGCTTTTAAAGCATCTGTGAAGTGAATGCGAGAGAATCGAATTTTCACAGGTATTAGCGTGTTGGGAAAATAGCTATTACCTGCACAGCATCGGACTGTTGTCTCTTGGTGTGTATGTGATAGATACACCCGCATGCCTGCGATAACGATATGTCGATATTGGAAACGCGTGTTATCGATTCCTTCCTTCGATTGCCAAAGCAATGACAGGTCCATGTTTTAGTGAATTAACTGGTTGAGGCCTGAATTAGGCAATCCGATGGCAACGCATCATAAAATATGTTTTGTTTACCAACAAAGTGCAAATCAATCAAATCACGAAAAATTAAATTCATATTATATAAAAACGAGGTAAATGTGTGAGGTTTTAATTAGCACAAAATGTTAAACTACACGTTCCTTAAGTATGTACAACCACGAGGTGCGGTTCTAAGTTTCCGGCCTGTCATATTAGATAGGCGATATTGTAATCCCCCTTACTTCGACATTTCTCAAAATTCTGTCTGCAAAATGCTGGAAAAAAGCGGCCTTCAACGCATTATCGTTCATGAATCTCCGTCCAAAGGTCAGCTTTCAATTTTGAAAACAGGTCTTTGTTGAGGGCAATGTCTTAACAATACGGTAGAAGTCAAATGTGTTTACAGCAGCCTTGTAGGCTGGTGCGTTGTCATGCAGCAGACAAACTTCCTGATTCAGCATTCAGCATTCCATTTTTTGAAGTCTTATCAGAATTCCCTTGTAGTCCCAAAAAATTGTCGCCATGATTCTTGGTGGACTGTGTGATCTTCGCATTTCTGGGGTTGCTTCACCTTGTTCCTCTGCCCATTATTCTCCTCTTGAAATAAATTCATAGTACAGGATCATTGCTTCATCTCTTGTGTGGATGTATTCTCGTAAATCCGACAAAAGTTTAAAAGAAAAAAAATTTGACAACATTCCACGGACATTTACATTTGAATTACTGAAAGAATTCGGGGCACCCATCTTGCAATTACCTCATACAAATGTTGATAATGATGGGAAATACAATGGTTTTAGAACCTTGGAACTGCTTATATAGTGTTTTCTTGTTTCAGCACATCAACCGGCCTATCCTGGCGTGAATTATCTTCAAGACTATTTGCCCAAATAAAATAAGTTTGGTTATTCCTTCACAGTGGTATATAAAAGGGAAGATTCTCCATACACACCGTTAAGGCATTGTTTAACAAAACAGTAGCTCCTTCACTGTTCTATGTTCATTTTTAATGCCGTGCTGTATTGTGACACGTGTTACTTACATCAAACAATTTGACAAACAATTGGACAGCATGGCCGGAAAGGAAATTCAGTATTTACACTCTTAAAACACCTATCAGATAGCATGAACATTGCAACAATTAATCCATTGTCTTCTAAGTCAGACGGAAACATACATGGACCGCAAAACTTATATGCACTTTTCTGAAAGTTGAAATACATTCACTGAAAGTGGTATATTTTGCGATATGTCATAGTACATACCCCTGATTTAGACGCTGTTGGTCTGTTGGTTGAAATCATAATTGTTGGTGCCCAATTTAGATAATTCGCGATTTTCAAGGCCACTGCATAAATGGCGCGTACCATACGTCAGCGTGTGGATGTGTGCGCTTTTTATAATAAAAATAAGACTTCCACATATACTTTTATATTATATTGTATTTTTTTTTTCGTACACACTATGATTGTTAGTAATTTCGTAATCGGAGCTGAAAATCGGGTAGGGAATGGAGCGAATGGAGCGTTACATCCAAACAGGGGTAAACTCTGCAATCAGAAGCTCGCTTAGTTTAGGTTAGGCCCTTGGCGGATGATTAAAGCAAGAGACACATAGGGTACGAGAATATGCTCTCCCTATAAGCGCGGAGAAAGATTTTTGGGGACGTATTCTGGCGTACTGCAAGGGAACGGAAGGGAGAAAAACATTTCTACCGAGCTCATTTGTTAATGGGGTGAGAGGACAGTAGCAGTGCTGAACTTTGCTGGCAGATAGGTAAGAGGAGGAATAAGTAGGCAAATTTTTAAACAAAGTGAGGCAGCTCTGATCGGAGAATGCAGACAATCGGGAAAGGGAGTAGAGGAACATTAGTCACAGGATTTGGAAATATTTGTACATATATGGTAGGAGTGTAACATATCTTTTGAAGTGTTTTGTTTTATGTTTATGCATTTATAAACATCTTTCCTTTATTATACATTTTGCATTTATTTCATATATACATATATATATATATATAGTCTTTTAACGGTTAAATATTGTTTTGTGATATATTACATGTATTTCTTAGTGCATTGCAAAAAAGCACGGCGGTCCCAGGACCGTGTGACATGGACGGGTTGCATTTATAACAAATACATTGTGTAAATAAATACACCACCGCCACCACCACAATTGCTACTATTTGTAACATGGCGCGGTTGGAGAGCGCGAGCTTTAGCCATAGACCGGTTGAATTAACAACTGAATCGATGTAAAAAGTGAAAATTTCATAGATTTCTCATTTACATAAAATATTTTGGTCTACGAGTGAAGACCCGAAGTTTCGAACGCGTTCAGCTGTCTTATTTTATAGGCACACACGTTCAAATGATGAGATATGTCATTTATTGATTTGGCTTCAATCAACCTAGAGGTGATATCCAGTGCTTAGTCTTCCTATCATGGCTGTCCATGTGGGACTTTATTCAAAACCCTTGTGTCATTTAAAGTTATTTTTATGTTTCTGATTTCTATTGCGCCAAGTATCTTTCTTTTACATAGTTGGTGGAGAGTGCTAAAATTTCAACTTTGTGAAATCAATAGCATGGTGGGTTTCGGTCACATGAATGGGTAAGTCTATTAATTCGGTTTCTATATTTTTTGTATGTATAATATATTACTTCAATCTTGTGGCTATATGTCCTCCTGTTTCGCCCACGTAATATCCCACTACACACTCCTGGAAATCTGTGTTTAATGATGTGCTTATTTTTTTATGAGAGCGATGAGCCGTCTCAATTTTATAAATTGACGAACAGATCTTTAACAAAATATGACGAAGAGGACCTTCACTCAGAAAAAAATATTTAATTAGAGCTTTATAGCGAAATGTATACTCCAAAAATAGCAATGTCAGGGCACTCCATAGACAAG
The DNA here is from genome assembly GCA_030762175.1 of Metallyticus violacea. Lineage (NCBI taxonomy): Eukaryota > Metazoa > Arthropoda > Insecta > Mantodea > Metallyticidae > Metallyticus > Metallyticus violacea. The sequence goes on along the minus strand of CM060840.1, from coordinate 51,066,232 downwards.
AAAAGCAACGCATATCCTTGAAAGAAGATAGGCCAACACAACACGTGCATTCTTACAATGACACAGGGGACCACAAATAAAAAGGATTCTCAGTACGTACACTTTTACTTTTCCTAGTATGCAGTACTTCAACATTACTATTAAACCTTCCCCCATCCTGGACACTGTGTGATATTTCAGACGGATCGTGTGCCCCTGTAAAAACGTACATACTATGTGGCATTACTGATTTTTAGCAATAATGTTTCTAAACTTTACCCATTATTGTTGCATTAAATGAAGCATTTATCCATCCAATAGTTCTTCTTTAAATTCAGGAAATCGTTTGGTTACCCAGTAAGCTTTGGACACACACACACACACACACACACACACACACATTTGCGCGCGCGACCTGCGGTTTACGAGCTACCAGAGCTTCATTCGGCTTGGGAGTTACTCTGACAAGTTCGCTGGCCCTTGCATAAACCCAGATGCATCTCGTGCAGTTACCAAGAGATTGTTATTTTATGACCAGATGTGCACTCCACGGCTGCATGGTTGCTTGAGCAAATCTGTATCCAACATCAAAGTTAGGAGAAAATGGGACGACCAACAAGCGAAAGGGTGAAGCTGCAGTTGGTTCCACAGTCCTAGGGTTTGTTTCAATGCGAGGTGGTAGCGTATGAAAACGTTTTGGGATTAACATTAAGGTTGAAATTTTTATTTTTCTACCGTTTCCCTCTCACTCGTTGCATGGACCTGTGTTCTACTTTGTTAGCATTTTATGACCGTTTTGTTATGATTTAACACTGGGGAATTTTCGCTTTCAGGGTCCAGCCGGATTAAAAGGGTTCAGTTTTTATGTTCTCGATCATTAATGGCGATAGTGTTCGTGTGTGATGGGATGGGCGGTGTAAATACAATACATGCATGTGAGACATACCAGATAAAATGTACGCTAACATATGATGCCACAAACTAAAAGCTACTCTCACAGGCATTCACGCAAAAAAAAAACAGCTTTTTGTATCGTTTACCTACCTACCTTAATAAAACACACACTTTACATTTTTTCAGAAACTGTGGGCATTTAGAGGAATTTATACATCACAACTAAGGTAATACCTACACGGAAAAATCCAGCTATAAAGAAAAAAGAAAACAGTGCGTCAAAGTATTTCTAGAATTCCATACTGTTCCATTAAAGTATGAACAAAGGCTGTTGCTCTTTATGAAGGAGCAGATGGTCCCCGAGTAGCCATTGCTAAATAGTGTTTTCACTACTAGATATCACAGCCGGTGGACAATGGTAACACACGAGATAAAATAGCCAATTGTAAAATGGATATTATTTGGGAACGAAGGATTCCAAACTTAAGTTTAAGGTTTTGCTATTTATGAGGGATGGGGAAAATCTGGGAAGTACCTCAAGTCAGGGAGAGTGGACCTAATAAGAATCGAAATTCACACCTCCCTTTCACGAGTCCGTGCCTTATTGATCTCAGCCACTGTGTCGGTTATGCGTCGCAAAGTAATAAACAAGTGGCTTGCAAGTTGCGAAAATTCTTAATTATAAAATGAGACTTTGTCTTTCAGCAACGCAACTCAACATACCAGAAAGTTATTGTCATTCATTTTTAGAAAGTATTTTGTTTTTACATTTCTTGAGGTTACTTTTCGCGTTGTTCAGAATGGTAAAATATTTTCTGAGTTGGTATTAGTAGTGACTGTAATAGTCCACTTTCATCCATTTCATTCTCACGTTTTCTAAATAGGTAGGAATTCATAAGTATAACATTTTAAACACTTTTAAATATATTACTTTTATTCTTACTGTATTCATGAAATAGTCCCAAATCCATATTTGCCTCTTCTCTATTGGCATTACTGACAATCGACATTCGTCTGATGCTAGTTGCCTTGAAAAAGTTAAGTATTCATAATATAAATGTACAATTATTACATATTGTAAGCCCGGTTTACGGAAAGTACATTGAAAGTTTTATTTTATTCATGAAATAGTCCTAGTATATCACTCGAGGTTCTGAGTTTTCACTACGTTCGTGAGTTTATCGGCAATCTCAGATCCTCTTGTGATAAATTAGTTTCACACATATAATTTCAAACCACTCTATGCCACTTTTTTGAACAACCGACCGATATTCGTGCCGATTTGGGTAAATCCAGAAAAAGTTGATGCTTGGGAATGACATTTTTCTAAACATGTGTATCATGACAAAAGATATGTGCTTATTTTCATTATAAGTGAAGTTGTAATCGCGATTATTTGAATCAGTTGCGCGAATGTTACACTTGCTTCGCCGGGAGTTACCACTTTGACTGCCGACCCGTCAACTGCCGTGAAATACTCAATATACTTTATATTCAAAACATTAGAAATGGCTATCTTTAGAAAGTATGCCTCATGTCAAATAATTTACTTCATTATATGCAACATAGAGGAGGGTGTTGCTTTTAGCAATGTGTACCATCTAAAAATATTTCCTATTATCCAGTATTATTAACCAGCGTGTGCGAAACATTTTAATTCTCAGGGAGTTCTTTTGGTAACGCTGCCCTCATCCATAACCTGTCAAGTGACATGAAATATACGGGAGAACATTCCGGTTCCGGGGATGCTATTCGGGGAGTACGGCCCTACCTTTTTTCCTGGAATAAGCGGAAATAGGTTGAGAGGTAGGAATGGGTTCTTTCATTCTGAATGACTTACAAGATTTTACCCCTCTGTACAGTGGTCATATTTTTGGTGTTTCACTCTCTTAGCTCCTTCATACTATGTTTACAATGATACGAAACTGGTCTGTGTCTTTATGGCAACTAATGGCAACGAAGTGAACATTTGGCGTACAGCATATGCTTTCAGCTGGACTTATACATTTAAAGTGGTTCTCATTTCACATTGTTCCAGCTTTAAGAGCCGAGCACATTCTACGAACTGAGCAAACTTCAATAATGATGCAGTATTTTTGATTTCGTAAAAAATGAAAACGTTCAAGGTAAACATCATACTTCAGTTATGAAGCATTATTTCCCACAAATTTTATTTAATGTTTAAATTACGCGAAGCTCTTAGCTAGATTCGTATTTAGGGTAGAATATGAATGTATAGACGAACGAAGATTGTAATTATTGTTGTGCATGATAATTCTAGCTGCAGCAGAGTAACATGTTAGGTCATACCTGTTTTTTTTTTTTTTTTTTTTTTTTGACATCACATACTGTTCATTTGTGTTAGTTATTTTCATCTTAACTAGAAACAAATGTCATCCTTGCTTTTATTGTAACAAAACACCATTACATTTTTAAAAATATTGCTTAGGGGCGTAATGAATGTTATAAAAAATTATAAATATATTTCTGAAAGTTACTTCCGAGGTTGAGAAGGAGTAACGTTGCGATATATTACAATGCGTGAATATTGGACACCATCATTTAAACCATTTAGTATAAAAATTGTCTGAAACTCTTCTCTTATAAGATACGTTAATTTCAATTCAAAATTATTCTTTCTTTCCTTTAAATCGAATAATATGGTTTAAATTCATCATTTTCAGTATTATGTCAGTGATAAAAGCACTAAACTATTGTTTAATTTTTGAAACAAAAGAAAATACACTTAGAAAAGTGACGTAAGATTTCATTTAAATATGAACATTAAGACTTAGTATTCCCATAAGAAACGTACATATAAAATATTAAAATCAGCTGACGATGTCTTCTAAATTAATAAGTTCTGTAAAACATAGGACCACATAAACATTGATTTACTTTCTATTTCTACTTAGTATTTATTTTCTGAAGTATTGTTTTGAAATTAGTTACTTTCAAAAATGCAATTTTAAGCAATACTTTTAAAATATATTCTTAACATAATAAATAACAAACAAAAAGTCTGTCACGCAGGAGCTGCGTAAACTAAGCGAATTCCTCACATTGTAGAATAAAGTTAAAATGAATATAAAATCCAAATTATGGGCTTATTAATTAAGGAAATGAAATAAGTTACGGCAATACTATGTGGTATTAGGGGAACAAAATAAGAATTTCTGCGATCTATATCAAAAAATAGAAAGCATATTTTAAAATAATAATAATAATAATAATAATAATTATTATTATTATTATTATTATTGAGATTAAAAACAAAAATTATTGGTATACTATTAATTAAATTATATATATGAACAATGTTAGACAAACCTATACTGTGTGAATATTTTTAAACATTTTTAAACGTAACTGAGCCCTTGATATCTATAGATTCACTAACAAAGTTTCAAGTTACATTGTACATTTAAAACGATGTTTATACATTTCAATTAAAAAAGCATGTTACAATTTAAAAACAATTACAGTGTAATAAGAAAATATACAATCGCAAGTTCCATTAATTTTCATTGGCTTTGAAATTTGATTTAAATGTTATGCAGTAAAAATATGTAACGAAAAAGTTTTCTGCATTTTATTAATGAGCCTCTTACATGCAAATATAATTCTCAAATACATATTACATTAATATTCCCTTTTGCTATCACCTCTGCGATACTTTTGTTAACTATAAAACATATACATAGTTATAAATACAGCTTATATACTGAATTAATTTGTTCTTTTGTTTAAAACAATATAGAAAAAATTAAAGGCTAAAGCGCTTTTTATATTTCAGTTTTCAACTATACCCCCATTCGTTTTTGTCCAATTTCTCTAATTTTCAGAAACTAGTTTTCTTATTTTATTTAAATGATATGTATTGAATTTTGTTGTGAAGAAATACACATTAGTTCCGCTAGAGCTATTTTTAAATTTTGGGTTTCAGTTAAACCCCCATTCCTAATGATCCGATTTCTCTAATTTTCAGGAAATATTTTTCTTAATTTACGTAATTCGTATATACGGAGTTCCGTTGCGAAAAAGCAATTATTGATGATGCTAGAATAATTTGTTTAATTTTGGGGTTTCACGTAAATCTCCACTCCTAATAATCGGATATTACTGATTTTCAGAAACCATTTTTATTTTATTTCAATGCCATATACACAGTTTCCTCAAAAACAAAAAATTACAACTGCGGCCGCTAGAACAATTTTTAAATTTTGTTTTAACTCCCACTAGTTTTTCAGGTATACCTCCATTTCTAATGGCCCGATTGCCTTGATTTTTAGAAACTACTTTTATCAATTTATTATAAAGATATATACGCAGTTTCGTTGAGAAAAACAAAAAAGTGAGGCTGTCCAAACGATTTTTCAATTATTTTTTAAAAAATTGACATTAGGTTAACCCCTAGCCCTAATCGTACAATTTTGCTGGTTAATGAACTCGACGGATTGTTTGTTAGTTGGATAACGCGTTAACACACGCATGCGCGCGCGCGCGCGCGCACACACACACACACACACACATATAATGTCCTTGTCAGTAATTTTTGGTGCCTAGTAGGTAGGATCGATCGATGGAGATTTGAAGAAATTTTTCAAAAATCGTTTCATGGGTGCAACCGCAATAGCTTCACTCTTTCGGAATTCGCTAAAACGAAATTAAGCTATTCAGCTGAGAATAATGAACAGATAGTTTTTGTTTTACAAGGTCTACTAATTTAGGAGGCAAGGCCAACTGACTTCAACTTGTCATACATAATTTTCTTACGACACACTTAAATCCCAATGTGTTATGTTTTCAAGTTCACCATAGATGTGTACACATTCATATTTTAAGTTAAAAATTAATACTATATAAAACTGCCATAAATTTCCAAACGACCTAATAGCATCTACTATGTCTTTTTCTCAAGACATAAGTAGCAAAAGACGAATATGTAAAAATGAAACAATTTATAACCTCGTAATTAAAAATGTTTAAATTTCTATTTGGAATCTGTAATATAATCAAATATTTATCACATTTACAGATTTTATGAAGTCTGCAACGCAACTACATAGTTTTAACAGATGTAAACCTTTGGTTTGAGGCTTAAAATCTTAAGGTATCCCTCTAAAACAGTTATAACCCCTGCAGTTAAAATGCGACGAATCTGAAAAGAATGAAGCAATGGGACCTCCATTAAACGCAGTCGCGTTATCCAAAGAACGCCTGCACTGCATAAAAGCGAACGTCAGACAGGAATTTAAAACGCGATATACACAGGAGAGTTTACCACGAGCGTTTGCAATATTTCTGTGCTTTACGGCTTGCGAACCAATCGCAGTTTCACGACAGCCACAACATTGTCATTATTACTTTAGTGGAAACCTGCGCGCGCATGCACGCGTCTCGCCGAGTGATAAACGTCAACATTACTCCCGCTACATTGTGGCTTTTCCTCAACTACGTAATTAATTACAGTTTATTACGTATATGACGGCGCAAATTAGTTTTGTCACATATCACAAGTATGTGCATTCCATCCATTATAACTGACTTACATTTATGAACGTTTCTAGCTAATGATCGTTTTTAATAATGTTTTCTTCTTGACATGGGGATAGTTCGCATACTCAACGTCTGTATATGGTTTCACTTTCTAGGTATCAATATTCTGTGGTCACAAGTCATTCTGATGATAATTCACTACTTGATAGTTATTTCAACACAAGTGTTCCGAGTGAAAGTGCAAAGTCGATAAGAGTAGTATACGTGGGAGAATCAATTCTTATTTTTATTAAACGGAAAGCAACAAAGGAAATTCACGAGATACTTTTGTCTACATAGGGTGAGGCACACCCTTCTTATGAAACGTTTCAACTTAAGTAAATGAGGCAAGTCTGGCAAAATAAGCTTCAAAGACGCACCACTTCCTGGAGCTCCAAAATCAGCTGTGAGGCCACAAATTGTCAATTGGTCCATGATAGTTCGCTGAGAGACGAGAGAGTGCGCAAGTTAGTAGAGCCAAGGCATCTCATTTGAAAGGACTATTTTCATTTTGCATAAGAATTACACATGAAAAAAACTTTCCGCAAAACGGATGACGTGTCTCCGAAGCAAAAGCGAAATCGCAAGCGAACATAGGGAAAGTTTATGTAGAAGAATCCACCCAATAATGGGCTTTAGTTCTTTGAACGCAATAGGAAAACTGGAGAATACTACGCAACACTTTTGTAGAGAATGAATACAGCGATCTCACACACTCCCACAAGGAAACCACGAACCTGGAAATACGTGCGTGAACATTGAAGTGACTAAATCGAAAATAAAATAGTTACAAGACTGAGATTATCAAAACCACTCTCATATGTCTGTCAGAATTCCCAACAGATAAAAATAGGAAGAAGGAAAAAATTGAAAATAAACAAGGGAGATATTTTACACAGATTATAACGAGGCCCAGTTTCCCGGAGGTTACAATTACATGTCTACATATTATCTGCTCGAATTATACATTTTAGTGTATTAAAATGCATAATATTTTAATAATAAGTCATACATAGCATATTTATAACATTTATAGATATGTTTCCTCTTTAATCTGAACAATTTATTTTATCATCACGTCATGGCTTGAATGGAATAAAGTAGGCAAATGGCAGATTCGAATCACTATAGATTTATAAGTTTTGTTGTTAAATTTATTGATTTGTATTCATTTTGCTATGAAAAATTAAAAACACCCTAAGCAGATTTCCTATTCCCTAACGCTGGCTCTTATATATATATATATATATATATATGTGTGTATATATATATATATATACATACAATCATCTTTTTCCACATTTATCCCTTTCCGCGACATTTAAAAAAGATGAGACACTTCGCAAATGCACATTAATCACCAAGAGTAGATAAAAAAAAAAAAAAAAAAGAAATATCAAGTTTACTTGTACGTCATACGACTTGTTCATGTTTACATCATTTAAAAACCTCTAAAACGAAAACGCTCTCTGAGTACAAAATCGGATCAGACTTTCTGCCCTCCGGAGTTGGGAAAGCAAAGCAGACATTAAACGTTCTAATTTAGTAGCATTTAAAGGTGGAGACGACGTCGGAGCTCTTAAATGAAGTTCAGAAAGACGTTCGCCAGTTCTCTGCTTGCCGAGAGTTCACAGTAAGTTTAGCTATGCTGTAATGCAAATAGCAATCTCAACTATGGCTGTAATAAATTTAAGCTGCCTAACTTGAGAGCGGAGATTTTCGCTCGAGCAGCATGTCATTGTGTCAAATGTGTTATCGCCTAACTTCTCTTACCCCGTTTATACGAAATAGTACAGTTTTAAAACACGGAGAACTTGTAGGTGCGTTCACAATATATTGTAGCCCTACTGTGGCATAATTTTTTGTTACAATGCAATTAAAATTTTCCTTCATTCGTTAGAAAAGAATTACTTGTTCACTTATATAATGTGTGTGTGTGTATTATGTCGTTGCAATGGCTTGAAATGACTAAATGCATTGAGGAAGCGAGAACAGCAAAATTCAACTCCCTAACCTATCACTTCTAGCGCGAGGTACATTAAAGTGAAAGTTGATAACTTTCATATGGTGTATGCAATGCAAGTAGAAGTTTAAAATTTATCTAACATAACTGGCGAATGAATATAAACATTATTAGAAGATGAAATGAATGCGCTGAAAGCTATTAACCCTCTCACTGCCCAAAAATTGAAACAACATAACAACAAGGCGAAAAATAAAATTCTAATCAATTCACACAAATACACACTAAATGAAATCTTACCTTGGCGAATCCTAGAAACGGATACGCCAATAGTTTACTCGCCTGACAGCCTCTGCCCACCTCCCATTTGCAAGTATTAATTGGTCAAACAAAGTGATCGTTGTAAAAGTATATAACACTTGCAAAACTCCAAAAAATAAACGAGGAACTGCTGGAAGTGAAGCATAGAGTCGCCCTGTCGCACCATCTTGGTCTATGAGCGGATGCGTGGAACCACGAACTCCAAACTGTTTTTTTTTTATATTGTGCTTTTATAAAGTATCCACTCATCTGTTATCTAAGATACGTAGCTAAGTACATTTAAAACCTGTGTGGCAAAAGTTGCCGATACACAAAAATTTTAAAATTCGGCAGTTCAACAATATCTAAATGCAAGACTATTAATTCAGCAAATGCACGACTTTTAACTTCATTCTATTCTTCTACAAACGGAATAACTAACTGGCAGGTGGATAGTTAAATTGAAAGCATAATTAAATTATATTATCTTTATATTTCCAAATCATTTGGCCGATGCGCACAACATTTCGTACAGGCACATTTTAAAACAAAGCGAAAAATTCCGTTTAAAAAATTCGAAGCAAACCCCTTTCCCTAATTTTTACCTTAAATGCTCCCTCAAGCTGGGCAAATTGAGTAAACTTTTCTCTTTAGAACAAAGTGAAACTTTTAATTTCAAACCATAGCGCCTTAAGGAATGGGTAAGTACGAAAGTGACACCCCATATTCCATTTAGGGTATTTTTGAGTAGCTAATACATACTTTTTGAGTTGAAATTGGTACTCTTATTTCCAAACCGTAACAAAAGAATGCAGTACAGTACGAAATAATGTTAAATTGAATACCCTATGCCTTGTATCTCTGTGCTGCATTTTAACTTGTTTACCTGTTGCAAAATAATACGCAATTTTACCCCAATGGTATAAAATGATCTATATGCAAATATGCAGTAATATATGACAGTAAAAAATTAAGCATTTAGAAAACAAGAGTTTGATAATACGGCATGATCTTTTGTTCATATAACGCAAAGAAAATAAAAGAAGTAAAATTAACATTTATCAGAAGCTTTTTGCTTTGTATGAAATGCATGAAGTTGTAGTTTTGGGGTAGAGAACAAAAGAAAGATAAAAACATTGCTTTCTAGTACTGGGCTTGAAAAATTTTGGGAAACGGGTTAATCCCGCAATTTACTTACTTTGCCCTTTTATTTGGCAATGTGTTACAGATTTCTTTCTTGTTAAAGTGTTTTAATTATTTATCTTTTTTGGTAATAAGGAAGTAATTGTTATTTATATAAGTGATTAGTATCTTACTTATTTTTAAAGTTTTTATTACTCTATTGTCTTTGTAATTGTCATTGACTGTTTACTACTGGCTAATGATACTTCAAAGTTATTAATTTAAGTATGTTATTGAAGTAAAAGTTATTGTAGTGTACTGTATTGAAATATCAATAAAACAGAGAAACAATAAAATGTACAAACATAACCCATACATAGAAAAACTTCAAGAAAGTATCAGGAGAGAATTGGAAGAATTACGGAAGAAACAACATTCATATTGTGCACATGGTGTTATATATAAGATGGAAGATCTGAGAGAGACACTTGTGCATCGACGAAAATGGTGAATGTCGTGAGTGCGCGGACTGTATGTATATGGAATTTTCGTTTCAAAACTTGCCAGTCGAATAACTGCACATTTAAAATAAAGTTTATTGAAAAAATACATCATTTTAGCTTTTATTGGAAAGTTTAAAACAAATGTTGATTGCATTTTAGGTTTCACTCCCTCGTCACTTTGGAAATTCAAATGGCACACATAAACATACCTAAGGGTAGAATGAAAGGTCTATCGTTGTAATGTTAAATTTAACGTTCAGTTCCCATTTTCTCAAGGACTATTAAAGCTAATAAAATACAACTTTTACAGCGCACAGATGCATATAAATGAAATTTTCCGATCTACTTTCACTACTACACCGTGACTTTAAAGCAAATTGTAAATTATTTTCAATTATTTTTCTTAAATTTTTCCCCACACTTTATTTTTTTACGTTATCACATTGTCCTAGCTCTACCTTAATACATCCATATAACAATAATATTATGAATAAGTGGTAAAAGTTTCAAGGGATAACTTATACAGATCCTAAAAAATGGAAAACGTAATAATTGCAGCGAAAAATGATTTTACAGAAAAACCAACTTCTGAGGGAAACACCAACTAAAATCCTCCAACATTGCAAAACAACAAAGGATGGAAACAAACGCTGCAATTTTATGAAATACAACTTTTTCATCAAAACAAACTAAGAGCATTTAGTTCCTGAGATATAGAATTTTTACAGAAGAAGTGCTCGCGAACCAAGGAACTTTATGAAAATCATGTCAAAATAAACAGAAATACTAAAATGGTACAAAAAAAAAACAAAAATATGATTTTTGACTCCATTCCCTTTAATACTTCCCTTAAAGTTTAAAGTGGATGGTTAGTATGATTAGCAACTTTTTACATCGTTGCCTTACAATCTGGATTGTAATTGTTGTTTGAAACTGAACAAAATTAAATTACAAAATACATTGAGCATTTAAAGTAGGAGTTCAAGCAAAATTATTTTAACATTATAAACTTTAAATTGAGTTAATGAATGCGACTTATTATGAGTAGAGGCATATTCAAGAGGTTCTCCCTTCAAGGCCTATGTAACCTTTAGTATCCTATTCAATATAGAACCTCTTCTCTTTTATAATAGCGATAAATGGTACTAGTCAAACCTAGAACCGCTAAAAGGCAACTACTGATATTGAAAAATTTTCTAGCAATGATGTAATTGCTTAACATGCATATCATTAAACAAAGATAGCATTTCTAGTCTAAAGGCTATCAATTAAGAAGAGGTTTCGAAAATATAGAAATGGGTAATATTTGAATTGCAGAGCGGGGAAACAAGGGGGGGGGTTGGAGGAAAATTAACAACACTTGAGGGACATTAATTGGCAGCTACTCTTTCGGAATGTGCAGAAAAAGCTTTACTGGGATACAATCGGAGCTGAAAATCGGATGCGGGATGGAGTGTTACATCCAAATGGGAGCCAAACACTGCAGTCAGGGCACTCTCTTACTTTAGATTGAATGACTAAAGTAGTAGAGAGAATACGAGAATCTGCCCTATATGTGCGGAGAAAGAATCTTGGGAGCATATTCTAGCGTACTGCTAGGGGACGGAAGAATGGAGGAAGAGATATCTACTGGTCCCGTTTGTTAACGGAGGGAGAGCACAGTGGCAGTGCTGGACTTTGCTGTCAGATAAAAAGGAGGGAGTAGGTAAATTTTTAAACAAAGTGAGACAGCTCAGATCGGAAGAGGCAGATAATCGAGAAGGGAGGTAGCGGAACATGAGTTCACAATATTTTTTTTTTTGAGCGTAAGTTATTTACTTTCCACCGTTTTCTTTTTTGTTTATTTTATTTATGATTTTAAAACAATTGTATATTATTATTATTATTATTATTATTATTATTATTATTGTTATTATTATACATATTATCCTTTTTTATTTATTTCATATTATATATTGTAAATATATAGCAGTTAAATAATGTTTCGTGCAATTTCATGTATTTCCTAGTGTATTGGAAAAGCACAGTCCCAGGATCCGTGCAACTTATGAGTTAGATCTGTAACAAATATATTTTGTAAATAATTACTACTAGCACTACTACTAAAGACTATCAGGAATTTGCGACATGACAGTGTCGAACGGTTTAGTTGCCAGATGAAATATTTTCGTTCACCTCTATTGTTTTCCCGCTGGCGCAGGTGCATTGAGCTTAAAGGGAGTTACACCAGGGACTGGGTGATTTACTCCGTGCTTATTAAACGGCTCTTATCGATCACTTTATGCTTTTCATCTAACTTTACCATTAAACACCAGGTGTGCACATCTCGCTAATAAGTTGACAGTGACAGACTAACCAGAAGCTGGAATCTCAGTGGGCGTATATTTTTTTTAGCAGATGAAAAGCCTTGCTACTTTTGCAGCTTTGGCGGATAAAATGTAGCTCATATTTGACATGTATATTCATGATTCAAAACATCTTAATAATTATAGTGTGGCAGATTATAGAGTTTAGATTTAGAAATTAAAATGCAAAACAAAAATAGCTTTATTTGCATGAAAAAAAGAAAGTGTAAGAATGACACCTGCTGCAAAAGCTCCTTGAAATTTGTGCAATTACCACATTCGACAAGCTTCCGATTTGGTACTGTTTCCGTTCCCTAATTTTAACACAAATTACCACATAGAAAAAATTGATACCTTTATATGTTATCAACTTCAATTGCTATATAAAAGGCCATCGAGAAGTCGTTCCGCAGCCATCGTATAGCCGAGATTTCACTGAGGAAGCGAATTCGAGTGACAGCACTAACCGCGCGTCAAGCGTGTACTTAACCACTAAGGCAAGCAAAGTTCAAACGTTAGCAACGGTGGGTAGATTACCTGTTAAAAACCGGTTTCGAAAGAAGGAATTAATTTCAGAAATGTATGAGTACAACATTGTTTCTGTGAGGTACATATTATCCGATAGCGAAGAAACTTGTCAATGACCCATTACATATTCATTTTAAAGAGACTAATTTGTATTATACTTTGTATATTATGCTGATTTAACATGGCGTTTAATTCGGCGCTTTATGCATCAAATATAAATACGAGTATTTTAATATTATTTTAAAATAATTTTATTTCGATATTTTATTGTGATAATTATTGGATCGTTACATTTAATTTAATTACTATACGTTATTTAGCAGCATACATATTCATAATCTAATATTATAAACACAGCGAACTATGCACGAAGAGCGGTGTTTTTCCACTGAGTGTAGACTGGAGCAAGCTTCTGTGGATCTCATAGTGGCGAGTTCAATTCAGTTATTACAAGTGGCGTGTTTCTGTATTTAATCGCGAAGTAAATTATGCGCATGACTTAGTATATGTTTACTACTGCAACGTGTATTTAGCTCGTTAAGTTCAAGATCACTTGGATTATTGGGTGTAAAAGTTCCTGGCAGCACAACAATCTTTAAAACAAATTTCAGGCCACGGGTGGTGCTCAGTCTATGAAACTTAACAGACAGCGTCGAGGAAACATTACACGACATCGGTCATCGTTTAGAATATTCCCTCAAAAATAGCTTAAACATCTTTCACAACAAACAGGGTTTTCTAGTGGCTCTGTGCAGAGCTATGGAACTGTTAAAAGTTAAAACCATATAAATCTGCGACACCCATTTTTTTTAACTAGCCGTACAGGAAGCGTGATTATTTCGCCTTTGCGCGACAAGACTCTATCACAGCTCAAAAACTGAAATTAAGAAAGCGATTGAAAGTGTTTCAGAAAAACAGTAAGGATTTGTGGCCCTTTCGGTTCCCCGACCTAAGCCCTTGCGACTTTTATTTAAGGGTAAATTAAAAAAATACAAAACACACCCATGTACCCTGGAAGAATTGCCACAAAATATTCGCCAGGAAAGACAAGCATTATTCAACCTTAAATCTCAGCTTTCATAAAGTTCATATGTAAAACATTAAAAATAATTCAGAAAACTGTTGTATGGTTGTGTCAGCGCCTCTACAATATCCCGAATCGGCAATGAGCGCTTTCGCCTATTGGCAAAACACCGCAATTTGATTCATAGATCATTGGGTCGCTCAGTTCATATGCTTAGTTCCTTATTGCCTTATAGATAAATTGTATCAATGCATTTATTTAACAGAATACTTTTACGGTGTTAGCTCTTGCCAGTAATTTAGATTTTATTATTGTTGTTGTTATTATTATTATTATTATTATTATTTAATCCTCTTCTGTTTGTCAGACTATGGTAGACTACTCTGTTCGACTCAATTTTATGGCCGAACCAAACTAAACCCTACTAATGCCTAATATATATTCTGTTCTATCCCATTATTTTTTTTTTTCATTACTTTCTTGAAATTTGCAACGCAAAAATTTCTTAAGTATATCAGGAAAGTTTCTAATCAGGATATAAAAACATAAATTAGTATGTACAAGATTCTGATGAAATATACTTTTTACGCCAACCATAATTATAACAGAAGTAGATAGAGGAAAGGATTAGTGAAATCACATTTGGCGAACGTCAGAATGCAAATGGGATGATAAAAGAAAAGTGTCATTTACAAAGGCGGTAATGCAAAATGTAAACAAAAACCGTTAACAGTCGGAATAATGCTGGCACAGATACGAATTTCAATGGCTAGGATCTACTCATTTCCGAGAATTATCGTTTAACAACCTGCCAAGCCTTGAGGAGGTGGAGTAGTTTTTTGCCTGCAGCCAGCCATTTGCAAGCTAACCACCCTGAAGCTAAAACCGATTGCCTGAGAGAGAAGCCATGAATGTAACATGTGGGTACGTGGATAAAATGTTTAGAATTCTCGTGAAGAAAAGTGATAAATGTTCAAGAATAACAACAGTATTTCTAATGTAGGCACTTTCAAATATTTGAAAAATATGTAATAAGTTCTTAATAGCATATTTTTATACTATTTCATATTTCATGGATACATTTTTGTCCCGATGTATATGCTATAGCTTTGTAATTGTGCTAGAGTAAGATAAATAACCTGATTTGGCGTTTTGTTTGTTAGCCCACCAATATTTCTTTATGCAAACAATGAAATATGCTCTTATGAAGGAAAGTCTATATTTAGTCACAAATATTGCAAGTGATACAGTTCTGACCACTGGAAGTAGAATATTGACCACAAATATTTTCCATATAAAAAGCATCTCTGTCGTTTTCTTTCAACTTAATACAAAGTATCTCATTGGTATGAATCCACAGTCCTTTTAGCACAGATTTCTCATAGTTAATAGTGAAAAAGCAAAATGAAAATGTGTGTTATTTGAGATACTGGACTATTTCACTTGCAGATTTTTTTATTACTAATTTTGAATATACTCTTCTTAGATTTGCAAGTGACAAGACTTTATTTG
Organism: Metallyticus violacea; assembly: GCA_030762175.1. Classification (NCBI taxonomy): domain Eukaryota; kingdom Metazoa; phylum Arthropoda; class Insecta; order Mantodea; family Metallyticidae; genus Metallyticus; species Metallyticus violacea. The sequence goes on along the minus strand of CM060840.1, from coordinate 51,050,524 downwards.
GCATCTTGGCATCCGTTGCTTTCCAGGTGAGGTAAACTAATTTATTGGTATAGTCAATTAGAACTTGAGAGAGATGATTGGATAGTTTCGGACTTCAAAAGTTCGTAACTTTTTATGGTTCCGTAATTAAAGTTGTTTGAGTGCCTGAGGTAGTTTCATCATTGCTAGAAAGGTTTCATATCTTATAACACCTAACAATGACTATTTACATGACTTACTTCTCTTACCTTCGCAGCGTTATCTACAAAGAGAATAACACAAAGCAGTAGAGAAATGTAAAATATCATCTGATTGAAAAGGCTTCACGTAAAGAAAATATAAATCCATCATCTGGTTACAGAAAATTTCAACCAACACATTACATTTTAATACATAGTTCAGTACTGTTCAGGACTAAGAAAATAGTTCAAGCTTACACCAATATACATTTAAACGTATTATTACATAAATATAGTGGAAAGTCATTCAACTTGCCACATAAATTCGTTAAGTTTTACTAAATTGATGAAACAAAATATAGTAAATTTTTTCAGCCACTAAAATAAACTCTTGGCTTTTTTTTATTTTTTTCAATTTTCAAAAAGAAATTACAGAGGTTTTAATAGTTCAACTGGAATTGTACTTCCAAATTCTATATTTGCAAGGATAATGATTAGTAATGTAACATTTCTACCATGGACGCGAAGTTGGCTTCGCATCAACCACACAGTGTAACTGACCCTGAACACTGCCAAGCTTCTGATGCAAACAACACATTGGCACTAATTAAAACAATCTTGTTGTCCGCAATTTTTTTTTTTTCATTTTTAAAAATTCAAATTACGCGCTAAATGAAGTAGTTTATTCATATGCTAGAAAGTGGCAGCTTTGTTTTTATCCAAACATTTCTGGACTCAGTTGATCAAGAGTTTTACATTTTGGTCGGCTCGTGAGGAACAAATCAAATGTCATTCAGCTTCTACATTTCTCAAATATTGAACCTAGTGATTGATTAAATGCTCAAATAAAGATATAATGGTACTATACTTTAAAAGGAAAGAGCCAACGCCCAAGAGATTCTCTGGGAATGCTACAAAACGTCGAAGTTTTTTAGTATTTCAAAGTTTTTCTTTCGTCTAAGATTTTAGTTTATGGATTCCTTTTAGATTTTCCTCTGCCTCTAATATGAAAAACTTGTTATAAATTATCTTGTGCATTTTTAAAACAACAATAATAATAATAATAATAATAATAATAATAATAATAATAATAATTGTACGCAACACAAGCGAAGTATAGTAAAATAGAAAACTTAAATTCATATCGGAGGCCCAACTTTCTATCTAGAATACTCTAGTACAAAAAAGAGGCTAAGAAATTGTATGCAACTCTTTACCAGCAGCAAGCATAGATGAACCTGATAAAATGCAGTATCGCGAATCCCTTATATCTTAAAGAAGAGAGGCGCAATGCATGGGCTAGGAGGTTCTAAATGAAGCATTATCACACATTTTGAGAAACATCAATCATAAGACTGAAAGGCGTGGATCCCAGGGACGTCATTAAGCAATATCCAAAGAATCAATCATTCCTGTAGGGAATCACAAGGCCCGGAGTTCAGCAAGTAAAGAACTTGGAATCTGTCACAACTTGTCACTTTGACACGTGTGTGTTCGCCTTTAATCTTACTAGGGCTGTTACTGGCGCTGCTCAAATAAACGACAACAGGGAATAAAAATATAAGAACAGGGGATATTCGTTCTAAGCCCACCAGCGCAGTTATCACACACTCTGCCACTACTGTATTCCAATATATAGTGCATTATTAAAGGGATATCCAAGCTTGTAATAAACACAATATGAAGCAAATTCTGGTACAGTAATTAATTATCCTATTACATCATTCTCTTCCACATACTCTCAGGCAAAACTGCTACAGTGCTGATAACTAAATCGGAATTGGATTTATCTTACCATTAAACTTAATGTTTCCAGCTTATTTCTACTATTCAGGTTTTCGTGTATTTTATAATGCTTTATTTATGGGGGGGGGCACAGGAAAATGATTAGGTGGCAAGATTTTGTTTCAAACAACTAAACGAGTTGTTTGCAGTTGCGTTTCACCTAATGACATTTCTCACTGCGGTATGCCACGATACTGTCATAAACAATGTCAATAACGCAGTAATAAAACAGAAAAGAAACAACAGGGGTGCTTTTTGTGATAAATTACGCCACCAATGAGATCGGCATAATTAGTGAACTGAAAGTATCTGCAGAGGCATAGTACAGAACCGTTAAAAGTGCGGGAGAGGGATAGGAGGTTGGAAGAGTTGTGGCGCAGACGTTGTTTGTTGACCAGTAATGGAGTCCAAGTTCCAGAGAACCACACTTCATACTTGAAGTTTTTAAACCATACCCTAAACCATCAGCTATTTCCAATGGAAGGAGAACTTCTACGAACAGAAAGAGGTGGCCACGGAAAGCTTCATTAGTCCATTCAAAATTTTTCATGAAACATTTAGAGAGAGAAAGCTGCACAGATAGCAGAACGTAAGTCAACACACTGGTTCCTTTACACACCTAGCCACATTGGAAAGAGAAACTCCATATTGTCCCCAATACTTAAATAGTATTCACCAACTTAAAATTTACTATGGAAACAGAATATTACGGCACACTTCCATTCTTGCATATACTGGTTCCATGCAAGGCATCTGGCGTTCTCGGACACGACGTTTATAGAAAAGCTACCAATCGTCACCCAGCACAAAAAAAAAAAAAAATCTCTTAATCAAAACAATAATCCACCGAGCCAAAAACATGACCGAATCTGAGGAACTAAACGCTCCACTTAATCATATCCAGAGTCTTGCAAGCAAATGACTACTGCAAGAAAGAAACTGATCGAGCTTTGAAACTTCGAAAACAACGATTGCAATACCTGATACCATTAGAGACAAATTAAAGTATTCTTGCTATTTATAGAAGAATTCACTCTACGCATTGCTCCGGTTTGAGAAAGAACATAAAATCTTTTCCAATGATAACAAAAATAGGTCAAAAACTGCGTTCCGTGAAAGAACCAAGGGATCCTCTCAGATCCACAGGAATATATAAAGTACCACGTGAATGTGAAAATGAATGACTTGGTATGACCAAAAGATTCATTAAAGCTCGGCTGGTAAAACATAAGTGATATTTACACACCTTATTCAGCCAGAAACATCTGCAATTACGGAACATGTTCAAAACTGTCATGGGAAAAATTTATTAAAACAAAAACAATTATAACAATAACAACAGGATACTTTAATTTGTCTAGGAGAGAGGACTTAGAAATCGTTAGCGTCCCATACAATGCAGAACGTGAAACGGCCGATAAATTTTGCTCAGAGGTCTCTTCTTTGATGTCTAAGGCTCTCTTACGCGCCGTAAATCTACGACACGGGATCCATGTCTTTATTTTCCTTCCAAATGAAGTCATACGCCCGAAAAAATCCATCGATCCTGCCCGGAATTGAACCCATGATCTTGCGTCTACGAGGCAAGTAGACCTCTAGACCTCCAGGACCGACTTAGAAATAGATTAGCATCAAGATAATATAAAGAACAAGATTTTGAATCAGTTGCTGATCAACAAACAACGTCAACTCTCCCAACTGTTTTATCCCCTTCCTCCCACCTCTAACGGTTCTGTACCTCTGCCTCAACATGCACTTTCAGTTCAATGATGATGTCGTCAGCGAAAGCTTGGGTATTTAAATTGGTTTAAACCAATGACAATAGTAAAACAGGCCGGTAATGACCAATTTCAATAACATCAACGCCGGCCGTGAAAGCCGAAAGAAAATTATACGGTGTTGAATGTTAATGAATTACTTTCCAGTGAACTGTATGAAAATTTATCTAAATGCACAAAGTTTAAATAACATACATGCAGGATCTCATACTAGTTTATTCTAGTCTGTAAAAATACTCCCGGTAAAATGATGAGTACCCTTTTGCTGTGTACTCTTTAAAAGCTAATTACGTAAGTACAACAGGCAAAGAAACTTTATGAGCATTTCTCCTAAATCCGCTTTTTCAGACCTATAAAAAGCAACGCATTCTAGATAAAAAAAATGGTTTAAGTTTTTTTTTATGCGAAGATGCATGAAAGAATTTTTGCAAAATAAACAAAGCAATATAGTTTGCATTTAGCATGCAGAGAAGCGCTCCCAAGGACCAGAATTTGAAGTGTAAGGCGCAGTCGTAAAACCGGAGAAAAACAAACACTGCGGCAGCCAGCATCTCATTACTGTGATCTCTATGAAAATCAAGTTTGGCGAGAGGGACCGACTAAAGTGACAGAGTGAAGCGACAGGCAGACTCATAACGGAGCATCATGAGAACAACAACACGACATTAAAGAACCCCCACATGGTTGCATTTAAATAATCGCTTTCACATTCCTGTTCCAGCTGAGCAGAAATGCAAACGTAATGGTGAGAGATTAAATACAACTCTCAATTTCTGCTTTGCATTATTCACACTTTCTTAAAAAGAGTAGGTGTCTTTACAGAGAACTGCGTGCTTTTCACAGATATTGGCTAATCTGCAATATTGACATTTTGGCAGTTCTCGGATTTTCAAGCGTGTAATAGAACAAATATTACAGAATGGTACGTAATAGCATACAACAAATTTCAATAAATATCTTGACGTGTTTCTCTGCAATAATTTAAATGCTAATAGTATTTTACCAGATGATACCAACTTAGTGACTTAATTGCTGTCCGCTTTCACCCACTGAAATCCATAATAATATTGATCATTGAACAATTTTTACAATTCTCATTTTTCCCCACAATTTCGTGTATCCCAGTTACAAGCAGTAAAATTTCGATCCCATCTGGTTCTTTGGTGAAACGTCTGCACATTCTGAACAACACTCGGTTCTTCCGACTTCCAATCTAGGTGTTTGGGTGGTCTCCGTTAGTTTATTAATGGTTTCAGGGTTTGCATGTTATTTGAGGAAGGACAATATCGAATTAAAAGATCTGCAGGATAAGACTAGAAAGTTAAGTGGTTTTGCTATTATGTCTATAATAACAGACTAGGCATAAAGTACCTACGGACCCAAGTGTTTTATAATTTTGGAGCAAACTATTCGCTTTGCCATTTCTTTGACCGATAGTTGAATATGCTCATCTCATAAAAGTCGTTGCCTGTCTTCATAGCCAACACTAATACCACTAAAATTCTTTGCTTACGCTTTTAACGGTTCAATATTGATTATCAGAACTATTTTAACATATTATATTCAGATTTAACCCCTTGAAGAGGTTTATTCTGTATCAATAACGTGCATGCATGAATATAAACGATTTCCTATATTCATCTGGAAGGCTGAGAGAATGAGCTAAAGGATTATTTTCCTCTTGCAGCAACCGCTGAATGCTCTACCTCCGCCTTGCAACATCACACAGGCCCTCTTATAGCGGGGCTAATGATCAGCTTACCGAAACCCCGCCGATCGCTTGTCACGTGGCCTCCGAGATCGAAGAAAACTGTTAATGATATTATTGAATTATTATTCCGATTAATAAGACGGTTTATTAATAAAAGTTGCTCTCTATCAACCAACTCCCCAATTGTCCTCACGGACCTGGGTGGACCCCATTCCAGACATCCTTAACTTAGAAAATTCTTAAGCAGGTGTCGGGGATCGAACGGGATCTTCCGGGCAGTAGTCAGCAACGGTAACCACTAGCCTAAGGAGGCGGTCGAGATAAAGGATGGAGGAATTTCAGATCTTTATTGAGGATAACTAGGAGACGGGAAAACAGAATAGCGTTAAATTTGTGAAATAAACCTTAAGTAAGGGTAACGCCAATATAGCTGAAACACTCTCTAAAAATGCACGTTAACGATGTAGAAGGTAAAGCCACAGCTGCGCAGCCTAAGGCATTATAAAAGAGCTACCCACGTAATGGCATGTTCAGCTTAACTCTTTTAATTTATTAATCAGTGGGTTAGCGCAGTCCGTGGAGCAAAAGACTGCGTAGCAACACTAATGAGGCGTCTTCGCCTGCCAATTCGCCATTACATGTATATTTAAACTTGCAGGTGCAGTTGGCGGTCCGTAATTAAAGAGAAGATAATCGGTTAAAGCGGAGCCGTTTCCACTAATTCGCTTCTTACAATCTAAGCGAACACATCCCTCAATTCAGGACTGGGATTATCGACAGACTTTGTTATCGCTGTATTCAACATGAACAACAAAGAGAAAAGAACGGTCCCTCAGAACAATGGAAGCGTTCCTATCTGTAACTACCAATAGTATGTGCTTCATTCAGAAAAATTCACTTACATATTTATTTTGATTTACCATCCTAATCACGCTAATTGGGACATTTTGTACACCCTTGTATAAGCCCAGAGTAGTCCTTACACAAACAGTACTGGAATTATTTTAATACTATTGAAACATTTTAATGTATTGCTTACCGGCATTTTATAGAAGGATTTAAATGTTTTAAGATTTAGTTTATTATAAGCGAGTTTAATGTATTGCCTTTTAAATTACTACATATTATATTATAACGGTAAAAGCAAATCGCTAATGAAAAAGAGGAGCAAAAGAGCGTAGAGATAATGTATTTTTCTCTTGCGGCTTTAAAAAAAAACGAATTATTTATTTAGGAAACGTCTAAAACATGCCATTCACTCGGGATTTGTTCGGTAAGAGACCAGTTGTTGCGTGCAAATGGCTAAGTGAAAAGCATGGTATTTTATATATATAACAGGTGATTTTTCCCTTCCGATTGACCTGCTATCAATATTCATAACAATCATAGACAATGGTTACTCGTTAAGTTTGTTTATAAACAATAACTTTCGTTACTTCAGCGACGTCAAATTCCTGAGCTCTAATAATTAAGCAAAATTTGTAATATCAATCAGTAAAGAAAAAAAAAAGGCAAAGAAATAAATTGTGTAACATGTTCCTAATTATTATTACAATTAGAATATGCTAACTCTAGCCCATTAGAACAATTCAGCAAACGCAAAAGATATTTTTTCTTACCTCTCATAACGACTTTTCATTTGATATTTTTCCTGTAAAGAAATGCAAAGAGAAACATTTTTTTAGGAAAGAAAAAAAAAACTTTTCCAGCTTTATTTATTTCATTGCATGGGTATGCGGGTTATTCTGATACACTATTTTTCAAGTTTCTACGTAAATACAAATCTCATACGGTAAGATTCGAGGGTGGTTCTGGTTATAATTCCTCATTAACGACCCTATCCTCAATACTTTTCTCAGTTAAAATTAACGAGAGATCATCTGTATGAGTAATGGAATCTTCTATGTTTGCATTTAGTGTCTGACAATTCTTCCAAGAATGGTGTGATTATAAAATTTCTCCGCATTCACGGTGTTTTCATAAAACGTATACTCTATAATTTTGTAAGCATTCCCTGCGCACCATACACTTGTGTACAAAATCGGGGGTTTCCGTTTTCTAATACTTGTTCTGTGTCCTTACATGGACATTTAGACTCAGCCATGCCTCTTTTGAGGGGGGAGGGGAATAATAGAGTCATTCCTAGCATTATTCAGAACGATGCTACAGAAATTTACTCTACTTAAACCATCATATGGTTGCAATTCTTTAACAAGTTATCTTATACGATTTTTTAATTTTAGAAGTTTGGGGGATTCGAAGCCGAGTTTTCCGAAATCTATTTCCTATGCAAGCCTTTATATATATTTCTTTAGGACTTCGTTATAATCTTGCTCTAGTTTCGTGAGCATATAGAGGTTTGCTTTCGGTTGATTATCGGGAACAGATTTCGTTTCTGCAAATCTATTCACAAGATGAAGAACAATATATCTGTGAGGTGCACTTTTTTTATAATCGCCGTCAGGGTTTTTAACATACCTATCACATATGAAACTTTTGTACTAAAAATTTGGCATTATAACAGCACTGGCCCAGAAATGAAAAGAAAATTAAAGAATTTAACAATATATCCCCTTAAGAGCGTTCGAACGACACAAGGACTATGCTCCAACAATGAAATCAGTTAGCAGCACATGTTTCTTCGTTGTCGCTGTCCGAGCGCTACCGGATGAACATCCATTTGAAAGCTTGAAATGTGTTATCTCTGGTATGCAAGTTAAACCCAGCAACCATTATGCTAAGAAAACACGCTGGAAGAACAGAACAAATGGTCGAAGTAGTGTTTGGTCATATAGTGGGGCAATGTGGTAAACCATGACATTGGATAACTATACGGTTCACATAAATTAAACCTAATAAGACTTCAGCTTACCTTGCTGATACCCCCCCCCCTTTATATCCTGGAGACCTTTAATATTATCTTGTTAGATACTCGTATTTTATCCTTAAGACAGGATTCGAAATATTTATAGATAAGCCGTGGTTAGGCTAAGGTCTGGAAATGGAGTCAGATAAGAAAAACTCCAGAAAAAAGCGCAATTCCAATCGAGGATATTCGCCTTACCGTGCCGATGTTCCAAGACACCGTGCTCCTTTGATTCCAAACACATGGTTTGCTGACAAAATCACATTCATACCAGATCTTTTCTTACTCCCTGGTATACAAATACGTTTTTCCACATTAAAGTCAGTTAATCTGAGCTTAAGCCCAAATGCCCTTATTGAGTTGTTTTAGGTATGTGCTCTGTAAATCTATATTTCCTATAGTGTTCACCGCACTATTTTTTACAATACCTTTTCTAACTTTAGAGTTGACTTATAGATTAAGTTATGTTTATAATAGCTGTATAATAGAAAACATGCTATTACATTACTCTCCATATGTTAATTTCTCCAAATTCTGTCCTGGTAGTCTAGTAGTAAACACACTTGCCTCGTTCACCCATGATCGCGGGTTCAATTCTGGCTAGGGTCAATGGGCTTTTGGGCTAAGGATGGCTCCTTTCGGAAGTAAAGCCGTGGCAGGTAAAACAACCCCAAGCCTGAAATAAGAAGCCTCTGAGCAAACGGCCGTTTCATGCCCTGAATTGAATGTGACGATGATTTTAGGTGTTAAAAAGTGTCCGCAAATAAACCAAATAAATAAAAATAAATCTAGGTTCTGCTCGGCTCAGCTGTTGATTCATGGATGTGTCTGCACGCGGATCTTACAACCTTTAGCCTCATTCCGACATCAGTACAGATGAAACAACTCCTTCATAAACAAGATATCAGCGTATGGTTGACGCGAGCACTGCACATGATGTCAGAGGGAGAGGGATAGAACGGGATTCCGTACAGTCTGGCTACTGCAACAGTGCCGAAAATGAGCGAGTCGAATAGTAACCTGTAGTGTAGTTTTTATCTTGGACGGCTATGCAACGTTCAGTCACCTATACTATGGTTGAAGCTTCGGCAACCTCGCGTCCATAGAAGGAGAAGTTTCATGCTTAAATTGTCCTAGCAGAGGTACGCTGATAATAGTTGAGCGATTAAACTGAACACTACTGAAGATCGGAACCCACTATATATATATATATATATTGCAGGGTATATGTAATAATATGAGTTCCAAATGGAAAGACTTATTTGAATTTTAATGCATTTATACTCTCCCATATAAATATAATTAATAACTATTTTAAAGGAGACAAAGCTATTTTATACTTTAACGTTTTTTGCTTTAGAATATTTATTAATGTAATATTTATTTTGAAGAGGAAAATAAATAATGTTTAAACAAAACATGAATATTATACATTAATTTTACTAGCAAACTCTAATAGTCAGCTATCAGAGCAAACGGCCCGATCATTTCCTGATTATGACATAACTTGAACTAAATGTGGCATTGTGAACTCCAGCGTTGGCGAATGCTTCCGATCGAGTCGGACATAGTTTCCACCTGTTGCTCATTTTTTGTCTAAAGATGAAGGTAATAAGTATGCTCGTAATGCCCCTTATATAGGAGCAATTGTGTCATATTTCATTTTTAAATTTATATCTTTTCTCCGAAACTTTCTCGAAGATACAAGAAGAACGATTCTTTCAAACAACCACACAAAACTACAATATAGGTATTTAATGCAGTATGCATTGTCAAGTTCTGAGGAAATAAGTATTTAGAACTAAGTGTAGATGTTTCATTTGTAGATTCCTCATAACTAAAAACAATTGAACATATTTTATATTATTACTATAGAAGAGCGATGAATGTTGCGCGCCGTAACCAAGCGATAACTTCTCCTACATGAGATATATGCGTGTTGCAGACATCCCATTTGGCAGGCGCTGACAAGATTCACCAGTGAAATATTAAAGGACAACTTTTTGTAATTCGTCTGTATAAAAATGCAAATGGAATGTTCACCAATGATTAACCCGTCTTTGATTTACGACTGTTTGTGTAGAGTTCCTTTTAAATTCTGTAAGCTTCCACTGCTCATACTGCTACTGTCTGCCCTCAACCTCATTGGGCACTCAGACTAGTTGAATTTCCAACGGGATGATGAACCCAAGAAATCAGTCAACTATACTACAAGAAATTCGAATTTTAGTAATTAAATTCCACCATTATGAAATGTACTGGAACTCTGGGAACATTGCTGAAAACTGGTAAAAAGATATGCAATTAACACCACAGACTTAAAAATCTCAATCCTATGTACAGACCGTGAGATATTTACCTCTTAGGAGAATACGTAAGCAGACAAATGAGATGGCTGCATCAATTTCAGTAATAGCACACGCTTTTGTGTAAAGTCTTAAAATAAAGAACAGAAACACTGGCGGGATTATGGTAAAGCCATGCGCAATAGTTGCCACGGAGACTCTGCGTTCATTAATACAATCCAGAAGCAACGCACACAATGGCCGCCTAAATCAGTCCTTCGTACCGTATTCACCGCATTCGCATGACCCTTGTAAAACATGTGCTACTGTATACGGTCTTTACAACTCTGAAAGAACGCTGGGTGAATGGAGTAAGCCAGACGTCTAACTACAATTCGCCTTTAGAAATAAATTCTGAAAACTTCATTTTCAGCTGTGGCCTGAAAGGATGCAAATGTGTAACTGTGATATACAAAAACCACATATAATATTATTCTTGGGAGAGAGAAAAAAAATTGTTTGGGGAAAGTGGAAAAATTGCACGGGCAGAAAAGCAATGTGCAATAGAAAGTTGTGCATAAAACTGCCTATATATATATATATATATATATATATATATATATATATATATATTAAGATATTTAAAATAAAAATGTGATGTAGATGTACAAAATTATATTATCAAATAGTTACAAAACGAAAGAAAAAGCAAGGGGTAAAAATAGCTTTAAATAGCACACAGAGTAAAATAGTCTTGAAACATTTTTCAAACTTAATGGTAAAAATCTAAATCTTTGTTCACAAACAACGATTTGGTATCAAACAATGATGTAATTAAATAAATACAGAGTTAAAAATGTTTTTTTTGGAATGTGAAATATGGGTATTTACTCTAGTATCGTCCGACACTGGGTTAAAACTATGAAAAATACTTAAACACAATAGTAACGTAACAAAATACAACCGACATTTGACTCAATATAATGCAACGAAGCACGGATCTGCAATGGGAGAATACTTTCGTTACAATGAACCTAAGACAAAAGATCGTAGTATTTGAGTCATCCCATAGGATAAACTTCCAGGTTTCCAGAATTTACTGGCTGTGGCCATGAAAGCAGATCTTAAATTTCCTCTTACTCCTACATTTGGATGAAGTTCTGCAATCAATTGCGTTTTAGGCCACTCTGCATTTGCATCCAGTGTACAACTTTGGGTAGCTATCATAATGCTTCCAGTCCTGAGGCTTAAGTATAGTAGTGCCAATATTTGATGCATCACCAGCTAAGTGTTTATATTTCACATCTTCTAGCAAAATTATTGCACCACATTTAACACGAGTCGTTGTTTGGGTACAATCTAAGTGATTCAAGTAAATGTTCACAATAAAACAGATAATGGTATTGTTAAAACTCTATGTGTCTGCTATGCTTTTTATAATCAGTTAGTGAAATGTCTTTCACATCAAAAAAGAAACAGTTTTATGTTAAAAGCATTATTAATGCTTTGTGTTATATTTAGGTGCTTTTATCCCTGCATCACTCTGTGTAGGCATTGAAAGCATTAATTTCTTCACTTGTTCTAGTGAAATTTTGTGCAGTTACGTTCCCGTGGGTTCCTTTAACCACCTTTTTTCTGCAGCATTACAATAATGAAAATGTCTTACCTATGACTGCATATACCGAACTTTTGAGCATGGGAGGATAAATTAGAAAATACACAGTGCGGAATCATTCCAAAATGTAGTTTTTAGCTACAAAATGCTCCATGTTTGGTATTTATAAATAGTATTTAAGGCCCGTTTTTACTGCTGATGCATCATAGACATGGACACTCCGAAGCCTCCCGTTCATGAGTCCGTGCCTTAACGGCCTGAGCCACCCGTGGCGGTTTGTTGGCAATGAAGCTTATTGTAAACACGTTGCATGAATATGCATGTACTATTCTCTATATATAATGTAAGCGCCCACCTTTAATAAAATTCAACCCCAGATATTCACACGCTTGGAAACTTACACATTTTGGAATACCTTCACTTCTACGACGACGAACACGTTTCCATCATTTTCTCTGAGATTAAATTTTAATTCGTGTTGATTTCATCAGTCCTCTTTCGATCAACGGACATGTTTCTTAGCCTTCTCTATGAGCGCATTTTGAATTTTTGTTATCAAAAGAGATTCTTGCATGATTTTCTAGTAGAGAAGCACATATTTGATTTTTATTTATTTATTTTTAATCATTGTATTTGGAATTACATATCAACAGATTTTTTCCTGTTCTTTTCTCAATTCTACTGCAGTCATCCACTATCCCTGTCTTTCTTTCTCCGCCACCTCATTCTGATCCTCATAACCCCATCACTTTCTTCATCTCTTCTGATCTAGACAACATTGTATCTGTTCGTGATGTTATGAAGGCAAGTGAGGCGGCTGTCGTGAAGAGTATGACTTTCTTTTTCGGTTTTTTGTTTCACTCATTTAAAATTTACAGTTTTCGTATTAGGTGACCAACCATCTTCATCTTGTGGACTGATTAAATCCTCATCTTGAAGCAATATGCCGGGCAGAAAGACGATCACAGATTAGTGCAAAAATTAAATTATTATAAGATTTCTCAACTTTTTGGCCCATTTTTTTTTTTTCTATATGGCAGCTGCTATAATAAAGTCCACAGTGACACAAGAGGAGTTCTGGCATACAACAATGAATGTATTATCGTCCAAAAGTAAAATAAAGTTAAAATAATTCATTCTTGATTGGGGTTTATTACCATCAGTGTTAAGAACCAAATTCTTTAGGAGATGTAACAAGTTTATAGTTTTGCTGAAAACTATATTATGTTCAGTTTCAGTTCAGTTTCCCTGTTTCAATACGAAGAGCTAAGGGTAAAATCCAATCTGCTTATACGGCAAATGCAGTGTCGATAGCATCAGCCCAGCCACTCGACGTGGCGCGCTATAGATCGAAGGAAGAGGCAGAGGTAGCACATTCTATCGGACTAAGTGCAACTATGAGAAATAGCTTCCTCTGCCGCAAAAAATATTTAAAACTACAGTGGAATGCCCCCATCAAACGCGTACTGCCGGAACGAATAGAATGCGGTTTTGTGCTCTGCACTGGGTTTTCAACATTTTCGTGATGAAGTCATCAAGGGTTAATTCGAGTTTCCGTTGCATGTAACGCGTTCTGGACTTGAAACAAACGTATGAAAAATTACAAAAACATAATTAACTTTAAGCACATGCATGAAGTGCGGCTATTAAATCCCGCAAGTCGTTCGTCACAACATACACACATATGCCAGAGAGTTTAATGTAGAAAAAAATACTGCACATACAATTACCATCAGCAAATACTTAAACATAGAAACATTTATCCTCTTTCTCCGAAAGAAACTTTAACTGTGTTGTACACATATAAACAAATTAAATCACAACAGGGTTAAGCGGAGTTGTTCTGCTCTTATCTGAGACGAGCAGAACTTTGATACTATCTCAAAACGTTACTTATAGGTATGGAATAATGTTTGCTCTTTCTTTTTATCCCAGCTATGTTTTTATTCTTCCCTTACCCATGCTCTTTTACTGAATATACCCGCCGTCTCTTTCAAATATCGGCAGATATTTTTGAAGCCACCCTAAACAGAAAGTGGCTTATGTAGTGCGTGATAATTAGTGGTGGTGATTGTGGTGGTAGTATTCATTTACAAAATATATTGGTTATAACATAAACCAACGTTTAACTCTTAACAGTAAACCAGTAAATATAATACTGAAACAAATAAATAAAAATATAATACAAAAAATCGAAATACAAAAATAAAATAAACACAAAGAACAGAGCAAAAGTAAATAAATTACACGCATTTATGTATAAATAATTCCAACAATATATTGACTCGTGTTCTTCACCCGCCTTCCCCGTTGTCTGCCTCTTCCTATCTAGTTGTCTCACTTTATTTAAAAATTGACCTACTCCCTCTTCCTCCTTCCTATCTGCCAGCAAAGTCCGGCACTGCAATTGTCATCTTCCCCTATTAACAAACGGGGCCGGTAATTCTCTCTCTCTCTCTCTCTCTCTCTCTCTCTCTCTCCATTCTTCCGTGCTCTCGTAGTACGCCAGAATATGCTCCCAAGATTCTTTCTCCGCACATTTAGGGCAGGTTCTCGTACCATCTCTGTCTGTTACTTTGGTCATCAGCCAAGCGCCTAACCCTAAACTAAACGAGCCACTGATTGCAGAGTTTGGCCCTGTTTGGATGTAATGCTTCTTCCCCCATTCAATCTCCAGTGAAACTTTTTCTGCACACTACGAAAGAGTCAGCTGTCTATTAATGGCGAAAGGTATTTGAGGTATATACGCCCTTCTACATTTGCAAAGGCAAATGGTGTACTTGGATTAACAACATGACAGATGTTTGTGCGCCATTACGCGCGTGTCGCTCACGTACTCGTATTCTGGCAGCCAAGTATTTACATGGCACCAAATATTTCTACAGTGAACAAGTTTTAGCATTGATATGTGCCAAGCCCACACGCTTGAAGAAACCAATAACCACATGTTTAGAAGATTTACCTACGCCTTGATATTAAAATAGAATATTAGCAAACAAAGTTAAAAAAAAGTTATCAGGGTTTTATGCTTCCTCTCCAGATATATAATAGAAATCAGAAACAAACTGATCAGTTTAAATTGATTACTCCATTAGAATTATAATAAAGATTTTTGGTTTTTATAAACTATTATATTCATTACACTAAATAATGCTAAAGAAAATAAAATGTTACAAACCAACATTTATTTGAATTATAGCACTATAGCACATGTATATCAGGAGCACACCACGGGAGGACTTTTAACAGTTGCCTCTATCTTTGAATGCATCGTCTGCAGAAGCGATAATCACACTACACTAGCTCATAAGAACTATAGCATTACTTAAACCTGAACATGTAGACACAAAACCACAATGTCTTGCTGATATAAGGGAGGTATGCAAGGCCTTTTCATTTATCCAGGTTACCTGTAGCTATAAATAACAGCTTGTAGCCTTTCCCATTTTCAGCATTTTATTTTTGTAATTCAAAATGCAGCATGCATAGTGAATCAATGCCAAGTTGCTAAAGACCATTCAGATTCGTAATACCAACCACTGGTCGGATTTGAAAACAAAATTAGGATTATTGAAGGCTATTAAGCATATCGGTTAACCGAGTGAATCCTCCTTTTATGTAAAACGCACATGTTGTTACGACATAGGACGAGATATCTATCATCAGTTTTAAACTCTTCACACATAAAATAAATGCATTTACTACTTTTGGTTCTTCTTCTATTATTATTATTATTATTATTATTATTATTATTATTATTATTATTATTATTATTATTATTATTATTATTATTGTATTTATTTAAGGACTCTTAGTTTGAACCAGGGACATTGGGTGTAAGAGGCAAGTAAAGTTACCTCTAGACTACCAGGACTGACAACTACCTCCTATTCTGACTGAATAGTAAAGTAATTAATACTTATTTATGATATAAATATCATGAAACGGCACTTATTTGCAGGAATATGGAGTTTTGAGGAAAGAGGCATTATTCCACAAGTCCGTGTAATTAATTATTCCAAAATATACTATGGCAAATAGATTTTGCGGCTATTCGTTTCACAACAATATCATCGGCTGTTACAGTGTCTCTGACATATTGCTGCACCCATTTTCATCCTTCAATAACTTTTCTGCGTTCTTCTTTATTCTCACAGGTTTCATTCCTTTCTCTTACTGTTCTAGTTACCTATATTCTCTGTATCCATGTTAATTTCGACGTTTCCTTTCTCATGCACCCTCTTAGGCAATCTCTCCTCTGTCATTATTTTCATAATATCTAACCCCTCTTTATTGCTTAATATTGATTGTCTGGAACTAAATGTCCGTTCATTTCCTCTTATATTATCTCTTTATGATTTTGTCTTTTCGTCATATTCTTGCCAAACATTGCCAAAAGTCCAATATGATTTTGCTTGTTTTTTTTTTTTTATTTATTTCTAATGCCAGGATTCAGATCCATATGAAATGAGTATGATTTATTTCGTAATTATTATTAGAAGGTTAGGAAACAATACCATAATAAATACATGTGTTCTGCAGTTCAAAGCACAATACGTTGTAGTGAGGTTGTTGTATAAAATTTACTCGGCTTTTCCAGCAGAAAAACGCCACTAATCCAACTGTGCCCTTTCACATTCAGTGCATCCATTATTTCTTATTTTAACCATTTCTGAACGTAAAAAAGTGTCGAATGCTTTATAAAGCCACCACCAGCAGCCACTGATGTTAATTACGCCCACAGATGAAGCTAAAACCTTTTTATCGGACATTTAACATTCGAGGCTTTCCATTAGCCTGCCCAGTGACTTACTTGTCAGCATTCATGTTGGTACTGCAAACAATAAAGTCATAATCTAAATATACTGAATATTAATGCTCGTTTTATTATCGAGCATGTTTACGGCAATGAATCAGTAACTGTTACATTCACTTTGGTTTGTCGACATTTATCTGCAGGAGAGCTTGTGATTTCCGGACTTCCGTTTCAGCTTTCAACATGTAAAATAAGTAAGAGCGGAAAAGTAGGAGATTGTTTCAAAGAAACAAAAGATTAGTTTTAATCCAATTGATGTCGATTAGAAGCGTTTACTTAAAAAAAAAATCTTCTAGAACTTTCTAGTAATGAGAGTGTTGTGCGCTACGCTCTCTCGATAATACTCCAAAGTAACTCTCGATAGTTCTGGAGGTTTCTAGTAACTCATGCTTATATATATTTAAAGCGCTGCTTCGCATATGTTACTTAAAAGTGTCTTCAAAGTGAACTACTCAGCGCTACACAGTCTACAAGTTAGTGTTTCTAATTTTACTCGGTCTCCATAGCGTTTCATTTACATATGCCACCGGTGTTGGATTGTTTTCTGCTTCTAAGCGTTCCTTCAGAGAACCACAACATTTATGTTCAGCCTGTCACAAAACCACTGCATCTCTTATAACCTGCAACTAACGTCAGCATATGAGATGTTACCGTTTCAAGTATCATCCAATATCTGATGTAGTTTGTAAGTGAAGTCGTAGCAACATAGGTATATTATTAAACTTATAAGAGATAATCACATTACAGGCATTCGATATACGCAATATCCTGGGCTGTCCTGCACTGCGGTAACCCTCCTATGCATTGGCGGGGTAGTCATTATAGATGTCGGCGCGTAACAAGGAGAGAATATTTGAAAACCAACTTATCGGTGGAATTCTTTTAACCGAAGAAAGAAGTGAAAATCACACGGTCTAATGTCCTGAGAGAATGGTGGAAGTTCCAACACCTCTCAGGGCTACATGGCCAACAAGTAACGAACAGCCTGTAGCAGCTGGAACAATTTGCTGATTTTCTCTCTGCTTGCAATATCGTAAACTTGCTTTAGAGTACCTCACACAACACTGGACAATTAAAACAAGTACAATACCAAAAATATTCCCTTTATCGAATGCTTTCGGCTCTGCATATCTCAATACTGCTTCGAAATACCAATAAAAATATTCCCGTGAAAGAGCATGTGCATACTGGCCTCTTATGTTTTCTCACTACTTTATTTACAGCTCACGTATTTCCAAATAACATTATGCTAATTACAATTACAGTTCTGTAAAAATTATTCAGAAGAGAACAACCACATACTACTTAAAAACCAAACATTTTTCCAATTTTCAAGAATTCAAGCACAGAAGTTTACAGCTCCCATGACTGATTCCAGCTTCACCCTCAAGCCAGAAATGACTTCCCATTCGTGGCATTTGGGAGATTCGAGGAATCCGAGAACCCTTTAGGATTTGGATTACAGATAATTCAGGATTCGTCCCACCTCTACTAATGACCATTCAATTACCGGGAGCACTGTGTTGCCAGAATTGCAAAGTTGAGTAGTTGTATTGTTCGTCCTAGAGGAAAATTACATTTATTATTTATTTTTTATTATTGTTTTAACCTTCGGGTTACCCCTCCATTTTGATCATATAAGCGCTCTTCACTTCTTCCCCAAATCTTGATAATTTCATTCATAATTTACTTATGTTTAAAAACTTTTTATTGTTATCCACAGGACTGGAAGGCGTGCAAACTGTTTTACCGCTCGCGTTAACCACTTGATCTTTAGTATTATGGTACCAATGACTCACAAAGGTTGGTTAATTACGCTGAAGTCACCAGGTGCATAATTTCAAGTCTAATGGGAATGGATCATTTCCTTGGATTTGCTGTCTAGAGAGCATGAGCATGCGCATTGAGGGGTAAGACGGTACCTCTTTGCATTTTACACAGTACGAACCTGTGAAAACAGCATTACACTTTTGGGTTTCATCTCATTTCATCCCTCTATGGTATTGATACAGTATATTTCCCAGTGCTTAGAACTGTATAAAATATTTTGTTGGAGTTAGTTTTTCACCTCTTAAAAGACAAATACTCGAAGTTTCAAAAATCCAAATTTAGATCCAAGCTATTAAAAGAGCCGAGTGATATGAGTTTTGCAAGTACCTCTGTAGGATAGAATAAATGGTGTGTAGTAATTTTTAATGCATCAATTACATCATATTCATAATGCTAATTAACTGATGTCCTACTAGCGAGTCAGTCGCTACCGAAAAGTGGTCGCATAGACGCAGTAATGTCATCTCTGACTGAATGCCATGTTACATGAAAGCACCACGAATGGTCCTAGAGGTGTTAAATTTATACCTTCCATTTGGGCCTTTCAATTTTTAATTTTTTAAATTTAGGCTAAGAGGAGAGCAAACATTATTTATCAACAAATCAAAAACCTAATTCACAGAGAATTTCAAATTTTAAACTAGATATTAAATCTTACAGTATCAAAAAGACTTTTACAAAACGACATTAGATACACTATGGAATTGTGAAATATTTTGCTTCAAAATAACACTTATTTCAATTGTGTCGCAGGGTTCTGTTTGGTACATGTTCACTGCAGTGTTGGAACACGCCCGATTACGTGCAATTAATGAATAGAGCTGCGTGGAGAGGAAACTAATAATATCTTTACAGGCATACCAAACCCACAGGAGCTGGCGTGGAACGATTGTAATGAGAACAGACGAAAGGGCAAACGCCATCTGTGACGTGTACACACACACACAAAAAGGTGGGGGGGGGTAATTCGTGTTGCTACGAACCCCAAAGCTTCCTGCGTCTCCTAACGCGGGGGGAAATTGAGGTTGAAGGCGGCTCTAACCTAATTACCAAGCCTCGTGGTTTAATTAAAAATGGAAAAGAAAAACTTGGTCCTTATACAAACCACATGAAATTTAGATTTGCGATGACGATATGGGTAGTAAGCATGATCATCGCAAGCTCCGGGCTATTAATGCGTTATTTTTTGTGCAGGAAATTTAACGCCCCATATCTATGATGGTGTGCTTAGAAATAACGAGCATTCTTGCACAGGAAGAAAACTTAATGTCCAGAGTTTTGGCTACTCGTAAAGTTGTTTCGTTTTAATGTTTCAGTCCCGAGAAGAAAAACTGTCGTATAGTTTTAAAATTATTGCTTGGCTAAAAGAGTCAAAACTGTATATAGAAATATGAGTATCGAAGACAAGGTTACTGAATTGTTCACTTATTGGGTGATGGAATTTTAGATTGCACTAATTCATCTCTTCAATGGGATTTTAAAGTACTTTGGCTATAGTTGTCTGTGCTGAATTATTTATATGTTACAATTAAAAACGTTAATGCATCTTTTATTTTTTACATTTCACGTTCATGTTTCCTTGTGCACCTTAAGACACATACACACAAACTCTTCATGCCTTAATAGTTCACTTCAACACACCATCTTATTCACAAACGAATCAGAATGTTCATTGTAATGGCAATTATAAAGGCACGCTTTTATTTCAGGCATTTAAAAATATTTGAAAAGTTTTATGAAGATGTAAGAATCGTAGGAAGGTTCTCCATCAATTGTTATATTTATTTAAAAACAGTTTTAATGCATCTGTGAGACAGGGACGCATAATTTTATGCTCCTAAGATTTTTTCATCTGTGGATAAAGTGCTTTTTTTGGATAGCTGCAGGTCTGTGCCACAACTCTCCCAACACTCCCAATCTCTATCAACTGTAGTGGCTCTGTATCTGCCTCTCCAGACATTTTCACTCCACTGATGATGTCAACCGTAGCGTCGGTGAAAGTTCCGGTTTTTAAATAAATAAACCAACAACCATGGCGAAATACCCCAATAATGGTAAGTTCAATAATTCTCAAAAATACTTCATTGTTTGGTTTTTATCTCGCAACGATATCTATTAGATCTGGTAATTATTTAGTTCCGTGCATTTATGATATACATAAAGGGCAAAAATAGATTGTTCCTGGAATAAAATTAAAATTTACTTTCACAATTTAGTGAAATATTTCTTTGTTTTAGCTTGAACGTATGAAAAATAATATTAAATGGCTTCATCTTAGGATTTACAATAAGCTCTAACTGAATTGAAAGTCAATAATCAAATTATATTCGTAGGAGTCAACTTAACCATTTAACAGCCCCGCTCTAATATTTCATAATGATGAAACTTTGGTTCCCTTTTAGGAATATGTTTAGGAATTAAATTATAACAGAACTATTTCTAGGTTTACTGTTTACTATTTTCATAAAATTTGTGACGAAGGATGCAACTATTATTGGTGTCAGAATATTTTTGAACAAGAGTATTCCATTTGTTGACAAATCCATGGAAAACAATATTAAGTGCCACACACATTCAAAAACAAGCCTACTTTGATGGAGATTGGTACATGTGCTCATTACCAATAATCTGGTAAATGATATATGGTCTTGCTAGTACTTCTTGTGGTTCGAAAAACGCTCGTTAGATGACACTTGATATACGTTTCAAAGGCAGTTTCCAAGAAAACGATACAAGTACCCATGCTAGAGAACAATTTTTTTTTATTGATTTATTTATGGACGCTCTTTAACAGCTCAGGTCATCAGCGTCCCATTCAACTCGGGGCGTGAAACGGCCGACAAGAGAGGCTCAGAGGCCTCTCTTTCAGGCTTGAGGTTCTTTTTCGAGTCGCAAATGTACGACACGGGACCCACGGCTTTACTTCCCTTCCGAAGGAAGCCATACTTAGGATTTTTACGCCCGGAAAAATCCATCGGTTCTGGCCGGGTTCTAACCCGCGATTTGGGTTTAGGAGACAAGTATGGTAACCACTACACCACCAAGACCGACTAGAGAACAAAGAAATCTCTAAGTGATATTGTGGATTGGGTTACTTTCAATGCGAGGTTCAAAAGATCGGAAATTTTCAAATATGGACAAGTTTCAACCGCTAAGTACTAAGAAAGGCGTTTCTTCAGAGAAGAAGAAACAGAATCTTCGTCGATGTTAGGACTGACGTAAAGTCATACAAATACATTAGGCAGTATACACAGTCAAAGCACTCTTTAATGTTCATTTATGTTTATAATAATATTTTGAATGTAATGAAACTATAGATCTTGAAAGGATTAAGAAATGTGTGTGGGGGTAAAGAAGAGGCAGAGCATATAATAATTTGCATGTAAGAAAACAAAGAACTGGAGAGAAATTTATTGATAAGAAACGGAGAAAGATCAAAAGAGCTACTATAAAGAGGAAGTTCAATTAGGACTGTAAGAAATTTGGGCAATTTCTACAACGTGAAAAGTAGGTGGTTATGAACAATTAATAGGAAAAACACAAAAGAGAGCATAAGGCTTGGAGCTATTGCTCAAAGTGGTATGTGAGCTGTTGGTAATAATAACAATGTATTCTCTAAGTAGGTTAAGTGGTATGGCAGGATAACAAATATAAAATTGTTTATATTAGTTTATGATTAAATTATTATTTCAACCTTAAATATATTTATTATAGTATAGCCCCAGGCTTTGGGAATTTCAGCAGGCTGTTCTGCCAATGAGGCAAAGACAAGGGTTTAGTAGGAGTTAAATATTAAAGCATTTGTAAAATTGTTTATGTATAAACATTTGTAATGGATCTATATGGGAGGGTAATATTTCTTTTCTAGGCTTAAAACATTTCACTACATTTTCTGCTTTATTAATACAGTTTCATATCCTCATATTACACGATACATAATATAATAGTTTCAAATAATATAAAAAGTTTAAAAGATGTAAAATTATAAATAATGGAAGTGCAACAATGTTTTCCTTCGTTTCCTGATATGGTTAGTTTTCGAACTTATATCGTTCAGTTCACAATTGTCTTCTGTTGATATAGAATTGTAATTAAAATTAAGACAACCGATTAGAACAAAACAAATATTATTAAACCAAATAACAGACAACAAAGTTTCCTTTCAAAAATAAATTTCTTTGTCAAATCGACATTTATTACACTTCCCCCGTATAGCTATTTCAATTCGACATTCACACGCTAAGCAGACATTGATTTCCTTTTACGTCGAGAACCTCAAAAAGGCGAATATTCAGGCGCATTCAAGGTGACTTGTAATTCACATTCAGTGATGGAGCCGCCCAGCTTGAAAGCAAAATGCTGTCGTGTTGTGCGAATGCGATACTTTGATACAGTAGCAAAAATGGCGCAAAGAAATAAACGTATCGATCACACTTTAACTTATTTTTAACAGAATAAGGAACTGCGCGGGACAAGGCTGCTGAATCCCCCACTCTCTGTGGAGAAGGGACTGTATAAACAGAACATGAAGCTTGCGGACGGAAAATAGCAAAGATACACTTTTCAGTCTAATAAATTAATCTTAAGAAAGCATACGTCTTCCGCTAGAACTAACGGCATTAAATTTAAGAGCAAATACAGATTGAGGCACTTAAAAAAGGTCACCTAAATTACGACCATTTTTATGACAGAAGAACATTCTTCAGACAAAAGTTGGTTGGATTGAAGGGGGACATATGATATTGCTAGTGTCGAGTCACCTTGTTATTTTAAGTGAATAGATGGTGTGGCATATAGGGGATTTGCAATATACGGGGAAGGAATTGTAGCGTTGAGACGGTTGGGGAATCGAAAATGACAGTTGCGAAAGAGTACGTACGCAAAATTAGAGTCTGCACGTGCACAACATGAGGGAGAAGCGTGCTGTTTAACGGTCTTAAGATAGAGATGAATGTGAAAGCTCCAGGTGAGAGGTTGTGCCACCATCCGCTCCTGGAAAGATATTTTGGTTAATATCCACCTTGAATATCTGTTAATTATTCATTATAAAGACGAACCTATCAATGTCTAAATAATGTTTGTGTTTTCAGTGAATGCCTAAGCCTGACATTTCTTCAACATAAACAGGTTTCAATTCATGATGTTTAAGATTGGTTTACATTAGTGTTGTGAGTTACGTTCTCAGTTCATTAAATAAGATATACAATGGTATTTTAGGAGAATGGAAGCAAGGGGCTCGTGCCATTTGCCTTATTATTTACCTTTTAATACTACGTTCAAGACGTATGTCTGTTTGACGGTCATTCGAAGTTTTTGACCTAGAGTGTTGATGCATGCTGTAAAGCGATTCTGTGCTGACAATAGTATACGTTCATTTCATCTGAACTTATCAAACTTATCGACATCTTTCAGAATAAAATTCCATTGCTTCCCTAGCTTAGCGACGTTATGCAAACCATATCAGCCTACTCGGCTCGTATATCGCATTGCAAACTTCTGAATAACTCTCGGAAGTAGCTGTTTGATCGCTAGTATAGCATGCCACATCCTGAATAATTATAGACAGAGGAAACGTAAGAATTTATTTTCTTCTTTTTTTTAAACATTTCATTTGCATAGACTTATAGTACATTATGGCAAAACTATCTTGAACATCGTCAAAACACGGTTGTAGCATGCGGTCTTTAGACGTACTATTAAAAAGTTAATAATAAAAATACCAATAAATTTAAAATAACGAAAAAGACATTTATATTTCCTCGACACCTTCATCTATGAAAAAACTAACAATATTACACATCTCCCTTCAAACCAAGTGATTTTTTGATCATTATAAATAGCCGTGTTATTCAGGTGGTCTATTTTACGCGCTTCATCCTTTATAGTAATTAAAAAAAAATCAAAAGCGGCGCTTTTTTCATCCAATGTTAACAATATAGTTCTTAATGACGAAATTATCAAAATTATTTCAACAATCAATTTCGCAGTTATCTAACTCCATCGTATCCTCGGTTTCTATATGATTGAGTCAGCGAATATTTTGCTACGCGAATTTTTCAAATATTTGAAGTAATGAAGTCAATTCAGTTGAATCTATAAAATACAGCGGAAATATTAAATTATTTTACTGCTTTATTTCGTTTCTTAATAACAAAATATATCTAGCTAACTGGATAAAAGATGAGTTAGAGTGGGTTTTGTAAGTTGCATTTTGGTTTATATTCAGTATTCACAGTTGAATTATAAAGTAGTTGCCATTATTTTAAATACGATTATTTTTAATAACGAAATCATGAATAAATTTTTGTGAATGTGTCTCTTTATTGTTACTACTCGTACATTTCAAAAAGTTCGTCTAAAGCCCAACATTTTTTCTTTTCTAAAAATTATTTTCTGGGCATATGTGTTTTGTTATGTTTTGCGCACCCTCGAATTGATAAAGTCAATGAAAAATATCTACAGGTATTATATTCAGTATATAACACATATACATTGCAATGACTAAAACCTATCTACTGGGAAATCTTTACTTCCAAAAATCGTTGCAAAATGCTACATGCAAAAATTACGGCAATATTGCAAGATAGGCTCCGTAAAAGTGTAACTTCTGTGAAAATGAAAGAAATATTAGCTTTTGTCTTTGGGAACCCTGCCATTCACTTCATTTTCGCTATCCTGACTGACATGGTTATGCTTGTTAATAGTATCACAAATCTGGAACCTGGTTCCATTACTAAACAAAATATGAAGCATTAGAGATTCGTTGTTTCCAGCATTAATTACATAACAACTCGTTGTATAGTCTTCATATACTGTATGAAGCACCTGGACAGAGCAATGTCGCTTTTTCAGTGCATGTAAAGCATAAAACTTTTAAATCAGTTGATTTTGCTGCATCAAAGTGGTTTAACTCATGCTTGAGGATCTCTCTCTCTCTCTCTCTCAGTGCTTTCTCAAATGCGTTCCACAGTCCGCACAGGTCAGAAATCTAACAGATCTTAATTAATCTACAGAATATATAATTATTGACCAATATTTCGATGCTTGATTCGTTGACATCTGTAAACCACACAACGAACACTAACAGTCATTTGTTCTGCAGTAAAGCCTCTGGAGGATTAGTGAACAGAAAATAGCGTACCTTCGTTAAACGTAGAGCCTATGAGCCACATACACTTTTCTATAAGTAAATAGCAAACTAACAGCTTTAGTTTTCTTTCATATTGCAAATTTTAAATTTGATAACATAGGCACCAACTTCAGTTATATAATGAGGGCGGCGGCAACCTTCCTCTTGAGATTTGTAAGTATATACGTCAGCGACACCAACAAACACAAAGTTTACAATGTTCGATGTAACTAAAAATTGAATATCTATTAACGGTATCCAATATATCTATTTATACATAATACATTTCATATTATTACTTTCTCTATGTATCAAATGAAACAAAAAGGGTTAAACGAGTTTAAATTTAGACAAAATTTCCTGGAATCTATTGGTGAAATAAGACTTTAAAAAATTAAGAATTTTACTCTGAAAGATATAGCATTACTCTGTGCAGTTAAATGCTAACAATGGAAGAACACAATATACGAAATGTACCTAAAAATACTTAGCCATTTGTGATTTCATAAATGTTGGTAAATTTACTGAAGAATGTAATATAAAACCCTGAAAAATAAAAAAATAAATGCATGCAAGACTACTTCAAAGACTACGTTTAAAAATAAAATTGAAAAATATGAAATATCAATTTGTTCAAAATATGAAAATTTCAAATAGAATTAGCAAACTTTTTAAACATTAAAAGTGAAATGTATGTTTCTCAGTACTCTGAGAATAATATAAAATAAGAAACTTGATATTTTTCGGTCTCTAATTCATACAAGTTTAACGAAAACATGCAACGATTTTTCTTAGGTATACATTATTATTCGTTCTCCATTGCCCACGTTGCAGGTAAACTACATAAATAAAAAATAAGCTTCCAGAGAATGAAATCAGAATTGTTGTTAATTTGTAGTTTTTCACATAATTTGATTATTGCTTGGATTTAAGATCTCCGTCACATGCTGACGAGACAAATCGGCATACCAAAAAAGTCTAATTTAGTATATCTACAAAATGACAAATTACTGACATGTATCAACGTTAAGAAAACATTGCCAATACGCTAGAGCTATTGTAATGTAATTAATGATGTTAACTTACAAATAAAGTACATTAGCTCATGTTATCTTTTTGTATTTTTACGTTCAACAAAATTTAGGGAACTCGGTTTAGCTATGATTTTTATTAATTTCGAAGCAGTTTCTTAAATTTTTCGCAGTTTTCGCTGTTAACTTTTGTTTGACACAGCTGCCTATGGACTTATCTTTAACGTAACTTTGACAAGCATTAAGTACCCGGATTAATGCAGCTATCTCGAATTGTCCCTGTAATAGTATCGACTGGAGGGTCCAAACTGCTGCGTTGGACGAACGTGTGATACATATCAAGAACGGTGACCATTGTCTACGTGGTTGGAATATTCACGTTGGCCCCTAAGGTTTAAATTTCTTTCACTAAGGTAACGTTCAGGTTTTCCGGGACGTGTAGCAGACGCAAGTAATTTCGGGTTGCGTCCCAGGAGAATAGAGCAACTCCGTGCAGCCACGGCATGGTTAAGTTAAAGAGTTATAGTTCGAACATGAATTTGGATGGCCGATAAATCACAAGCCGATGTCAGATACGAGGCTGTCAATGCAATACTTGCGATTGAAAAGGTGAAATATTTGTGACAAAATGTAGCTATTGATTTTCGAATCTAATCACCCACAACAGCTAGACTGTTGTCCACAGTAAATATATTTCTCTATCTGTGCCTCGAGAAAACACTTTGGGAAAAGGAAGAGCCTTACAGTTCAGTTACACTTCTATGGAAACTAACTAGCGATATGTGGGGAGTGAGGTACTGTTCGAACGTGTACATATATTAAAATACATAAATCAGTCCAATATCTGGTGCAAAAAGTTTTATATTATTATTATTATTATTATTATTATTATTATTATTATTATAAGATCCTGCCATTGAATAGACTCACATATATAATATTGAAATTCTTTAATCAGTATAACAAGTTAGGCATATTTATCATGTATAAGCAGATACAGTATATTTTAATAAAATAATAATTATTAAATCAGTTATATAATAAGTACACAGATGATAGTAGGCGCTCAAAATGGTTTTGGGGACAAAAATAATCTATAAAATGCAAAGAAATATGGACTATAAAACTGAAAATTGACACTTCAAATAAGGATGGGTCAAAAGTTACTACCAATTGCGAACAGAAATTGATAGATTCGGTTGTGAACTTTCCACCGATTTAGTCTTTTGTTTGTATGTGACAATATCTTACGTAACCAGTATAGTGTATTGGTATTCAAATATCCAATGTTCGTTTGACATTGTTGATTTACGATTGCGAACCTATTACAAAGGTGGCTGTAATTTACTAATTAGTATAATAAACATTTCAACACGGAAGACGGTCTTACTTACGAAAACGTTTAATGCTACTGGATTTGTGGCGGGCTGCCTAATGACGGGGTAGGAAAGTAAGCTGAACGTTTTACTAGTGTTTATCCACAGTCCTAAAAATTTTACTCGTAGACTGTCTTGTGTACGGGCAGTTTCAAGAACTTCTGTTCGGAAAATTTTACATGCGGCCAAATTCAAGTGTTACACACCTCTTGTTGTACATGGCCTATTAGAAGATGTTCCTTATCGTAGAATTCTATTTGGCGAGGTTGTGTTAAATGAAACGAGGATTCGTGACAGCGAGTTGTTTTCGAAGATGATTTGCAGTGATGAGGCATCTTTCAAATTAACATGAATTATAATGAAGCGCTTCTGTGTATACCTTATAGCACATATTTCGTTACTGCTCAGGTTGTTCATGTACAACAGTATTATAAAAATGACAAAATAAACATTAATGCAAATTAGCACATAGATATCTTTAATGTACAGAGCTGTTGATTCAGAATTGAAAAACTCCAAAATTTCATAAACACGAACATAAATATAAATATATGCTATTGAAAATATAAAATCCATAATTACTTGAGAGTAATACGAGTAATTAGACCACATATTCTAAAACACCAGAGTTTGTTTATTAAAGTTATATTACCAAAACAGTAGAACAAATGTAAGGAAATGCAAGACGCAAGGAGAAGTTCGCTGTTTGGAAAAGGTATAGAGATTCATATTTCTTGAGTCACAATAAGCATGAAATCTTACGTCAAGTTATGAAACACTGAATGCGGCAGCAATGGAAATATGGAAAAGAGAAAGGTAATATGCGCTGAGCTAGCGACATCAAAGAAGAGGTAAATAAACAGAGCTAAGCAAAACGAGAGGCATTTAAAATCTAAAGAAACGTGAAAAGAAAGACTTCAAAACGCTACTTATGAGTATGGAGTCAGTTCCAGCGGAAAACAAAAAGTCGGCCATGCTTTGAAGAACAGACTATAAAAAACTATTCGCGCAACTGCTCTGTGAAAGCTGCTGAAAAATGTCTCTGGTTAATTTCAACAAGAAGTAATTTTTTAAAAAAGTAACGCTAGATATCCTACTTATGTTCACCCAAATCCACAATAATAATTTTATTGATACAATTACGCTCTCAATAAAATAATAATAATAATAATAATAATAATAATAATAATAATAATAATAATAATAATAATAATAATAACGAATGTTCTGTGTTAGCGGAAATAAGAATTCACGGATGTCATGGCATGGCTCTTCCAGAAATTACAATTCATATTTTCGTGGTGTTTCGCCCGTTTCATAGTAGGGCAGTGAAGAGCTGTATCTGCCATTGAAGTTCTCGCAATTAAAAATAAAATAAAAACAAGCACGTACCCCTGGTGTCAAAAATGAATAATTTCTTGAAAGCAAAATTCTCTTCAGTCCTATTCGATACAGGGCGCGGTTCACAAAGTATCCGCTGAAGCAGCTGTGTATAAGACGCTGACTAGTGCGTGGTTCCCTTAGCTCTGCGGCAGAGTGTGCAGTGATGCCATGTTTAAGAGCGCACGTTCTCTTCCCGGCATGAAGCGCTTACGCAGAAGAACAATGCCTTCTTAATCGCTCGGCCACCGCTACTCTATGATAATATTCTCTTTCCACGTGCTTATGAGTGTGACCATTACATTTACAGGCAAAGTGCCCACTGCAGTGTGCAGTTTCTATATGCGCGTTGTAAATATAGGTTTATGAGCGTCCCCGAATTTCACATTTAATGCATAAAATTGTAGCTCTAGTCATAGCATATGAGGGATCATTCCACTCCAACCAGTTTATTATTAAACAAAGCAAATGAATCGTTATAACTACCGTGCCAAATACAACGCAGTCTACTAAGACACAGTTAGTCCACTAAGAACGGGACAAAAGTCTGCAAATACTATCCCTAAAATATCCAAAGTATACCTTGTAAAATATATATGAACCCAAACCATCATGCTGCAAAACTATTTTTCCCCCTTCTACCCATCAAGGCTTAGGTCTTTAGAATTGTTCCGAAGCTAATTAAACTTCCATATTGTCGTAAAATATTCCTATTGTTGGTCTTGGTAATAAAATACACCTTGCCTTGAAAATCATGAAGGAAATATTCTAAATATTATCTTTCTCTTGTTTTTGATTTCTTTGTGTTTCTTCTGTTATGCTCTCTTCCCTTAGGTTTTTTCATGTTTATTTATTTAATGCTTTTGCTACTCAAGTAATGATAGCAGTAACCTCATCTCTACTTCTTAACACTTACGTTTCACAGGCATACTTCAATGTTGGTTTTGATAATATAATATTATGTCGGCGTTGATTTCTCTCTTTTCTCATACATTTATTAAAGTAGTTTTTCTGCAGCCATTCAGTTCATTATATGTTTCAATATTATCTTCAACTCCTGATTTCGTATTCCTGATTTATATTTTTTATTCGAAATATTTGAATATGGGTACTTGTTAAATAATATATTCACCGATCACTGCTTTGATTAGGTAATATTTTCTTCTTTGATTATTTATTTTACCGAATATTTTCATATCATATTGTTTCCTTATTTCGTTTAATTTTTTTTTATTCCCTATTGTAAATCTGCTAGTGTTTAATTGTCTGCAAACAACATACCATTTATTACAGCTGATTTTTGTTTATTCGTTTTTCTCCAATTTTAATTATGTTATTTAGGCACTGATTAAATAATGTTTATAATGGGTTAAATCCCTGAAATCTCCTGTGTGAAAAAAAAGGGGGGGATCAAATTTTCAACGTTAATATTCTTCTTTTTACTATATGATTAATAGTATAAAACATGAAATCTTGCATTAATTTTCTCCTTAGGGCAATTAATATTTAAATGGACCGTGAAATATAGTGCTATTTTATTCAAACATTATTTATATCATATTTAATAAACTAACACATGCTGAAAAGTAGAAACCGACATTTATATAAATTAATATAATTATTTTAACCCACTATTCGACCTTAAACTGCAAATCTCTCTATTCTTATGTTATTCTTTCTCTTATCACAGTGTGTAATGGTATCGGTCACTTTCCAGCTCGAGGAAAATTGAAATAAATTAACAAAAGCTCATTTTAACATAATCAAGATAACATTTTCGCCGCAGGATTCAAAAGATAGTGCTTATGAAATAAACTAAGTAGGTTCATGAAAACGGAGAGCCTTCTGAAAAAGCCCAAATTCTCATCTTGCCAGCAACGAGAGTTGGAAAGACAAACAAGCGCAGGCAGAGAGGAGTATTGTCTTACACGTACACCTACTTCCGGAGAGAACGGCAAGAAATGCTGGTTTAAGAAGTTGGAATTAATATTCGAGAAACCGCAGCGCTGTTAACTGCGGACGACATCTGCAGCTGCCATGTTGCAGTACTTGCTGACCCAGCAGCAGTATATTCCAGGTAGTATTCTCTTTTATAATCTTCCCTTCTTTTCTCATTACCATGAGACATGAAACCTTCGTTCTTCTATCTTTGCCCACTGGAAATGTCTTAACATGCGGCTAGCATTTCTTTAGCAGTATTTCAAATCTTGCATTATTAAAAAGCAGTTCCTGGAAACATGGAATTGTTAGCGAAGTGATCCAAAATTATTCTCAGAGGCCTTAAGCAATGTTTTTAAGCAATGCAGTAGTTTTAACAAAAAAAAAAAGATGAGTAAATAAAATTCCTAAAAAACACAATCATTTTGACTAAACGTAGAAAAATGCTAGAAACAAAGAGGGAGATGAACAAATCATTAATTTACTTAACTAATACCAAAGGAATGAATACTAAAAACTTAAGGAAAAATTAAATGAAAGCAATTATTTCTACATAGCAATATGGTGGATTCTAAGAATAACAGCTGAATTAGGGCGATCTTTTTTTTGATACAGAATCAAGAAAGATATCTGACATGTACGCATAGAATGTTTGATACTGCAGCTGAATCAAAATTAATCAACATATGAAATACCAAATTAAAAGGGCGTGGTGGCGTACACTGTAACTGAATCCCAGATAAAAAGAGAGGGCAAGAGCTGTTTCCGAGAAAGTGGAAAAGACCAAAAAGCCCAAGCAATTAATCCGGCTAGGATAATGAAGTTTATCATCAATCCGATTAGCACGATGAGCTCAAAAAGCTCCACTGTAAAAAAACATGTTTAAAAATGTTTGATGTTCCTTTGACGATAAGGAAATTATCACATGAACACAGAGGTTAGTTTGTTTCAATTCTGCTAAAGCTTCTCTTTTCCTTTTGTTAGGTTTGGCGACCTTATCAAGTTGTTTAAACAATAACGAAGAGGAAGTTCAGGCGAATTTGGTACTTTTGTGGACATGTTTTAACGTGCATTGATCCAGGAATATACAAATCTGCCTCTCTTCCCTATCCCTGGAGGTATAAGACGTTGGAAAGTGGCCATTCGGTATTATTGAGAGAGAAAACAGGCTGTTAAGTGCAGCAGTGTACTTTCAGTTGTTATTTAGTAGTGTAAATATATGGAAGGATGTGTAAATCTACCATTCTTTTTCAACCGTGTACAGGTAGCGAGGAAACTCGCAAATAACAGATGAAGATCAGAATCTTGCTGGCCCTTATTTCAAATTACATCTAACCCCCCCCCCCAAAACGGATTTGTGAAAAGATGCGAAGCTTAGAAATCAAGCTAAAAATTTTATTAGAATTTTTAAAAATAAGACAATGTTAAAAAGTGTTGTCGATAAAAAGGGCGGTCTATCATGAAAAAAATATCAATCGATTAACCAGAGAGCTATCAGACCCCAACAAAAAAAAATAACACATAAATAGAAATAAAATTTGCCACAATAGAAATATTGACCTGAATAATGCATGAAAAGGCGGAGAAGCTGACTTTTGAATTTCCTATGGAAGTAAAACAGTAAGCTGGCTTTTCATTTCAACAAGGGCACCTTTAGCACTGAAATCCGGCAGAGCTGAATTCAATGAAGTCTTTGCATGGCGATATAGGTATCTGGAGGAGATCAAGAGTCAGCGAAGTACAATGACGTAATTTCGATGAAACGTGGTATGATAGCTACTCCTGTCGAATGATTCACACCAACACCAAACGACAGGTGAGAGATTTATCGTTAATCGCTGCAGAAAATCAGGCTTTCTGGAGGATGAATTATTTGTGACTGATAAAAATATGGCGGAAGCTCCTGCACATTACCATGGCTCAATAATGTAGAAATATTCGAGATTGGTTCCAAAACAAAAATTTAAGTCAATGGAAAGAGTCATCAATCAGTGTTCTAAATAACGCCCTTCCTTAGCTTAGTCCTAAACACTAAACATATTACTTCGTGCAAAAAATAGTGATAAGGTAGTAGCTGTATTTTTAAACCAATAAAGATGTGTTCTCAAATAGAGCTTAAGGAGACATCTCAAATTTAAGAAAACGATCAATAAGCAAAGTAATAAGCCCGGAAGTTAGGCTGAATGCCTTTTCTATCTGGATGGATATTTTAAGAGTTAGACAGGAAATGAATATGTTTCCGTACATTTTCGGTTTGTAGACGACTTTTTTTTTTTTTGTACGTTTTGGATTGTTTTGAATTTTTTGCGATATTTTAAAAAGCATATAAATAATTTTAATCCACCTGATTGCCA
The DNA here is from genome assembly GCA_030762175.1 of Metallyticus violacea. Taxonomy (NCBI): domain Eukaryota; kingdom Metazoa; phylum Arthropoda; class Insecta; order Mantodea; family Metallyticidae; genus Metallyticus; species Metallyticus violacea. The sequence continues at coordinate 51,016,472 of CM060840.1, read as the reverse complement.
GTGAAATCATCAATAATTATAAAACTGGTTCCGATTGTATGCTTGTATTTCTGTAGTTTGCTTCCCACATAGATCTATGGAACCTTTAGATTCGGTAGCGGCATAGATCGAATATCCAAAGGAGAAATGTGCATTATCCTGCTTGTTTTGAAGTTTCTGCAGACAGCGTATAACAGGAACTTTGATGAGGCTTAGCAACGTAACGCAACTTCTTAAGTTTCAAAGACCTACATGGAAAGGCTCTCCTTGCGTCATTTCTCGAAAAAGCTTATCGTAGTTTGTACTCTAGTTTCAATTCAGTTGTTTCCTTTGTTATTTACAGTCTCTAATATATAAAGTTCCTAATCATTATTATAAAATACACAATTTAAATTTGTTGTCCATACGACATTAAGGTAAGGTACGATTGAAATATTTGGTGCTATCGTTAGCCGAATAAGCTAATAAATAGATGAATTACACCAATTTTCTTTTAATTTTATATTCTCGCTCCTTTTAATCCCCTGGCTATGCATACTTTGTCCACAAAAAGCTAATAATAAGCAAAAACTTCACAGGTTGCCAGCATAGCTAAAGCATTTTGTTTTTCATATTTACATTGGACATTCAAAACGTATACTTTATTTCTCCATGACCCAAGCCACAGGAAAATGAGAAATAATTTCAGCACGCGCTACTAACTTACAGTGAAATTTTCGGGAAGCGTGAAAGTTGAACAATAAAATTTAGGTATCATCATTTTTGCAAAAGCTCCTCACTCATTACGTATTAGTAAACTCAATGCGACATGAAATGTACAGGATGTGCACTAAGTCCCCCATTTTATTAAAAAAAAAAAAAAAACATTTTATTGCAGCCATAAAATGTATAGAGGGATGTAACTCAAAGTTTAATTGTGTTTGTGTGGTAGGACTTCCCTCTATAAAACTGTCGATAGCACAACAAAAGTTTACCTAGTCGCTCATTGCCGTCCCGTTTCAGCGTCAATATGAAAGAGACGTTTCCCCGAAAACATATACTGATGGATAAAGAGAAATTAGTATTAATAACTTGCTTTGAAAAAGATGAAGTTTATATTTAAGTAGAAAAAAATTACAGTTGTGCAACGTTTTGCAAAAGAACCCATGGCCTATCTCATGTAATGTTTTTTTTTATCCTTCGTTTTCGGACATTCTGTATATAAACGTCTACATAATATTAACTTAAGAATAGTATATAGGGTTTCAGCAAAACAAGACGCAAATATGTTGCGAATGTTACATGCCTGTGTGCATTAAATTGTGAGATCACAGTTCAGTAGAGAGTGACTCTAGATAACACTCAAAATTATTAGATAATGTATTTTTTCTTTTATGGAAATTTTCTGTGAGAATCTAGCCTCATTTTAACCATTTTTATAGGTAGCACTAATTGATAGCTGAACACCGTATACATCAAACTAGCTCAGAGAGACAAGGGTTTAGTATAACAAAATTAAACTCAGAAAGGCATTAGACGAAACGCGATATTATGAATAACTTTCTTCAAAGATGATCCAAGTGATCATTACTTGGTTGTTTTGGTTCAATCTGAGTAAAGATCGCTGAACTTACGATACTTCAGCCATGCTCAAGGACCGGCCTTTAGTGCCAAAGTTCCAACGGCGGTGAGGCACGGACGTAGATAGGGACACTAACATTGTTTTCAAATATATCAGAAACCATTCCAAAGCGCAAGTCATCGTAACAACGCACCAGTCCACCTCACCTAGTGCTTTCGACTTTGTAACATAATCAACGAAATGATATATGAAATATGGGGGAAAAAATTAATGGAAAGTAAATATTCATCCGAAGGGATTTGAACCCGGAACCTCTCAAACGCGAATCCCTAGCATTATCGCCTAAGCCGCCCCCTCGATCTGCATTTGAAGGAAGGTACCCAGGTAACCGAAATATCAGGTTCTGTCTGCCAGTTTTTTTTTTATTTGCATTATAAATGACCGTTTTGTTCTTGTAAATTGGTTCTATTATTTAATACAAGCGTATAAAGGGTATCAATTGTTAAATCCTGCTATGATAGTAAATACTGCTCCTATTGATAAAACATATGGAAGTATTTTATAATCATAATAATTTTTATGTAACATACAATGCTTTATGAAGGTGGAATGATCGTGTAAACATTTTTTTCTACCAAGGTAGCTCTGCTGCTAATTGACTAAGTCGATAAGTTCACCTAGATAGTTTTGGTCTAAATGAAAAGGAACAGTATTAGTTTTTGTGGTGAATATTTTCAGTACCTATCAATTCATTTTAAGATAAGACATTGTTGTTAAAATGCCTAAGACACTCAAAAATACAAATATTACACTCACCCTCTGGAAAATAGGAATAATGAACTGGTACTCACCTGCAAAGAGAGAAAACATATTAAAATACTATGCTAAGAACATTTCATATAGTAAAATGTATATCTGCTTTCGGAGGAAAACACATTAATGGATACTTCGTTACAGAAAAACACAGGTATTCTTAGATACACCAAGTGAATGAATAACCACTTCATATATTTAAAAATAACTTGGTTTAGGTTTAAAATTAAATAAATTATCATTCCGTAATGTTATTTCGAAGTTCTAAAATGATAAGAGTTAGCAGATGAAATGACCAATTTGCTACACTATGCTTTTATTTTGTTTGGCAGAAATTATTTTTTTTCCTGACAAATAATTGAACTTAGTAAGAAGTTTATCCAAAATACAAAATCGCTTTACACATATAAGAAAATAAACATGACTTCCGTCGTTAAAAAAAGAAATACGTCAGAACCATAAACTAAAAATGTTTTTCATTTGCACAGAATATTCATTCCAGAAATAATGCCACAACGTTAGAGTTCATTATCAGTTATTTATTATTAAAAACGACAGGCGTTCAATAAGTTGTTTATTCCGGTTTGTTATATCATCCAGTCTGCATGCAGTAAGTGCTGAGAGGATGGCAAGTGCATGACCGTGCGGGTCTTCGGTGTTTGGAGTTTCGTACCGTGAAAGGAAGGGTAGAAGTCTAAAGAAATCCAAGAGAGGATAAATGCTGTATATGTTAATGATACACCTCCCAACTACCAAGTAAGGTTTTGGACACGCAATTTAAAGAGAACTGGCAGGCCAATGAAAACAGCATTTTACTAAGAAATGTGTCAAAAAGTGGAAGCTATGGTTATGCAAGACGATAACGTAAGAGCCCGTGAATTAGATATTTTAACTGTCACGATTTCACAATTATTCAAACCCATGTGATGATGTCAAAGATCAGTTCCTGATAGCAACCTCGAATGGTGAAACCAGAGCAGAGAGCATATCGCCAGGAATTCAGTTAGAAGTATGGACTAGTTCTATGAAAATTCTCAAAGATTGTTACTGGAGGTAAACAAATGATTATGCAATGAAAGTTCCATGTCCCAAAGTACTTCCTTATGAATCAAGTCATCAAATTTGGGGTATCTGACAATCATTGTATTGGTTAATTAGGAAACTAAACTACCTCTGTCCCAAAACAAAAGGTCACATTTCCTCAGCAGCCTTGTTCGCTCCAGAAACGAAAGTGAACATTAAACTAGAGACTGTCACAGAGCATATGAAACATGCTTGGAACTTTGAGTAAAGTGTTTGGAGCTCTTATCCTATTGGGTATTCAGTTCAGAACATCCATACGCCAGTGTAGTGGCTATTTCACGAATCTGAAAGTTTGTTGACATACTCGTACATTGGAAAACGATTGCAGTTTGTGGTCAGAGGAGTGTAGTATTCACACGAATAAAATAAATAGAAAAGAAAATCGTACAAAAGTAAATAACTCACACATCCTCAAATATGTGTATATTTAATTCCAAAAAAAAAAAAAAAAATATCATGACTCATGTTCCCTTAACCCCCTTCCAGTTTGTCTCCCTCTTCCAAGATGAGTTATCTCACTTTGTTTAAAATTTTCCCACTCCCTTCTCCTCTTTCCTATCTGCCACCAAAATCCAACATTGCCACTGCTCTCTCTTCCCCATTAACAAACAGGTTGGGTAGATTTCTCTTTCTCCATTCTTCCTTCCCCTTGCAGTACGACAGAATATTGTCCACAAAATTCTTTCTCCGCACATATAGGACAGATTTTCGTACCCTCTCTGTCCGTTACTTTAGTCATGCACTAGGCGCCTAAACAAAACCAAGCGAGTTCCTGATTACAGGGTTTGGCCCCCATTTTGATGTAATGCTCCATCCCTCATCCGATTGTATCTCCAGCAAAAGTTCTTATGCAACACACTCCGAAAGAGTCCTATTAATGTTCTTCAAGCGTTTCTTAATTTTGCTCCAACCCCCCCCCCCTTCTATTTCCCCGATCTGCGATCCAAATATTACACATTCCTATATTTTACAGGCCCCTTCTTACTTTCGAAGCCCAGATCTTATTTCCCCCATTCTCAACTGCTCCACGATATGTCTGATCTCCGCGAACAATTTGTAGTCAGTTATTCACTGCTCAGGTCCTCGCTAAAGGCACTAAATTCCCTAAGGATTCCGCAATTTGCTGTACCGCTCCCATATATGAAGGTTAATGTGAAGTACTGCTACAAACTACGTCCAATGCAGAAGCCAGTTTATAACTACGGGGTTTTTCTATTGCAATCCCGACATTGTTACTTGCACCCGGCATGCTGTATGCCGTGTTGAGTGCTAATACCATCCACTTGATATTTTCGATCAGTACTCACAAGTGTCTGTACACATTCATTGGCAATGAAATGCAACTATTATTTTGGGAAAGAGGTAGCATTAAATTTCCTTCTGCTCGTAAATCTTTCGGAATATATAACATATTCTTTCAAATGTTAGTTATTAAATATATTAGAATTTCAAATTAAGCAAACCAAGCATGTTCTATATTACTACCGCTGTACGTTCTAAATTAATAAAGTAATCTTCAAATTTGCATACTTTTCTCCTAAGTTTCTGAATTCTCTCATCAATTGAGATTTTTTATAGTCTCTACAAGGAATTGCACAAATCCTCTAAAAGATCTAGATCGAGAGGATCCAATTAAAGGGACACGGTTGGCAGTGATTCCGAAGTATTAGATCTCTTACGGAGACGCAGCAGCCTGCAAAACTCTCTTGGAGCTTCATATTCCGTCACAGATGAGAATCGATTCGGCCGCAATTGAATTTGACAGGAAAGAGGAGGGGATAGAGGGCTGAGGGGGCCGATCACATGTTCGGCTCTAATTGAGGCCTCTACTACATTAGCGGGCAACGCAATGGATTTCGCTAGTTAGCTGCTAGTTGCCACGGGGGCGGTTAATTTTTATATTTTAACAGAGGGGCTGGCAGGGGAAAGTGGGCGGAGCTGAGGTACAAGCTCTCCCAATTCACTGGAACACGAAAACTCTAGCCAAGCGCTCGCAGTAATAGAGCAGTCGTCATTTGAAAAGTTTTCCGAATTATGAGATTACTTTACAGCTTAGTCAACGTGCCTGCAGCACTTGGGGGTTTGCAAAATACTCCCCAAAAAATAAAAACATTCTTTCAATTTGTTTTTATTTTAAGCGCTTAACAAATAGCGCTAAAACATACTCAATAATTTACTTGATGTAAACACAAATTCCTTGCACCCCACACATAGCTATACCCTTAGATGGCAAATATACATGACCATTTCGGAAGCATTTCATTTTCTAATGCTGGATTCATAATGCCACCTCCAGTACATGTTCAAGTTGTGTCATAAATAGGAATTGCTTTTGTTCAAACGTGTGTTCCGATGGCTAAGAGGACAAATTTTTGAATTCTTCACTTTGTTAGTGGTTACTTTTTGCAAGTAAAACTAATGTTTAATGTGCGGCAATATTTTAACGGACAACACACAATTGCCCGGATGGCCGAACTCATTAAGGCACGGACTCGTGAGCGGGAGGTCTGAAGTTCGATTTCCGCCTGGACCGTCCTCTCTGACTTATATATATATTACACATACACACACATTTAAGGTTTTTCTTAGTCCTCATAAATAGAAAATCCGGGGAGATACTTAAACCCAGGCCTGGAACGCTTCCTTTTAATAAAACATCTTTCTCAAGGTATAGCTTGATTTCATATATCTTCCATGTTTACTGCCAGTGGTGCCTTATCAGTAAAAACGTCCGTCAAACACTAATAACAAAAAATGGACAACATATATTGGAATTCAAAGGCATTTATGCTTAAACACTTTCACGCAAATTGATAATCTTAGTTTTAAAAATAAATGCCACATTAAAAAAGAAAAAAAAACTATATGTATAAAAACTGCCTTTATTAAATTTTAAATAATTATTAATTTCCTATTTATTTTGAAAACATAAATTAATTTTAGTTAATTTTTGCGAGACCATAAAAGGCTTAACATTCAAATAAGCTTTTAACTTCAAGCTATATTATCGTGTATACACAGAATATTTTTACCTACTAAACATAACAAATTGTGCATGGGAGGGATTCGAACTTTCAGTGCTAGACACCTGTTTTTAATAGCTCGACTATCGCCGTAAGTCAGCCATGCAGAACCCGATGGCAATATGAAACTAAGCCTATATATTTTTTTTTCATTTATAACATTGTGAATAAATTAGAAGATTCCCAAATAAAACATCATTTTTTAAAAGTTAAAGTGATACCTTTAATTGTTATACTATTGCAAACAGGGGCGTAAGAAGATTTTCATTTCAGCAGAGACAAACACATATACATGTTGCCAAATGCCTTAAATGTTTCAATCATTATACCCTCTCGTAAATCCTTGAGGATGTTATGACAAGCAAGTAAATGCTACACAGCTACAAATGCAATGTGATCTAAGAAAAATTATAATTTGCATAATCGTTGATTAATTATCATTTTATCACCATTGCAGTTTCTGTAATTCAAAAAACGTCTGTTAAAATGTATGAAGAAGACCTAGAAAAGAAATTCTCATATAGTAAATGAAACTGCAGTTTGAAAATTGGTATTCCATTTTTGTCACGTTTAAGACTAAGAAAGAACAAAAGATTATGGAAGATTATAATAAATTGCTCTACTTACATTTATATCGGAATTATTAAAAAACTGGAATTGCGTTGGTTCTGTCCCGAAATGGGCTGTCACTTTTCCAATTAAAGAATCGTGGTCTGATTTTATTTTTTCTCGATTAACTGATACCACACATAAGATTATCTGTAATTGTTCTTAGCTATGTTTTTACGCGTTTTATAAAAACGCAAACCTAATACAGTTTTTAAAAGCATTCTATCGAGATTATTGCTTGGAAGGCGTCTAGAGTAAAAGTAATACAACTTGGTATTGTTATTAAAGCGTATATTTAAAACTAGATTAAAATATCTAAAAGCAAATTTGGAGTGCATTGTTATTTTGCAAAATGAAATTCTTTTTTCTTTAATATATATTCTAGGTTTAAACAGCCTGGCATCAAAAGTTGATACATTGCTCTGTATAATATGTAAAAATTTGATGATTTTGATACCGTATGATATACTAAGTCATTTACAGTTTTTGAATACCAGTTTAATAAATATTTGTTGTAACAATCATTTGTTAACAACACTTGTAACTGAACTACGCCCGCACATGAGCTCTTGATAGTCTGGTAGTTTTACTGATTTTGTATTACATATAATATTTGCATTAATTTGTATGAATATCCACTAATCACAATATTTTCATAAACCTACCGATCCACCGTATTCACATAATTTGCAGTTGTGACGGACTGCAATAAAAACCATTGATTCTGCTCTTAGTACTCAGTTTTTGTCTTTTTCGTATTTTGTCAAACTTCAAACAAAACCTAAAGGCTCAATTTTTGTAAATTTAATAAGTTCACCAATTCTCTATCATAATGTAAATATAAACATGACCAAAAGCGTCTCTTTAAAACACACACACACACACATTATATATATATACTTTATATATACACTTTATATATATATATATATATATATATATATATATATATGAAGTGAAGTGTCTCTTAACAAACACATCTTAGATTCTTCAATTATTGTAAACAATTTACAGGCAGACAGCAAACACATTTAATATCCCTCATGTATTGTAGCGAATCTAAATCAATAAAATATATTAATTATTTACCCATGCAAATTAAATAAAATGTTGGCTCCTTACAAGCCCCCTGATTGCAAAACAAAATCTAAACAGCCAATGTTATATTTCTGTAACTAGTACGATGTTCAAAATTGAACAAAGTACCTAGAGAATAAATAAGAACGAAATTAAATATTTGTTGTGAGGATAAAAGGTATGAAGAGAGCACGTACCACGAATGAAATAAGACACAATATAAAAAAAAAAAAAAAATACACCAAACGAGTATGACCACCAGGTAGATTGAAGTTTGAAGTCAAAATAGACAAGCATTCCTAGCACATGAAATACATTGAATGCTTTTATTTTGTTGTTCACTTGTTTTCTTAGTTTCTATTTTACAACACACTTTCATTCGACGTTTTGTTTAGTCACATTTAATTTCTCTACTATCTTTTGCAGCTTTTCTATATTCCGCTTTGGTTAATTTTACGAGCAAATGTATTTAAGAGCCAGTTCTTTAAACCACAAATATTTGCTTTTCACAAGACTGTATCCTTATTAGAAACCGTAAAAGAAAACATGTTCTAGAACTAAGATTAGAGACAATTTTAAATTTTCATTTCAGCAAGTGCTTCTTATTAAAAGTGAAATAACACTGCCATAGTCATAGTTTAATACTCTTAAAATACAAGGAACAGTGTCTACAATCTAATTGCATGTAAAACAGTAAAACAACGAAAAGAGTTATCATTGTGGATTGTGCATATGCAGTCAAGCAGTGCATTTCCAATAAGTGCAAATGGAAGTGATAAAAAGCTAATGGTGGGGTTAGGAAACGTGTGCGCAAGTGCCGTCTCCCCCATGCAGTAGCTAAAACCGCAACCGCAAACACTGTCAGCACACGGTTGTTGTCTATTCATTAACAATAAGAGTCTTTACACTAAGTTTGGATCGCGGAGAAGCTTACGTATGACTAAGCTGTTATAGCATTTGATTGTTTTTGCATTTTTTCACAAGTAAAATGACATAGAAACATAAATGTCATAAATGGAGCTAAACGATATTATAATTATTTAATAGAGTTAATTTTCATTGCTCTAGACATACTTTGGTCCTCAATGGTAAAACTATGACTGAGGGCATTAACATGAAAAAAGCTCCCCCAAAATTGAAACTTTATTTTTGTATTGAATGATTTGTTGAATATTGCTACATATTTTGTTTTTTTCAAAATTAAGTATTTTAATGTTCTTGTAAATAAAGACACGATGTAAATATATGGAGCACAATACATGTTATGTGTACTGTCGAATTAAGAAACAAATACAACACACACCCGGGAAGAGCTGCACTAAGACTGTGACAGTGAGCCAGGTCAACAAGTAAGCACGCTTGCTATCCCCTCCAAGACTTAAGCTTATTTTATTTTGGGCTAGCGTGTTTTTAAGGATATAACATTACACAACATGTTAATTGCGTTCGTTCCAAAGGTTTATGTATAGAATTTTTTGAATATAGAACGTGCAAGTTTTGCATCACATAGTGTGAATTGTTAAAAATTATGAACACTGCATTATATACACCGGTTACAGAATCGCCTTTTACTTTTTCCTAATAGGCTAACCACATTAAGCTGAAAGGGTTGAGAAAAGCAGCAATTATTTAACAGCCGTCAATATCTGAGCACTGATATTGAATATTAGTTATGAGCTAATTGGAAATTAAAGGAAAGAAACTTATGGACAGAGCATGTAATTCTGGCCATTCCTAAAACCCCCGCAAGAGAGAAACAATTTGTCATTCATGTCATTAAAGTACATGAGGGTGTAACTTGAAAAAATGTACTGCGATTCTGGGACATGTATATATGCTACACAGGATATTGTCATATTTTAATGTGAAAAATGAATTACAAAATACTCATATATATTGAATATATCTATTGCAATATTTATTATAAGCAGGAACTCGTCAAAGTATATAAAATACATTTTGTAAAACAAAGTTAATACGTTATCAACGATTGTTTTTCATTTATAAATTTCTCTACAGAGCAATGGGCCTTATAAAGCCGATTTCTATTTTGGTCGTCATCGGATGATGATGATGATGATGATGATGATGATGATGATGATGATTCGGAATTGTTTATGTGAGCATTAAATATTCTTAAGCGTTCATAATGGACTTCTTTTGCTAGCAATATAAATAAGCGATTGGTCTATGAAGATATTTTGTTTAATGTTGATTTATGTATTTTAATATTTTTCATAAAGTTTTCTTGATTTTTTAATACAAAAATGATGATGGAAAGTACACAAACACATCAATGATAATCGCAGTATAGAGAACTTATAGAGCATTATATGCCCTCCCATGTTAACCATAATCATTAAGATATATTAACAAAAGAAATGTCAAAACAGTATTATTTTGTAACAGGCTCTTACACGAAGTTATGTTGTCAACATTATACAGATTATTCAAGTTATTCCTTTTTGTAAGATAATAGCTCATTGCCTTTCGAAGGAATAACCCCAAAATATTTATTCATATTTCATAATTGGAAAGAAGCATAAAAAAAACTATGTTTAGTGTAGATCTGGAGCTGAAGTGGGTATGGTGAACTGCCAACACAGATAACAAATCTCAATTATTGGATAACATATAATATATTCTATATGAATATTTTGTATGTTGCCTAACATGGTGATTTGTCTTGCTTGAAAACAATTGACCCATTATAGATATCTCCGCACCCAGACATTATGGAAATGAGACAATCCAAAATGTAAATGTCTAAATTCATTTAATTAGAATAGATGCCCTAAGACAAGCCTATATAGAAACAGCTGCTAATGAGGCAATGGCTTGCTCCAATAATGGAAGTATAACAAGCAATGAACTTATGGAAAATGAGAATTATTCCTGGGACTTGGGGATTGAAATGTTGCAAAAAATGATATAGCAAAGATCACTTCAGAATTCAGCAAGAAAGATGAGAGAAAAGAAGAGCAGATAGGAGTAAAAAAGGCTGAAGAAGAATGATTATGGAGTAAGAGACCAGTAATAGTATTAGAAAAGTCTCAGAAATTTGGCATTTTCTGCACATTTAAATTTTACGCGCCTGTTGTATATTTTCTCATAAACTATTCATTCTATGATATGGAAGTTTTTGTATTTCCTTTTCGTGTATTAAAACAATTTGAACCATTTCGAAATGCAACAATGATATGTTATTTTTTAAAAATTAGTAATCTAGGTATATCGGTAAATATTATTCACAAGTTAAAACTTTTTTAAGCATTTTGCACGAGATGTAATGAAACATAATAGCTTCAGCTACTTGTGAATATTCTTCCCAACTACAAATAATTAAAAATGTAGTTCACTGTGTCTTATTGAGAAATGGTGCATTAAATATGGTAAAAGGTTCAATTATTTATAATAATATTACACAACTGTTAGCAATAACAGATAAAAGGGACATTTTCCTAAAGGATTTTGAGAAAAACCTACTACAATGAGCATTTGTACTCATTTTTGTGCTTGTAGTTCTAAAATCTGATTTATGGAACTGGTTTATAGAAAATGTGTCATATTTGTAGCGTCATATATTAATTCCCCCTTAAATTAGTTTCATTTTAAAAAGCAATATTTTTGTTCTAAATTAATGAAAATAATACATTACTGTAGTTTTAGCAATATAGCTGTGTTTTATACTTCCATCCATAATGTGGGTTGAAAATGATATATTGGTTGTAAAAATATCCAATTGCTAGATATGCTATCACACTAAGCTGGAAAACTTTGAGGAAAGAATAAGGGAAAAAAAAGAAGAGCGAGATAGCCAGCAAAGACAGAAGAATAAAGTGAGCCGAAGAGGTTAACAGAAAACAAGAGCAAAAGGAAATAAAAATACCTTCGAACATCTAATTATTTATCCATGGCAAAAGTACGGCGATCGAAGACATAAGCTGGCTCTAATAGTGCAGATGAAATAGCTTGTGTTTTAATAACCTGTACATTCAAATTAGATGTCTGCAGTTCTGAAAGACCTGAAATATAATTTATGCTGAAGAAGCAGAAACTACAAAAGCACCAAGCCTTTATATAGGTACATTCGTATGCAAAGCAGCTCACTGAGAGAAAACTATCTGCAAGTTTGAAATTTTAATCATAAAAATATCTATAAAGCAAACGTGAGCTCACCTCAAAAATTCTCTACATACAGCCTGTTAAAAACACCCCACTTTTCAAGCTTATAATTTCAACAACGATAACTGTGATAACTCTCACTGCTCTTATAATGTGAAACATTAAACGTGAACGGAAATTCGTCATTTATGCTGCTTGGCCAACCAAAGAGCCTCATCATTTACTAAAGTTAAAACAAAAGGTAATCTACTGGCGTTAAGCCTCAGAAATTCTTACACGTATGGTTTGTATTTACGAGTAGTAACAAGTTTAATTTCCATTAATTAAATATAGCTTTCAGATTACGTTATAATATATAGTTAATCAACTTCAAATATGTTTTCGAAAAGTACAACAAGAAATAAAACAGCGTGTAAACATATTATCTGTTTTCATTGTGTGGCAACATTTACCTGAAATGTTGCGTTATTCTATATAAGTTTCCAGTTTGAAAGACTGTATTTCCTATAGATAGATATTAAGTTTGGTTAAATATAGATACCATTAAGCTTCAGAGGGACTCGGTTTTTATTTAGGAGTTCGTTTAAATTTCGTTGGTATGGTAACTGTATCACCCTTTATAAACAATTGATAATGAGAAAACTGGCAGCAATTTTGAACAACAATTTTTATAAGTTCGTATTGCACTCATTCAGTTCGATTACGAACGCCTGGTGTAATCTTGAAGCAATAAGTCGCCTTATGTTACATCATCATTGTCTATAAAAAGAGAAATTACATTCTTTAAATTAACCATAGCAGTATTAAATAAAATTTTAAAATTACTAATTGCCTACAGGTACTATACAGTCTGCAAACAACATCTTTATACGGAAGTTTTGGCAAGAAAACGTGCAATGATCAGTGCACAAGGTGAAGATGGAATACTGAAAAGTTTGTGTCTCGTAAATAAAATTCATGGAAGTTAAAGAAAGTTTAAGAAAAATTATATGATATTGACCTTATAACTTATAGGCCTGTGTTACTACTACAATAAAACAAAGCGCCTTGGTAAATTGGCCAGTGGGAAGCAACCCTACAGTTGCTTTTATTGTCATTTTAGAAGAATATCTCATATACGAAACCATACATTTCCTGGAAGATATTTACTATGACAAATTTAAAAGGGGAAATGTGAATGTTTATAGTGCTTATAATCTTTTCATTCATTATACTTGTAGATGGGCCAAGGCCGGTCTCTCCCTTCGTTTTCTACAGATATTTATTCCCTTCTAACTACTGTTTCCTGTGAGCAACAAATCACATGAAAGTGCGAATTATTGGTCAGTTACTAGGAGAGAAGAGAAACGCGCCCACATGCCCATCACTAGCAGAACGGGAGGGATGTATGAACAGGAAGATTTTGTGACCTTGAACCGCCTATTTTGAGTGAAAATATTACAGTATATTAGCTCTCTAGTAGCAAAATACTTAATATTTTATTTATAAATTCTACATAAATTAAGAAATCTCTTCAGGATTCCCAAGAACTGTATGTACTTTATGGAGAATAAAAAAGCAAAACATAAAGCATATAAAACAACTTGATTAAACGAAAAAACATGTAGGATACAGTGATAAATCCTCATTGCAGGTTACATTAAATATTAGAATAAGGAAGAACTTTTTAAATTTCATTACATATACGCCATTTATAATGTTCATAATTGTGTTTGAAGTAAAACTTGAGTATATGATATTCTTATAGAACCGTAATCCATTTTTCGGAAATATGCTAATTTTACACAAAATTTCCTGCCAATAATTATTTTAAATATATAAATAAAATGAAAATCTGTTTAATCTGAGTTTTGTGGCAATAAACAAACGTATCTCTCTCTCTCTCTCTCTCTCTCTCTTACTGTTTCACTGATATTCCGTGCTCCTAATCTAAGAATTCCCTTGCTTAAAAACTTGTTTCTCCTCGTTTCCTTCATAATTATGTGTTGCATGCATTTTCCCCTACAAAAATGAAACTGAGAAGTTTATGAAGCTAGGGAAAACACACACACACACACATACGCACGCACACGCACACACACACACCACTTACCAAGTAATGTCTCGCATTCAAAAAATTGCCGACTAGGACTTTTCCTTAGTCGAAAAGACCAGGACGGATATTTTATTACCACTAACCCTCAAAGAACATTTTTGATATAAAGCAATAAAAAAGAAATAGATGGTACAAGGGGCGACTAGGCAGCTAAAGCCATCTATCAGCAAAAGCGGAGATAGAAGATAGTTCAGAAAAGTTATTACGCAACTAAGAACAGAAGGAGAACTAACTCTAGGTTTCAGGGACAAATAACTAGCGGACGCTGAGATGAGAACAATAGTCGAGGCAATAAGCTATTAAAATATTATTGTGATTATATTATGATCATTGCAAGCCAGCGCCTTTCAGCCAAAGTACGGTCTCATTGATACGTTATTCACCAATCAGAATAGAGCTCAAAAACTATTAACTAATATTGTTTTCTCCTATGTTCAAATTTTTTTATTCCTATAATCTCTGCTTCGATTCGACTATATCAATAAATGGTAATTGCTATAATAGTGTTAAGTTATATTTTATTAAATTTACAACTCCGCGGGGTTCTGGATAGAAATAAAGGCAATAAAATTAGTGTATGTTTTCAGAAAGATCAAACAATAAGCCAAATCACTTAAATGATTATACTAAAAGTGCAAAAATTGTTCTCGCATTGCAATTATCTTCTACCCCCCCCCCTCTTGCTTATACTTTTTCTTATGTATTTGAATTGAGCTTTCAAACCCCCAGGTTGATAAATAATTATCATGACAACAAAAATTCGTTAATCTCAATTACATTACCGAAAAAGTATCACAGTGTTGTTAACGATAGAATCATCACAGAAAAAAAAAGCAGAAATTACTTCGGATACTAAAATATAGTACAGGACTGATCTCTCCAATCTACGGTCATGTTTCCAAGTTCTTTATTTCTTTCTTCCTTAAGGAGTATCGTAAAATTAAAAATGTGAAACCGAAAAGTTATATCTAGACCAGGATCATTATTAAATAAAAGCCTCCTAAAGTTTCAACTGTTTAACATTGCAGCTGAAAGTAATATACATTAACGCACAAGAGCCTATTTTCGTTTATTTATTTAAAAAGTATAATACGAAATTATTTCTGCAGAATTTCTACAGATTTCAAGACGAAATTAAATCATGTATTTACCGCTTTAATATTTAGATATATTTCATGTTACTAAATATGCTCTTATTGATGTGGTTGGGTATACCATAAAGTACACTCTGTTCTGCAGATACTGTATATATTGGGTATGAGACACTTAAAACTGCCAACTCAAATACGTTCTGGTATATTATTCATATCGATTAGCTATTTTCGCTACATAAAGCCCACAAATGGGTCCATACATTTTGTCTATTAATAATTAAAATTCATCAGGAAAAAATAAAATTTTCAGCACAAAGTTATATATTATATACACACATTTTAATGGATCAGTAGCACAAGTGCACCAAAAATTAAACTAATATAGCTGGAAACAATAAAGGTGTTTACCGCATGTTTCAAATGCAAATAATTTACGACTTATAAATTTTATCTATTAAAACCAAGTAATTCAATAATGATTTTCAGGTGTTTCTCAGTTTGTGTGTTCTTTCAAATGCATTATCTGAAGCTATCTTAACATATGATTGCTGCACATTTTTAGCATCTCAGAAGAAACAGCGATGCAAGCGGCAATTACAGACCACGTGAACAGTAAGTTTGCACTTGGGAGTTCGTTATTGAAGAGCAAGCGGTTCGGTGAGATAGAACATCCTGCGCTTGCGCATGATCTTTTGCAGTTATCTTTTCTATGTGACAGTGAGAAAAAGCGCGCGTGGTAAAACGGGAAAACAGAAGTGTCTGTATACTATCTTTATGTATTTGTAAGTATTTATCTATTTTTAAGAAAATATACATGAAAATAGTTCGCTATCAGTTCAGTTTACATGTGTTCCGGCAGTTCTTCGAATGGTCAATATAATCATAGCAGGTAGTAGAGAACTCATTTCCGGTTTTTTGACGTATGCTGGGTTTAGAGATTTCGTGCATTAGGTTCACCTATGCGATGTTGCATGTCTTGTTGTAAAGTCGGCATATCCTTTTAGACGTCCTTCAATTTCCCTTAAGGTACACTTTAAAAATCGATTACTCGTAAACTGCTCGTATTTGCAGTAGAAACATACGGTAAACGACATTACCATTCGAACATTTCTTTCATTTTAATGTCTGCTACACTATGGCTACTCTCTATTTTAAAAAAAAGTGTTTGAAATAATAAAATTTTATCGGTATTAATTCTATGTAGGTTAAATTTGTGAACCCTTATATGTCATTAAATCTAGCAAAAACATATCCATAATAGTATAGGATATATTTGAGATGACAGTTTTAAATAGATGAACAGAAATATAATAAAAAACAATTAGCTGCTCTATTTCAAAGAGGAACAAAATACTAAGAAGTGACTTTATTCTAATAGCTCTCGAGTTCCGATTTACTCTGCAGTATAACATGCACTTATTAAACCGAAAAACGAATAAGCAAATAACCAAACAACTAGTTTAACGAACTGGTGGTAAATATGTAAAAATATTGCCGATGATATGTCAGTATAAATATCTCTAAAAAGATGCTGATGTACGCGTCATTTAAATGAACTATGACTGCTGAGTAGGAACATACGAAATCCATTAACATTACACAGTTAATGCATAATCTAAAGGGGTGTACGTTAGATCCTAGCATTGTTTTATAGTTTATTCCAAACTAGCTTGACAGACTGAAGTTACGTTTCATTTTGTATGCTGGCAGCTGAGACCATGTCTACCTTTAGAAAATAAAAGTTTCGCTAAACTCTTTTAAAACAGTAACGTCTATTGTGTCATTTACAACTTCAAGATTTTTTGATATTCCTAGTCTTCTTGTAAACGCAATAAATGGGATAGTTCCAAACATGAATGCCAAAAGATTATACCACAAAATGATAAAACTATCAGCCTAACGGAAGATAAAATACTGGCCGTCCTTTAGAAAAATGGAGGGTTAAAATAAAAGTCATGGTATCCACAGTGAGACGTAGATCGTCAGGGAATTTGTGTAATAAATCATAATTACATATACGTGGCGCAAACATTGACACATTTCACGTCATAATAAATATTTTGTTTTCTCTCTTCCATGTTACAAAATAAACTCATAAAAGAAAGTTCATCACGCGGAGCTGCGTAAACTAAGCAATTTCTCTACTAGTCAAATTTGTGAAGATCATTATAGAGCGCTAGAGCAGAAAATTTACAAATTGAGTTTACAGAGATTGGGAGGAAGCAGTGGCTGGTATATGTATTATCAGGAAATAATTATAAATTGATAATTTAGGTTTTGACGTATACCTTCTATCCTAATGGTTCGATTTCCCTGATTTTCCGATGGTAATCACTTGTTTTTATATGGTATTTACCAAGTTTCGTTGCGATAAAAACAAATAATGGTGCAGCTAGGGTAATTTATAAATTTTGGGTTTTAGGTAAATTCCTACTTCTAATAGTCCAATTCTGCTTATTTTCAGACTATAGTTCTTGTTTTATTTCAATGGCATTTGCCTGGTTTTCTAGAGAAAAAACGACAATGCGGCCGTTAGACTTTTAACGAACGAACGAACGAACGAACGAACGAACGAACGAACGAACGAACGAACGAACGAGCGCGCGCGCACACACACACACACACAATCACACACAATATGTATGTATATATATATATATATATATATATATATATATTTCATCGTCTTTTTGGGCCTAGTAAGTAGGATCGATGGAAATTTGAAGACTTTTCCAAAATATTTTCATGGGTACAACCTCAATAGCCACATTCCTTCGGAATCCTCTAATAACAAGTAAAGATGAGAGATGTTAATATATTTTCTTATCACAAAACTCCCAAAAATATTTGCCGTTATAAAAACAATCCAAACTAAATATTTTGGCATCCATTCTACAAAAAAGAAACTATAACCGCGGATCGTTAAGGCACAGGCTCGAGCACTCGGTTTGGATTCCACCAGATTCGCTGTATCTGATTGAGTATTTTTAGCAATTTCAATCCCTAAAGAAACGACGAAGAGCCCTAAACTTATGCCTGTTCTTCCTGCAAAAAAGTCTTTTCCTAATTCATCATTTGACCTCATGCATCATCATCATCATCACTGTCCACAAGCTGTGATATCACACACTATTCAAAAAGTAAAAAAGGAGATAATGCTTTGGCGCAATAAATATCAATATAAAACAAAGGAATTAGCGAATATAAATAACCAGAATAATGTTTACACACTCAAGCACATACTCATTCTTCCACATTAACCTTAGCGGGATAAAGTAGAATTTTGAGCAGCTCTGTAGCGAATTCGGTTTCTACAGTTAGCACACCTCCCCGGAGAGTGAGGTACTTAACGAAATTCCTCAAAATTATTTTCTAGATGAATACAATAAGAAATATGTCAATTTTGTCTAAACTAAAACAGTTGTGAAGAATTGTGCCTGGCATTTGAAGAGATTTGCATGATGAAAACCACAACCTGTATTTGAAAGTCAAATCAATAAGGCAAACGATATAGTTTGGAATGCAGCTCATGCCATGGTGTACTCAAGATGTTTTATGATACCGCCATGACAGTGTTCATAGCTCCAAGATTACAGAAACATTATTATTATTATTATTATTATTATTTTTTTTTTTTTTTTTTTTTGGCTTCTTGTACTTCCAACATGATGGGCTCCACCGCACCAAGCATTTCTGTGCGAGACTTTGTACAGAAAGTTTTACCGTCGGAAAGTCAAGGAGGTAGGGGGTCAACTGAAGAATCACTAAGGTCTCTAGGTCTCACTCCAGTGGATTTTCAGGAAAACCGATGACCTTAAAACATTAATCTAAACAAGACTTCGTAAAATTATTGTGCATATGAAGTGGGAAGATAATTTGAACACAAGAGTAAATCAGTAGCAGTAAATCTTTATGGATAACGGTGAATGACGATTTTGTACATTGACATGCACTTTTGTCCTATACTGTATACCGGATGTAACAATAAGGTACTGCCAAACTTTCAGAACACATTCCTCACACTTAGAAGAAGATATATGTTATATGACTTGAGTCCAGACACGCTTTTTATTTCCATGTTAAAACTCTGTTTCTACAAATCTTCATAGTACATTTTTTAGGGAAAACGCTCAGGAACAGAAAATACCAGCATACCACATGAAACTCTTTCTTATATGAAATGTTATGTTCAAAATGCTCTCCTCCAGCATTGCTACATGCACCAACCGCCGTCGCAGTGAATCCCGTATGCGCTGATGTATCCCTGGAGAAATGCGTATCGTTTCACAATGCCGGCACGAAAACTTTCTGTATCTTTGGGTTCGACACACAAGAGCTTTGCAATGCCCCCACTAACAGCAATGAAGTGAGTCACATATCAACAATAGTTTCGTTCACTGGCGGGTTAAGAATTACAACTTAACCACACATAATCAAGAGAGCATTTTCAACATTTCATGCAAGAAATGGTTTCTGTGGTACCTGCCGTTCCTATGTGTTTCCCATGATTAATGTACTATGAAGAGTTGTAGAACTGAGTTCTAATATGGGAATTAAACGCTTCCGAATCCATGTCCATATTAACATTTTCTTCTTCTACGAGTGAGGAATGAGTCTTGAAGTTTGGCCGTGCCTTTTTATTACACCTGGTATACAGAGTTGTTGGTAAATCCAAGATGATCGAATTTTAATATAATAATAAGATAGTGTAAAAGGTACTATAGCCTCTGAACAAGTTTCTGTGATACGTGAAAGCAAACGTTCAGAGAAATACCAGGAGATAATGTAACACAAACAAGCACAACTGAACCCTTGCACCTCATCATTGATACAACATCAGAGTGTAAATAACTCCACAATCAGCAACATTATTCCAGGAAAACACTCTGAATACTGTGCTGCGGCTTCACATACAACAGGGAGCATCAAACTCTCCAAATCGTTTGGCATATTGAGCAGCTTTTAGAGCGAATCGCTGTAATTAAACTTTGTGCCGAGTTGTACGGTCACAGATCATATTCAAATTTATTATGCTGCAATGTTTGGAACTCAAAATTACATGCCTGGATTTACTATTCACCAGTGACACAGAAATACAGAACAAATTATAAAAATCTGCAAAATACAGATATATAGAAATGAAAAGTATAGAATGATTCATAAAAATAATAATAACCGCATGCGCAGTATTTTTGCTACCGGTCAGGCACTGCTAGTTGTTGAATAAGTTCGCTTTTCTTTAGTAGTAATACATAAAGCTTTCCTCACCAATCATTAAATAAAAGTAACTGATATGGAATGTGCTCAGGCTGAATCGCTTGGGACTAGCATTCTGGAGGTCAAATTTCTTGAAACCGGCTATCTTGATCTTGGGTTTCTTTTGTCCCATGATTTCCCCTGGTCGCTTAGGCAAATGCTGGAATGGATTTTTCCTTTCTACCAATTTTCTGCTCTCCCGTTTCATACCAATTTAGTCCGTTAGTTCTCCGAGTCGAAAGTGCCAGGGCGAGGTAGGCTGGTGCGGTGTGACAGTGGCTTGCACTTTGGGAAGGCTTCTGGTAAGGAAGCGGTCGCTCTGAGAGGCTCGAACACCTTGGAGGAGAGGTTTCGCCTGCGTTGGTTTGTTTTATCTGGAAACAATGTTAGGAACACCATCGACTTCCGTGACTGGATGCTGGCCGGCCAGTGTCTCCCTCATCTCAACCCTTCTTCTCAGGGATGCCTCCTATCGTGGTCGTAGGCAAAAATGGCTAGCCAATGAGCAAGGATGAAGTACCGAAATATCCTCCTACCCTAGCAATCCAATTCTATACCTGAAAAGAAGATGCTGAGGCTGTCAGCTTTCGCTGTTCATACTTTTGAATGTGAAAATTCACCATTACCATCACCGCGACAGTATTTTCAAGAATATAATGAACGTCCATGTATGGCCAAGTTATTAATAAGAACGTGTGATCTCCTAAGGACCCTTTAGTTCTTAAGTTACATAAGAAAAAGTGTTCAAAACAAGACTACGCCTAGAAAACTGATTAAATACTGTGGCATACAGGGGGATGACAATGTGGGGAAAGGTATTGTAAGATTAAGTTCGTTAAGAAGCAGAGATGACATTTACGCAAGGAAGATTAACAGTCTGTGCATGCGCAAAATGAAGAACAAGTGCGCTATTTAACAGTCTAAAGCAAGAGACGAGTGTGGAAGTACGAGATGACAGGTTATGCCACCATCCCTCCCGGGAATCATCTTAACTAACATTCATTATGAATGTAAATGTGAATTATTCATTATAAAGACAATCGTATTAATGTCTATAGTAGTGTTTGTGTTTTCAGTTAATACCTAAATCTGATATTTCCTCAATGCGATGCAGTTTAGAGTCAGTATGGGTGGGACTTATTTAGAATAGTGTTGTGAGTTACTCCTTAGTCCCCAGGCACAGCCCCAGTTCGTTAAATGGCCCTTTAGAAGAATGGTGAAAATATTCATTGGATTACCTGATGAGTGGAGTTTTACATTTGTGAACAGCAAGTCCGAACAGTAGGTGCATTTCTCACTTTTTTTTTTTAATTTAATATGCTGTTATAAAAACACTTTTTGTTCAAACACCATTCAACCAATTTATGAATCCCTCTACATTAAAGCAGTTCCAAAACATCACACACGAAACAATGAGTCAAATGTTACTTCAAAAAAAAAAAACACACACAAAGAAAAAAATAAAAACATTACAGGCAAAGCAGCTAAGTCACAAAAAATTGGTTTGAGACACTGACATTTTTAACTTCAAAACTTATTTTAAGCTCATAAAACATACATGCAATAAATGAATGAACAAATGAAAAAGAGCAAGGCAATAAATACATATCCTAACGATATTTTGTGTATTTTTTTCCTTTGTTGCGTACATTTTGGAGCTAAACAGAATTTTAAATTACAAATGTTGTGATTACAGCTGTGTGAGTAGGTTGTTAATTCTCTTTGGTCTTGGTTAACAACTCTTAAAAACAATTTATTTTATTATATGTTGTGATAGATTTCAAAGAACATGTGAGCGTTAAAACCGCAAACTAGCAACAGTGATAGACAAAAGAAATGGACACAAACTCATTACTCTAATTTCATATTTGTAGTTGTCATTTTACCTGACTTTAGATGTCCACATGTCTAACATTGCATTATTCTGACGTTTGTGTCATAATGACGGTACTATATTGCTATATCATGTCAACTTTCGGAGATAATCCCAATTTATGTTTATATTAGGAGCATTTCCTTTGGTCTGCCACACTATACAGTCCAACAAGTTCACATAAGTGCAAGGAATGTATTAATGAAAAAATAAGAGCAAATCTGTGCAGACCTTAAAGCAAATTTTATTGCTTTGTGAATGGTACAATACTAAGCAAAAATGAAGTTAATGAAGGCGTGTTTGGTCCCCGGTCAAATGAGTATCAGAAGTAAATCATTAGTTAAAAAAGACAACCTTTTTCTGCCGCCCCTTTACATAAAGTTAGGGATTCGTGAAAAATGTTGTGAGTGCCTTAGGCAGAGGGAATAGGAGTTTCCAATAGTTGAAAGAACTTTCTCGAGATTAATAAAGCTAAACTTAAAGAATGCGTTTGTATTGGCCCACAAATTCATGAATTGGTGCAAGATAATTGTTCTTGAAAGTCTGTTTATGGACAATGAGAAACAAGCACGGGTAGGGTTCAACATTGAGTGCGGAAATGTTCTACAAAAAACTACAAAGAGATAATTGAAAACTTATATTTCCTACATTCCCACTTGGACTTTTTTTCTTCCCAATTTCGGTGCTAAGAGAGATGAGCGCGGAGGACTTTATATCAGGAAATTGCAGTCATGGAAAATGGTCACCAAGCATGTTAGCTGGGCTACAGTGGGCAAATAGTGCGTACATTTCTTACGTGTTTTACAAACGGAAAACTTCCAGAAAAATGTGAGAAAACTCAATCATTTTTAATAATAACAACAACCAAAAATAATGAAGGTAGTTCATTTATTTTTGGTTTCCTCATATGTATTTCACGTTAATTCACATTATTTTGTGAGGTTGTATCTCATACTTATTAATAAGGAAATATTTAAATTATCCATATTTAAACTTTTATCAGAAATTTAAAACGTAATTTCCAGGGAAAATGTTGGATGTTGGGACATTTTGGATTCGAGATCTGAATTCAGCCTGTGAAAATTATATAAGATTTTCATTAAATTTATTGTTCAGTTTTATAATAAACACAAGGAAACGCTATCTTTGACGAAATAAACGACACTGCAACATTGAATTGGAATGCTTTTCTCTAGTAAGAGAGAAGATCTTTCAACCAACATTTTTATATCTTAATTTGTATCACTAAACCTACACAATAAATTTGTTTGAAATGAACTTAAGGCGATATGCATACTTAACTTTTTTTTAACATGACTTAGAATGCACCTTGTCTGTAGTCTTCACATATTATGACATCACGTAAAGCCTATAAAAGGTTTTAAAGCATTCGCAGCCTAAGTTAAAACAAATGCTCTTTATGCAGGTACTTGTTCCACTTTTAGAATAGTTGTGTTTGTCATGAACGCATTCTGTTGTCTTTAATACACGACTGGCAAAACCGTTCTTTGTGTACATCTAAAGCAAACCGCCGACGCACGGATATTTTCTTGATGTGGTTTCACCATTAAATCGGGTTGTGCTGTTTCTCAAAATGCAAACCTAACCATTATTAAAACGATCCACCTATTTCCTTTGCGGAAATGCTCTCCTTCATAATGAATTTAAAATCCCTTAAAGCTTCTTTGAGGTTGTAATAAGAGCTTTATGTTTGCAGTAATCCACAAAATTCTAGCTTCCGCATGCGACAGAAAAGCAAAAACAAAAGAAGGGAAATGGAAGACTCTTTGTTTACATTCCTCAACATTTACACAGCCTGTATATACGTAATATAAACACATGATTGCTACACTCCATTTTTTTATTTCCATTAACATGCACCATTTTAATTGGAAACATAGAAAGTTTATTCTACTGGGATAAATATACTGTGAAAAATAGATATTGCTATTATTTTGTTTTGTCCAACGACCTATTTCGCAATTAAAAAGTTCATCATGCATGAGCTGCATAAACTAAGCGAATTCTTCAGCAATTGAATTTGTGAAGGTTAATGGCTAGAGCAGAGAATGTAGTAAAAACGCTAACTGAAGATATAAAAAAAAAAATAATAACATGCGCTTTTCTCGTATCATTATTATTTCATTTAGGTGGTATATTATTAGCTTAATGTCTCCAATTACATCTACCTATATGACAACAAAAACAGAATGTGATCATCATTCATGCTACATTGTTAATTTTACGTGTATGATTGCTTGTATGTATGTAAGTATGCATGTAAGTTTGTATGTGTAAGTGCATATTTTGATTGTTAAAAGGACGGTATTAGCATGTACGGCCGTAAGGCACATGCGACAGTTGCATTTATTGTGTGTATTTTAAAACTGCTACAGCAAAAAGTCCATTACTACTACTACTGTTTTTATACAAATGTAATTGAAAAGCGTCTATAGTTAAAGTAGACGACCGTAAACAATGTATTTGTTTCTATCGTGTTGTCTCTACAAATTAAATGTTATTCTTCTCTCCCATTCTACAAACACTTCATTTCTACATTGATCGAGGAGGATATGTACGTTTAAGACGTGTTTCCATTACAGCGAGTGACATGCAGTAGCAAAGATGCAAATTTACTAGTTACTTCACATCTTGCTATTGTTGGCGTCATGTGGGTGAGAACGAGACGGCAGGTTTTGTTTTCCCATGGCGAATGTTTCAAAGTCTCTGTGTTGGACGTTATCTTTGTACCCGCATGTCCCAGGTCCCTGTCAAAGCGATTCTACTTGCCTTCGCTTTGTGAATATGAGCTGCTATAATTTATTACTCTACTACTGGCCTGCGCAAGCCCTTCTCAGTAGTTTTGCTCTAGTACTGGTCCTAATTAGTCTTTTCTCAGGTGGCAGCGGGGAGGCACGGTTATCAATTCCTTTTATGTGACGACCACTACTGTAATACGCCTCCAATAAGCCTGCAAATGGGAGGCACCACACTCGACTGGTGTTTAATGGAACTGTTAAGAGCCTTTCCTTCCTTTTAAGGCACGAGAAAGCAAGAAGCTGTAATCTGCTGGAAGGAAATTCTACTTTACAATTCCCTAGAGATGTGCACCCTTGTACAAACCGGTATTAACTGTTCAATACATTTCTTTCCTAGTTTGAAAGTATATTAATCCGTGATCTAAAAATACAACCCATTGTGAGAGGTAAAATTCTAAAGAATATGATTATGATGCACGAGATAACAATTTGGAGCAAAGTTGAATTTCGGCTAATGGCATGGTGATACGGCAGACGCACCGTTCTTGGTCGTGGGGCATTCGTTCTTTGAGATATTTACAGCTTCACTAATGCACCATTCACTAGATCAGTAATCTTGGAAATTCGTATTATACATTTTTTTCCCCCTTTAAGATTTCCTTCAAGTGCAATTGTACCTAAACCTCAAGACCATATCTTACATTTAAATTAAACTGGCTTTTGATTACAATGAAAGATAATGTCCTTCTAACGGGTCACGTTTCTTAGCACTCGGGTGTTGTGCACCACACACAGGTGAAAAATGGTATTCCATTTCGCCATTCCTTCCTTCAAGAGCGTTTTTAGCAGGTAATTCGTCCGCCGTTGCGAAGGTTTGCGCTTTGGAGTGCTTGCCTTGATTATTAAGTGAATACAATAACTATACGTTTGGCGCGGGGTCAGTGCTGCTACCCGAACTCGCTTCCCTACTGAAACATTGGCTACAAATGGCTGCGGAGCAACTTTTCGATGACCCTTTACAGACAATGTAACTTTTATTTTCTTAGTGACGAAACGCTTTATACTACTGTAATTAAAAACTAATGACACTTATGCGGATATCTGAGATATCAGTTTAGAAAAAAAGTCAAAAGTAAACAGACGCTATTAAGTTCGGTAGTTTATATCACCAATATTTCAAACAATCTATAAGTACAACAGTATACATAATATATGAGTTTAAAAAAATATCACCACTTTCGGAATATTGACCTGTCCTGTACACCTTGGATATGTAAGAATTTATATTCATAATACCATCGATGAAATAGATGGTGTTTTGTAAAATGAGGTGTTGAAATATCTATCATTTAGCCTGCACTTGGCGCCTTTGGACGTTCTTTTTTGTATATTAAAAATAACGTCTACGGAGTCAGATGATTACAAGGGACAAAGAGATAGCGCAGGGGGTGCAGAGTTGGTTAAGAGTTGGTTGGTTGAGAGTATCCGCGTGTTTGTGGTTAGAGAGACCAAGTGTGTTGCAAAGCAGAGTGGCTATGTCAAAAAAATAAGACTCAAAAAAGTCATCCTTACAGCTTGAAATCCTGAGCGACAGTCAAGAAAGCCGAAGATAGTGTTACTTCCGCAAATATAAAGTAGATAGCAATACTTCCAAGTACAACGGTATGATAGCACAGATGGTTAGAGCGTCATGCTGCAAATATGAAGTTAGTGGTTTTGAATCCTCAAATATAAGTTTTTTTTTAAACCCTATTAATTTATAATTTACAAAAAGCAGGCAAGCGTAAGCCGCAGCAAATCACTGGGTCCACCGGTTTCATGATTTACCCGACGTTAGGTTAAGGTTAGTGTGTGTGAATATATGAGTTAAGTGCAAATTCCAATAAGACAACGCCTGGTAAAAAGTGAAAAACCCAGTTTTGCTATAAGGAACAACATATTGCAGCCAGAAAGTTACGGAGGATGCATAGATTATTTATGTTTAACAAAAAAAAAAAAAAAAAATACCTGCAACATTTATACAGTTACAAGCGGATGCTTTTTTTTTTTTTTTTTTTTTTCATTTTGGTTGTGGTTCCAGTCCCGCTTCTTCCACTGGATCTAAGGAGTTCGGCTTTCTATGCTGTCAATCGGGACTGGAGCCCCAGATTGCCTTAAGCTGTAAAGTAACACTCTTTGTAAGTACCTTTGTAAAACATTTATTATAAAATTCCTGTTAGTTAATGACTTACTCGTAATTGCGTTACATTTTATAAATAAATGAAAATAGAAATAAATATTATTCATGTTAACATAGAAACAATAAAAATGATCTAAATATGAGCTAATTTAGATAGCGGAGTATTTTACTTGTACAAGTAGTTATTTTCCCAAAAGAAAAGAACAGACACCTACAAAGAACGAAAGAAAAATACGCATTTTTGTGCGGTATTTTTCAATGTCTCTCAATATGTATGAATGTCTTGTTAACCAAATACATTACTAAACCAATTTCATATGCCCATTCTGAAGTGTCAATAGGAACAAAGCTGGCTTTCTCTGTCTGAGATTCCTCTCCCAAAAACAGTGCAACAACGCATGATCCATATTAATTAGCGGCTGAGTGACGGGCCACAAAGCCTCTAGTTACCGATGGTCTTGGCTCTATCTCACCTCCATCCCTCTCTTTAATTGTCTGCGAACACGGATGATCAAGCCGGGGCTATCTGAAGCAATTTCCCTCTGAAATGTGTTACTGCTGCGGCGACGTGGCTGCGTGCGTGATCGATGCCATTATGGGGCTTGTCATGATACGGCAGCGTGCGGTTGAGGATACTAATTAACACTGCCTGCCCTCGTCCGAATAAACACGACCGGCACGACACCCAAACATTGCACACGATGACGCTGGGGTGCCAACTGTGGACGCACACTCATCTGCTGCCATCGATAGTGTTCCTCTTACTCTATACTTTGCCTACTGGTTCCATGGCACAATAGCACATTGAAAGCGCTTAAGGGCTGTGTCATCAGCATGTTGCATTGTTTGGTAAACAGTTTCTAAACAACAAAAGACTATAAACTGCAGTTAAGGAAGGAAATGTCGAAATGTATACATGTTATATACCCAAACCTCTCCCAGAAAGGCAGCAGGCATACCAAAACGACTCCTGTACAGTTACTCCAGGTATAAGATTTAAGTCTCAGAACTTGGTACAATACTCTTTCGCATACAAAGTGAGGTTAAAATTAAATATATACACATTCAAACACGCTTACGTTACAAAAATTGTCACCTGAACTCTCGAGAAAAAAAAAGGGGGGGGTTCTCCTGGCGATGTATAAACTGCTTGGTCAGGTGTTGGCGTTATACTTTCATTTTTAAGCGGCTAAACTTACAGAGATGTCAATGTCAGATGATTTTTCATCGATAGCAACTAATAAACTGTCGGTCCTGGTGGTGTAGTGGTTACCATATTTGCCTTCTAAACCCAAGATCGCGGGTTCGAACCCGGCCAGGACCGATGGATTTTTTCGGGGCGTAAAAATCCTAAGTATGGCTTCTTTCGGAAGGGAAGTAAAGACGTGGGTCCCGTGTCGTACATTTACGGCACGAAAAAGAACCTCAAGCCTGAAAGAGAGGCCTCTGAGCAAAATTTGTCGGCCGTTTCACACCCTGAATGGGACGCTGATGACCTCTGCTGTCCATAAATAAATCATTCAAAAAAAAAAAAAACTAATAAACTGTGTCGAATTTATTTCAGGATAATTTCTTGAGAGTAATGTGAACCGAAGCACTCGTAAAATGATGGCAACGCAGCACCAACAACATATATATATATATATATATATATATATATATATATATATATATATATATATATATATATAGCAAAAGATTAATAAAGAATTCTCATGCAACTGATTCCGTTCTGAAGGTGAAAGGAAGTTTTGAATCAAACGTTTATTTCCCACAAGCGAGCTACCTCTTTGGACACGCTCAATTGAAACTATTCCCATCTAAGGCTGACACGAGTGATACTTGGATACTTGGATATAGATATGGATATGGATGGTTATCTGGAAAATAAAGGCTAAATCGCCTATATTTCTCTTATCTCTATGGGACCGAAAGTTACAGCTTTGATGCCAAATGTGGACTAAAATTCGATAGTGGAACTTCGCTTTTTTAGTTCTGAATGTATTCCAGAAGAAAAGAAGCACTTTTTTCTATCTTACCAATCACCATTGTATATCACCAGAATTTAGGCTATTCAGCATGTTTCGTCCAAAGCACATATATACCCCATGTTGTAATGGTAGTTTTCTGTCTCAATGTTCACTTGGATCCTGCCGTATGTACACCATTTTATGTTCATCATTGTTATCTGATTAAGTTTCCAAAAGAATAATCACATGCTAATAATTAAGCTTCCCTTGGGCAATAGTGTACTCAACTGAACAGAGTAGCCTTGTCTACAAGAAAAATTTCATTGTTTGATTACGTGCATTGTATGAAACTAGCATAATTTTTTCTTTCATAATTTGTGTCTTTTTTCAAAAAACTTAATATTAAGCTTAAACATTTTTTTTCAAACGCTGTAGTGATACATTTTTACTACTAATTTACGGACGTTAACTGCGAATTGTAAGTAGAGCGGGATTATTCAAAATACTGTTATCTCTATGCACGTTGTATCTTCTCACCGCGGAATTTCGAACATTTTCCATTATATCCGAACCATTACCACTAACACGTCCACGGTAAAATCATGTAACACAAATGAGCATTTCATTTGGTTCCGCAAAATTTTCAATAAACAAAATCTTCCAGAGGTGTGACAGAGGTTTCAAAATGTAGCAGGGATAACAAAGAAGGAATGTAAAAGTCTCCAGGCTCAAGATTAAATTGATAACTATATATTACCATTACTTTCTTTCCAGCCCTCAGCATAGCTAATCCGCTAAATTAAGAGAATGTCTGCGAAAAATTCAGAATTAACATAAAATTAACAACACCAAATCATAGCTTGCGTTTCATAATACGACGCATTCAACGTTCGCCTGGAGGCAAGTGGTTATAAATAGGGATAGGGAAGCTTAAAAGCTTCGCAAAGAGACAATCTACGGCGTTGCAAATGCGCTATCTGTAGATTAAATTTTTCCATTAAGGCAATTAACTTTCGCTGTAATGAAGAAATCTTCTTCGTTATACCTGACGTTAATCTGTTTTTCTTAAGCAAGGAAATAAATGAAGGAACAAACGCAAAATGCAATCCCAAGCTACTGCACATACATATATACCGCAATGCTATAATCTGGCAACGGAAGCCTCAAATACACCGTTATGTTTCAAGACTCAGAAATAGAGTATGCTATTATGGAACGCAGGAAGCCTTTCTCTTATTCAATCATCGTTGTCGTTTAGTTTCCTCTTAGACTGTCACTCTATGTAGATATCTTTTTTCTGATCATCGCTTATTGAGACATACATTTTTATTAAGCATCTGTGATGTTTAAATAGGGCGGTTAACTTTCCTTTTTCTCTAATTTTTATATTTGTTGTATACCGTTATTTCGACGTTATTTTATGATGCTATTTATAAGATATGCCTGTAGTTATTGTGAAATATTTGCATTTCTTTTATTTTATTTTTCCTGGCACTGCTTTCAAATTTTCCATTCTATTTATTTGAAGAACTAGCAGGTTCCGATTTATTTTTATCATATAATGGCAACATTGTATGCAATGTTTTAAAAGTATTATTATTATTATTGTTATTATTATTATTGTTATTTAAGATTTGTAACATTATTTCATCCATTAAACTGTTCTATTTGGTGCATTCAGGTATTGCATATATTCTATAGAGGCAATGATAACACTTTTCTTTAAGTTAATATCTGTTATAGTTGTCTTCACTTATTATCTTTATGACTTCCTGTTTCACGAAATTAACACCGAGTTAAGAATCGTTTTCAAACCTGGAACTCTTAACACCTTGCGAATCATGTACGAACATATGAAGCATAAATGATCACTCGTTTAGGGATATTATAAGTGCCTATTTTCCTTAAGACCTTTCCTAGAACACTGAATACAAGTCACCAACAACACGCACGTTTAGTGTTCATTCTCGTAAGAGACTGCATACCTAATGGCACTTAAACCTTTGGAAGCGAATCTTAATCAAACTGTGCATAGCTAGCGCATGCTCTCCTGTCTGCCGCCGAAAATAAAACTTATAGGAAGTCCTGCCCTTTCCAAAGCAAATTACAATAATCAAGGTATATAAGAGGCTTATTTTTACTATCTACAAGAAAGGCATCTCATTTCAGTAGGCAAGAAACAGGGAGATTCACGACCACCCACCAGACGTAACCCCCGGATACTTTGGAAGATTAAAGCTCTTGTCTTTGGCCGGAATTCAGCAAGCAGAGAGTCATTTCATTGAAATTCAGGTTGTCAGTAACAACTATGAACACCATTATCAACCAGGAGTAACACTAAAAAGGCGATTTAGCTAATTTAGAATAAGGTTTCAAGCCATATGTTTGCTTCAACCCGTTATTTTTGAGAACACATTCCATTCTTTAAAGTGACATCTCCGATAAATCATCGCCAATAGGCTTCTGTGTATTTGGGTTATTGTAAAGAGTCTTGGAATAAAATGAACATCGCTGTACTTCGTACCACCTTGCTGCAGTGGAAACTGGGATGTAGAGCGATAGTTTACGCTCGAGTTCATCACATAACAAATCACCGTTGATGGAGACATGTTTTTCATAAGTTTTAAAACTGTCTGGATTTGCTTCCATAGAGCACAAACAACCTTCCACATAACAGAGCACAAAATATAAGAAAACTACCACACTTATGATTCGTAGAACCTGCTCGCAGTAAAGTTTGGATTGCTAATGCCATTTCTTCGAAGCTGTGTAAATAAATGTACATATATTACCCGTATTGCAACGAAGAATATTACAAAAATATTTTGCCTTATTACATTCACAATTTAAATTATTTATTCAAATAGTTTTTTTTTTTTTTTTTTTTTTTTGAGTTGTTCATGGTGAATAAAAACTCATACAAAGCACAAATCTGTAACTCTCATAGCATTTATAACATAAATAATGGCAAGTTAATAAAAGTTATTTGGTATAATTTGCGCTTTAGTAAAATATTTTGTAGTATATAATATATTCTATAAATTATTGTTTGTGTGTGATAAATTGACGTGATGCTTAATTTCCTTCCGTAAGTTCTACTTGTCAGTGCAGCAAAAATACTCTCGCACTCATTCTTGAAAGAAAAGGAATATAAAATAGGATTTTATTATCAATATTTAATATCACTGAATTTAACGACCAATATTGAATAATATGTACATATGTTCAAATATATATTAGCTTAACGTCCTTAAACAGTGCAAATGAACTCACAGACTTAAAGCGCTAAATTGCTTGATATTCACTCTAAGGAAAAATCCTAAATATAGGCCTCAGGCAGGCAGCTTTACCCAGCCGGAATTCGAACCCGGCCCGTAGAGTTAGAGGCAAGAACGGCATCTCTATGCCATCACAGTGGTTTTATACATTTTTCTGAGACCACGAACACTAGATAGCCTACGAATATCCCCACAGTAATTTTTTTAACTCCCTGCTGCAATAGGCATGAACCAGAGGTTTATTTTTTTTTTTTTTTTTTTTTTTTTTTTAAATCTTGAACGGAAATTCTCCATTTTGATCCTCTTTGCGTTTTACCGTCAAACGCGTGGAAAACTGGTCTTAAGTAAACTTTGGTAACCAAGTAGTCAAAACGCCCTGGTAAGCGAGTTAAACGTTTGCGAGAAGACAGAACCCCAGCTTTACAATATGGTTGCGTTAGCACTTGAACATAAACCCACTCGTCTTAATGAGAATAGTCACCGGGTTTCACTAATTTGCTAATTAAGTGGACATTTTAATGATGAAATACTCTACCATCCATGAAACATTCGCAATGCAATTACAGCGCGCTTATTTGTTTCAATTTAAACACTGTTTGGTGACCAATGAAGTTGCACAATGTACGCTGGCAGCAGTGGATAACCGCAATAGCCGAGGTACAGCCATTCCTTCTGCTGTAACCGCACTTAAATCATAAACAGAATGTTCCAATTGTAGTTACATTCATTTATTACATCCGAACGTACTTTTTAATTTCTGGATGACTGTTGTATTTATTTTCAAGGCCGGCTCCATGCACCCAAGAGAGGCATTAGCATTTTGTGAAGGGTTTCTTTAAAGAGAAGGGCGGGCGGTAGCTCTCGAGTCCGGGATCATGATAGTAAGCAGATCTGAGGATAGGATGGGTCGTGTTGTCAGGAGACAAAAGAGAAGCAAGATGTCGATGATCTTCGCATTGTTTACTGGAGAAGATGGTCACAGTGAAGAGGAGAATATCAAGATTTCTTTGGTCTGGAGACAGACACGTTCCGCGAAGCAAAAACAGCCATGTACAGTCTTCTTCAAATATTCTTCCACCAATTACTACACAACTGCGAAGTATATCGGCCGCAAACGATTTAGGAACTCTCTATAGCTAAAAATATTAATGACAATAATTTGAAATACAGGAAGAATTTCTTTAGCAACATACACACAAGAGAACTAACATTTATATTTCCAAGCAAAAACTCTTTAAAGATACTGATATACTTAAGAAACCAAGCAACATTGCTATGAAAATTGATGGACCTTCTAAAACCAATCAATGCTGTCGTCTTTTTCAGCCGACAGTTTTTGTTCATTGACCACTGCTGGTGCCAACCGCAGAAGTTGGTGAAAGCTATGGTAGCATATTAAACCAAGGCAAGACACCCCGGAAGATTTTAACTGTTTTAATTATAACACCGGCCACGAACGCCCTAAGAGTATCATAGATAAAATGTGTAAAATCCCAATGTAGATTCATGAACTTTGCTCATTACAACCAGATAAGTACTCCATATAAGATTAGAAAACAACAAACAAAACAAATCTTCAGGGATTATACATTTCTACCAATTCCTGCCTCAAATTATTGAAATATTATTCGTTTTCCAAGGATCGCATTTTCCTTTACCTTTATATAATAGTGCCTGCTTCATTGCTTATTTGTTTAGCTGTTCACTTATATTAAATATATATAGTTGCTGACCTTTATTCCTTTTCGATCGGACTGCTATATTTTGCCACAGATCTCAAAAAGTTTGTCTCAGCACTCTGTATGTGTTCTTTGACAATCTTTGCTTCATCCATGCATGATAAAATTTAAATTGCATGTGATTACGCATTTTTCCCTTTGACAGTTATACATTTGTATGTTTTCACTCTTTCTTTCTCGGGTTCTATAGAGTATATAAAAATACATTTATTACTTAATGTGTAAATCCTTTTATTATAAAATATATATTATTTTCATATGTTATGAAATGTTGATTAGATTTTAATATTAAAAAAAACATTTATAAAACTATCCAAAACAGTTTGACATTTTATGTATAATTACTTTTATTATAAAGGGAAGTACAAATTTAAAACTTAACTTCATTAAATTAAATATGGAGAGTGAATGCATAAAAAATTATTCTAAAATTTGAATTTTAAACATACCGTTTCCTTACTATTAACATCAAATTTGTTTTCTATTTAACGTAAAATTCAGATTCTAGATATTAAAACGAACTATATGCAAAAATTCATGCAATTATCTTGAAAACTGTAGATGTGTAATGCAATTTTCAGTTTTCTTCTGCTGTAATGATTATCTTTAAATTTACACTTTTCTTGCAATATTATGCTTCTTTTATCCAAAAAGTCCTAGCTAGCAGGTGCTTTCACATTTAAAATTAATAGACAGCTGAACAGCAACTTCCAGTTCGAAATAGGCCTACTCATAACAAATTTGCCATCCTACTAGAATGAAAGAAATTAAGCAATAGTATGAAATTTACATTACTAAAGTATGCGAACTTAACAGGTAGGAAAAGGGACGTCGTTGAAGTTGATTCTGAAAGATGAAATTTTAATTATTAAGTCATAATAAAGATTATTACCAATTTGCCATTCTGAATAATCGAAAATATTAAAGTGTTCTATCAATTTGGCATATGTATTAATTTTAATCTCTTATTTAATTCCTAAAGAAAGGTAATGATTCACTTTTTTTTTCTAATTAAATAAAAATGTATATTATTTAATGATATTATATAAATTGTAAATTTCTTATTGTAAAAGACTCTCCCATCCTCAGTGATTACGACCTGGAGACTAAAAATTCAAATATAAAAGTGTAACATAATCCTGCATGCATTACCATTACAATCACTACCGTGGTAATATTTTAAACACGATTTTCTCATTATTTACGTTTTAAAGGTTATTCACAATATTATTTTTAATACCATGTTTTGAAAATTAAAAACTTTATCTTCTTTTTATCATTATCTCTTGTCTATGAAACAGGGGTAAATTTTATGGAAAAATCACGTGTTTAAATATAATTACATCATTAATGCCTGTAGCAATGCTAGACATTTCATGCACTGACCAATGCAAACCTCACGATAGTCGTTTCAGAAAAAAGTAATTTAATCAATCATAATGCAGGGGATGGATTCTGCAGAATCCCCGAGACGGTATTGGCTTAATGGCTAAAATGTTGAAAAATTTCTATTCACGCATGCGCATTGTTCATTCAATAACCAGCTGTTTTAAGAGCAATGCTAATAATTATTCCTTGCGTGTTTAATTATACGGATGGTGCATACACAACTACAAGACAAAAATGGCATTTTATGAGTTCATTCAGCCGTTGGCAGAGCGTAATGTCCCTGAAGGCCAGAAAACAACCAAGTGCGTTGAAATACGGACGCTATTTTATCAAGGCATGATTGAAATTCATGAACTATCTGCAACAATGAGCAAACTGAGGCATCATACGCGCTCATTAATAATATGCAAGTGGTTCATTTTCTGCCCTTGTTTCTAATCAACGGCTACGCGAAGCGAGGCTTATGTTCGGTTCGTCCATCGCTAGCTGGATTAGTGTTGAACCGGATGACCGGAAAAGCTTTCCGACAACAGATTTCCTTTCTGATTAACTCTGACATCCTCTCCATTTTCCTTGTTTGCAAAATATACCTTCCGTCGGTGCGTGGGTTGCGGCTTAATTCCCTGTGTATGTACCGGCATATTAATCATACATTCCTTTGCGTGTGAGCAGTTAAATATTAAAAAGCATCAGGAACAGGGACAAACGAAAATCTGTGAACAGAATAAATCCAGCACAAATTAAAGGAGGTTTTCAATCAATAATGCTCATTCTCCATACATAATATTCAAGAGACGTAGGGGACATTAACGCTAATATGATCGGATACATAGCAGCCTGTTTTTTTCAGCAAAATGTAGAGTACAAATTAATGTATATAATGAATGAAAGTTGAGATGTTTATTTTAGTCATTAAGCGTTAAGAAAAGGGTATTACATTTAAGCCCTTTTTCAAAAGTAACAGATAGATTGAATTGTTCATATTTTCTTCATTTTTCACATACTTTTAAAAAAAATATGGCAATGATTTAAGTCAGTGTGAAGCAACGGTTTTTCAGTCACGGGCCAGATTTTTCCCCCAAAACTACCCTTTCCTTTCTTAATAAAAATTATCATTTTATTATTATTATTATTGCTGTTACTTCATTACTTAAAATAATATCAATAAATTATAGTACATATTAGTTCGAAGTACTTCAACTCATTATTACAGCAGACAAGCGAAATATAACACATTTATTATCATGCACATTCTGATCACAGTGTGCCGTGTGACAGGCATACCCTGCAGTTCTGTTTGAAAACACATATGTTGCTGATTTTCCGAATTCTGCTTATTACTTATAACAAAATAATTCAGCGACTTTGCATTGTTTCTGGAGCAATCTTTTTATAAACATTGTTTTTGAAGTCCCCAATGCGGCTCTGCTGAAACACTTAATAAAGATGCTACCTGCTCAATAAATACAACTGCAAATACCACATCGATGTTCTTATCGTCATCGTTAAGATTTTATTGGGAGATGCATGCTATTTACCTTACACTTCATTTTTCCAGCTAACACTACCAGAAACATATAATCATATTGCAAGTTGTTTCGTATTTTATCTTCTTCTTATATCTAATTTTTCATTAACATTGACATTGCTGGTTTTTCTGGCCATCTTCGGAGCTGCCGAAAGCAGATTTGGCAAAGTAGAGGAATAAGCAAAGCCTGAAAATTCATTCTTCGATATAACAGAATTAGCACACATTGAGAATATCGCTGTACACTTGGAGACTATACATTAAAACATCGACATTACGCCGGTACACTTCAAGATAGCATCTTTATATTCAGTTTATTGGTATATCAGGGTTCATTGTAGGGGGATCCCATCTCTGCAGCATTCTCCGGGAGGTTTTGCCACTAGGATAACTTTCTCCTACCAGAACCTATTGGGAAGGGGGTTAATTTAACATCACCCTCTCAACTCTGCAAACTGGAGCCTGAGAAATTTTAGATTATTCACCCCACCCGCCACAGCTTACTCAACCTCCCATAAGTTTCGAGAATACATTGTCATATTGAGGCCAACCCCATCGTACAAGAGGGAGTCAGATGCCCAACTAGTCTGGTGTTAGAATATTGGGGTCACCACAGCCCAATTGTGCTATACTGGATGATTACATTTATTCTCACTTTACCGCGAGTCATTTGAAACAAATGATGTCACAATTGCGGAGCGAGTTTCTATCAGTTGATCTAGTTCTGAGAATTCGCTGAAGAGGGCGATAGTGTGCTTCGGTTATGCTAGTTTGCTTACAAAATACGTTCAACCATTCGCTATTTACATTTGCGCAGTATCGAATACGAAGCTCATTTCCCACAAAACTATGCTGACTAGCAAACTGACTCGTGGTAAAATCCGAATAAATATGTCACATGCTACTGAGGAAAGAAAAGGGGGGAAACAGCTGTACTCATTGCAGTCATTTAGTAGTACACTGTAATAGTTACAACCTGTGTTACAAAAATGCATTAAAACAAAGGAGAATCGGAAGTACCCTTAACAAGCAATCACTAAAACCACAATGTTTTCTCCCCTCTAGCCTTATCGGAGAAATGCACGTTAAATAATAAGCATTATTCCAGAGCTCTTAAAAGTGATTTCCTGAGACAAGACGCTGTTGTTTGACTTGTGGATCTTCAAAATACTGCTGCCAACGTAGGCGGTTTTTTTTTTATTTATGAAACCTGAACGTTATTCACATCTATACGAGAACGTCCATGTTCTTCGGTGAACTGCTGATAAACTCCTAAAGCGTTTTTATTTCACTAATAGTGTGCAATAAAATGTGAATCATCTTCATTATCTACTGAAAAACCACTACAGTTCACGTTTCGAAAATAATTGTTATTCCAATTTATACGTTCAATTTTTAAAATATTTTTGCGATATATACAGGAAGTTCATACATAAAAACTTTCTGAATAACTACCTATTTAAACGAATTTAATTTAAATAAAAATATAAATTTAGATATTAGGATGAAGTTTAAGACCAATGCTGATTACATTTTAGATTTCACCACCTCATACCCAGCAACTTCAACTTTGAATCTGCAAATGCACCCCTGCATTATAGTTCTTAACTTTTAAACACGAACTAATTGTTACCACGTCTTTGTTTTCAATCGTTGCCTGGCAGCGTATTACTGTTTCAATTTGGAAATTAAAAAATCAGTAAGTTAAACGTAGAATGAAAACACAATTTATTTTGGGGTTTTATTATTATTATTATTATTATTATTATTATTATTAATATTTCGGTATTCCTCACTAATTTGCACATATTCTATTTTTTCTTGTAGATGTAGAATGTACACAATTTTGAAAACATTCATTACCAAAACAGAACAATAACATTGAAACCAAATTGAAATAACAATAGCAATAATCCAGGAAGTTGGGAAACGATAGAAAACAAAAGACGTGCAATGTAGAATATTTTAGGACTCCCTGTTAATCTGCTTGCATTGCATTCTTTTTATGGGGTTATAGTCCTTTTGAAACATTTTATACAAAAATAGCACAATTATACTAAATCTTAAATAACTTAAACCATAGAAAACAAGATGTGATTACATCTGATTCTTTTTAAATTTTAAGTACCAAAATGTGTGAATATTTTCTTTAATTTCGAAGTGAAGATGCCAGGAGGTGACGTGGTAATCATCTTGGTTTTAAATTTCTCTCTCATTATTTCAACTGAATTTCTTTTAAATGTATATTTAATTTAAATTTATTTTAAATGTATATTAAGGCTGGCAAGTTTTAAACTTAAAGCATGTATGAAATTTACTCTAAATTATAACTTTTACCTGAAGGCGAATTATACACATTTTTCTTTTTCATTGCAATGGCTGATGCATTTCTAAATTACTTCTGTGATTATAAATTTACTTTGTTCAATTGCAACACTCTTTATCCTCTTTATATGTACATTATACGGTTAGTAATACAACAATCCGTAACAGTCTTAATAAAACCAATATTTCTATCAAAAAAATCGAAGTATCTTCATCACTATGCATTGACAAAAGCTGAAACCTTGAAACCACAAATACTGACAAAATCATATATATTAATTATTTAAACTTCAAGTTATACTTCAAGTTGTACCAATGGTTATAAAATCTAGGTATATATACTTATGTTACGGCGAATGGGCTTAATACATATCTACAATCTATATACATGCATATATAAGTATAATAAGAAGTCAATATAGAAGAGGGAGGTGAACACAGAAAGAGAAGTTAAAGAAATCCTGGCCGACAGAGGCAAGAAATTGAGGCAGAAAGCAGTCAGAAAACTTCATTCTGTATATAAAATGAAACCAATTGAACTTGACTACAGCGTTGTAATTCTTTAATAGAAAGAGGGGAGAGATCTGGGACGGCTTAGTTTGGACTGGGAAACTGAAACATGAGGAAAAAATGCATCCCAAGAAGATTCTTACATCAGACGACATGTTCAGACTTTTTTGCCGACGATGAAAAATGACTGAACATGGACAATTTCCTGGCAAAAAGCAGAATACAGAACAAGGTTCCTTTGCAGGTCTGTGCAGAATTGAAAAACTAAGGAAGATTCGAACAAATTTACCTTCCATATGCCATTGGACAATATACGTGTTTCAATTTTATTATTCATGGGTTGATTTTGTGTTCTATAGTTCTATACACTTTGATTGTATCATTGTATAGACAAAAATAAACCGAAAATACGTTTCCCTTTTAAAGTTTTATGTGATCGTGAAATAAGATAGCGCCATTGATTTAACGAAAGGGGGCGATATATTGTAAAGGTATATATAGGCAAAAATAGCCAGCTAACTAGTTAGAAAATTGTACTGATAATAATCCGAAATCTAGGGTTGCAGAAACGGCACAATAGTTAAGAATAATTACAGTTGTGTTAGTAGTAATAGATATTTAGAGAATCGCATATAAGAAAAATATATTCATACAATTTTCTCCTTATTGTGCTATATTAGATTTGTTTGGTATTCATTTTCCCTGCATTATAAGTTAGTAACTAGCTTTTATGGTTAACTAATTACGTCATGCAATTAACGTTTTAATTTGGTATGTCGAAACATCAGCAGTTTATAATTATGTCATATATTAAGACTAATTTCTTATTAGAATCTCTGAAGAGGATTTTTTTCATACTGTCACTTCTAAGAAATCGTGATGAATTCTCTCTGCAAGAGATATTAATTATAGCTGTTGTGCTATTTTTACATACATTTCCTTCTTGCCTAATACCATTCCTTATCCTGCTTGCCTGGCCACATCAGGATAGTTCGCCAGTTAATGATCAGTTCCTCGCCTGTTGAAAGATTTACCATGCTATGACATAACCGTTCTGAAAAGCAGTGGAGAATCGTCTTTAGGAGAGCACGCCATAAGTTTCTTTTCGACCTGTTCTTTAAAATTGTTAGACCCGGAGACTTCTGCGAAAGGTAAGTCATGTGACCCATTAACTATACATCCTAAAGTTTTATTGTACAGTAGTAAAATGCATGTGGCTATATTGGTGCAAAATTGCTTTTTGTAATGTTCTTAATGAATGGATAATTTGAATTTGCAAGCAATTGAATAAAATGTCATTTTGGACAGCATTCAAACCATTTTACCTGTTGATAAAGAGGGAAATTTTATTAAATGTTTGTGCCCATACATTGTGGTATCAACACTTTTATTCGCTTTATTATATTTTATTTGGGTAATATTTTGAGATATTGCTAATTTACACGCTGTGTAATTTTGCTATTTTAAAGACTATGTTTACTTGATGTGTTCATTATGTTTACAGTTATTATTGTTTAATAAATCGTACTGCCATTGTAAACTACTCTTCTCCCTTATTGTAAAGTTACGTTTCTATGGCCATATTCTGGAGGGTTTCCTTCCAGTATATATCCAAGGCTAAAACTTGAACTGGCATTAATCGGAAGTTAAACTTGATTATTGGATTAAAAAACCGGCACACGTTAGACCTTTGAGATTCACGCTTAACTTCATATTTTTAATGCACTTTAACATCCGGTTGAACTTTCAGCCTTGCAGCAGCTTTTAATTTATTTATAATGACGTTCAATGCATTAGGCTGTTAGTGTCATTTTTCCGTTTTTGAAGCAATTTCTTGCATTTTGAAACACTTTGTTTATAGAAATTATTGATATTTTCTTCATGTTAACACTTATTGTGCAGTCCTAAGTTTAAGAGTCTTCGGATTACAGCTTTTGAAAGGTGTATATCTTTGCATCAATTGCAGTGTTACTATGACAACAGAAAAGTAAGCTGTGTGTATTTTTAATAGCTATCTTTAACTGTTGTTGTGTTGCAAATGATTTAATATCAGTTGTTGTTAGCTATGAAAGTGAAACAAATGACGTCACTTTGCCAGACGACACCGTTTACCTTAGAATGTTACTCATTTATGGTGCAAGGCATCAACGGAACTACTGCCAAGCATACACACACACACACAATAAATAAATATATATTACTCTATTTTAAGTTAACTTAGAGACACTTATGAATACTATATAGTTGTGCTTATGTGTTTGGAATCGTGTAGTTCAAGTATCAATCCAGTGAAAGCTTGAAAATCGGCAAACTGGTTATTAAATAACCGATATATACAAACTGACTTCACGCTCATACCCTAGACTCTGGACAAGACTAAAAGTCTTCTTAATCAAAGAATTTGAATCGAGCACAGAATATAAGTATAGAAGGCAGATGTCCTATTGACTGAGCTACAAGGCCATCAAATGAATATTGTCAAATGCCAGGCTCATATATTGGAACTTTGCACGAAAAGTAAAACATGATGGGCGTATTTCACGATAGCTCTGAAGTTGCTCAAGTAGGTTGAACAAAAAGCTTAATTAGCGTTAAAGCCAACTGCTGTTTCCTGGCCGCCACATATAAAGAAAGCAGCGTAAGAGCATTACATCATTAGGTCTATTAAGCAGTTAAGATAGGCAACGAAAAATATTCCTAAAACTGTATTTGGAAACCAGAACGAGTTTAGGTTGTGTGATGGCACCAGTAAACCTTTGGAAGTATTATATTGTCAACATAGAGATATGTCAACCTTTTCTTTACAAAATATGGCTCCTTTAAATACGAACAAGGGCACGACCCGAGCTCTGCAAAGTGAGGAACCTGAAGATCTTGACGCTGGCAACATCTCCAAAGATTAGGAAAGCAACGGTTTTGAACCTTGAGTGCAGAAATAACCCACATTGTTTTCTTAGTTAATAAACCTAATACTGTAGTAATCTTTGAGCGATGTTTGCAAGAATACTCCTCTCTCTTTGCTCTAACTTGAGTGTCCGGTATAAACCAGCCCATGACATATCGAGAAAAGTTTCGATTCTGAAGAGCGCTATTTATTGGACTGACAATATCAACGTAAGTAATTGTAAATAGTTCCATTAAATAATCCGATATCAAGCTCTCATGTTAACAGTATGTCTACTTTTCATTGTGAATAATCGCTTAATATTGTACACTGAAGGAACGTCAACAACCATCCGATCATTATGGAAGCTAGTAGCTTATTCATGTAGGAATAAAACAGTGATTATTTCAGTAATGAACAGTGCTGTGGTAAAATGTATTTC
Organism: Metallyticus violacea; assembly: GCA_030762175.1. Taxonomy (NCBI): domain Eukaryota; kingdom Metazoa; phylum Arthropoda; class Insecta; order Mantodea; family Metallyticidae; genus Metallyticus; species Metallyticus violacea. Next base: position 50,972,881 of record CM060840.1, on the reverse strand, counting down.
AGCAAAATTCTTCAACATAATGCACCTTTCTCTCGGATTTAGCGGGAAGTCGCAGATCCCCTTCCACTTTGTATAACAGACACATTTTCCTTTAATTTAATTTCTTATTGATCCTAAGTCATACACATCAAACAGAGAATGTTATACAAACGTAATGCATATACTTTCGCATACGAAAGCTAAAGAAAAGAGAAATATTACTGAACTTAAAAATAAAACGTAAATACAGAAACGAGCTAAAATGAAATTAACTAATGGCTAAAGAACTGAAAGCGTTTGCTGTTTTTGTTCAGAATGTCATTAATAATATTACTTGAGGAAGGTATTTCCTAAAAAGTAAAGGGAAATAAACTGACAGTTTTCCAGCCTTTCCAGAGAATTAAACTTCCCAAACAAACATCCCAGTTAGAGAAAAGCATACAAAAATAACATTAGTCTTCGCTAAAGACAGCACAGTAATGGACTCGTCTCCGGACTCTGTTTACATTTAATTTCTGAAGAAGCCAAGCCATTTAGCAGAGCTGCGAGTCCTCTTATCGCGGATGAGAATAATAAAGTACCCAAAATAATGTTATTATATGATTGACATGGTAATATCCGTCCCGGCTTCTTTATGAAGAATGCAGGCAGGAATGCTCCAAGGGATGAATGTGGAAAAGGTCACACACAATGTTGAGAAGTAAAGGTCGCCATAAAACATTACATCCCCTCTAGTCATTACTCCCTTGCTGCTCTAAAGGACTTGCATAGTTTCTCCAACTTGACAACAAAAAATACGCTGAAGTTGCAACTGTACATGTGCTAAATATCAGCTGAGCTTCAATTATTGCGGAAATAAAAGGGAGCCCAACATATAAGAACAACAACATAAATCACATGGCAAACTAATTTTGAAACACTGCATCAGTGTTTAGTAATGTTTCTAAATCAAGGCAGAGAGTTTAGCAAACCTTCTACTTACAAAATAAAATAACTTTTAACAGCATTTAATTATGTACATACATTTAATTAAAATAAAATAATTTATTTAATTCATTCTGAAATGTTTACCATTTCAAAGCAACAACTGCTGTTATTTTCCTTTAGGAGGAGCTTACACCATTTTTGGATACTGTTACTAAACTCGCTACGGTGATAATTGTGGTTTTAAAGTGGCGAGATAAAACCACAAACTACATCCTTTATTATTGTTAAACTTTCTTTAAATTGCCGTATAAAAATACAGCTTTCTGAAAAATAGCTGAAAGAAGCTAACGGTATGCACTTAGGCATATGCAATGATGAGATCAACTGTTATTGATTTTCCTTCAACCTATATGGTCTCTAATGCAAATATTTTTGACAATTAGAAACAAATGTATGTAATATCAGTAACTGCATCATGGCCTAATTTTGGAACAGATATAGAAATGCAAAAATTAAAATAAACCGAAAAATCGAGATATTAACAAGAGCAAGAGTACGAATTCCTGAGACACTTAGGAAACAAAGAAGTAGAATTTCACAGAATAAAAAAGAAATACATGACATACAATACGCTCAACGTAAACAGTAAGTCCGAAAACAATGAGCAAATAAATCCAGATGCCACTCAAGTCATTTAGTGATAACAAAGAAACCAACTGAGAAGGGAGATGAAGGAGGCAACGAGGGTTCTGGTGAAATTACTTTCAATTTAGTTTCTTGTGTTGGTGCATTTGCAATTTCTCTTGAAAAAGAGGTCAATAAAACATTACAATATGACTCTTTAAGCCGACGTTTTCAAAATGTCAAACAAAAGACAAGACTCTTTCCGAAGAAAAGAGGAACATTAATTATCACAGTTAACAAACTCCGTCGTCAGTTACCTTTGGCTTTTCCACATCTGTACAAGAGCACGAGGTTGTTTCATAACTTGGTAATAGCAACAAACCTAGCACATGTTTAATATAATTTCAATATTTCCTTCTGTATGTGTACACTACGCTCATTAATTTCAATACATAATAAAATTGTTGATTCTTCTACGAGGAAAAATAAACTAATAAATTAACATAAAATGTGTTTATTAGGTCAAAAATAACATTATGAAGGCAAAATGGTTCCGCTAAAAGAAACAAAAGTAACGTTTTTTTTTTTTTTTTTTTTTTCCCTCCCCATCACAGTACCCATCATGGCTTTAATAACTGCCTAGTGTATTTTAGCCACTTGGTTTTTAAGTGATCCTATATCCTTGCATACAAATACTTGTAGGATAAATTCCCAGAGATGGTTTAACCGTCTTAAAATTTAAGGACATTTTTTAACATCTCAGGTCATCAGCGTCCCATTCAATTCAGGACGTCAAACGCCCAATAAATTTTGCTCACAAATCTCTTTTTACAGTCTTGAGGCTCTTCTGTGTGCCTTAAATCTACGACTCGGGACCCACGACTTTACTTCCCTTCCGAAGGAAGCCATACTTAAAAATTTATGTTCGAAAAAAAATCCACCAACAGTGGCCAGTATCGAATCCGGGATCTCGGGTCTATGAGCCAAGTTTGGTTACTAAACCACCAGGACCGATATATGCAGTATCCAGATGAATGTTTAGAGCGATTATTTTGCTGCAAAGTGAAATTTTCCCATACTAAACGCGATCCAGGTGCTGTAGTGTGGTAGTGATAAATGTCATGGTCCATCTTTCTTTAATTTTTGCCCTATAGGGTAATTCATTCCCAGAAAAATATCTCGTATCAGTTAACAAAACATACTGGTGGGAGACCTCTCATTTACCTTGGCGGCAGACATAATTGTGTTCGTCTACTGGTGTCATAGTACTCATTTTGGATTCAATTGTGAAAAATCTTTAGGCCAACCAGATGTCAAGTGTTTATGTTGCGGAGCCCAATTGAGTATCTTTTTATGTTGATAGGATTTAGCAATGATTTCCTAGTCCCACCAGATCAGCTTCTGGAAGTCTATATTTTACTACTGCAACAGATAATCTTCTTGTTAACTTTTTATCGTTCTGCATCTATTTATGCTAGAGTTTTAAATACATTTCTTTTATTGATAATTGTAATTACTTTACCATCAATTTTGCCACTTTTGCGAAGTTATCGTTGGTTGCTAAAGTGCGCAACACTTAATGACATATGATATGCCACTTGCTGCGTAATCTCCGCTCTACTGTTATTAGTTATGGTATATGCTTGTTATCTGTAATACGAGTGTCACTACATAAATATTGAGACAACTATTAATGAATACTCATAGAAACGTTTCGTTTCTTCCAGTTTCTCAAAGTATACTCCCGCGCACTGTATGCAGCGTTCTATACTCTAGAACTACATTTGGAAGCATGCACGCTACTCAGACACTTCCCTAGTATGCTGCAACCGCATGGAAAATCGGTGACGTCGAAGTCGGTTCTTCACAGTAGGAAGCGCGTGGTGTCCGGTCGGGACTATAGGATGGGTGAGTCATAAGTTTAGCCTCGGTTCCTTGCAGACACTCCATGAAACATTAGCGGGCATTACCTGATGCGTTGTCACGGTGCAAACTTCTGTGTACCATTTTGCATTTCTCTGATTTTTCGAGCACAGCGGTTGCAATGTGACCAGTTGTGGAGAAGAAACAGGTAACAATTTTCTTTCCCACACTCCTTGGCCCCTTGACTGACGGTGGTTAGTCATCAGTGAAAACCCAAATGGGGGACTGGCGTTTTGTTTCTGGATCAAACTGATATATCCATGTTTCGTCACTCGTAACAATTATTGAAACACGGTGACACTTTCCACAGTTAAAACTTTGCAGCATTTCTTGGCACCATTTCACCCCTTTGGAGCTGAACTGTTTCACACAAATTATGAGACACCCATCTTGAAGAAATTTCTTTACACGAAAGTGTTCATGAAGGATGGTTGAAAGTCTGGCGAACTAATTGCTAATGCCAGTTTAATGCCCTATGTTTTCACAGAGGTGATGTTCTCAGCCACTACCATTGTTAGTCTGCCACTCTTCATCTTTAAGAGATTGCCGCCCCCTTTTAAATTATAACGAGTGTAACACTACAGCACGTGAAGGAGAACATATCCCGACCCCCCCCCCCCAAACGCTCAAGTGACTGCGTTTCATGAAATCGTACAAGATCATCACAATAAAATGCTCTTTCTGAATCTCCCCTATACTTACAAGAGCATCCAAATTTTCCAAACTTAAAGCGTAAAATGCAGGAAAATGAATCTACAATTCTTTCCTTAGGGGTGGCCAATGTTGTGTGTCTCAATGCTTATCTCGTGACCCTCGTAATTGAAAGGATAACATCCTTGGAACACTTTAACATGTCTTTTGGATGTCCTGGGCCGGACTCTATCAGAGGTGTGATAATTAAATAGCTTATGAACGCAAAAGAAAAGTGAAAAATAACAGGTATTGAACATGTAGCTCAAATAATACAACACTTTTCCTACTTGGTCACATTTTCTTCATGTGACCGACGTTTAATAAATTGTACATAAAGAAAGACAGCAGAAAGAGAGGATTTCTAATGACCATATGAACCTCATTAGAGGATCAAGCTCAAAATTTGGTGTCAAATTATATAACAGTAACAGTTTATTAAACTATAAAGATGCGTTTGAACAATATTTTAAGGATAAGTATGTAAAGAGCACTACAGTTTGTTTTGTCATAGTGTTCAAAGAATACATAAGGTCTTTACTAAAAGTTTCTCTTTTGAAAAAGAATAGTAAGCCAAAGATCTCTGTATTAAGGGAGCGACATTTCGACATATATATCCCTGACCCAAAGACTGTATGATTACCAAAGATACAACGGAAGGTGAGAGGTGATTTAAGATAGAGATTTGGATTGGGAATGTTTGACGATTAGGTGAAGAAAACTGGGTGGATTTTTAGAAAAAAGTGAGACAGATGGAGGATAATATACAGAATCAAATGATTTTTGTAGCTATTACAATAATATATACATTACATGTGGAATGAAACAAAGATTCCCAGGATATTGCATAGTATATTGCGAAACACTTAAAGAAAACTATTTTTAAAATGTAAAATAATTAACTGCATGTTCTGATTCGTATCTGGACTAAACAGAAACCGCAAGGTTTGTATTTACATATTAAAATTACTGCATGATCCAGACATGAAAGAGGAAGTAATAAACCACACGTTCATGGTTCAGTTCACAGTTTCCTACCTAATGATGCACACTCAGGTTAAATTAGCTAGTCAGCAATGCACTTTCTCTGCTGATACTTGGATAGATGTTATAAGAACAAGTAGAAAGAAGAAGCTTTTTGTTGTGAATGTAATGAGGAGCAAAGACTTTTTGTCCACAAAGCAGAAACTAAACCATGTAGTGATTAAAAAGATGAGGTATTGATGGACAACAGTTACATTGACTGCAGGTGAGATGGATACAATTTGAATCAACAAGCCAATTTACCGTGAAATTCAAAGAGAGTTTCAGTCTAAATGATAAATAGCAAACGCCTCTACAAAATCTGTCATAAATGAAACACGAAGACATTCTACAAGACCAGACATTTGGCGACAGAAGTCGAGAAAAAGGACATGACAGATTCTTCTTTATATTCCTCCTTTGTATCATTCATATTTCAAAAATGTACATGTTCTTCTACTTATCTGTCAATGGGTTCAAAATATCAAGTTTCTGACGAGAAAAATGGTGAAACTATGTTTTGTTAGTGAACTATAAATTTAATTAACTCAGTATTGTGGACGGGCTGATTGAATTTAGTTACTCGGTGCACAAACTAAGCATTCCATATTTCTCTATAATTGTTGTAATTTATGTCATTATCCACATAAAAGTATTAATGTATCATATATGCAATAAAGTATATTGATATACTCTTAATTTTCAAGAATTTCTGTTTATCTGTTAACTGCCCTAGATGGAGTTACATCACTTGTGCACTCAAGGGAATGTATAATATATGCATTCATTAGGTTAACAAGTACAATAAAATGTGTCAAAACCACTAAGTTTGAATCCGGCGACTTTTCGAACAGCCTGAATTGCACGAACGCGCGAAGTTAGAAGATGTGCTTTCTACTGCTCGCTGCTTGCATATGCAACATGAGCATTTCACCCTCACTTTCACCAGCCCTGCAGTAAAGCCATAAGGCAAAGCTTTAGTGAGAAAGTTTCTACAAGACTTAAGTAATCATCTACTACGTGGTCATCCATCTGTTAAAATTATTCTCCTTGAAACTTGGAGGAGATTACAATGAAAGCGAAACAGGCTGTGAAGTTCAGTAGAGAAATGCTAACTTCACTCGCTTCCGTTTTGCTTATATGTTGCTCAAAGAACCGTGAAAATGTTTCCAGATATCCGATCTCCGTTAAAGATCGCAGCAGACTTTCTGCGTTAATTTTTTTCAAAATGTATGAAAAAAGAACAGAGAAGCAAAGTACTTTTGGGCTTTTAACTTCAGCAGTTGATAATTTTGGGAGAATTATTGCAAGAATATGAGTCAATATAAAGTCTCCATAGCCTTTCAAAACTTCGAACCAAACTCCTAGATTGCTGCCTTAACAGTGTTTCTTATTTGCTAATCGTCTTTGGTAGATACTAAAGCTGTAGCCTAGCAGTACATCGAATACTGTTATATTTCAATGACGAAGAGTATTCTGATTTTGTTCCTTTCAACAAAAAGTTCGTCCATTATCACATTAAATTCCTAATGAAGGCTATTGAATTCTATCTTGGGATATGGGTGACTTCGTTTGCCTTACCTAAGCTTAGGAGCTAGCTACTGGGTTTTATTTATAAACGTTGTTCACCCATGCAATGCTTTACATTTCTGCTATTCAGTATGTCGTAGCCTGCAGTGCCCTTGCTTCAAATTCCCTCTCTTAAAATGTACACCATCTTATAATATACTCCGTAAATGATGGTGATATAATAATTGTTCCTGCATACGCATTATATGGCTTTGACGACTGACTTCTCGCAATTATGAGCCAGCGTAAATCAAATAATCTCATTGTAACACATTTAAATATGATCTGAATCTCTGAAAAGCTGTAACTGTTTATCACTGTCACAATAGTGTGCATTAACGCAGCTGGTCGTCCATTTGAAATAACGTTAAATTTATCACAATATCACGAGAGGGCCTGGGATGACCGATAAATTCACGAGCGTAGTGAGTCTTGAAAGCTCAGATTTTCGTGTGATATTTATTAGGACTATTTCGCGAATAAAATAAAAATTTAAATATAATTCCTATAAACTTGGTTTACAAAATTGTAATATTTGTATATTTATATTTAATATTTTCAAGAATGCCGATTGTCAGTAACGCCAAAAGAAAAGAGCAAAATTCAGGTTTAGGACGATTTCATGAATAGAATAAGAATAAAAAGTATATATATTTGAAATTCGCGCACGGAATATTCGCCCTTGTATAAAATGTGATACTTATGAATGTCTATTCAGAAACCGTGAGAATGAAATGAACAAAAGTAGAGTATTACAATCGCTAACGTTCGATTTTCTAATACCAAATGAGAGAGAGAGAGAGAGAGAGAGAGAGAGAGAGAGAGAGATACAGTATCTATGGTTTTCTTTGTATTCCGTGCTTTGGAATTCCTAATGATCACATCAATTTGCACATTTGAAGCATCATCAAAAATTTTGAAGAACCCTCCATTATGTTTTATGATATCGATTGTCCATGCTTTTGTTGCTATCAATAGCTCCCCACCGCCTCTAGCAAAATGGTCGGTGATGAGTGTTCAGGATTTATATAGTGAAGGTATAGATTGGCTACATTGACCACAAGACAAATGCACGTCGCGCGATCAAACGAATTTCATAATTTTTTCTCAATAATTTCACTCTGTAATCCGGCTGTAATTGGTCAAAATTCAAAATTTCATTGCGTTTCATGGGTTGATTTTTATGATGATGTCACACGAGTGAAACAGTCTGAGTAATTTCCAGCATCTAAGGACTTTATCATCAGTAAATTTTGAATAAATCAATGAATAGCAGTCGTTAACTGATAGTGAAGATTCCGAAAATGAAGTCAATACCGTTAATATTCAACATAACAACAAAATAAAATAAAGTCTTCTAAGCCTGTACACTTGCATAAATGCTTTAGAATGCTTACAAAGAGTGTAGTTCCTTAATGTGCTTGAAACCCCATGCCAGCAGAATGCAATGCTTGCTGTGTGTCTTGCTCGCAATTGAAATGCGCTGCTTGCATGCCACCCTGGTATCTGTGACAACTTAAAAACTAGAACAGACTCACCGACTGGCTAGATTTTTTTTTTTTTTGATCGATTTATTTATGGACGCTCTTTAACATCTCAGGTCATCAGCGTCCCATTAACTCAGGGTGTGAAACGGCCGAGAGGCTCAGGGGCATCTCTTTCAGGCTTGAGGTTCTTTTTCGTGCCGTAAATGTACGACAGGGGACCCACGGCTTTACTTCCCTTCCGAAGGAAGCCATACTTAGGATTTTTACGCCCGAAAAAATCCATCGGTCCTGGCCGGGTTCGAACCAGCGATCTTGGGTTTACGAGACAAGTATGGTACCCACTACACCACCAGGACTGACTAACTGGTTAGTTGAACACGAGTGATGTCACTGGGGATAATTTTTTTTTTTTCAAAGTACCAACTAATTTGGACAAAACTTTGTGATCTTTACATATTAAATAGACAATGTCTATTTTAAAACAATTAATGGAAACATATTTCTAAAACTATGCTACTTATTTTATTAACTCTACAAATAGAAGAATGTATATTCAATGTATAACGCAGGTGAGCTATAATCATTTCTCTAGTTTCTTTAAATTGTCCGGTGGATAACAAACACTCAAAATAATAATGCATTTTCTGACTAAACAGACACTGCAACTTGTTTTTACATATTAAAATTACTGCATGGCCCAGACATGAAAGTGGAAGTAATACAACAAAGTTCCAGGTTACAGCCTATCTAACGATGCACACTTCGCCTTAATTGAATTAGCTAGTCATAAGAAATAATACACTTTCTCTGCTGATACTGTAAGAACAACTAGAAAGAAGAATCCTTTTGTTATACAAGTAATGAGGGAACATTTAACGCCCGTTTTTGCTGCAGAGGCACCACAGGCGATGGACACTGATGATACATGAGATGAAATGATTTATTGGGAAAGGATTATTTTTAAGGAAGGAATCGTTTCACACCTAAGTTTAGGGTATCTTCCCGACTTTTGCCATTTATGAGGACGGAGGAAACACTGTAAAAAAAACCTCAATGAGGGAGGGCGGTCCTGGCGGGATTCGAACCTCAGACCTCCCAATCACGAGTCTGCGCTTTAACGACCTCGGTCATCCGTGGCGGCTGTAATGAGGGAAGAATTGTAGTCCACAAAAGAGCTCCTAAACAATGTAGAGCTTAGAAAGAGCTATTGATGAACAACAGTTGCACTGACTGAAAGTGAAATGGATGCAGTTTAAATTAAGAAACCTATTTACCATGAAGTTCAAAGAGAGTTTCAGCCCAAATAATGAATCCCATCAAATTGATTTCTGCAAACGCCTCTACAAAATCTCTCATCAGTGACACAGGAGTGTTTCTAGAAGAACAGATGTTTTGCGACAGCCGTCAAGAAAAGGGACATTTGACTTCTGCATTCTTATTTGATTGTGAAACTGTTCAATCCCATAGGAGCATTATTGCTAGACTGATTCTTTGCATAAATGCATACCGGTGATATCTTGCAATGTCAAGGAATCTGCAGTTTCTAATATGTATAAATAATCTGAATATTTATGTTACATATACTTCATTACAAATTTATGCAATTTTGACTGCACATTAATGTAATATTTCTGAAATTCATTTCGTAGAATCCAATAGAATCCAAGATCTGAATAATAAAGCTAAATTATGATACGAATCTAATTTATTTTGCAATATGATGCAGCAGAAACATCCCGCAGTCGTCACATGGAATAGCAAGTTCCAGAGCTCATCAGAGCCTGCAGTATGTGAACATGGACATTGTGGATATTTCACGAGGATAAGCAAGCTATTCGCATTCCATATTAACTGCATTATGTACTCTTGTGTATGCTGCTTACCCTGCATCTGAATGTTTCATCCGAGGCGAAAACGCAAATCGTGTTTGTAACAGAGGCGGGTATGATCGGTATTCATGAATATCAACATGTCGATATGTGGAATTACAAGCACCATGATTACCTTCACTCACACATACGCACACGAGCTCATCCTGTCAAACGGAGACCACCGTCAGACATGCTAACGGTGCTATTCTGAGTCGATGCACGCCTGAAAACGTTGCCAATTCCAAGGGCATATCAAGATCGGTGATATATTCGCTACACGATGATGCTAATTGCATCCTGTTTCCTGATGGTACCCTATGATGCAATTGTGTATCAGCATACTAAGAAAATATATCAGAGTAATGACCTTCTCTTTTGCCTGAGGAAGTTAATCTTTTAGAATCCATCTCAATAATGTATTAATTATATTCCCTATAACCAAACTGTCGCTTCAAATCTTCAACAGATAAATATATTTAAGAATTACAATTTCATTCCCCAAGCATAAATATTATACATATTTTTTCCCCAATTATGAATTTTTACAAAATACTGTATTAACATTTTCTCGTCTTGCAGTTTTTTCTCATAGTCCGTCCTGGTGGTGTAGTGGTTACCATACTAGCCTTCTAAACCCAAGATCGCGGGTTTGATCCCGGCCAGGACCGATGGATTTTTTCGGGCGTAAAAATCCTAAGTATGGCTTCCTTCGGAAGGGAAGTAAAGCCGTGGGTTCCGTGTCATACATTTACGCCACGATAAAGAACCTCAAGCCTGAAAAAAGAGGCCTCGGAGCAAAATTTGTCGGTCGTTTCATGCCCTGATTTGAATGGGACGCTGATGGCCTGATACGTTAAAGAACGTCCATAAATAAATAAAAAAAATCAGCTTACTAGTATCTTTAAAGTTTCAATACATGCAATTTTAAAAATGTGATAACCCTTATTTCGCCCAGCAATGAAAATATATATATACATATGAGCCATTAATTACTAAAATACAACCACAGTAGACGTCAAAACAGTTTAACCTCGTCTAGAAAGCACATGGATTTAAAAAAATAGTACACTCTTTACATATAAAACAAAATAACTACAGCATCATTTTCTATAAGGACGAATATAAATATCAATGAATACAATACAGCTTTTGTAAGACTGAAAAGCAAACCTTTATTATCGTTATAAGAATGAAAAGACAAGTTCTATCTTTTCAGTGTAAGCTGAAATCAATAGGATGCAAGATATAAAGCTTGTCTTATACACCATGTAATTTACAGATACAAAACTGAAACAGAAATAAAGGCTGTTCACAGAGTATTCGCCTGAATACAGAGCGAAATATTCTTGTTGAAGTGACAATCTTTTGTTGTCAATTCTGAAGATATGTTTCGTTGAGGCAGGTTATGTCACTCTCATCTAGTATTTCAAAAGTGTATTACATTTTCATGCTGAAAAAGAATGTATGTTTGTTAAAAGCCTGGTTTCGTGACTACAGAGACATTAATAGGAATTTCGTATATCCTCTTGGACACAATTCTAAGATCAAAATAAGAGACATTAATGATCTGCCATTAGCAATACACATATAGCTGCCACTGTCCTCTTTGTCAATGACACCCGTGTAAAATCTCCGGCAGAAAAAAAAACTGAATAAGTGCTTAAATGTGCGTGTAACTGTTTAAAGCTAATAAATTATAATTTGATATTGACAAAAAAGAAGTTTTTAAAATGTATAATATACAACTCGCTATATCCCAGCTTACACGTAGGAACAATAATCAATTATCAGAACAGATCACAGAAATCAAGTGTCTAGGAATTCATATGTAAATGAGAAAATACATTTCCAATATATTATCCCAAAGCAAGATCTGTTATCATTGTTCTCGGACCACTATCTCATTTCAGCTCTAGATCCATACTAACTTTATTATACTTATTTGTATTCAATTATGAAATGTGAATTAATACTTTGGGGTAATTTTGTTTAAAGCAAGTTTGTCTTTACAAAGAAGGCAATTCGAATAATTTGTGATGCTAACAACAGAACTTCAAGTAAGAGCTTATTTCAAATATGAATATATTGACATTTCTAAGTGAATGTGTAATTTCCATTATGTTAAAAAGATATAAATATATAATATCAATACTAGACAAAAACAGATCTTAATACGCCGGCTGCTACTTTACTTTTATATTTAAAGGGAATCCATTATGAATGCTTAAGAATATAATGCTGTCCAAAATAATTTAAAATCATTAATATTAACCGGTGAAAAACAAAAATACAAATCTGCTGTTATACAATACCTTTGTGTCAATGTATAAATTCCACAGAAGAATTTATAAATTACAACCCAAGAAAATGGTTTCGAAACTGCACAAATTCTATTCATGGCCTACAACCCACCAATAAATTAATTTTAAACATTTGTAACGAACATAAGCACCAATTTAAAAATATATAATGACAGGAAGTAAATCAATACAATGTGTAACTTTTTCTATAAATTTATGTTAGAAATTCCTGTTACTCCACAAGACTGTAACAAACAAACTGATTTAGAACTACGACGTGGCAACAGTCTTTCTATTTCTCTCACTTTCCCTTTCCGAGGCGCACCCTAGCTCTTTAGAGCATTCTCAGGACAACATTATACTGATAAAACTCTCTTCATTATAGTTAACTAATAATTCAAATGAAAAGCGGTCAAGTTGAATAAATTTCATTGCACAATAAGCTAATCGTACTTTAAAAAAAAAAAAAGTTCTTTTATGTAGTGTAAAAATACTTAGGCGAAATTAAATAATATTCAATTATATATGTCATGAATGTATTATACTTTATACTTAAAGAGCATCATTAGGCTTCTGAAAGCAACATTTATTGTTAGCTATATGTTGTACCAGAACTTCTGTCGACACTGGGCATCTACACACAAAAGTTTACTGGAATCCAAGCCGAAGGATTTTAAGAATGCCTATTTATTTTTATAAGCTAGTAAGACACCTGCAGTTAATAAAGCTACAGTTATGGTGAAAGGTAATGTTTTCTAATTTTTATTCTCTTCATTTAACCACTACTCAAATGATAAATGTTTCGTGCCTTACAGAAACAAGTGTCATGTGTTTTCTGCAAATGGATTTCGAGTAAGAAGCAGAATATGACGATGTAGGGCAAGAGGTGCTTATGAAACAGTAGATAAAATGACTCCAACATTCATCACCTCATATCACACCACGTGTGCCAGTTCTTGCTGAGAAACGTGTCACTTTTATCTGCTGAGTTCATCAACATGAACCCGATCAGTTGGTCGTTTGAGGTGCATGGCCTTGTCGCTCAAAGCTGAAAGAGGTGTCTTCAACCTAACCCAAACCACGCTTATGACCGCAAATTCTTCTCTATAAATAGCTTTCATTCCTGGATTTATATGAACCGGAAGCATATTCTTTGCTCTCATGAACGCAACTAGTACAAGCCTACCGCAATACAATGCACGTCACCACATTAGCCTTAGTTCGGAAGCGTAAAGAGGAAAAACATTTGAATCTCGTATTAATCATACGTACCATTGAAAATGATAACACTGGATAGTACATTTTCCTATCAATAATCTGAAAGAAAATAATGCCGCTTCAATATGAAATTAAAAGAATTGATCTCACACGTTTTATAAATGTAATGCTTTTGTTAAACACTACAACATATAAGAATATTTGTGCCCGAAATATTCCATATCTATGTCTAACAGCATTTATGCAAAATTCGCCAAAGTTATAATACTTCTATTAAAATTGCCACCCCACCCTCCCCTTTTTAGAACACACATTACGAATCTCTTAAAATAGAAATCTGAACAAAAGCTAATTTTAAAGTACATATCATGTTAAACATTATTTGTAAACTATCCCAATTATTTTACTTAGAAACAAAACTTTTTGTGCATATTTGAACGACTTTGACACATAGTTATTATTAGTAAAATTTCAAATTGTCAAAAGACATATTTTTCATTTTTTTGATTCAAGATAAATCACAAGAAAAATATTTCGTACCTACAAGTAGGGTTCTTACATCCGCCTTGAATGCCGACATTGTTATCAAACTGCCGTTACTTTCAAATCAAAGTAGTAGACTGACTTCTTGTCGCCTTGCAAGAGTCTTAAGTGGACGCAACAGGCTGGACCCCCGCGATCCAATATAACTTAAGAGCATTATTTTTAAAGAAGTTCTTGTTGAAACATGAAAGTAATATTTAAACATGTTTCGTCATAGACCGAGAGAGAGAGAGAGGTATTAGCCGATATATATATATATATATATATATATATATATGAAAAAGAATTTAACACTATTAACAATGTAAATAAAATAGCAATAAATAGAAATGCAGAAAAGGATAAAACACTAAGAAAAAGTCACAGAATAGTGATTAATCTATAATTTTTTCTTAGTACTTTATCCTTTTCTGCTTTTCTAGTTCTTGTTATTTCGTTATATATATGTTAAATCATTTTTCTTGGGAAATTTAGTCAAATGCGAATTAATTTATACAAGTACCGGTTGAAATTTTATGTTAAAATTGCGCATTCGCACTTATAAAATCTGTACTATTTGCAATAAAATATTTTTTAATGCAATGCAAGAAAATCAATGAGAAAACGGTCTTAACATAATAATAATCATAATAATCATGATATATTTCACTTTCTTTAATAAGTATTAATTTACAACGCTCTTTGGTGTCAGTTTTTTTTTAATTTTATTTACGGATGTTCTTTAATATCTTAGACCATCAGCATCCCATTCAATTCTGGGCGTGAAACGGCCGATAAATTTTGCTCGCAACTTCTTTCAGGCTTGAGGTTCTTTTACATGCCGTAAATCTACGACACGGGACCCACGGCTTTACTTCCCTTCCGAAGGAAGCCACACTAAGGATTTTTAAGCCCGAAAAAATCCTCGATCCTGGCCGGAATTGAACTCACGATCTTGGGTTTCAGAGACAAGTATGATTAGCACTATACCACCAGGACCAACAAGTTTTAAGGGTCGGATTTCATATAAATCGGCATGGATAAGAGTTACCTCAAGTTGAATACTGCTAAAAATAGGGCACTAATTTCATGTGTAATATAGGACAACTGTCAACTATCAAATGCTCTCACTACGAGGGTCATCCTAAAAGTTTTGTGAATAAAGACTTTGGATACTGGTTAAGCGTTCGATACATAGAACCTTCGCTTTGAACAGAGAGTATGGTGAGGCAAAACAGTAGATGCTACAGGAAGGAGCCCTGCCGGGGGCCTGCTTAAGTGAATGGATTACCGTCAACGTCAAGGAATATTCCATGCACAGTTACACTTTCGGATTGCTTGGAGCTTTTCGGTGTCCAAACGCACAGCTCTAATTTTGTCTGTATAAACGCCGCATTCGCTTTTATCCAACCTATTTCTTAATGCCGAACGTTGTGTTTCTTTCGGTATCCTACATGCTTAGGTATCACGAGATACACAATGCAGGAGTAAATGTGACAAATTCGTGATTCTTGCACAGTCATTGTTGTCTGTCCTTTCATGCTTATACATTATTACTCACTGGTTTTAAGGCGTTTTATTTTCATGCATTGAAAAATAATACTTTGGCTTGTGTTCACCTAATTTAAATATTTATAGCCCTCAAGGAGAAATGGCCACTAGCAGAGAAGAAAACATCTTTTTGCAAAAACTTCTCGACCTCTTTAATTATTTTGGAGGATCCTCTCTGGAGTGAAATCTGTTGCTACAATGTATCCAGATTTCGTCATTTGTTATGGTACTAGATATAAATTTGGATCATAAAATATTCTACCTTTTTGGCACCAATTCAATTCATCTTTTTATGCTTGTTTGTTATGTTGTGAGGAATTCAGCGATTGCAGAGCTTCTCGACATGGCTGCCGACACTACATTCATCAATTGTTATTCCTTCCTTCGCCATCGAAAAGTAATGGCTTAATACTATCAAAAATTCTAAAAAGCACGCTGCATTCTCTCTCACTTAACCGAACTTTAAAGTCGTAGAAAAAAAAAGGCCACTGAATCGCTTTCGTTTCACATTCCTTCTGGATTTTGATGAATTATGCCTAGGTACATTGCAACAGACCTACTGACACAAATTATTCAAACTTGCAGATATTGCTGTCAATATATCACTCTAAGGAGGAAAATACTCGCAAGACATTGAGTTGATGACTCAATGTCCTTCACTCTCAAAACACTCAAAAGTGATTCTCGTAATAGCATGAATTGCTTACACACAAAAGAATTATGGAAGCTTACCTTAGTACAATATTCAGCCGATAATGTGACGAAGGTTAAAAAAAAATCTCTAGTTACTAAACCTACATTTTTATTTTCTTCAAAGTTAAATAAAACAGCAATCTTGCAATGCATTTATCATGGGGGAAAAATGCTGAAATTTTGCGGTAGATATGCAATCGTTTCAGTAACAAAGTTCATATTTAATTCATACGTATTTAACATTTGAAAATAAATATGCATGTCTCTTCCGCAGTATACATATTTCAATAGACAATAAGCGATACTTTTCATTGCTGCTCCGAGTGAGTTTTAAATGCTAACCCCATTCTCCCATACAAAACATACAATCAGTGGAAAGTGCTCCCAGGCATGAATTTTGCTGTTAAATCCTTGGATCAATATTCCTACATTATATTAGCATGAGAACAAAGCCGGTTCTTACGAAAATAAAATCTTACGCGAGTTCATAATAAGCTCAGATAGACGTTAAAAGATAAAAGGGGGAAAGAAAAAGATAAAAGAGAAAGCAGAACATTTGAACGCTTGAAACATGTTATTAGCAATGTTAGGTCTAAACGTGGAAAGCTTACAGGAGTCAAGTTGTGTCCTCTTCTTTATTTCTTGCACTTCGATATTAAAATTCACAGATAGTTTATACAATATTTATACAATGAGATGTTTGTACAAATTATAAAAATATACCACATCATTATATGTTTTTATTGTGATTTCAAAAGTGGTTATGGAATGTTGCTAACGCGCACCAATTTTAAATAACTATTACATTTTAAATATTAATGATTACAGAAAGTTCAAGTTCTAGGCAATTCATGTGACAATATTGCAGTTAAATAAAATGTATTATTTATTACTGTCGTATATTGTTATATTGTTGGATAAAGAAAGTGAAAACGAAGCTATCAGTTATTAGTAGGCCCTCAACTTAGTAAACTTCTAAATAATCAAAATTTGACAGTGTTCTAAATATAAACGGTCTGACAGTTACTAAGCATTAAAATGTTCTATTCGTGGTTTTTAAAGAACAATAAATAGGCAAATTAACGAGGAAAAACAAAACTAGATTAAAATATATTTCAATAAAAAGAAATATTCAGCAAAAATAATCTTATTTTTCCTTTATTCCATAGCAAAGTTTGAGGACATTGTACGAGTTTAAGATTAGCATGATGCGGACACATAAAAGGCGTATACCTTTTTTATGAATATACTAGCACGGCGCTTCAAATTTATTTCCGATTCTGTAAATTATAAACTTTTGGTGCAAAATGGTAGAAATGCATTTTTTTTTTTTTTTTGATCGTGTAAATTAGTATAGTACATTTAGGATTGTTGTCAACATCCTGGTAAACGATATATGATCTTTGTGATACAAAAAATGATGATGCTTGATATACGTTTCAAAGGCGATTTAAGAGAGCTATACAAGTGAATACGCCATATCAATAAGCTGGTAGCAAACGAAGTGATATTGAGAATTGGACTATTTCCATGCTATTAGAAAAGGTGCAAAAATTCAGAATCTTTCAAATATAGATCAGTTCAAACCGTACCAAGTACCAAGGAAGGAGTTTTTGTAGAAAAGAATATCTTCTATCGATCTTAAAGTTTATTAATGTGAAATATCATAAAAACTATTAAAATGTTAACAAGTCACTTTATTTTGTGAACAAACTTCGGCATACAAAGACTTGAGCTCTTATATCGGCAAAACTAATTTTTAAACACTCTAAAATTCATGTTATGTAATATTCACTTGTGTTTAATGTCATGGTACTGCTTTTGATGATCTTGTAATGCAAGCCTACTCCGTACTTATATATTTTCTGAATAATTATTGCATGGCACTGATATTTTAAATGCTGCTGCATGATGTACTTTGGTTATATCATCACATTAAAATACATGACAATTTTAAATGCAGTTCTCATGTAGAGAGAAGTCCAACAAAGTGAAGATCGATCGTGTTCGAAATAAACTTAACGGGAAAGCCCACAAGTACATCTGTACCCGTAACATATATGAGATTCATTTTGATATCTAATGCACCCATCAAAGTGGTTTCTTTGTGCTATTTTATTTTATTCAAAGTAAGTCAAGTATTTTTCACTGGCGTATTCTGGTTGTGTGGGTGAAGAGGATGTGCAAAAGAAGATATTATACTATCGTGTGTTTCTAAGTATTAATGCACTTGCAAGGATTAAGTCTGATTATACCTTGGAGTACACGGCTTAAAATGTTGGTGAAGCGCTTTCTAAAACCAGCACAACGCTGAAGCAGTACTCTGTTATTTTTTTTAAAATTCTTATTTATCATCATTACCGGCCATTTTCGTACTGCTTCTCGTTTGCTCTTTCACCCCAATTATCTTTAAAGAGCATTTACACATTTTAATACCTTCTGCATTCAGGCATAAACAGAACATTAAGAGGCAAAAACTTGTAAAAGTTTGCAAATTCTATTACTTTGCTTCTATCAAAGCAAGCAACCAACTTATGGTTCTGTGTTACTCCTTGGAGTAGTATAACTTAGCTACAAATCTCATCCAGAAGTTTCTTGCAACGGCCTTGTTTTCTTCCTGTCGTTTGCCTTGCACCGAGTCATTCTCTACGATTTAACTGTAAACTTGAGGAATACCTTGCGATCAGTTTTTAGTATTCCTAAAGCATATTCCATCAATTTTAATTATAAAAAGTTAGAATCTGGTACATTGTGAACCTATTTACGTACCTTACAACGCCATGTTTGTCCGGA
Organism: Metallyticus violacea; assembly: GCA_030762175.1. Taxonomy (NCBI): domain Eukaryota; kingdom Metazoa; phylum Arthropoda; class Insecta; order Mantodea; family Metallyticidae; genus Metallyticus; species Metallyticus violacea. Next base: position 50,953,711 of record CM060840.1, on the reverse strand, counting down.
AAATAACATAGGGGTTAATGGAATAATGAATAATCTGTCAACTTTCCACAATGTTTTACATCAATTATAGATTACTTTAAACACATCAGCGGGGCTTCATTAACCATCACAAGAACAAGTTTTACTTTAATTATTTTACAATGTGAAATTAAATTACATTTTATAGCTACTAGAAAATATGTAAATATGTTTTAACTCTTCGATATTTACAAACGTTCAGGTTCATTTCTTGCGATACAGATACTTTAACACCACGTTTTCTGCTTATTAATGTTTTTCTAACTACGTAATGAATATCCCATAAGACTAATTAAAACAGCGCAATGTTAACAAATATCTCTCTTTACTTCTCTGGCAACAGAGGTTGAACTCCATAAAATACGAAGTTGGTTTGATAAATAGCTTGGTTCTCATACTAATAGAGGGCAAGAGCAACATCTATATATGTAGTCATAAAGTTTGTTTTTATACATCAATATTCCATGGTTCACTGTTTGGCAGTTGTAAATAAGATTGTGACTCATTTTTTGGGCAGGAGGGAAAACAGCAAAGAAAATTTATGAAAGGATTTGGTCTATAATGCATAACGCATGCTCTTTCCATGAAACCGTTTGACTTTGAGAAAAACAGCTCAAGCATCGAATATGTACCACGACCTGGAGCTCCAAATCAGTTGTAAGGTCAAAAAATAACTGAAAAAGACAATGATATTTTGGTCGAAAGACGCGTGAAATTACCCGAGTTGGCAGAGGGCATAGGCATTTCAGTGAGGTTTATTTTATTTCGCATAATGAACTACACTGAAAAAGATATGCAAAAAGAGTGCCGTGTTTGCTCACTTCGAAGTAAAAGTGAAATCGCGTGCGAACATGAGCCTACCGTTTGGAAATGTTTAACAGTAATACAAGTGATTTTTGTGGTAATTTGTGACAATGGACAAGACGTGGATTCATTACTACACATTAGAAACGAAACGGCAGTCTAAATAGTAAACTGCACGAAGTCAAGTCAAAAGAAAATAGTTATAATGGTAAATATTCCTATGTAAACTCTGTAAATATCACATGATATACCAAAAGGTGCAACATGAGTTGTGATTTTTCTTCTCAAGTAGAAAAAAGGATGGACTTGACAGTAAGTATTTAGAGAAAAGTGTCAGATGCTTCACAATGGAGCTACAGGCAATAATATGAATGAACATAATTTGTACGTTGCGATGTGACGTGTGCTTTTTGCCAGTCAAATGTCATGGCAGAAGCGCAGTTATAAGCAAGGTACATATATATCTCAGTCTAACCGCAAGTTAACGTATGGTCACTCATTATACATTGCACAAGTTTTCGTGAAAGGTTAAGGCGTTTTGAAAAACAGAGAGGTAAATTTAATAAATGATTACTGTACTTGGTCGTCAATTAATGTGTTCCATTGAAGTAAAGCTCTGTATATGACAGAATAAATTTTTTAAGGTAAACTTTTGTTTTCAATCCTTTTGACCATTCATAAACACATCTCTGGTTTTGGACTTTATGCCTGCAGCACCACAACGAAGCGTCCAACACCATTTATTCCTGCCCCCCCCCTCCTTTCTACATCTATAAATTATTTGCACATATTTTTTCGATACTGTACTAAGGTCATGCATTTCTTTATAAAAAAAAAATTAATTCTGCGGATTCTGAATCGCACAGTAAATATATATTACGAAAATGACAGCAAACGGTGCAACAGCAATTCCGACTTGTAATGTAATGTAATGTAATGTAATGTAATGTAATGTAATATAATGTAATGTAATGCTCTTCAAATATTGCACCATTAGGTAACCACTATGTCCAATTTGCAAGCGTAGTTTAAATTCTATCAATAACGTAAGGATGGCATTATGTGGATAAATATTATAACTTAACCAATCTATTCTGATACTTAAATGTATTAAAATATTAAACATACTACAAAATACCTAGGTATATTAAAAGTATAGCTACTTTCATTTCATGTATATATGTATATATACACATAATTATGTTCACACGGGTTATTGTTGCATTAGAAGAGAAGAAAGTAGTTGAAGATCAATTTATTGTTATATTCCAATTTGCGATATTTTCAAAGCACTGATTTTGTTGTTGGTGTTGATATATTAAAATATTAAGAGTAGAGTAGAGCTCCTGTTCAGTAAAGCCTAAATAAGATTAATTTACCAATGACTGCATGAAAAATGAGTTATATATGAACTATAAGTACTGCCTCATGAGCGGTAACCGTCTTCAAGTATACAATTAATGATAATTATTTACATGTCTATTACAAATTTACTTTTATTGCGTGTTTTACCTCATTTATTGCTTCGCTTGTAATGAACAAAATTTGCACTAAACTTTGAGCCACAAAAGTTGATTTAATCATTATGCGCCTAATGCTTCTTTTGTTAACTTATGAACACAGCTTTTTTGTGCTCTGGAGCCAAGACTTCCACTCTCAACACATCTGGAAAAAGAGTATAAACTTAAATTTGAAATGCTGTTTCTCTCAAAATAAAGTTTACGGACATTCATCATTATTTCCCTGCGCTTTTCAAATAGGTATGTATGTAAAGTGCTTATAACTATCATCGACAAGTTCCTTCGCACCTTGGTGAAGTTCACCTCATAGGAGAAAGTTCGTACTCCTACACTTCTGATATTCCTTCCTTCGAAACCGGTTGCTAACCGTTGCTAAGGTTTGGATTTTGGATTGTGTGCTTGCCTTGCTGGTTAAGTGAACACAATAATTATACGCTCAGCACGCGGTCAGTGCTGCCACCCAAATTCTCTTTCCTAATGAAATCTTGGCTACACAATGGCTGCGGAGCGATATCTCGACGACTCTTTATTAAAATACATGATGTTCGTTCATCCAAAGCAAGTATTCCAAAAAATAAAAGCTTGGAGTGTTTGCTATGCCCATATTTTACAATGGGCAAATTACAAAACAATTTAATATAAACAAATACAAATGTACTATTTCATAAGAACAAATTATAAATTAGAATTAAACATGTTTTCTCCATGTGCATCCTTTCTTTGAACAGGATTAAAGTGGATTGGGAGGGATAGAGATGGAATTTTCAGCATTTCAGCCGTGTTCAAGCTTGGCCGTTCCTCTGGGAGGAAGGAAGAAGGAGGCGAAAGAGATGTCGGGAGGCCAGAATCTAAGGATGACGAGCAGGACGTAGACATAGCCCCTATTTATATTATTATTATTATTATTATTATTATTATTATTATTATTATTATTATTATTATTATTATTTATAGATGGAACACTCCGACGCCGTAAAAGCACCCCTTTAAGGAATTTGATACCCTTTAGAAGGGCGGCTTGCAAACAAGGAACCGGGGCGCAAGCCACGTCGCTCACAGAATCAACCCCATATTCGCCCGACACTTTCAACCTTGCAACAGGCCTAATGGAATAAAATCAGGTGAAATGCAAGAAGGGAAAAAATCGTAAAAAATAAAGATACGCCTAAGACACATGGAAAATCACGAAAAAAGCAAAGGCCAGGAGGGATAATTCCAAGTTATTTGAACCCAGAACCCTCCCCAATGTCATTCCCAAGCGTAACAGCCTGTACCATACCCCTCGGTCCTTAAATAGGAAACCAGAAATTTATTTTTGCACGTTTTTACATTATCGCTACTTCTAAAATGAAATAAAAGTTAGTATCACAATAATTACAGACGCCGGTTCTCCATAAAATCTCGGGTAACGACTTTGGCTTTAATTCATTTTCATTATCCATGCAAGGCATTAAAATGACTGAAGTAACTGCCAGTAACATTAATTTCTGCAGATATGAAGTTCGTAAATTGTTTTTTGCCCCTTTATTTTAGAGCCTGTTAAAAAATACAAAGAAATAATCTCGCTTAATATGCAAAACAATGTTAACATGGATATCTGTAACGTAAAATATTTCAGAACATGCAAGATTAAATTTATTGATAAATGGTACTCGTCTGACTAAACAAATCTTTATAAGTTTTAAATATTTTTGGCTAAGGTAGAATAATTTTGCACGTGAGAGTTCAAACATAAAAATTAGGCCTTCAGTCTGTCAAGAAAATTAATTTTATAAACACAAGACATACTTTACTCAACATTTTCTGTATCCGTGCATATAATTAGCTATTTTAAATGCAATTTATTTAAGAGTACTAACAAGTGAAAAATGTTTTAAAAATAGACAAAATCTAACTTATGTGCATGCGTTTATTACGTAACTGTTTATAGGACTGTAAGCACGATAAAGATATTAAATATGAAAAGCAATCTATCTCAAAACTGCTATTTCTTGCACTTACAGAAACATAAATATCTCCTTGCGGTGCTACCATTCCCCAATTAACTTGAAATTTTCAATAGAAACTCTTGAGACTTGGATAAATAAAAATAATAAGGAAAAATTTAAATAGATAAGAAAAAATATATTTGTTCCAGTAATATTCAATTTATATTTAAAATCACAAGAAAATGCCATAAAATAAGAGTGAGCATTTTTTCTAAAATAAAATGCAGATAGTTTTTCAATGCTATAATTTTAGAACTAATCTGTAGGTTTAACGCTCCTCCAAATTTTGAAAAATGGATCGAAAGGATCATTTTATTAGAGGGTGAATAAAACCACGAAACAAAAAGTTCTCAAAAACATTTTATGGATTTATTTAAAATAGCGGCATTATTTACATTACATGATATTATGTGGTAAAAATTAGGTGAATTTATCAAGAAATGTAGAATCATCTCAGGTAAGTACAGATAAGGGGTTTAAGAGAATTTCTGCCGAATGCAGATGTAATATAAATGGTCAATGAACAATGAACAATGAGCAAGTAGGGATTGGCTTATTAAAATTTCTGGACGATTGAGAGTTACGAGAATCAATAGTAATAAATTCTTGGAAACGTATGGGACAGGTGCTCTGGACCAAGGCCTGTAGATATTATGCATGTTATCTTATTTTGTACTGTAGAAATACTTTGATAAAAATATAAAATTTAGGAACTTGTTAGGAAGTTAGATGCACTTTTTTATCTAGACCAAGAAAACTGTTTTGTTGGTAAAATGAGGAAATTATATAAAGGAAGGAAAACCCATTTCTATTTTAAGTATTAAAATATAATTTCTTACATTTAATTAAAATATATATGAATATTTGCAGATTAAATCCAAAAAAGGGTCAGAGGAGTAACGTCAAAAACGAAAAGCATAGGAATTTAATAGAAAAAGATAAAGAGGGAAGATCTTTTGGTGGTATACAGAAATAATTTGTAATGATCGCTGGCTCCTGGATATTCCAGTAGAAACCTGGAGAAAGGTCTTTAGCTTGAGATAATCGTAACAAACCAACCGAACTATTCTTTTGTTCTTTCAATGGTAACTAAAATAAATTATGAATATTTTGTAATTTGTTGAGAAAATATTGATTAATTTTTGGTTGTCACGCCTATGAATGACCTGAGTTCAAAAGGGTGGAGGCCACATTGCATTATGTTTTTCTTAGCATTTTCATTTTGTTTGTGCTTAGCATTTGAATAAATGTCAATAAATTTTAAAAAAAAAAACCAAGAAAAATAAAAAATGCCAATTCTATCATGGCATCTAAATATACTGTGGCACGTATACTTCAGTAGTGTACATGTTGGTATCATTGTAAACATATATGTTGCAAAAAGCCCTGGGAGGGGTCGTAAAAACTGGTATAAAGAAACGTAAGATTGGAGGGGTACGGTAGCGCATGCGTGGTAAGATATGACGCTATGGTTTTGCAAGATTAAACCGACTTTCGCCTTCTACTTTGAGACGTGGAGATAAAGAGACGTGTCCCAGTCCCGTAAGTTCATCTTTGTATAGTATAATTCAGATATATAGATTATGTGTTAAATAAACTAACTTTATCATGAAATGACTCGTATATTTTGCGTTATAACGATAGTTAGCTTTAATTAGTTTATTTTAATATTTAGCACTTGATTAAGAAAAGGATGTGAAGGATTACAGAATATTATTGAATGAACAGTGTTTAAAGTCCGTTCTTACTACTGAGACGCCACAGGCGATGAACACTGATAATACATGAGATGAAATGATATATTGGGAAAGGAATTTTTAAAGAAGGAATCGTTCCCGGCCTAAGTTTTGGTTACCTCCCCGGTATTTGCCATTTATGAGGACTGAGGAAAACCTAGAAAAAACCTCAGTCAGGGAGGACGGTCCTGGCGAGTTCGAACCCCAGACCTCTCGTTCACGAGTCCGCGCCTTAACGACCTCGGCCACTCGTGGCGGTACAGAAGATTAAGATATGAGCATACCCTCCAATGTCGTGTTATTACAGCAATTGAAATTAGGAAATGGGCGTGCTCTTTATATATTAATTAATTAGCCAAATAATTGGTGAAGTCGCTGGAAGATCACATTTAATAGCGTGACAATATATCAATTGAGAATTATGTTCAAAAATACAATTACGCATAAAAATAATTCTAAAAGTCCCTCATATTAAAGAAGGTCTAAAGAGACGGAAAATGAATGTTTGTTGAAAGGGTATGTTAATTACCTCTGAGTCCACAAAGCATAAAGTTAACCTGGCATTCGCCTGTACAGAGTAAGGAAAAACTACAGGAAAAACTTTACTCAGGCAAACATGTTGATTGCAAAACCACGGAACCGGTCCAAAATTTAAGGAAATTTAGTTTCTGCTCTTTTATATTCAGTGTAACGATAGTAATTCTTCGTCCTTTTTGACACACTGAACGCAAAGAGAAGTTATTGATCTATGTATGGTAAGTACAATATTGGGATAATTGATTTGGATGGAATCAGCAATGCATAAGGAATTTGTTTAAGTGAGTGGGTGCTTAAAAACTATGTACAGCAAAAATTATAATCAAAACCGTTGACCAGGTCAGCAGTAGCCTAGTTCACCGCAGTGTTGAGTTGAAAATTACTCCCTTTCCACCGTCCTGTAATTAAATTTAGTTTCGCTGCAGTGATTCTCGGCCCCCCTCCCTTCTCTTCTACAGCACCGCCTCGCAACAAAACAACAAACACCATTAATTTTTACATTTCCGGAATAAGAACAAACAGAGTTGTTGGATTCTATTTGAGAAGAATGATTTATATCCACTGTGCATCACTAGCGCCCCGTGGAGCGATACAGCTGATTGCTTCCGTGGGTTCGATTTGGTTTGGGCTAGTATTCGAGCGCTCACTGATATTTTTACATAATTTTACGAGTTTTCTGCTGTAGTCCGTCCCAGCATGGTATTGCATCAGGTGTAGAAAACCTCCTTTATACGGAACAATAGCGCGGCATCTGTCAAACAAAACCAGGGTAAAGACAATAACACACAAACATGTCTTAAAAGTTATTGCATCACTGTACATTTTGCATATACACTTCCTTTTTCTTTATTTATGGTGGTGTACCTATTTTAATTTTATTTCACAGTTTCTTAGAAATTGAAGTGAAATAAAAAAGGACTTACAGAAGTATGCAAAAATTTTGCAATAGCTACTTAATAGGACTACGAAGAAGAAAACGCAACTATTCAAAATATTTGTACCTAGTAGTGTAGTATGCTTATTCTTCAATGTTTATTTTTCATTTTATTTGGGCAGTCAGTGAATGATTTACTAATGACTGTAAAATATTAAGCAAGGCATAGAATTGAAAATATTTTGCTATAATAATTCTTCATTTATTCCATTTATGTGATATGTCAGTTTTCCGATACAACATTAAAGTCCCTGATCTGCTGTTTAAGCCAATATCTCACCTCATATTCAGTCTCTTCGTCATCCGAAGACGAGCTATACCGAAGCTAACATTCGATAATTTACGAGGTCCGAGGCAAGGCATGCCTTCTCCATTTGGTAATGCATACAATCCTATCAATTTCTGTTCATCCTTTAGCTTTCTGGACATCATTTTCCCGAAATTCAACAGTTGATGTGTTACGCCGTATACAAAATTATTGCTACTATTGGTTCAGAAATACCAGAACAGCCATGGCATTCAGTATTGAGTTTGCGTACAATCAAGGGCACGGCGAGTAAGATAATGAAGGAATAGTGGCGGAGAGGGGAAAGTAAAAGAAAAGCAGCTGCGCTATCGCAACTCATGTGCTCGACTATTTCAATATGCGGAAGCTGTTTGTGCTGTAAGGAAGTGTTCACAGCCATGCCGCGAGAGATATACTCTCTATCTGTGCAACAAAATGTTGTAATACTGGGGGCGTATATGCAATTCCACTAAGAAAATGCAGGAGAATTTTGCAGTAAAAGTTTTTGATGGTGTTCCTGCAAAGAGCAGAATACATTTGTTGAAAAAGTGGCGTACAATCGATTTAGTTACAAACGGTATAGAGAGAGACCGGACCCCATCCGCTTTTACACCTGCTATGATCGCGGATTTTCTAGGATGGATTCTCAGAAGTAATACTACGTCGAAATCTAAATTAATGTCACCGATACAATGACACTTCTGTTTACGAGTTGGGCGTCTGGCTTTTCGTGGACCAGCATGTAAAACTCGAAGACCAGGGTAGTGATCATCCTAAAAATTAAAATATTTGTGATCTAGTCATAAACATTGTTTAATATAAACATAAGGAACCGTTTCCTAAATATCCTTTCGTCGCCCCCTCCCTCAAAAATGCAGAACTGTACCGCTATACACTATTCGGGCCGAGCTGCGCATACCCATGAAATATCTAGTATTTGTTATCTAATCTCTCAACGAGCTAGATTGTGTAATACGATTAGCAACTTATACCTTTTGTGTTCTATTTATGATTTTCTCACATACTTGAAGATATTGTTCTTGTTTTAAATCTTCAACCGTTGCTTAGTTGGCCTATGAAGCATTCCTTCTTTATACACAACAAATGCTGACATTAAGAAACGCGATATTTCAGATAATGTTATCATTGTTCAAAATTCGAACGACTTTTAATGATTTATTAATTCAAAATATTTATTTCCATCTTTTATTGTTAAGTGTATGCTGTTATCTCTTTCTGTTTATCTTTTATTGTGTAAATGTTGGCTCGAGCATTATTCATAGACATCCACAGTTAACGTACCTAAACGCGAAGTCAGTTAAACTTGTAATATCGTTGGTTATGCTTGTTATCTGCTACATTCAAGCCACCTCTCTTGAAACATTAAAAGGGATTGAGAACCATTTTAAATTGAGTAAAGGTTTACTCAGCTAGCATATGAAATAGGATACTCAGTTCCAGTTTTGTGCTCTAAGTTTTAATGCTTCAATCTTATTATAATTGAATCCGTGGTTTTTGTAAGTTTTAATGTATTATGTGTAATTTTTCTTGGTTAGTAAGCGTGTTAATCATGAAAATCTTAAACTGTGCATAATAGCGTTACGCCGACTGAGTAGAGTTCAGTTCGAGTGCGTTTGCATACATGTGGCTCAGCACTTACACAGCTAAAAAAAGCAGTCAATTCACTAGAACTCTGATCCCATATATAATATATTAGGTTTGCCAAAAACGATCTGTTCATTTATCCCTAAGCTACTAGGACAATGAATGATATTTTTATATCTGCTAAAGATATTATTTTAAATATAGTTTAAGCAGAGTTAAAATATTTAATACTTTATATATTATATGTTAGTATATATTCTTTGTCGGTCCTGGTGGTGTAGTGGTTACCATACTTGCCTCCTATACCCAAGACCGCGGGTTCGATCCCAGCCAGGATCGATGGATTTTTTCGGGCATAAAAATCCTAAGTATGGCTTCCTTCGGAAGGGAAGTAAAAGCCATAAAAGTATGGCTTCCTTCGGAAGGGAAGTAAAAGCCGTGGGTCTCGTGTCGTACATTTACGGCACGAAAAAGAACCTCAAGCCTGAAAGAGAGGCCTCTAAGCAAAATTTATCGGCAGTATCACACCTTGAGTTGAATGGGACGCTGATGGCCTGAGAAGTTAAAGAGCGTCCATAAATAAATAATCAAATATATATATTCTGCAAATCTAATAAAAAATGCCACGCATAATATGGTAATTGGTGTTTCTCATAGATTATTTGAAGTAAAGTTTGCAATGTCAGATAGAAGGTAAGGATTATGTCAGTATAAAAGCTTCGAACTGATAGAGATATTAAACTTGAAGGTAAGCCGTACTATGGACGAACCTTCCGCTACATAAAGTGAATTTATCCAAACTGAGCTCGAAGGAGGCACATTTACCACTTCTCGTGAATTGTCAGGGAGCTTTAGTAACTGCACCAACTCGACATTATATAAAAGTCGAAGATTAATTCACGTGAACTTATCGAAATCACGTTCCGCGAAGGGCTGATATTTGTAAAAAATGCTTCTTTAAAATGCTGTAGGCGACAGATTCTGCAAATGCATTGTGAAATTTGATGAAAAAGAATTCTTGTTCGGTAATTCTGAAAAGAGAAAGCAGTGGTTCGTTAAAGTCGTCTTGGGCAAAATTTAAAGCTTTGCGTTTGACGGAATTTCGAAAGTGTCGCACAAACGTCGTGAAGTTGACGCTGAATTTACTGTAAGCAATTGCACAATGTTTACGAAGATCTAAGATTACGCTACGCGGCTTTAATAAACAGAAAACGTACTTTAGTACAGCGCAGATGTTGCAGTTCATTGCAACATTTCTCCGGGAAAGACGATTCGATAATCTTGAAGAATTTCATAGCTCGTTCCCAGCTTTCTGCTTCTAAATCTAAGAATCGGTGTCGCCAACAAATTCGAATGCTAGCAGAAAGATGGGTGAAATTGTAGAAAAAGATGGTTTATATTTTGAAGCAGAATTATATTTTCTTGTTTGTTGTTATTACCAAGTTACTAGTTATAGGGAAAAATATATTGGTCAACATAGTTAATGTAGCAAAAATCAATTAATATACTTCGCTGTTACTTAAACTGCCACCTATAAATACACTTTTTCTTCTTGTAGGTTCGATATTTCATTTTAATGATGAATTTAAATGCAGCTAAACGACTGATGACTTTAGCATATATATCGCGAGTGTAGATTATAGTAGTAATGAAATATTCATGCAAGACAGCAAGACACGCTATTACAAAATCTAGAGTATTATGAAGTTAATGGGCGATCCAGGATATAAAATTCTGCACATATTTTAGGACTGCGCCTTCATTAAAGCTGCTTTCTCTATGTCTGTATGCGCCCTCTCCTTTAGACCGGATTATAGCTACAAGGCGTATACTGGTTGGAGTTTACGGGGGAAAGACTGTTTTACTCAAAAGGATTTGACCAGTGTAGAGCCGGTGTTCACGCAACATCGTGACAATAATTGGGGAGCTAATGTTAGTTGCGGATTTGAGTCTTGTGCAGTAGTAAGTGCTGGAGAATACAGATCAGAAAGTGCGATATGCTACTGAGTTTTTCAAAACAATAACATTAGGCACACAAATGCTCTCAAGTGTTTCGATAAATCAAAGCAGTATAATCCATAAATATATTTCAGATTTACTCTTTGAAATATTATCAATCATCGGATTAAATTAACATAACCACACAGAACCCAATAACAGCTAACAGTTTACAAAAAAGTCAGCAGAATTTGAATATGTACCTACCATAACAATTTAATTACTAAAACAATACAGTAGAAAGGAGTAAACCCAAAATAAGAACCACTGAATATAAATATCTTCTTCGCAAAAATGTTTTCCAAATATTATGTGGTACTAAGCTGTTATCAATTAAATTCAGATAGAAAAGCTACTTTGCTGGTGAGGCAACAGTTATTGATCCATATGGATTGGGTATAATTAAGTACAACTTTAATTCGAAAGCAATGTCTTTAAAATTGCAGCAAAGGTGATATAGAGCATTATCACGCATTGCAGTCTCTCGGTATTTTTGGCTTTGGATTGAGGCAAGCATAAGTGCGGCTGAAATGAAAAATGACCATAAAATATCTTGAACAAATATAAGCAGTGAGAAATATGTGGGATCTCTTAATAAATGCCTTAAAGTTCTTCTATCCGACAAATAAAAGACTAGATACTTAATATAATCTTACTATAAGCAAAGACCTTTTGGAAGCGGGTTTTTCGAAATTAAAGAACTACATATGTCCGTGATACTACCTTGGGCACTGACACTATTGTGATACCACCCTAAAAAGTATAGGTGAGATGTTTGTATTGACGTCAGGACATGTTCACAACTAATTAATTGATGTTACTTGTGACTTGAGCTAGTATTTAAGATGATTCTATTAAATTATTAAGAAAATACGTGTATATTATTAACACACAGAAAAAGGCATTAAATGTGCATAAATTTCTGTTAACGCACCGAACGGAAGATGTGCCACCTCTGCATGCCTGGCACTAAACAGTGAAAGTTTTAATAAGATATAGCTTTATTACAGAATTTACAAACTCTTATGCTTACAACATCAACGCCTGCTCGCTTCGTAAGGTTAACAAAGCACAGTAATATACACATGGAACTGTAACAAAATACTGTATATTGCTTTCAAACAAATTACCTTACCATAACATCAAGAACGTATTCCAGAACTATGCCGTAACCTTTATAACTATTATTTTTAAAGAACAAAACGCCACTTGTTTGCCAAAGCTAAACTAACAATCTATGCCAATATCAAAGCAGAAGAGTCTTAACTTACAAAAGTATGTAATTGATGTATCATGTACCATGTTGCTTAAATCTGCGAAATCTCCAATCCATACGTTTAAAAGATTAAACGGTCTCAACCCAGAACCTTAAAAAAGATTTTGGTGCAATCCCTGGTTATGCCTCACTTCGACTACTGCGACTCTCTGCTCACAGACTTAAACTTTAACCTAATGCAAAAACTACAGCGAGTTCATAATATGTGCATACTTTACATCTGCAATGTGCGTCTGTTCGATCACACAACACCCTCTCTCGATATGCTGTTTTGGATCCGCCAGAAAGACCGAAGAAACATTCATTGTCTCAAACTAGTTTTCAAAATTATCCACACATCTTTTCTATCTAATCTGTCTTCTCGTTTTCATAATCTGTCTACCTCTCATAATCTTAACACACATTCTGAATCCAACACGTACTATTATTACCATTGCTCCGTACATCACTTTACTCATTATCATTCACCGTAACCACTGCCCGTCTCTGGAATGCATTGCCAGGGATGTCAGAGACTGCCAAACTTTAGGACATTTTATAATTGTTTAATATTAGAAATAATCCATTACCCTTTATTCAGATTTCTCTTGTTACAATGCATGTATTTATTGTTTTACCCTGATGTAGAGTTATTCATTCTATTATTTATATTACTATCATAAATGTTCCCATCTCCTTCATAGTATAGTCAGGGTTTAATTTTATGTTTTACTTGTATCTTTATTTTCACTTTCAGAATTTACGTAGGTTGATATATGTTAAGTTGTCATTGCTGGTGCTTGTTGTATATTATTGTTCTTATATTTTCTTGTTTTTTTTTCTCCTTAAGTTAATATTTTTCATTATCAATATTTATGTATTAGCATACATTTATTTATATACATAATGCTTTAAATTGTTTTATTTGTGTACGAGTATTGTCAACTTTATTATCAATGTTGTTGCTATAATTTCGTGTAATTATTATTAGATTGGTAGAACGGAAGAGAAGGCCTAATGGTCTCAGCTCTATCAGAATAAATAAACAAATAAATATACATTACTACAGTCCGTAATGAATTCCCTATATACATTGATGATAATTGTCTTTTCAGCAAAATAGTTGTGGAATAATTGACAAAAGTATTAGATTCAATTGTTGATAATGGTGGTAGTTGTATCGCTATGGCATGTTTCCTAGTAGATTTTTAGCTTTCCCTAACTGTGAAATATGGTTATTACAATTATTATTGCTCTTTTTAAAATACTTTATAATTGTTTTAATACTGTTTGACACCCGTTTTTACTACATGGCATTACGGGCGATAGACACTGTGATATTCTAAGTGATAAAAGGTGAAAGACATTTTGGGAAGAAGCCTTCCAAGCTTATTTACGGTGCCTCTTCGACATTCGTCATGAGGATTGAGGAAAATCTGGAGAAAGAGAGAGAAAAAAGAGGGAAAACGGTATTGGCGAGAATGGAACTGCAGAGTCCATGCCTTAGCGATCTCGATCACCTCTTTCGGGCTTAATACTCTTCATTGTAAAAACAGTACATAACGACAAATACACCCTCTAACACGGAAAACGAACAATGCTTACACGACTGCGTTTTTATATCCCTGAGATCCTTTTCAGAGAATATAGAAGTATAAACTAATTTTACACAGCAGAAAAAAGCATCTCTCTAATAATAATTTATCTTTTGTATTCCCCATGTTATATTTGCTTTAGAAAATAAATAAATAAGTGAAAGTCATATAACTCGTTATAATTCCTTTCAACTATAAAGCATATATATACATATATATATATATATATTATATAAAAAGTAAAAATATCATTCCAAGATAATAAATTATCGTTCTCCTTAGGATAAAAAATACATGTTTTTAATTGTAATCAAGAGAAAATAACAAAAACTGCTGATTGTGCACAATTCTGCTTAAAAACGTATTAACAATAAAATAAAGAACGGAAATAATTCATTCGTTGTATTAGGTGTTAACAATATATTTCTGAAATATTCACGTCAATATGAGATGTGTACTGAAATTATTGTGCTGCTGTACGAGATGTGTTCAAAAGTTCCAAGGCAGTTTTCGTGAGTTCTGACCTTTATTAGTCATTTCTAGTGATGTGTTGTGCACATAGTTACCACATGCACGGGCAGATTTTGAAATTTCGTTATGCCTTGCAACCTAGAGCAGAGAACTAACATCAAATTCTGCGTCAAACTTGCCAAACGTGAAACGAAGACCTTCGAAATGATTGGGCATGCTTATGTGAAGCATGGAACCATGCGAGATGTTTTAATTGGCACACGCGCTTTCAGAATGACAGCAGTTAATTGGAAGACGATGAAAGATCAGGATCACAAACCCGAAAATGTGGGAAAAAATTAGAGAATTGCGCATGAAAACCCTCGTAGAACAACTCAGAATATTATTAGCAGCCTTCTGAGGCATCTGAGAGAGTAACTGACGATGAATCCACTCACAAAGCCTTGAGGAATGAGCTTCTCAACCGCAACGACACGATTATCCTTCCTCACTCGTTTTACTCGCTTTCCATGATTTTCCAAAAGAGGCAAAAGCTGAAGGATGGCCGTTTCACTCCTTGAATGAGATCCATTGTAATCGCAGAAGGTGCTTGATACGCTTCGGGAGAGCAGAACATCCAGGAAGCTTTCACGAAGAGAAAAAGGTGATGGGAGTTGCATAGCGCTGCACAAGGGAAAGGGATAGTAGCAACATTTTAATCAGGCATGCGTTTTGTTACATACACGTCTAGTATACCGCGCTTCCGAGCCGAAGAGTGTTAACGGAAGTGCCTTGTTGCCATCTGTTCTTCGTAACATTTCTTGACATAGTGTGGAATTATTTGGACTAGCATAATAGTCATTACTGATTTAAGACATTAACACCATATTTCCAATCCACTTTGGGGGGGGGGGGGTTTCCCTCCTTCCCAGACTGAGCTAGACCAACTACAGAGGAAGAAATGCAATTGTAAAATCCTATGTGTAGATTCGGAAGGTGAATATTATATTTTTGCACATAGAACATTTAATGTGATACATTGAATATTGAATACACACAAATATAGTATACAATTATCAGTCAGTATGGGTATATACGGTATTAAATAAATAAAACGAATTATGAAATTGGTTAGGACTTAATTATTTTCCTTTATAGTTGGTTGAGATAGGGATGAGATTAGGAGAGATTAAGAACGGACTTAGCCCCCATGTCGCGTAAATAAAGTAACGTATTTAAGAAGTTGGCGAGTGCTATTTTAAACGAATTAGATTCAGAAAAATATTAAATATTTCATAATGTTAATATTATCTCAGAAAACTGCAAACATGTAATACAAACTCGAAAATTAACAATATTCTGTACATAATATTACACCAATGTTGCCATTCAGCGGGAAAAAATGTGGAATTGTTTCAAACTTATGTTGAGAAGGAATCGTAGACACACACAAATCTTGATATAGAGAAAGCGGTCGCTCACATTTCTTACCTTTCAAGGGAGGTCAATACCGAAAATTACTGTTCACAATAGGTATCATGTTGAAAAAACTATTGCTTCATTAAGTGTCCGCGAACCAAAAATGTTTGAGAACTTCTGTTCTAGAGCATAGGAAAACAAACACTAACAATATTTGGTTCTTTTTCTTTCAGATGAGAAAATAATGGGTGACTCACGAAATGTCGGCCCGCCTACGGCTAGACAACCTCAAGCGTGCATACAGCTAAGAAAACTGAGATCCAATTTTTTGTGGTTCGCCTTGCACAATATAAAAACACGTAACCTGTGATAAAAAGTTACCTAATTTTTTTAATGGTGTTTAACGCTCGTTTTTACTACTGAGGCACCCCAGGTAGTGAACACTGATGATAAATGAAATGATATATTGGGAAAGGACTTTTAAGGAAGCAAGCGTTCCAGACCTAAGTTTAGGGTACCTCCCCGGCATTTGCCATTAATGAGGACTGAGGAAAACCTGGAAAAACCTCAGTCCTGGCGGGATTCAAGTCCCAGACCTCCCGCTCAAGGTTCCGCGCTTTCTCGGCCACCCATAGCGGTACCTAAGTGCTGCAATTTTACACCTAGTGGCAGTGTTACAATTGCTCAGGGAAAGTTAGAGTATTTCTTTTTATCTTCTCAGAGTTCACCCGGATTTTATGTCAATGATTAATATATAAATGATATTAACATAAACCTTCCTTAACTATTTCTTGGGAAAATATTGCATATTAATTTCATTTTAAATCTGTTTAAACAATGATTTGCAAATAAATGTTTGTTATATCCTTATTAACCTCAGTTGCAAGACACACAATTATAAGTAGCTGTAACGACCCTGTTTGAAATGTTCACATCTCGTTTCAAAAAGGAGATTACTGTAGCGATTATGCATTTTTTTTCTGTTTGCCTGCTCTTGCCATTAAAGCCCGGCAAGGTACTGTGTTCACAAAGAAATGCGGAAGGGTCCGTGTTATAGAGAGATAAAGCCAATAGAGGCGAGGGGGCAATGCCTGGCATCCGTTTCACAGGTAACGCACAAAGGTTACATAAATAATCCAGGGTCCTCTCTCTCCCCCAGATAACCACGCGGCCGCTCTCGAGCAATAATCGAACCCTCTGCATCAGGCTTTACCTCTTGCCGTTTGTAATATTTAAGTCTTCCTCAACCCCTTGCATAGCACGGCCTTTGGAGTGAAATTGTGCCACGCGGCGCAAGACAATGATTCACAGTTATATTCACACATGACTTGCAGTAATTGCGCTTTGAGAGACGTATACGAGCTACCCACAAGGGGTTCACTTAGGCTCTGTGCGCGCAGTCTAAGCGATTAAGCTCGTCAAGACTAGCGAACTGAGCACTGCAGCGACCCCATTAGCTGTCGGTGAATCTGTTTGCTGCTCGGTTCGTCACCGTGGTTCGCTGAACTGTACAGTGTCGGGAAGCAATTAACTAGCTAGGTGAATTAAATCAGCATTGTGATGCATATGGAGTCAACTGAAATGATGCTTGTGAAGGTCAAGAATCCTGCAATGTAAACGTGTGATTTATTGTTATGGCACAACTGAAGATCGCCCTAACTTTGCTGCTACAGCTTTCAACCCACCACTCGTATCGTTAATCTGGATTCAGCTTGGGTGAGCCTAAGATAGCAATGGATGCTCTGCGGTAAAGTCTATCTCATGCTACTATCTATTTTAAGTTCCCTGTGTCAATATATAAATTATATTACATACAGTTTTCACTTAAAGCGTGCGGTACACATATCTCGGATTTTTAAACCTTGCCTATGGGATGTAACTGTCGCACGATGGTTATCACAATTCATCATACCTTCTGATTCTTAGATTTAACTAACGTGAATAATCATGGATTTAAGAGGTTGGAAAATCTCGTTCATAGCCCGACTGGTCTTCCTGAACGTGGCGAATCTCTCACGCCAAAAAAGCTCTCTTTGAAAAGAGAGCCATACTTACTCCAATGGTATTCTTCCATTAGACGTACAAATGCTTTGAGTTACTTCCACTATATTTATTTATCTATTTCACTCAAAAAAAAAGTTTTTTTCGTTGGAAATATTCCATTTCCCTCCACTTTATACTCCATATTTATCTCATAAATAGCGGAAAATATCTTCATATCTGAAAAATTCAAGGGGTATTTACAAGCACAACGCTCCAAATAACGAATGACGGATGTTTTCTAACAACGCGATGAACACAAACGCTAAGAACTTAAGAATCAACCTAATATATACAGAGTGTCCCGCTTAAAGCACCAGTAAAAGAAATTGCTATAACTGTTGAATGAAAAACTTTATATATTTGAAACAGTGACATTTACAATTTTAATTTTCAATAGATTTCAACATGACTATCATTTATAGCACGGCAGATGTTAACCTCTTCCAGATATTCATCTGCGTATCAATAGAGACATTTTAAACTGTAAGGCGGATTCTTAGCTGCAAATCATTGGGATCAGCCACTAGTGTACTGTACACTTGATCCTTTACGAATCCCTACAAGAAAAAATACAGGATGTTAAATCTGGTGACCTTGGCGGCCAAGCTATAGTTTCGGATCATCTGCTAATCCATTAATTTTGGACCATTCATATTCGTGTTCAAATACAACACACGAAATTTCGCTTCCCCAGATTCTATGATTGTGTCTTTTAACTTTGCCGGATATGTAGAAAGTTGACTTGTAGGAAATACACACGTGATCTAATAGTAACATGAATGGACGTCAATTTTGTCCAAGACACTCCCAAATAGGTCAGAATTTTGTTCTTATCCGCTCATCCGCTGTTGTTTGAATAGTATGCTTACAGACGGAGCCTTTTGTGTATATTATGAACTGTACTTGAGGAAGCTGGAGTTGCAAACTGCTTTTCGATTGATTTTCTTGGGCTTCTTGTAAAGTAAACTCGAATGCATTCTATGTGATCTTCAGACTTATTTTTTCTTGGAACGCTTATCAATTTTCGGCAACTAGCTTCCTGTTTGCTTGAACTTTGTATGCCTGTCTTTGAAGATTGTTTTCTGGACGAAATTGGCATTGTACATGCTACACAGACCGTGTTTGCTAACCAAAAAACACATTAGATTTTCTACTCAATCGTCCACATAACTCTAGCTTTATAAAAGTAATAAAGTGTTTGTTATTTCTCAACCTCAATCCCGAGGCAACCATTGTTACATAAATTGCAACATCTACACTACCAAACCAAGGTACTGTTGGGAGTTGGAGAAATGGCTATCGACTTATGCGGGGAAAGTAATATATTACGCACTGTATGTGTGTTATCTATTCAAAGATATAAGTGTAATATCTATTCTATTCTACTTAAGAGTGGCTTCATTCTCATTGCGTTAACGAAATCAGAGCATTAATAGTTGCATTGTCAGCACTTCCTCTGATTAGCCTGACTAGGCATCTCTCCAGCTCCCAGCAGTACATTTATTTCTCTTCAGGGTATATATTTCAGGCTATAGCAATTTCTTTTATTGGTGTTTAAGCTGGACATCATATATATATATCGAGGGTGCTAAAAATGTACACACACTTTCACAGTAGATATCTGTTTAATATATTTTAAATTTGGACCGAAAAACAACAGTAATGTGTGGTATGATGTTCTGTAAACAGATGTCACTCACATACATTATGATAGCATTGCTACATGACAGGTAAATCAACAAAGCACTGGATAAGACGAAGAGGTCCGATTGAGTTTCCACCGCACTTCTACCTATGGGGAACTTAAGGATGTTGTATACTGTACACAGGCAGCACTTTGGGAGAAATTGAAACGGCGTGTGCTGTAATCACCGAGGACACTTTCGCAAACGTTGTCCAATCAAGTGTATCGACGTTGATGGTGGGCATTTTGAGCAACTGTTGTAACTGTAAAAGTCTAAGATGATCAGTGCTCATCACTTTCTGTTTGGGTGAATTCAGTTTTGTCATGTTAGCACCGTTTTCTCTTTGCTTGATGTGTGTATACATTTTTGGCACCTTCTGTAGGTAGGTAGGTAGGTTTCGAGTTCATTTATTTTTTGTATGCCTTTTGCGAAGACATGAAGTACAATCTGTCTTTTTTTTAATTCAAAGAAGCATTTTTATTATCTGATTCCTTCCACATCATGGATGACGTGGGGTTATGGTGAATTTTAACTCGATACATTTCCCTATTGAACCTAAAAGGCGTACGCGGTGCAACTAAATAACATTATTTGAATTGCGAGATAAATGATTGCAGAAATCTGTCCATAAAACCAGGACAACGTTTAAATCTGAGATACAATTAGCCATGTCTTTAAATACAATACCTTATGTTAAAGAGAAAACAGTCCTTCGATTATCAGAAGTTCAAGATTGTATACAATACTGCAGAAATATTTGTTTGGCAGTTGTTATACACACAAAACATTTTTCTTTGTTGATGTCCAGCTTCCACTAAAAATGTAACATTCAAAGATATTATAAAAGAAAATGCAAATCTCATCAGTTTAACTAATTGCTTTATCAATTGGCGAATATGTCAATATAATAATTAGAAAAACATTGTTGAAGACAAGCCTCAGTAAAGTTCTAACAATCCAATTTTGCATGCAGCTAAAATTAAAAGGTACAAAAATAGTTTACAATGTGTATATTCTTTAAAAAAATGTTTCACCAAAGAGATTCTCACATCAACTGTAATTAATTTACATTCCTGGTCTATAGAAGAGCATGCAAAGTTTTTGTGGCATCAAATACATACGCTAGTGAATTTTAACAACACAGAGATGGAACGTTCATTGACTAACTTTAATTAAAAGATGAGTTGAAATGAAAAAGCACCAGCCATCTAACTGCACACTAATCGTTACATGGCAGCCAATATATACGCAGTAAAAATTTACTTCCATGCCTTGTTTACAAAATATGGAATTTGTGTTAAATAACATCGGTGTAGTAATAATTGCATTCGCTTAGGAAAAAACAAACCAAAGCAAGAATGTGTGCAGAGCTAACGTAACAGACCTACTGGGCAGCAGATTGCTGGTTTGTGCTACCCTCAAAATGTTAAAACGTTTAAACTCCTGCAACTATTGTTTAATGAGGTTTTATGCGTGAAAGAAAAACAACAGTAATGCAGGGGACTTTCTGACTTGCTCTTGATGTTTATATTTGCGTATAAGATATGTAGGGTATTTGGTTTGCACAGTCCACAGTTTGTGGACTATTTTGCCCGAGGGAGACTCTCTCAGTAGGGAGGGCTCTCACTTATATGTATGCTCCACCAGGAACGGCATTTCTCGTCATATGTGTTCTAAAAAAAAGCCTTCAGCTTTATACGACTAATTGTTGTCGCGTTACAAAGTTGAATGAAGTATTTTAAAGGACTATTAGATAAAAATAGGGAACATTAATGAACAACAGTCAGATATTAAATATGGGAAAACTTGTGGTTATTTGCATATCAAACAAAATTACATTTAAGTAAGAGTACTCTCAGGCAGACACTCTCCAACAGCGATAACCATTCGTTTCGTTAGTAATAAGCTCTTACTAAATGACAGGCTAGTGAAGTTTCGTGTGAGCTTGCGAGTTATTGCTTTAACACTATACAAAGATCACATTCTTTGCAACAATTGGAAGATAAAATTTAAATTAAAAAACTGGATAGATCAACTCCAAGTATTAATTTTATTCAAACTGTGATTTTAAAATATAGGAAGAATGATTACTAAAGGAACAGACTTTAATCGTAGAGAGTTGTTGTATAACAACCAAGAAAATTTTCTTTTAACAGTTAAGTTATTGTGATTTTTTTAATTACTCTTTCTCTGTGTTGTGCGCGGTTAGTGTTAGAATCTTGCGATCTAAGGGTAATCGAGAAGTCGCTCCGCAGCTCACTATATAGGGAGATTTCACTAGGGAAGCGAATTCGGATGGCAGCATTGACCACGCGCCGAGGGTAAAGTAATTGCGTTCACTTAACCAGCAAGACAAGCACACACTAAAAAATCCAAACCTTAGTAAAGGTGGGCTGATGACCTACTAAAAACCGGCTTCAAAGGAAGGAATGTCAGTAATGAAGGAGTACCAACTTTCTCCTGTGCGGTGCACATCATATGAGTGCGGAGAAACTTGTCGATGACCCGTTATATTCAGTAGTAAAATTATGCTGCCGCGGGCCTTTTGCTATGGGGTTTCAGCCTTTAGTAATAAGAATATTATTAATTCGTGCTAATTTGCTGATAATCGTTCAAATGATTAAGAACAGAATATTATTATTACCAACTTACCCAAACGTATAATAATAAATGCTTCTGGGGTACTTAATTTTGAGATGACAGGTTAAAACCGTGCACAAATCATAAGGGGGATATATCTTCGCTGGTTATGCCCCAGGTAATACATTGGCAAATGATATTGGAGAGATAAATTTCGGCTCAGTAGGCTCTGGTGCATTTTGTAAAGATATGACGAAGTTAATATAAGCATACCTATATATATAATATCTCTGAGTGTAAGTATCTTTGAACAAAGCTTATATATTTTCATAGAGCTCTATGATTTCCATTGGCACAGTATTGTTAAGAGCCCGGTAGGTGCATCACAAACTAAAGGTTTTGCTTACACAAATTATGAATGTTTAGGAATTACAGTTACCTGCACTATAATTATGTGTCATTTCTTTATGTTTCATATTTAAATTTAGGAAAGCAATAAGAAATATATTATTTGTGTTGCAGTAGCATTTTTAGCAGTGTGATATATAGAAAAAAAACCGAGTAAAATTCATAACAACATATACAAACTTTTAAGGTCAACAGATTAGTGTTTTAGTTTGATTTGTTTATGTGCTACAAGAAAAACATGGAAATACTTATAATAATGACAACATAATAAATTAAACCACTTGATAAAGTTGATTTGACTGTATCTCAGAACAATTACTTTTTGATTCAGATTTCTAACTTTACATTTATCCTTTGTTTGGGATAAATAAAATGGTAGTCGCAATAAATATTAATAGATACATTGCGATTAAAATGTGCTTTCTTGTAACTATTTGCAAAATAAAATTAAATAACAAATTTACAAGTAATTTTAGTATAAAATTTGCTGTCTAACATAAAGATTGCAATAACTTTGCAGAATATAGAACATGTATGTCCTATAAGGAGTTTAAACTTTCCTGGTTAATCACTTATTAATCGTTTAAATATAACTATGTAGATTATGGATAGAAGTGGTTAAACATAAGCATCATGTAGTAATTAGGTAACTCTGTTTAAAATGCTTAAAATCAATAGATGTTTTAAAGAATAAAGGGGTTTAACAAACAGTACATCTTTGTATAAAAAATTAAAGCAGCAATCCTAAAGTGGCTGCACTAGTTGTGAAGGTGATTCGCATGGTAAACGTAAGAATATAGCAACTACTAGAAATAATCTCAAAATAGTGTCAAAATTGCAAAAAACGGGTGGATGTCAAATGCATATGTTAATAGTTAAAACGCAGAATAAACATTAATAACCTTGCCCCATCCCACCCAGTACCGGAATGAGTAGTTTTGTCACTTTCGTCTAAACAGTAGCACGCTGCCATGAGATACCTGGAAATTCTTCATCGTTGTCTCTGTTACTTTGTTGTTACATCAAATATTTAGCAGAAACTGTGAAAATGTTTTATTTCGCATGTTATGAAGAATAATTGAGGGTGCCTTAATTAATAAATTACCATTAAATAATTTACCCACACTTTGCACTCAATCTCTGTTAGCACTAAATATGTACTGCAAGAGATTCCAGAGATATGACAGCTTTTGCTTTCCTAAGCGAACTCTGATACACGGTGTGCATTTCTCACCAACGTGACACAAATAAACATTTGGATGATTGTAATCCCAGCTCCAGGAAAAATGGACAACAAGGTTGTCCCGTACTATAAATACATGTAAAAAGCTTCAGGAAACACTGGTGCCTTATTTACGAACTGTAATCACAAACACTGCGTTCCGCTTCCCAAACGTTGCTGAATGAATAGTTTTCACCAGTACTTTTATTAGTCAATTTACGACTAGAGGTACGGTTTTGATGTTGTTTTTCTCTCATCAAACAGAGTTATCAGCACAAAACCTTACAACTCCAAATTTCTGAGATGCTAAGAAAGTACTATTGTTGATTGAACAGTTTTTAGGAGTCCGATAAAAACCTTAAATTGCTACTAAATTTTACGGAGAAATTCAGACAACATGATTATATAAAACATATTTTTTTTTATTTTAAAAACCATTCTAACATACATTTCTTGATGGGAATCATTAATTTTTATTTATCAATCATATATTTGTGCTAGATTGTGCCATTTTCTTATGTTTTCTCCCTTTAACTTTATTAAACATCATGTCCTGTTTAAGTATTCCTACTTCTCACCATTTATGGTGAGGGTGTACATTGTTTTGCTGCTCGAATCCTGTTAAAATGAATCTTTATTACACATTACCATTCTAAGCTAACCCTTACAATGAGTTGTAGATTGAGAAGAACGAATTATTTGCGCCAAATAACCACAAGGATTAAACGTACTAAAGCTACCCATGTCCTCTTTTGAATTGGGAAAAACTTAGAGTGACATCAAAGAGGAAACAGGCCCCACCTTGCGCATATGCTTCCTAATAACGCGAAGTTGTGAACATTTTACGACTTTTTAAATGCCGCACTAACTGTTACTATTGTTCTTGTAACCGAGCGAGAGATATAATGCTTGGTAGTCGCATTTGGAAGATCCCAGGTTCCAATTTCTTGAGCCAACTCGACCTTCGGTTTATTCATGGTTTTCCCTTATCGCTTAGGCAAATGCTAGGATGAATATTTACTCGCGTTCCTCATTCCCCCTCATTTAATTCCTAGTTTATTCTTTCAGAGTTGCAAAGCGAGGTACCGTCGTGGAATATGCTCATTGGAAAAACTGTGCTGGCACCTGGTGTGACAAGCTCTGTCGAGGGACTTGAACTATTGCTCCACGGACGTTATAACAGATCAACAAAAGAAAATGAATATGGTAACTTTGGAAACCTACCTATATCCATCTGTCGTCCCCTCTATCTGTCCTACTGCCACGGGTGGCGAGAACGTTAAGGCGCGAACTGATGAGCGGGAGGTCTGGTTCCTCCCTGCCTGAGAATTTATCCAGGTTTTTTTTTTTTTTACTTGTTTATTTATGAACACTCTTTAACATCTCAGGTCATCAGCGTACCATTCAATTCAGGGCGTGAAACGGCCGACAAATTTTGCTCAGAGGCCTCTCTTTCAGGCTTGAGGTTCTTTATCGTGCCGTAAATGTACGACACGGGACCCACGGCTCTACGAGTATTTCCCTTCCGAAGGAAGCCATACTTAGAATTTTTAGGCCCGAAAAAATCAATCGATTCTAGCCAGGTTTGAACCCGCGACCTTGGGCTTAGAAGGCAAGTATGGCTACCACTATATCACCAGGACCGACACTTTTTACCAGGTTATCTTCAGTCCTCATAAATGGGGAAAAGCCGGGGAAGTGTCCTAGAGTTAGGCTTGGAACGTTTCCTTCATTAAAAAAAAGAAGATATCCTTTCCGAATGTATCATTTCAGCTCATTTATCACTAGTGTCCACCCCCTGTGATACCCCAGCAGTAAAAATTGGTGTTAAACACTATTAGAAAAATAAATAAACCTGTCCGCTCTTCATATCCCTCACTGCACCCCTTCTTCCCGGATGTTTAGTAGGATACAAAAGGCCTCTTTTTAGCTTCCGTGCCTGAAATCCTCCTGCGTCTTAACTAGTAAAATCCAATTCAATTGTCTGTGTATCTAAATACTTACAATCTCGAGATTAAATAAGAAGAAAAGTCTGCAGGTCGTGCTATCGATCATGTTTCTAAGAGTCATATCATGGCATGTTGAACAATACATGAATAACTTCTGTGGCAGTCTAAGATCCCAGCCATGATTCCATCATAAATTTAATTCTTACAATGTAGTTACAGTTTAGTTACATTTATATCAGGCAATTGTAGCCGTAAGAGGGATTCTTCATCACCCAATGGGTTGGAATGAGGAAAATGCGGAGAAACCTCGTTGCATGTCTTAAGCGATTGTCCAATGTTGGACAAGAGTAAAGTCTTTGGGGAAATCAGTATCTATTATAAAGATATTAGGGAAATGCGGCCAAGGGAGGTAAAGAAGTCTTGGACAACTTGCTACTCTAGGCTGAGGTTAAATTTTTCAGCAGGTGTATAACGAACCCTTATAAAGTAGAGGCAGGTAAAAGGGTAAAAAATTAAAATTACCCAAATATAAAGTTAGCTAATAAAACTCAGACCAACTCAACAACAGGCAATGCGATACATGAAAATTGCCGCATCTCGGCTATAATGTATGTCATCTTATAACAATCGTTTTCGACTTCACTTGAATTTCTTTTACGGAATTCACGAAGTAGTATCAAACTTATCTTACTCTTTTGAAATAGAAATTATAATTTTTTTTGTCAGGGCAAACACTAATATTTCAATTGAAATAGCAAAACTTTTAGCGGTCAGAAATGTCAAATCGTCGGAACGGCGCAGAATTTGACGTCACACGTTCCTAAATCCATTATACGACGATGTTACGGTTTTGCCAAAGAAAAGGACAACTTTTAATGGAGTCTTCTATACTGAAGTGGAGTGCAACATTAAATATTCAAACACTTCGGGATATTCTTCCCTTAGTTTCTTCTGCGCAATAACTTATATATTTAACATAAAAGATCACTACCCTTAGAGAAAGGTAACGAGTAAAGAGATAGACGGGGGTTTCCAATATAGCTAGTATTATAAAGTTACCAACAAAGTAAACAAAGTTTAGCATATAAATTGTTCTAAGATATCACTTCAGAAGAAATAAAAAGGTAATAAGTATGCAGCTCGAGAGTTTTCCTAGCCCGATGAAATATACAGGAAGCTAGACTGTATATTGTGATATCTAAAAAAAAAAAAATTGATTTTGCTTGAGGTGTAGGCAGAACATTATAAAAAAGAACGGTGCTGCTGCATTTACATACGAGGTCGCACAAGAGTTGAGCTACCTGCGTAATTTCTGGAGACGTATGCTATGCTTTCAGAAATGTTACTAACATCTGAAGAAACCAAAACGTTTAAACAACGTAGTGAAATGTCAATGTAGACAATGCGCGATGTTCCCAAGTTGCATCAAGCTTAAACCTAATTCAGTTCCATGTTTTTATTTAGTACCTCTTCTCTACAAGGTGCGAACAGAGGGACAAAGGCAATTGAGCAAAAGAAAAAAGTTAATAAAGCAATCATTTACCGCCGTAATATAAATCTATCACTGCACAAAATGCTTCGTCCAAAATTCATCAAAATGAATATGCGCACAAATTCGTGTATAACACGAACAGTATCAGAATTGGGGTGTTAAAGAATTGCATAAAGTTAGTGTTTCAATATTTGTTGAAAGCATAAAATGATACTGTATTTAAAACCGATTTACGCGCTAACCTGTGTTACATTATATGTTGAAAATGATGTTATCTAGCAATATTACATTGCCGGCATCTATGTGGAAAATACCTGTACATAATAATCTAACGTTTTTCCCTTAAGAGCACGGTGCTCGGAACATGTTTCTTAACAATGAGAAATGCTGTCCTTCGTAGTTTTCCAACAAGTTAACAAAACTTTCTCCACCTAGAATACAATTGCGAGGATATTTTCTTGCGAATAGCCTTACACTTCTATACAAGAACACATTTTCACGAGTAGCACACAATTTATGCACAATGAAAGCATTAAGCAGATGAACGTGCAAAACGCTTATTTTTCTTGATATTGTTGCATGAGAGTGATGACGCGACTTTCTAGTTTAATTTCATTGGTCGGAGATTAATACCTCGCTCCGAGGACAGAAACACTACTTCCGCTTTGAGCTACCAGAGCGAAAGGACATATGTAAGAACTTCCCGGCAATAGGAACTTTTGTTTCGACTTTTTCAATGGACCTTCTTGCTTGCTTTGGTGACCCAAGTTTGCTGTATTTTGCTTTTGCATTTATTGGGCTTTAATGTTGCGAAGTATTTGTGTCAGATAATTTTGTATTTCGAGAGTTCCCCGTTATGTACTTAATTATATTATGTACTTTTGTATGTTATGAGGTTAATGTAAAATATGGTTTCTTTGTCTCTAATTTTGAAGCAATTTCGTAGCAGTTGGGACTATTTTGAAGAAAAGATGCAAACGTTTAATTACAGAGTTTTATTTATTGTTTCATAAATTATTGCGTGCAAAAATTTAATAACTTTTATCTACAGTACACAAATTGCATTTTGTATCAAGTTTATCTCAACACATGTTTTTGAATCTAAGAATTTTGATCACTAATGGCTATAAGTTGTAAAACTAATTATTATTTCTTCTTTTCTAAGACCTTATTTCATTTTAGCAAACCACGGCTCCACTAAACCTTTAAGTTTTCATTATGCTAAGTGGCTGCAAGTTAAATAAATACATATTAAATGCTGTGTTGCAGTCACAAAAGCTCAGAGCGTGGCTACATATTAATAAAATACATTTTCACTCGATTAGCACAATGAAAGCAGAAATGACACACGCGAACGTACCAACACTTGTTGACTATCTACAATCTGCTATATGCACATGTATCATCTTGACGACTGTTTCTCTCAGTGCGCAGCGGCGCTCTATCGGACCACAATTCAAATAACCTCACTGTAGTTAGAAGCAATAAGCGCTTCAGTGAACAATAAATAGCTTTTTACACTGAAAGTTTCAAATCAATAACTTCAGTTTCTAATACGCTTACAAAAATGCACTGTATTGCAGTTAAACAATTTAATTATCTCAAATCAGAAGTGGGATAGGACAATTCGAGATCATGGTCAAACCACGGATAGCGTCTGGTCCGATCATAGTCGCTAATCTCCCTCATCGGAGTATATTATATACTGGAAAGCTATAAGGTTATCTCATTGCAAATATTTTATCCCTAAGAGAAAACTAAAACGTTCGAGTACTTGTAGCGCAAACTTCACAGCTTACGCTATTAGTGTCAATTTATATAAAATTGAATTTTTTTCACACAAGTCATGTGTTACACAAAGGTTACCAATCAGAGCCAGATAGAAAACTTTTGACATTATGGCCGGTGCTCGAACCATAATTCTCAAAAGGAAACATTTGAGAAACCGTTACCTCCGATTCCAAATCTTAGCCTAACACACGACTTGTATGAAAAAAAAATCAATTTAATTACTACTGATTGTGTTGTACAAGTCAATTGGATGTAAATGTCAATACTGAATCGTAATGCAACTTGTGCACACAGGAAATTATGAGGAGGAAGGGAGAAAAAAAGTTAAGAAAATGTGTGCGGTAATAAAAGAGGCATACATCTGAACGAAATACAGCGTAGCAAAGATAAAGGACAAAAGTATACTGTGCATATGCTATTATGCTCACACTTATTGTATATTTTTTCTTTTGTTTTAAACCTTATCGGCTAGTCCTACTTGTTCAGCAGGATTGGTCTAAGGAGAGGTTTAAAGAAGGTAGATAAAATATTTTAAAGATTCTTAAAAGCTAAGTAACCTCTAAAAGATTTAGAATGAAAAATACTATTTCCTAAACTTTATTGCCAATATTAATTACAATATATATAATTTATACCTAAGCTGGGCACAAAGAACATCCTCCAGGGGGAAAATAAAATCTAAGAAACATTAAAAATAAATGTGATTTCCACTTCATTATACAACTATATAAGTTGACACCAATTAGTTTTTTTAATGATTTTCAAGAAGAAATAAAAAAATGGTGTTTTTCCCCTTTCCGCATAGATATTCATAGTTATCTCAACAAATTTTTAAGAACAAAAACCAACCTTCCTTGTTAAGAATTCCAGTTCGTGGATGCATGAACAGGATTATATTATCAAATATTATTCACGAATTTTTTACTGTTAACAAATTGAAATGTATGGTGTTAGATTTATAAATAAAAATTTAAAGTTATAATACAAACTATGAGGCACACTCCATATAGTTCAGTTTGCAAAATAAAATAAAAATAGATGAATAAATAATATTAAAAATAGTTAATTATCAGCTATTCTAAATGTATACTTCTAACAACCTTCCATGGAAATACTTCGGTATTTCTTATTCCTTTTGTGGTTGAAAATTCTTATCCAATGTGCCTTCTAAAAATAACTGACACTTCGCCAATGAAATACGAAAGGGCACAACTTGACTACTATCTATGTCACTTGGTCATCTACTTTTGAACCATCAAAGCCGTGATATTCATTTCTTTACTGAATCATATTTTTACATTTTCTTTCTGGTTGATAAAATAGTAACTACGGAGGAGTGCAGTTTATGAATAAGAACGAAAAAAGACAAAATGTTCCCTTTTATAACACACACACATGAAAAAGACAGGTATTAAAGCCTCAACCACATAGTTTTAGTACGAGAAGTTGCATACTAACGCTAAGAACAATGCGCAAATAAAGCAATTTTCTGTGACTATTTCATTCATATGACGGCATTTTGTAATTGACCAATGAAACGAAACAAAAATTTGAAATTTGATCAATCACAGCCGGATTAAAGAGTGAAATTATCCAGGAAAAAATATCAAATCAGTTTTATCACGGGACAAGGATTTGTCTGATGACCACTGTAGCCAACTCTATATTTCCATTATATAATACCCGAATGTGCATCAATGACTTTTGCTAGAAGAGGGGGGGAGCTATTGATAACAACAAAACATGGATAATTAAACAATTACAACGCAAAATGGACGGTTCTTCCAGCAGTGCGTTTTGGTGAAGCGTCAAATGTGCAAATTGATCTTATCATTAGGAATTCCAAACCGCAGAATACAAAGAAAAAATAGAAACGCTGTATATAATCTCTCTCTCATTTGGTATTAGAAAATCAAACGGTAGCGACTTTTGTGCATTTCAGTCTCACGGTTTCTGAATGAAATAGACATTCATAAATTATAACTTTTATGAAGTGTTAATATTTTGTGTGCGAATTTCTTCTCTATTAGCTTTACTGACAATTGGCATTCTTCTGTCATAAGATTGCTTGAAAAGCTTCAACACAAATATACAATTTTTACAATTTTGTAAGCCAAGTTTAGAGGAATGATATTTAAATTCTTATTTTATTCATGAAATAGACTTAATAATATTCAATATTCTACTAGCAAAGCTGCGGGAATTCTTTCAATGAAATTAATTGCCTAATTCTTCAAACCTTATTTTAAAATTAAATGATATAGAAAAATGTTTACATACTGTTTTAAATGAAAAAAAAAACAGTAGTATATGCTCAGCATTTTATGTCTACCACTTTTTATTGCTCCGGAAGTCTGTTTTTAAAATCGTCTAGGCATAATGTATAATTATCATTATATCAGCTTCGAAAAGCACCAATTTAATGCCCTTTATATCTTAAAAGCTTTGTTTTCCTATTAAAATATTTTTGTAATTAATGAAATACCTTAGGTAATAATAAAGTAGTAATAATAGAGATCATTAAATTGGATGAAAGAAACATTTTTTAAGAATATATCTTTAATGATTCAGAATGTTTATAAACCCAATTTTTAATAACACCTAAACTTTACCAACAGCTCTAAACGTTTACACAAATTAATACTACCTTCGAAAATGACCAAAATCAGTTATAAACAGTGGTTTAAAATGCTACTTCTATCATAATTAAATGAAAACCAATTAACCAGCTCCGCTTTTAATTGCAAAAAAATAAATGCACACAGAAGTGTTGAGAACTTAAGTTTCTGCACGGGGCAATATAGCTGAATGAGTTACTGTTAAATAACAAATTGTAATATAAAATACATTATGCGGGTTGTAAACTTTTACTTCTTTATTTATGTAGTGATTATAAAATTTATTCTAATTTGTCTAAAAAATATACAATAACGTTACCAAAAACGTTACCAAAATTCAGAGTGTATTTATCGAAGATAGTAAAACATATTTATGATAAACCCCATGAGGTTTTAATATTTTCAACATTATAACAAATAAACATAATTATCTCCTATGAATATCTGTCTTTAAAAGGTAACATTTCCTCATCGGAGCTCTGGATATACATTAAGAAATCATCCCTGCAGCTCCAGTAAGGGACTGACAGCTAATAAGCCCGTACTGCTGCAGCACACAACTAACAAAACCGCTCTTCGTCCACGCCGAGAGACTGCAATGCGTGATATTTCCCTACATTTGTAATAATGAAAACTAACTGCGCTATTTGCTCAAATTATAAAAGCAATGTTATGGAATTAAGGTTTGGCTTATTTCAAGAGTTATAACAAACTCATGCACACCAACAACCCTTAGTGTCATTATTTGCGATTATTAATGTTTCTGCTGTGCTTCTGTCACTCCGCGATAATACTGAAAAATAATCCGAGTCTCTCATTTACTCTAATATGACCAAATCTAAAAATGTTCATTTTTCCAAAAGCAGATATGTAAGAGTTTCTCGTCTTTCAAAGCGTTATAACCCGGCCAGGATCGATGGATTTTTTTTCGGGCGTAAAAATCCTAAGTATGGCTTCCTTCGGAAGGAAAGTAAAGTCATGGGTCCCGTGTCGTACATTTACGGCACAAAAAGAACCTCAAGTCTGAAAGAGAGGCCTCTAAGCAAAATTTTTCGGTCGTTTCACGCCCTGAATAGAATGGGACGCTGATGACCTGAGATGTTTTTCGCTCTGAAATATGTATCTTTAAAAACTACATTTCCCGTGTTTTTGTCTCTTAAGTGGATCGTTTCTTATAAATAGAGGCTCATGAAGTAAAATAGTTCTTTTTTGCTATACCTTTAGAGGCAATGTGTTTTTAAAACTAAGAATTCATACCTATTATCGAAATTATTTATTAACTCACACACCAAATAATTAAGCTATTAAATTAGCTTAATTATTTATAGCATTTCTTTTATTTATAATGTTATTCTTGCCTTTAATTTTGTATTCATCTTTAACCCCTATAACCGCTGTTTTCGGGATATGCTATGAAGCTTTGAATTCTTGTAATTCATCTTTAGTTCAAGAAAGTAGAACTTAATAACCTGCGGGAAAAGAGGAGAAAATTTCCAAAGTTCACGTCTGTAAAATAAAAGTTTATCTTCAACAAGCTATTTCAAATTATTATATAAAGCTATATAGGTGAAATAAAGCCGGAAATACAAGTACGTTTAGTTGAAAGTTGGTTAGTTTGTCCTCTTCAGAAACCAGGAAACATTTTCATGAAACTCAATATAACGATGGTGTGGTTTAAACAGTAAATGTGCAGCAGTAACTTCTAGTTCTCCGCTCCCTTAAATGCATTAGTGGTACCCGCTCTGATGACGACGTTCAAAACATTATATAGCAACCTTCATTTCAGTAAACAGTGGTTATGAAATCTTTTACTTTAAATCTTCTATGCTTCCTTCAGTTTTTCGCTTATGTTTTGCATCTGATCTGAAGATTTTGTGTATTACTGATTATTCTTAGCTACATATTATTATTATTATTATTATTATTATTATTATTATTATTATTATTATTATTGTTGTTATTGTTATTCTAGTCTCATTCATGTTAATTTTTAGTTTTATTCTAATAATTTTAGAACAAAAGTTTGAAAGGAGATGGCAGCAACCTTCTTGTTAAAATGATACCCAAAATTGGACGGAAAAACTTAATACTCAAATACCAAACGTTGCTCAACAGAAGGGTCACGTTTTATTTATTTAAAATTACCAAACCATTAATGTCAAAATCAATTATTTTAAAAGGAAAAGTCTGTAAGTAAAATATAAAATGGATTAAAAACAGATCAATGAAATAACTAAAGATGCTTATAACTCAAATACTACTGTCTGCTTCGGGCTGTTAAAATAATTATTCATCACTTTTGGTCTCATTATTGCTGTTTAATATCTCCGCACCTTAATTAAAGTTTCCTTGAGGTGCATAATACGTTTATTTTTTATACTTCTCATTTTGTAGTCAATTTTCGAGCTTCAACAGTTTCATGTATTTTTATTTCAAGATACTAGGATATTAAACAATAGTTATTTACACAACTGCTAAAGTGATGCACTGCCTTAGAGTGAGATGATTACGATCAAGCTATAAGCAAGGATGGAATATCGGAATGAGTAGGAAAAGGAACTTTCTAATCAGTTGTATAATATATATATATATATATATATATATTAATGAAAAATAAAAATAAAGAAACACTATTAACAATGTAACAAATTAACACTAATAATAAAAGTAGATAAAGATAAAACACAGAGAAAGAGTCACACTTGAAATTGCAATCTCTGTGTTTTATCTTTATCTACTTTCATTATTAGTGTTAATTTATATATATAAATCTTCAGAAGCCATAGGGAAACTAATTCCCATCAAATAAAAAAAAAAGACACGAAAAAGAATGAACAGAATTTCATTCATGAAAAAAAGCAAACCAGGTTTTATATATATATATATATAGTTTGAAGCGTATCACATGTACTTTACATTGTACATTTATCTAGTTATTTCGCTACAGTCTGAGAATGCTATATGTTCTTTTACGCTATGGTCGAAATGTTCATGTTGTTGGTTTATAAAAATGTGAATATATAATGCTTTATAAAAGCCATTGCTACCAACCAAATAATAGGAAACTTTTCTAAGAGATATAAACAGTCTCTGAAGGAAGCATGTGATAAGGAGCAGTTTTTGAAAAGATAGGTAATGGAAAATAGCACAAGTAAGTCTTTTTAAATACATAAATAAAGCATAATATTGTTGCATTTAAATACGTTGCTTCATCCAGGTTGCGGGAGGAGTAGTATGCCATATATGTGGATGATGTATATACTGATCCCCAAGTAGTGTTACTATTACGAAAACTAGTGTTACAATGAGGGGGGAGGTACACATTTTGTAGAGATGTGCAGAAAACACATTGCATTAAGGCCCAACATTTTTGATAAACGTATTCTTTTGTTGGAACCAAAATGGCAGATATATCTATAATAGAGCAGGAATTTACCTAATAACAGAAATGCCTTGAAGAATTGCAGAGTTTCTGGATTTGGCAATGTTACATTATTGGTAAATGCAGGTTCTGAGCCTGTTTTAAAGAGACAGGTGGATGGAAAAAAGCGTTGATTGTTCAGGAATATGTGGAAGATGCCATTAAGCAGCTAGAGTGGTTAAATGAGATAAAACTTTTTCAGAAGTGTTGCAAGGAGAAAGTAAACAAATAAATAAATAATTCTTCGTAATATAAAATAATATTCCTTTGTTATTATAAAAGGCAACTCAAATTACACTATTAATAGAGACATGGATTGTGTTTCTTCCTGCATATTTGTTTATTGCAATTAAAATAAATTATATTGAGGAATTGAACATAATTTTTAATAGTATTTAACGCCCGTTTTAACTACGGAAGCATCACAGACGGTAGACATTGATGTTACATGAGATGAAATAATAAATTGCGAAAGGATTTTTTTTTAAAGGAAGGAAGCGTCCTAGGCCTAAGTTTAGGGCACCTCCCAGGCATTTGACATTTATAAAGACCGAGGAAAACCTAAAAAAACCTGAGTGTGGGAGCACCTGGTGGGAATCGAACCCCAGACCTCCTGCTCACGAGTCCGCGCCTTAATGACCTCGAGGCGGTTTGAAAACAAATGACTGAAACTATGGTTGTTAATTATTAAGTTAGCTGTGAGCCTTGGTTAGAACGCAACTACAAAAGCTTCTAGATTGATTATTGACTAATGTAGGTAGTAAAAGTCCTATGTAAATAAGTCAAAAGTTGTTAAGCATTTATGTTTGTAATTTGTTTTATATAAGGTATAAAATTTGTAATTTTATTTTTATATTATTGTGTGTAATCTGAAAGATTCTAATATTGGAGTTCTCATGTTGTATGTAGTGCAGAAACTGAAGCATAAAGTTTCATTTTCTACACTCTTTTCAGTTTGGAAACTTGTACCTTTCGCTATAATATGGAACAAAATTTATTTTGTACGATGTTCCCAATCTCAAGTATTATGAATATTACCCAGCACCTCCTTTCTGACTACAGAAAGGGCAAACGGCATGCCTGCAAAGACCCCAAGATCTCAATGCCAGTTTCAGTCCGTTAGCTACTATTATTATTAGCAATGTGGTCACATTCTTCAGAAAATTCAATAACGACGCACGATAAAAAAAATAATAAATAACAAAATAACCTTTGGAGTGTAAAGGAAATTAACTTTCTTCTATCTCACTTCACTTTCTTCGTGCAAAGCGAATTATTAAAGCGAGCGCCTGGCACCTGCCTGCTTACGAGCAAAAAGGCACATGTAACAAAATAAGTATTGTATTCAATACAGATAGGGCCACTGTCTTTATTCAAACAACAAAGGAACAGATGTTGCATCTTTAATGAAAAATACCGTTAACGGAATATTGAAAAAGGTTCACCGAATAAGAAAATTCCTCCCCCTTACTGCTGCGAAAGGGGGTTGGTGTCGCTTCTTCAGAAAAAAGGCTACATTATTTAATCGTAATATCTCTTTTCTTTGTACTCTTTGCGACATTGTATTAAAGACATTCTGCAGTACGTGCAATGGATCTCCTACTGGGAAATAACGAATATTTATGAAGTATAGACATATTTTTAATAATTTTAAGATTGTTAAACATGTGTTTACAAGCGAATATTTCGTTAGTACATCAGCTTTAATTTACAGTTAATATATGCTTTGCAAAGTTCACGAAACGGTTCCCAAGCATGCAGTGCAAAACATGCTCTTGAACATGTAACATAGTTTTGAGTGTTTTTCCTTTAACAGCTGCTGATGGTAACAGAACGTGCAGAGACCTCGCCAAATAACATTCGACGTCTTCTGGCATCTATACTTACACGTGGAAGCTGTAAGAGTCGTCTATCTACGCAACTATTGGCAACTACTTTAGAGTGCTGGCGCACCTGCTCGAAGCGCTCCTGAGTATCCAGGATCTCGAGGAAGAGGTTCACCTTGTCGTCCATGGTCCTGAAGCCGTTACGAGGCTGCAACAGCAACTGCTGCAACGCCATCGCCGCGGATGTCGGGGTCGTAATCTTGCTTGGGGTTGTAGTAGGTGTGCCGGTCTTACTGGTTGGAGTGTGTAAGTGAGTACAACCGAGGAAGATGGGGTTTCCGCTTGGGGACAGACCGCACGTAAACGGTCGCAGAGGAAGAAATGGAAGACCGTGGAAGGTGGGACTGGGTTTGGGGGCTTGTAGGCCGAGTGCGACCTGAGCAGATGTTGAAGGAAGAGACATTCGGCGCGTCGCCGAGTTAAATGCGGGCTGCTGCGGTGGCTGTTGAGGGGATTTCAGTAACTGATAGTCGTTTGATGCCGGGGGTAAGGAACGATAGCCGGAGTCCGATGGGCTTAAAGTCACGGCGGCCGAGGTTGGCGTGACGGAGGTGGGAGCCGCGATACTATGTGGACGCCGTGGGCCGACACCGGTGGAGCTGGAGGAAGACCATGTGTTCGAGTTGCCTGCCGCCATCAACGGCGTGGATGACGTGCCGGCGGCAGAACCGGTAGGGAGAGTGGCCGAGGAAGGGACCAGCATGCTGTGAGGTCGACGGGGAGGTTGCTGTTGAGGGCTGGTGCCCGTTTTCTGAATCGTAGTGGGTGATGCTGCGACGGAGGAGAGCAGAGGAACTGAAGTGGAAGTAGGAAGGAGTGGTCGGCGAGGAGCTGGTTGTTGCCACGCACCGGGACTGATGCTAGAGCCGGGTCTAGAGGCGACAGCAGCTGCGGAGGGTGGTGATGATGCTGCTGTTGCCGAGGGCGGTGTGATCGCTGCGGCGGGAGAAGCAATACTGTGCGGTCGGCGAGGTATGGGTTGGTGAAGAACGCCGCCGCCGCCGTAGGAAGACAATGTTGCTGCTGCTGTTGTTGAGCCACCATCCCTGGCACGAAATGCGGAACCGGGGGTTGCGGGAGGAAGACCTGGCGTTTTGGAAGCGACGGGACTGGAAGCGATGCTGTGAGGCCGCCTGGGTACGGATTGTGGCAAAATACTGTCAGGGGACGGCCACGGTGAATAGGGTCCCAAGCCTGGTGGTACTGCGGCCACTGGGGAGGCAGCCACGCTATGAGGACGCCTTGGTATTGGCTGAACGATGCCGCAGCCCTGACCGGCACGTAATTGAGCTGAACCGCCAACAAGAATGGGCTCGGGCTTAGTGTAGAACGGGAAGGGTGAAGTGGCACCGCTAGGCGTTGCAGGATTGGAGGCGGTAACGCGTCTGCTGGCGGCTGCAGGAGCGGCAGATGAGGGAGCGGGTGCTGGTGGTGGAGGTGTGGGTGCCGAAGGAGCTGGTGGTGGTGGTGTGGAAGAGGCTGGCCGCCATGCTTGTTGCGATGGGGCTGTCCACGTGCTGGAGCTGCCATTGCCGATTGAAGACGCAGCACCGGAGGTTCTGCTTCTGTTATGTTGTAGATGGCGATCATTAAGACTCAAACGTCCGCTGACGTTGCGGTAGAAAGGGCTAGGGCCCAGATAAAGACTGTTAGGGGGTTTCTGCTGCTTGGCCGCAGCCGGAGCGTTGCCGACGTCACTCGCAGGAACAGCGGAAGGAGTAGGCGAAGAAGGAGAAGGCGGAGGTGGAGAATCAGCACCGGAAATGACAGCGTTTGTAGAAGAGATAACAGCGTTGTTATTACTAGCGCCTGCTGGCTCATCCATTGAGCTACTTTTGTGCTACGATATAGCTCCGGTGGGGTGCCGCCAAGGAAGTTGTTCCAGAACAACACCTCCACCCGGATGTCGCTTCTACTCAAAACATTTCTTGTTCAACACACCACACGCGTGGGTCACACACTACGTCGGATCGCAGTTAATACGAGGACATAACATCCAGTCTCCATTACGCGGCTACAGGTAAACGCTCAGAGTCCACGCACATTCACGCACCGGTAGGAAGATGACGTGAGACTGCTGGGTTCAACATGTTGACGACACGCGACATGTGAGGCCGGCCTGCCGAGCACTACGGAGAGGAGGCTGGCTGCACGGCCGCTTGCCACGAGAAAACAGCTGAGAGAGCGCGCGCCGGGATCTAGCATCTAATGCACGGCGATGCGCGGGCAGCTTACTGCCGGCGCATGTCTCTCTCTTGCATTTCATGCACAGCGTCCCGGCCAACTCTCGACTTCAATTATCAAATTGTAATATGCTATGCTATGCTATCTACTAAATGTACTGTCTTTTGTTTTATATTTTGTATTAAACAATTGAAAACCCCAACTGTAAACACGTAAAACTGCTGTTACATCCACGTGTTTATAGCAGTCTTATAGAGAAGCAATTATGAAGATCGCTTGCTATATAAATATTGCCGGCATATTTTAAAATGGGTATTATGCTACAAAATTCCAGTGTAGTAAACATGCTAAAGTATGAGTATTCATGCTAAATTCCACGAAGGATATTTCAGATATTACTTAATATTATGCACGTTATATCAGATATCTTTAAAATGAATGTTGTTGTTTTTTCTCTATTTTAAAATCTGATTACTGGAAGGAAAAAATATACTGCACCATTTGCCTTGAAAATTTCAGCGGTGTTTTAAACTTAACAATGAAACTACTTTAACAGTATAATACAGATTTGATACAGATTAAATGCATCAAAATAAACTGTCCAAATTTCATTGCTGAAGGCAGTACTTTCAACAGCAATAACTTCGAATGGGCTGCACGCTA
Organism: Metallyticus violacea; assembly: GCA_030762175.1. NCBI lineage: Eukaryota > Metazoa > Arthropoda > Insecta > Mantodea > Metallyticidae > Metallyticus > Metallyticus violacea. Next base: position 50,913,624 of record CM060840.1, on the reverse strand, counting down.
TTTAACATGATCTCAGTACCAAAAATGACCAAATGTTGCTAAATACTACAATTAATTAATGCATCAGAACAATGGGCCCATCAATGAGTAATGAAACATACTATCATTTACATTTCTAAATTTTTTCTTCCGTTGCTTAGTAAACGCATATCATTATTAATTATTACATTTAGAACAGTTCAAGAGCGTTTCAGCTTCAATCTGTAAGACCCAAATTTTTCTACTAGACAGTGTAGAGTGTTGAAATCCTGCCCAAAAGAGAATTTTGACGAAATAAATAATTTTCTCACCTTTATGTTTGTGTGACTTTAAAGTTTTGATTTTAAATATTAAGAATTTTTGCTCTAACTACGTATTTTTTATTTAAGTCCGTTTTAATATTCTACCTACAAAAGGAAAACTTCTTTTTCGAGGTTTAAATGAATAAAGTAATATGTATGTATTGTTGAGTAGTAAAATATACTTTCTAAATTTAGCATATATGTACCAAATACATGCTTTAAGAATATCCTTAACCCTATAACGTTAAATGAAATCAACTTCTTGCAAAATAATTCAGGACCTTCTACCAGGAACCATGTTCTAAATACGAGTGCGTTTATCAACGCAGTGGTTATTAATTAAAAATCCTAAAAAGCAATCCTATCTTGATTTCGGAATTCAAGCTCTGAATGAATTGGGAAGGTTTTAATGGTGGAAAAATGTTGCTACCAAAAGAACTTGGAGTGGCAGATGCAACTGTCCACTCACATCTTTCTCCGGCTTGCCTCATCGAAACGTATTTTATGGCTCAGCCATAAAGAGCAGGTTTTCACTGGTATGAACTTATATGAATGCTGAACCTATCAGGTATTTCAGAAGTTTTGTGTAGAAAAATGTTGATTTATTTCTATGTAATGCTCCACCTTATTATTGTGTAAGAATTAACATCTACATAAAAGAAGACTCAAATATTTCTGGATGTTATGAATACAGATCACAGTTTTAAACTAGACAACACAGAACATGTCGTTCTCGAATCTATACCGGAGTTTATATTTTATTATTACGAATTTAACTGCGAATAACCAGATAGGCAACATGCAATATTTTAATATATTAACATTGATTGTCAAGTTTTTCCCTCTAATAATTACAAAACCAAAATCATTATAGATTAGTGTATACCGCTTAAATTATATTACAAAATATCTTATTAGTAAAATGTAAGGCTTATAAACACCTAATTTGTGGTCACTGTGATATTTCATATGCGTTTATGGAGGTCTACTACTCAAATCGAAGAATTTGTATTGTGGCACAAGAGGGCACTAAATGAAAATTTAAATTAAAAAATCGGCAATTTTCAGTTGAATGGAAAATGCAAATAATTCACCATATGCTACTGTAGTGACATCTTCAGTTCAGAAGATTGAATACTACGGCTCTTTTATGCAACTGCTTAAAAAATGTAATCCATAGGTCAGATATAAGAAGCATAGATCATATTTAGAAATAAGTGATTAGGTTAGCTTTAGAGAGCGAGGGTTGGCTTTAGTTCTAATTATAATTTTTTTTCTTTAACATTGCCGTGTCATGATAGCGATATTACAAGCAGGTGGTGTGATGTAATCAGTTACGTAGCCCGCCCGATTCATGGCAACTGGCTGATCGGATTCAGAGCGGTAACTCCTGGCGAAGCGGAAGTATGAAAACTGTTTAAGGTTTCTCAAATACTTAGGAAATGGGCGAATGCTAATCTATTTATAAGCATGTTATTATGAATATGCATATTGCTGAATAAAATATGTATTATAAATTTCACTCTCAGTGCAGAAATTAGTAATGTGACATACCAAGAGTGATGTCAGTAACAGAAAAATACCGTATTACTGCAAGGAGAATTCCCGTTCGGCGCGTTAACAGAAAAGTATTCAAAATCTAACGAACATTGTAAATATGTATTTACTCACATTGTGTGATTATCTATTTACTTAGATTTACGAATGACACGAAAGTGAAATTAGACATACGTATAAAATATAACAAATGTTCTTTTTTAAAGTTCAACCTTTCTATTTGCAGACTACCATATAAATATATTCAAAACATAATTTGTATTAAAGGCTTATGAAACATTTAAACATTTTCATAGATTTAAGTATATTATTTATATTCATTTCATTTTCTTTCTGCCATTTATTTGGTTTTAGATAATACATTCCCACAAAACTGCAAAGTAGAGCAGTGACTCTGAATGTATGAAATCCGAAAAGTACTTATTTTATGCAAATTATAAACGATTATGACCATTCATATCTACGTAGTAACAAACTTTTGAAACAAGTGATTATTTATCGTAAAATAATTGACATTGATGTCAATAAGCGAGCGTTTACGAAAACCTGGACATCTATTTGTTTATATATATATATATATATATATATATAACTGGTTTTGAAGTAATTTCTTTTAATTCTCGCACATTACACAACATTTGGCCCCAGAAATATATATATATATATATATATATATATAGCTGGTTTTGAAGTAATTTCTTTTAATTCTCGCACATTACAAAACATTTGGCCCCAGAACTTCTTCCCTTGGACAGATATAATAATTTCCGTAGTTACTACTTAACTGTATTAGAATAAGCATTTGTTTATCCTTACATTATGAGCTAAGCATACTTCAAAAGTTACACTTATATGTATCATATAATATAGAACCTTTATTTATTCTTTATTATTTTCTGAGCAATGTGAAGATACCACAAGCAGTTAACATGCCGGAAATTTGTTTATATATTACTAAAGCCTGGTCGTTTTACAGGATTTTTATGAGCTGCACTATGATTATATTAAAATGAATATTGCCAAAAAGTCTCCTACACGTACAAATTGGATAGATTCAGTGACGCTGCAAGTCGTAAAGTCGAAAAGCGAATAACATCCGTACCATACAGCGTGAATATGAAAACATTGGGGTGGGGATATAGGGGGTGGCATCAGCAACCAGAAAGCTCTCTGCTACCGGCAGTAAAGTAGAAACAAGCAGCGGGTCTATTTCCAGCCCTGCCCTCACAGCGTGTCCGATAAGCATCGTATGGACCACGTCTCAAGTGGTGAAGTGGACCGAGCCTGGGGCTGCATGGAAGCTATTTCCAACCCTCTTCAGACTTCACTTGGGGACTCGCCGTTACCAAAATATCGCCACCAGCTGTCGGTCCCCACTCACAAAGCAAACAGATTCTACAGAAGAAAAAATTAAAAGAACAAGCTATACAGAGTAGAAAAGGTTTCGAATTTGCGATTCCATAATGTAAATAACATGGAAATTCCAAATGATACTCAAAAATATTGTTCTAAGTGCTTAAGTATTATGTTCTTTTTTCCCTCCATAAAACTGATATAAACTTTATGATGTTACTTGCTAGACGTGAAACGAATAAAGTTCTATAATGCAATGGCAATATCTAAACTAACGCGAAGTTACCATATTTGAATGTTAAGAAGATAAACAAGGAAAAAGTGTGATGAATAGAAAAGAAGTAGCAGTAGCAGTGATTTATTTACAACAAAATATTTTTACAAATTAACTCATCCTTTTCGCACGGGTACTGAGATCTTATGTGCTTTCCCACTACACTAGGAAATGCCCGAAATTACACAAATCAATATTTAAGTCTTAAAGAGATAAACAATATACAATTGAATAAATAAATAAACAGAAGCAATATATAATCAAATATAAATAGCTAAATAAAATAAACAGAAAATAACTTAACACTCCCTCACATATATGCACAAAAAATATTGTGACACATGCTCCCCTATCCCCCTTTCTGGTTGTCCGCCTCTTTCGATCTGAGCTGTCTCACTTTATTTAAAACTTTACTTATTCCCTCTTCCTCTTTCCTATCTGCCAACAAAGCCCAACACTGCCACTGTCCTCTCCTCCTGCTAACAAAGCGGGCCGGTAGATATCATTTCCCCATTCTTCCGTCCTTCTGCAATACGCCAGAATAAAATAAGTAATGATTACGTGAGAGAACAACTTAAATTGCAACCATTAGCCATTAAAGCAGAACACACAGAATGGGTTCAATACAGGCGAATAAGTCCAAAGAAAACAACTATTTGATATCCCCTTTATTAGATGCCAATAACAAGGTATAAACACTGAATTTATGTTTCCTGAGCTTACAGATGTGTATATTCATCAACTTAAATATTTACTAGCGGTGTTTTAATTAAAAATTAACGAATCTTTTATGTTTCTAATTTATATCGTTTCTTTACACGAGAGACTTTTGAATGCCCATTAACCAGTGTAAAAAAAATAAATAAAAAATAAAAAATAAAAAAAAAATACAGTTACATTTTATATGTCTGTTTTTTAATTAAACTTTCTTAGGCGTTGTCCAACTCAAATTATGATGCGGGTTTTTCTGATTTTCTTTACATTTTCCATATCTAATCAGAAAATATATCATACAATCAATTTAATAGCTTATGGAAAAAATGTAAAAATGTTTGTATTAAAATGTTTATGAGTTATTTCTGAAAGAACCAGGGCAGTACTAAGAATCTATATATAATTCCTTGAAAATGTGATTGCTGTTTGGAAATTTAAAGAAAAGTCACTATCCATGCTATATAACAGTTAACAGTATCGTTGTTTATTTACCTGTTGAAGCAAATATACATTTTTTAAATGAATTATCTTGTTCTCCGAAAATGTGGTCATAATAGAATACAGTATTTTAATTTATGTAACAGATCTTGTTAGCAAAATTAACTTTTACACATTATACGCTATATTAGGGGTATATTTGAAACATATACATGCACAAAGTGTCTATCGGTTCGCTCCTCTTTTAGTGAAATGCAAATAAAACATCATTGCAACTATATTTCAAAACATTTATACGTATCGATCTCATGCTGAGCTCTGGTGTCAGGTAAGGCACGGGAAGAGAGATTAATTCATTTTGTGATGATAAACAGTTTAGGTCTGAAAAGGCTGATAACTGTGGAGGGAGTGGGGGAAACCAATTGACTGAATGCAGCTGTGTATGTGTCATTTCTAACGTGACATCTTACAATTTTTCCGTGTATACTTTTTTTTTTAAAAAATGCTTCGTTTTATTTTTATTGCTAATTATTATATGTTTAATATTTTGTTGTGAAATATATAATCTTATGTGTTGTATTAAATCAAACAGATCTATTATATTATAAAAACACTTTGGGCCTATTTGTATATTGAAGTTTTATTTTATTGCTGTTAATGAAATAAATACACTCCTACTACTATTTATGGATCTTTTCCGGAGATCGTTTTTCCTGTTTTCAAACATATATTTGGATACAGCGTGGAGTTTATGTTGTTTTGTTAAGGTTCTCGCTAAGTGCCATCTCATTGTCTCTTTTGACAATTTTTGCTTGTAAGAAAAAGTTTATTGTTAAACAATGCAAATATATATAATCAAACTGACTAATAATAAATGATATGAACAATCAATTCTTGTGCCGTCTTTGTCAAAAGACGATATTACCACATAGCCACATTCAAGATAATTGACGACGGTCACTTCAAAGAGGAATATTACGCTTACGTATTAATTACGAATAATTCAAAAATGCGAATTTATCAAAAAGAAGTGAACATAAGCGAATTCAAGGTAATGCCATCGTGTGGCAAATAGCTACTTCTCCATCTTGCTCATTTATGACGTGCAACGTTAGACATTACAAGTGTTGCCCTTCCCAAACCATCATGAGAAGATAAATGAAGTGAGAAAACCATGCCTAGCAACTTAGAGGCAGAAGATTTACTTAGCATAATTAATCACAAATTGCTTAACATGTTTGATAACTATGGAAATCTAACAAACAGTGAAATAATTAGCACTTTACATATATAACATTTTCGATAGGTTGTACGCTGTTTTAATAATGACAAACCTTTTCAGGCTCGTGCTTGTGTTGTCTATTTCGTAATTCAATACGGCAAATGACCTGAATGTTCACTATGTGCTGAATAGCGCCCTTGCCTTTAGATGAAAATAATTCATATAAATTCGGGAAACAAACATAAAGGCAGTTTGCTCTATAGAGAAATATTACAAATACAGCGATCTGAATAATGTATTCCAGAGAAGCTGACCATTAGCATATACCGGAAGCAGCGGTCGTCCAAAACATCCTTCCAATTCGTTACATTCTGTTGTTGGCAATAATTCATACAAACTATGTGGATGTCTCTCTCTCTCTTCCTCCAACATTTGTTTAAAAAAAAAAAAGCAGAAATGAAATACGGCCAAGTCCTTCCTTAAAAAGCAAAAACTAATTTAAATTACTGATTATGCAAATGATGTTTGTTCCCATCGCGACGGAAAAATATAATCGGATGGCAGCGCTATTCAAGTACAAGCCAAACAATTACATTACATCGCGATTGAAATGCAAACACCGACCGTGCTTCGCGCCCACCGTTCCTCAACTCCGCTTCTTTTATCTGATGTCGTTAATTTTGACAAAATTCAGTGCGCACAGTGAGTTGCTTCTTGCGTACGCGTTGGAAAATAAATCATCCCAAGCACCGCCGCTGCGAAAAATTTAATTTGACGAACTTAATTGTTTTTAGTCTGCTTGGTTCGATTGTTTGCAAATATGTTTGAAAGTGTTTCGCCTAGGGGAGCTAATTAACGTCCACATACCTTGCACAGTGATTTTATAACCCCCTCCCCTATTTCCTGCGAAATTTAATAGAAATGCAACAGCTTCAGAATCAAGACAAAGCTGCCAGATGTTCGAGATGAAAATAAGACACCAAATTACAATATCAGGATGATAAGAGGGACCAAATCACAATTAGTTAATGCACCTTCTTGTCTTGCTGTGCTATACTTGCAAAATATTTTATAAATGAACACTTGAAATGCAAGGGTAAAATATGAATTTCACTTTTTAAATTTTTGCTTTTTGTTGCCTCTATAGCACTTATTTAAGAGTAGATAAAAATAAATATATTTGCATGAAACTATATAAGAGATCGCTGAAATGAGCAATTCAGCTCTTATCAATTTTGGCAAAAACTTCCTTTTTTTAAAATCAGCCAAGTTTAAGTTCATATGTGGGAAATTTTTTTTCCAGAAATGCATTTGAGCTAGGTGCGCACAAACGGTTACCAAATAAAAAATGGGCACATCAGGGCATCCTCAAAGACAGACAACATTAAATTTGTCACCATTGCATTATAGCAATAACATTACTCGGCGATGAAATTTATCTGGACTTAAAATTGATTCTTTTGAATTAAATGCCGCCACTGTTGCGGAGCGAGTTTCTAACAGTATAACCTGGTGATCTTGTTTATCTAGTAATGAATATTTGCTATGCAGAGCGGGAGTGCGCTTGGAAGAGGGAAAGAGAGAGAATATATTCGCGTCATAATTATAAGTCCCTTTGTTTACAAAATGTGGTAGTGTTAGTTCTTTATCGGCTCTTGAAGCCAATACCCTTCAAGGCAAGGTGCACTATCTAGCAGTTACTTAATCCATTCAAACTGACTCAAAATAAAGCAAGAATAAATTTTATGGCCCAGTATAGCATTTAAGCAAGTTTCAACCCAATCCGCAGGTCTGTATAAAATTCTCAACTTGTCATTTTAGAAATAATGAGTGGTAATTGGGAGCGGTCCTATAGCCAATAGTTCACAATATTATGCCATTTCAAACAAAATAAATCAAGAAATAACAGTTCTTCCAAAGTTGGAATTTTGAGAAAATATCTGAAAATCCCTTCATGTAAAGTAGTAACGCTAGTTGAACACACCAATACTCAGTGTTAAAGATATGTTTCAACTTGTACAGATATAATCGAAAGCACTGTGCCTTCTCGAGATAGCGGCATATTTCTCAGGGATTAGATCCCAAGAGAACCATCTTTGTATCCGATATTACATTAATCCTTTGTGGAAGTTGCGCTCTGATATAATCTACTCCTTAAAGCATAATCGTCGATGAAATGCGTAAACTACAGTTTAAAATTCGGTAAGTTGGATGCCCTTTCGAGAGCAAGAATCCAGTCTCTTTGATTCTCCGCAGCCCTAAAACGGGAGCGGTTTCAATCATAAGCTTAGCAAACGATTCCAACAGCAATAGGCTGCGCATATGCCAAAGAGAACCTTTTTCCAGACATCAGCCTCAAAGAGAAATAGAGATGCTTTGTTACGGTACCTCACAACTGAAACTGAAGTTCCTCCAAGTGGGAACTTTATCAAATCTGTCTGGTTATAACACAGTTTTGGAAGACAAGTACCATGTTGTCCGCCTATAATTACATGCATAATAATAATAATAATAATAATAATAATAATAATAATAATAATAATAATAATAATAATAACAAAATTAGTGACCTTTTAGATCTTTCATTCGCCATTTTCAAGAGCTGTTTACAACAGAATCCCACTCCTAGTATGTTCATTTAACCATTTTTTTAAAGTGCAGGACTTATAAACTGTATTTTTAAAACCGTCAATAAAAATGCTATGCATTACCATCTCCCTCATTACGTGACTCTTAAGCACTGGCGAAACTTTATTCGCAATCAAATTAATAAAAATTCCAAGAAGAATGCACAGCTTGTGACTATAAAACGGAGCAGTGGTTTATACCCAACGCAGATACTCAGTCACGCAGGGGAGACGGCTTCTCTACCACCTGCTAAACAACTGCCGAAACATCATGTAAACTAAACTGCATATTGCATTCTAGTGCAGTTTCCATGCCCCTTATTTTAAAAAATGACTAATTTCATAAACTGAAGAGGTATTGACACTTCCACTTCACGCCCGTACTTTTCTCACTCCTAATGTTTACTTAGAAAAATAGCTGCTACAGAAGAAGATTGTTTGCAGGCGCAGAATGCCCCGTCTCTCTCACGAACAGTTTTCCTTTTCCCACAATAACGGATTCCAAATGCAAATTTGCCGTGCGCGAGATCGAAATGGTTATAAACAGTTACGGAGTTAAGTGTGTATAAGAGTAATTTTTTTGCTTAAATTTGTCAACAAATGTTTTAAATTGGAAAACCATGAATTTTCTATATTAAAAACACATCATTCATTTTGGAAAAGACAAGCTGGCAGGGACTAGGCGAAGCTGGGCAAACATAATGGCGAATCTGCACCTTCGCTTAGCTGACGTATAAATGGTTTGGTGAGATAGATGTGGTCGAACGAGCACAAGCGATGCGAACCATTCCGGACATGCGTAATTTCAACTGACTTTTTGGAAAAGGGAAAAACCATATTCGGTAATATTACGCTATGCTACTGGAGCAATTATAAAGAAGAAGCGCGCTCATTTGGCAAAGGAAAAGGTCATTTTCATCATGATATGGCGCCAGCGCAAAAGTTAGCGATTGCGATCTCAAAATCATACCTCCTCCTCTCCAGATTTGGCTTTGTTGGATTGTTTTGCCCAAAATGAAAAAGTGATTAGCAAAAATGAACTCCCATTAAATGATGATGCTGTCGCCGAAATAAATGAGTTTATTGCAGAGCTGAAGAAATAGCTTTTAATGGCTGGTATAAATATCTTAGAAATTCGCCGAAACAAATAAATATATTTGTAAAGAGGTTATGTTGAAATTAGACGATTTTTTTCTTCAAAACGGTGTATTCTTTATTGTTGCACATAACTTATTGAACAACGCTCGTATGAAGAGTCTGCAATATTTATGAGCGACGAACCACTTAACTATGCCATGGAGACCGATGCATTTGCACGGTCCGCCTGAACTATCCAACTGTTTAAAATATTTATAGTTCACGTTGAGCGATATTAGTTAAGTAGCCTTCACAGTATACCCTTTGGGACTGATATGTACTCCAGTGTCTCTACACTTGTCAAAACAATTGATTCGGGATCAACATCAAAGGCTTCATCCATGATCAAGTGCAGAGCTGTAGAGTGCTTATTGCTAAAACAGACGCGGTCATCGTTCAGTACTGCGGCAACTCTTTCAAAGACTTCTTGTTGCCGAGTGGTTAGCCCTTAGGAAACAAAATGGGCAGAGGATCTTTCAAGGGCCAGTCACAGCGATAACTCTCGGCGAAATGGACCTGATATTCCGACAATTGAGTCAAGTTCTCACGATTATAACATAATTAAAATGAACAATTACAACGAAATACCTTAATCCAGGAGGTGCTGAATTTTTTCCCCTCCATCCAGACATTTCTGGCAACATTTAAGAAACTTTTCATTAACATTTTGCAAAATCCTATTACATAAATTTACCCGAATATCAGGATCACGTGGCAGCAATTCGTGAACAACAACGATCTTGCATGCTTTCACTTTTAAGAGCTTGGTAGTCGCCATGTCTGAACTCATCAAGCAAGTCATCTTATGCAAGCCATTGAAGAGATTTTGGAGGAGAATATTATAATCTTTCCCCAACTTAACTTACTTTTTTAATGAACATGTCAGAAACTTAATGCAATCGCAGTGAAAACCATTAGCCATTACTGAAGTAATTATATACAGTTTCTTGTCCAAAGCCAGCCCGTTGTTCTCATTTACTTGTGAGTTTTTCCCTTGGCATTGCGGTATTGTAGCGGACTCCTAGGATCTGGACGCCCAAAGGATGCAGCTATGTTGTCCCAGTGTAGAAGGTGTGAAGATGATATGGTTATAGTGTGCCAGGGGCGTCCTTATACCTATGGGTGCCTAAACAAAGTAGTATGGATGAATGAAACAAAGTAATAAAGGCGCAAAAGAGCTCAAGAGTTCTTGTCGCCTTAAAGCTATCCTGGCATCCTTCTTCTCAGGGTATGGAAAAACTCCGGAAAAAAAAGCATAACCCAGACAGCTTGACCTGACCGGGAATAGAACCCAGGACCTTGGGATTAGTAGTCGCAAACATTTCACTAAACCATTGAGGGGGCCATTATTAAAATATATAAAAAATATAAACTTACATTTTCATAGGCAAAAACTCTCTTGCATCTGTGGTGAGTTTATTAAGACTTGCCAACATTTTGCGTACATGACCAGAAATAAATGTTGAACATTGCCCGAATCAAACGATGAATTTAAATCACATGGGAAATCGTTTAAACAGGGAAAAGAAACCAATTTTCTCATAAATTAACCAGTATCGGATTTTAGGCAGACTAGCAGATGGGTAATTTTCTCTTGAAATCCCTAATGGATAGAATCGATAGCTTTTTAAATTTATTTGCCTGGAATTTCGCAACACGCAGACCTGGGTGAAGCCATGTGTCGATACAATATGTGCACACATCTGCAGCAGGCGGGAAAAGTGATGCCTTATTAGTCCAAACGCGCAAAACAATCCCTTCAATAAATGTTAAATATAATAAACAAACGAGGTCAGCTCGCTCCCACCGAGTTGAAACTAATTCCGTCAAAAGTAAATATTGATAAGGGCATGTAAATGGAAATTTATGGAAAACACTCCAGATACTCGTTGCATTTTTTACAGACTCGATTGTTTATTACATACGACATGCTATACTTTCGGGAGATCACAGAAAGCTTTGCGAAAATGTACTAAGGGTAATAGTTCTATTCTAGAGCCTGCTAAGCAAATATCAGTGAACAGACAAAAGAACATGCACCAATAAGTATTATTTCCATCGTTTAAGTTGTGATAAAGTTACATTTTATATCCCACGATGCTATATCAAGTCTTGAGTGGAAAGTTTTAGAAAACATCTCTACATATTTATGCCGTCCCAGTCGTGGGATTCAGTTAAAACCCCGTACACAAGTTAAGGGCGCCTTCAGCTATATACTATATCACTTAAGATCTTTGGTTTTTGCTAAGCAAATTGTTAATCGGACATGTAACAAAAATTTGGCAACGCAACAAGGATTTTGTTATTCTCAAGAAACAATATTCAAACTATATGGGGTAGATTCTGGTGGTGTAGGTAAGCATACTTGCCTTCTAAACTGAAGATCGCGGCTTCAAACCCGGAAAGGATTCATGGATTTTTTCGGGTGTAAAAATTCTAAGTATGGTTTCCTTTGGAAGAGAAGTAAAGCCGTGGGTCCCGTGTCGTACATTTACGCCACGAAAAAGAACCTCAAGTCTGAAAAAAGAAGCCTCTGAGCAAAATTTGTCGGCCATTTCACGTCCTGAATGGAACGGGACGTTGATGATCTGAGATGTTAGGAGTCCATATATAAACAAAAAAAAAACTGTATGGTAGTAGTATTTATTATTCCTTAAACTAGATAAGCATATATTGCACATCTCAGTCGCATGGGTCGCAGGACCGTTCATGCTCTTGTAAAATACTTCGTTTCTGAAATTAATTCCAATAAAAGAAAACAACAACGTTAACAAGAACGCATTCACATACATACTATAATTCTGATATTCAAAAATTTTCGATTTATTTATGTACAATGTTTATTCAAATGTTTGTGCCTAAAACTACGTATTCCATTTAAGAAAATGTCTCAAGTTTTAGTCACTTTTGTCTATCTACAATTAAGTCCGAATTTGCCAGTCTGCCCCTACTGTCAGTCAAAAATGAATCTTGGAGAAAGTTTGTCCTAGCATCTTCTGTCTGTGTACACTTGGCCAAAATATGCACCATGTCTGCCGGTTCCGAACATAATGGGCAACTCCTCCTGCCTTCCTCGTCAACAATCTTACGTGCCTTCCAGTCTAAGCCAAGCTATTCCCGACCTTTCTTGCCTAGTTCCATGATTATAGATCTCTTTGTCCCATTAATTTTAATTTCGCTCTGCAGGTCCAGAGATGGCACCTGTATGCATCACGCTTCTATGGCATCTGTATGCATCACGCTTCTATCTCCTGTCGGTTTGTCAGACAGGCGCCTTTCGACTTTTTTCAACCTATAAGTTTAGTGGTGCAAGTGACGACCAAATGGTTGTATCTAAAAGTATAACGCCGTTAACATCAATTTATTTGGACTTATACGCAGCACAGTGATGGAGTCGGCACCCTGCGCGGGCCACTACGACCCCTAAAGACCAGTGAGTCGGGCATTGTTTGTTTTGGATGATGTTTTAATAACTGTGCCAGTGTAAAACTGACTCATGTCTTTTGGACTACTCTAAGAAAGATTTTGCAAATATACTAAGCTTCTTTTATGTTAAATTGAGACATTCTACATAGATGTATCGTCTTTACCATTTCACTTTCTTACATAACGAGAAAATGGTACCTTTTTATTTTTAAAGTTACAAAAAATATTTTGTTCTCCCCTAAATCTTGACAACACTAATATAGCATAGAAAATAAAACACAATACTGCCCTCTTTATCTCTGCAACACTATTCCGATTCATTTGATTCCCAAGACCAACCTGCTTCGAAAAGCGAGTCACACAACACAAAAATGTTTTATGATTTTATAATAGTTTTAAATTTTCCTTTAATATATCTTGGTTTTAAGGATTTTATTAATATACAAGATTGTTTGTTTGCTTTACGACAGATGTCTTTAACTTGATGTTAACTACACTGTAATAAAAATTGATGCTCTCATTGCAGTTATAAATTGATTCCAAAGTTTGCAATTTCTAAATAATTATGCATTTTTTACTTCTTTTTAAAAATATGTAATTCTCACCAATCTTTAATTCTGTATATCCCTTTGTGACTCCAGATAAAATCCCGAGAGCAAAAAGAAAAAATATACAGGATGACCACAGAAATATTCCATGATTATAAACATAATATATAATGGTGCTACCAGTAATCATATTTACATTAGAAAGAAAAACTTAAAATATTTTAGTCTTTACCTTACAGACACTGAATGTGTGCTCCACTTATCAGCTACAGACATCAAGGCGATATTACGTACCACCTCATACGCGCTCCAACATATATATAAAAGGATGAACTCAATGACAATGTTCGCAGAATGTACTGGGTCTAGGGAGTTTAGATCTGCATAATCTCGCAAAAGTTTTACAGTTTGATCGCCATTAACTCACTAAATTGCCAAATAGTAAACACTCACACCATTAGACGCCAGTTGTTTCAATCTAATAACGAAACAAAATTAGAAGCAAAGTGCAGCAACCAATTGTTTCTTTTCTTTTTTTGAAAATCACATATTACGCAATATTCGAAACAGAAATTCTTAGAGTTGTTCTTTTTATTGGATCGGAATAGTATGGTTACGAAAATATAACAGTTAATAATCAAGGAGTGTTTTTGTGAACAGAGCATAAAAACTACCACATTTCTGAAGGTGGTGTTTATGAAGTGGTTGAATTTTATTATTAACTTAGTTTAATTAAGGGCGCTCTTTAACATCTGAGCTCTATAAAGTTCCATTCAATTCAGGTCGTGGAACAGTCATAAATTAGGTTCACAGGCCTCTTTTTTCAGGTTTGAGGATCTTTTACATACCGTAAATCTACGACACGGGACCCACGGCTTTCTTTCCTTTCCTCCGGATTTTATGCCAGAAAAAAATCCATCGATCCTGGCCGGGATTGAGCCCGCGATCTTGGGTTCAGGAGGCAAGTTTGGACCGACTTGTGAAATGTTAAGTGGATGGGTAATGCAAATCTTGGCAGTCTCTTCACCTTTTCCATTTATGATGTATTTCGTCTTACTGTGATTGTCAGAAGATTTAAGAAGAGACACATATTTTGCACATGTCGATGCCATATTTGTCTGAATTCAATTCCCACCACAATTAGCAAGAACTATTCAAAACATTTTAACTTTTATTGCTCGCAGATAGCAAATTTGGAAATATTAACGCTTTATGGTGAATCTAATCACGTATCTATGTATAAAATACTTTTAAACTTCATTTTTTTTTATTTTTAGCTAATATGAATACAGAATTTCTGTGAAAGATCTGAGTATTTTCTTATATAGGGTAACAAAGTGAGAAGATACTTCAGTGTTCAAGTAAAATTTTGTTTTCCGTTCGATTGGAACTGTGTTACGTTTCCTTACAAGAGTTTAAATATATACATTTGTAATATGTACGCATAGCGAAGATGACTCAATGTCTAATTTATCTTCACCCACTCAAGAATCAGAAAATAGAGTAAAGCTGATTACGATTAAAGAAATCACGTTTGGAAGACTCTTTATACGTAGCTACAAGCAACATTTAAGCTGAAGAACGTCGTTATTATTTAACTATTATTGGTAGTATTAATATTAATATATCACTGTTATTCATTATGAAAGAATCTTGGGAACATATTCTGGCTTGCTGAAAGGGGACGGAAGAATGGAGAAAGAGATATCTACCGGATGCGTTTGTTAACCGGGGGAGGGGGGAGCAGTGGCAGTGCTGAACTATGCTGGAATATGTAAAGGAGGAGGAGGGAGTAGGTAAATTTTTAAACAAAGTGAGATAACTCATATCAAAAGAAGCAGATCACCGGGAAGGGGAATAGGGGAACATTAGTCGCAATCTCTTTTATTTTATTGCGCATATATGTGGGGGGAGTGTAAACTATTTTCTTTTGTATGGGTTTTTGTTTATTTTATTTGTGTACTTTAACAAGTTAAATATTGCTTTTTGCGATTTCATATATTTCCTACTATATTGGGAAAGCACGTTCGATTTTCAGGACCCATGCAGCATGGACGAGTAAGATTTGTAACAAATATATTTTGTAAATAAATACATTACTACTATTAATGTTATAATATTATACATTTGAATAGTGTTTGCGCACTTAAATTGGGATATGAAACGTACTCGAAAACCTTCTGATTTTCCAGCTCTAAATAAATCCTTGCATTTGGTACAAAATATAATATGAAACAGCACAGCAAAAGCAGTTAAAAATATAAGTACTGAGAGAATTGATTAGAAGATTACCAAACATCAAATATGTATAGAATGAGGAAGAAAAAGTTTAAAAATAAATAAGTTTTACATGAACTGGCCCATCACATAATAAGCCTGTTTAAATGTTGAGTGATTATAGTCCGATTCTTTTCCTGGCCATGTGTTTTGCAGGTGTTGCTTGTACAAATTGATTTCACGAGAGGGAAAGCTTATGATTTCTAACGAATAAACCAGGTTTTTATGTTTCTTCAATAGCATTAATAAAAACACCGAGTTTTCTTAATAAACTAAAATTAGCTACTCTATACTTTTCCTTTACTTTAACAGACGTTCCAGAATGCCTAACTCGAATTTTCAGGATATTTGATCCTCAACATAATTTTGTTTTACTTACTATGCTAAGTGCTAAGCGCATCAAAAGAACATTCCGTTATGTATTAATTTGAAATAAGAGAACTGTTGCTATGAGCGAATGAAAATGGTTATAATACAGAAATCAATAATTTTCTCTCTACTATTATGAGCTTACTATTAATTGTGCGAGTGTGATAATTATCATTGGGCGCTTAAACTGCGTGAGGGCAGAATGCAAATAAATAACATGCAACCCAGCTGTAAGCTCCTGTAATTGAGACCTTCCATTATTTTACCAGCATCAATAACACAAAACCCCTTGCATTTTATTGGCAGCACAATGGAACATTCTTGTTAAATACTATGCTACATCGCATTGCTGAAACGATGAAACGATTGAAATGGCGATCTGGTATCCAAGTTTTCCAATAATTATAACGGAGGTTATGAAGCATAAAATTTGGATTACAAAACTACACTACAGTGAGTTAGGAGGTTGGTTCTAAAATGAATGATCCTATCTAATTTTTCTGACCTCATACTTTTACTCACTTTTAAGTTTTAATATTTCAACATAATTTCTTCTTCAAGAAGTGTGATGTTTTTATTAGCCGCCAATAATGTGCTAGGAGCAAATTTTTTACAGACCCTTCAAATTCACCTCTACGAGCAGTACGGGAAAACAGTTCCTCATTAACTTAACATACTCTACTAGCAAACGCATTATTAGACAACCACAGTAAAATTAATTTGCTTTTGCAGACTATTTTATTTTCGCAATACAGTCCAGAATACAAAAGCTATTGAATTTCTCACTTCCACATTTTCCTTGCATTTATTCATTCTATTCAATGTTCGTTTTCCCTTGCTTTCAACACTAGTTACCACATTCTGAGAAATTTTTTTACCACAATCTCGTCATTCAGAAATATTTTTCCATAGAAATATTCATCAAAATTGTAAAGAGCGCTCTACTACTATGAAGCGGCAAAAAATTCTAAAGCATCGTTGCACAATGATCACAGAGTTCACAAGCTCATTTAATTGACCATAAGCAGGCAAAATTCGTGTTCAACACAAAGTAAAGCGTTCATTCCTGTAAAGCTGTTACTTTAATGCCCACCTGTTGTTTTCTATTTCGTATGCACATGCCCTTTAGGGAATGCCCACCTATTCCATAAGACTGTTGCACATGAGAAGTATTGGAGTCCAAGACGTTTTTTATACATTAACGCCCGTTTTTACTGCTACGGCATCAAAGGCAGTGGGCACTGATGATACATGAGATAAAATGACACGTTGGAAAAAGAGGAAGGAAGCGTTTCACGCCTAATGTTAGGATATCTCCCCAGAATTTGCCATTAATGAGAACTAAAAAAAATGAGAGAAAACAGTCCTGGACTGCAGTGGAGCCACAGATTTCCCGTTCAAGCGGATTTCGGCTTCATGACCAATGCGTGTACTAATTTGAAAATACCTTAACTACTGGAAATAAAGTGTAGTTTAAAAATAATTAACTTCAGGTAAAGGGTTACTGACTTTCAGCCTTTATTAAGAAATTGCATTTTTGTGAGAACCTTTGCGTTTATTGTACACGATCAATCTCTACGTTGACTAAATTTTACAGATTATATTTCTATTTTGCTCATATTTTTTGTATATCCTTAAATAAATTACATACTTTTAAACTCGGGAGGAAATAGAAAACGTTCAAATAACGAATAATATGTTTGAAGTAGGCATATTGACATACAAATGAGAACCATATCTGCAGAGATAGCTATAGAGAGAAAGATTGGGTACATAAATTCAATAGGAAGGGTAGGGAAACTGGCGGACACGTTTTCACGCTCACTGGTAACTATCTGTCCTCCAGTTGCAACAGAGATTTATCCCCTAGGTGATGCTTAGAGTTTTATGATGATCCTGGGAGTGCCTTTAACATCGGTGACATCATTATTAGCGTATAGAAGAAAATAGGTCAAGTGTACAGCATTACATTCATAGTAAAAGGGTAGGGACTGATAAAACGTTGACTCTGAAGATGGACGCTGTTAGCAAATGTAAAGACGAACACAACCTTCCCATGAAGGTTGGCTCTAGGTATTAAAATATTTCTCCATAAATAGTAGTTTTCATCATTAGCTACATCAGCTATAGAGCAGTTGTGGCCTGTTTTTGGTCCTTTCTGTGTTTAATTTGTTTTTCTTGGTTGGCCAATTGATTGCATCTGAAGTGGGGGGTGCTTAGGCACGCTATCATTAATTTGTCTATTAAAATAATTATTCTATGCGATTTAATTCCTTATTTAGGTTAATTCTAGCTCTTGCTTAAACTCTACATTATTTATTTTACAATGGTAGATAACCTGATTATTTCTCTTGAAACTTAATTTCAACTTCCTGTATTATATGCCCATCATATACAGGATGAGGCACTTAAACAGGTCATTATAATAATAAGCCCATTTTCGGTGATAGAAGAAAATTCATTATACAAAAGCTGCTTGGATGAAAATCCATTCCATCATTTTAAATGCACCGATCTCTTTTATTATTTACCTTTGAAAATTGAGTTTGAAGATGCATACACGACTGTGTTTTGAGAGTCATGACTAGGACCTGTTAACTTCTTGGTTGCTGCACTGTAAGCCTATGTATGTGCAACTAACACAATATGTTACAAACCTGATGTAAACAAGCATTGTATGTTTTCTTTGTGTATCTGTGTTTAGTCTGTGGTATGCTGTAGTGGTGACCAGAAAAGTTTTTCCTAGTTATTCACACGTTTAGAATGCGTTATGCAAAAGTCGAGAACGTTTATTTGGTTGTCATTTATGGCGAACGTCGCAAAGTCAAAGCAGCAGTACAATTGTATTCTAAAATATATTCTGATCATGCTACACTTCGCGACCTGTCTTTCCTTGCTCTGTGATCAATACAGATGAAATTTGGTGCACAGTATTGTCCGTATAGGATAGCTTGACAGGACGTATAAATGCTCAGTGTGAACCTTTTGATCACTTATTTGTACTACGATGTAAGACCACCGAAACGTTAGATCTACTCCTTGTATTATTTACCGTTGATTTTCAAAGACGTCAAAAGACGCGTTGCATTCCTCTTCAAACGCACCATTAAAGATAAATAATAAAAAATATCAATCCATTTAAAATAACGAAGAGGACTTTCATATCTCCTCGACACCAACTATGAGAAGACTAAAAGAAATCGCATTATGTCCTTCAAACCTTGCTTTTGTATGAAGAAGTTTCTATCAATAAAGTGGCTAGTTTTAAGTGTATCGTCCTTTATAAAGAAAGAACTTCACACTTCTTTCCCACTTTACGTGCCAAGTCCCTTAAAATCGTGCAATACTGAATTGTAATTTTATTGCCACGTCCTCGTCAAAGTTATTATATTCAATACTTCTACTTCCTCGATATTCTTCTATCCAAATATATTTTTTACGCTTAAGGTATTCAAAAAAAAGTATTATGTCGCGTTTTCTTGACATTGCCTGGTTATAAAGTTAGATATACAGTCTATAGGATGTTTTCCATATCTAGTTCCTCTTCTGCTAGGGAGATCTGTTCTTCTGCACATTAAATAGTGCAGTGTATTTGTAATTTAATTAATGTAATTTTCCATCATCTGACCTTGTATGTATGTAGGTAGGTATGTGTATATATACATAATTTTGCTTTTGCTACAATAATTTTATACAATATATAAACTTAGGCTTTCACGGCCGGTGTCAATCCAATAAAACGATGATTTATCCGGGCTTCTTGGCCGTGGTCTAGAGGTAACACTAGTACCTGACGTTTCGCCCGCCACTCCGTCGGGCATCCTCAGAGGTAGACTCATGACTGACAAACTCAAGAGTGGCGTTCTAGAGAACGCACCGTCAATATATACCCCCTATATATTGACGGTGCGTTCTCTAGAACGCCACTCTTGAGTTTGTCAGTCATGAGTCTACCTCTGAGGATGCCCGACGGAGTGGCGGGCGAAACGTCAGGTACTAGTGTTACCTCTAGACCACGGCCAAGAAGCCCGGATAAATCATCGTTTTATTGAATTTTATACAATATTATATCCTCTTTTATCTTGATGAAATATTTATAATTATTATGTGATATTGCAGATAAATTATCTAGAATTCTAGATAAAGATTATCCTTTCAAAAACCTGTTTATTTACTTAGCAATATTTACTTTCATGCATTCCTCGTTAGAGACAGATTGTGATATAACGTATGCTACGACTGCTCGATGAAATGAAAGTACTGGTAATGTGTTACACACCAAACACTTCTATTCAAGAAACAGAGCTGCTATATTGCTATAGGTATACTTAAATATTTTGTTAAAAAGTGGTGTCTTTAGCAAATAAAGCTATATTCATTAATACAAGTACTGATAATTTTTGGTAATTAAGATTAACGAATGTTTGTTGTTATGATGATTATTTCGAGACGAAGCATGAGTTTGGAAGCACAATTAATTTGCCTGAAAAACAATAAGCAAGGGGTAATTCGGGATAATTGTAATGCAAGAAGGATGTTTTTTCTTTTTTCTTTTATTTTATTCATTGAAGTGATTTGGCTGCTTGTTCTGAAAACATACACTAATTTTATTAGTTTTTATTCCAAGCAGAACCGCATGAAGATGTAAATTAAATAAAATATAACTGAAGACTTATAACAATTACTGTTTACTATCATTTTTGTATCAGTTATGTCACATTTCGTGTTGTGGTAATTTCGTTCCGAGCAAAACTCTGAGAATTGATTTCAAGTCACCTTTTTGTTTCTTTTTTGCATTTTATGCGGTGTTAGATCTTGTGCCGCTTCTTTATATGTTGAACTCGCAGATCACCAATTTTCCGCACTTTTAGTTTGTACGAACAGGAAAAAGCAAGAGTATATGTTTCTTAGATCCCTAGTCGAATCGAAGCAGAGATTATAGGAATAAAAAAATGAACATAGAAAAAACTATGAGTTTTATTTTGAACACCATGCTTTAAAACTATTAAGTTCTATCCTGATTTGTGAATAAGACATCAATGAGACCGTACATTGGCTGAAAGGCGCTCGCGTGCAGTTATTTCTATCTTTTTATATATTCAGCAGGTGTGTTTAGTATGGATGAAGATTTTTACTCGTCATACTTTTCAGAGTAAATGCTCATTTTTTTAAACAAAAGCAGATATTACTTATAATCTTCACATTATCAAAATTGTATCGGCATTGATTTTTCTTACCTTTGCCAGTACTTAACAATTCATTATCATCACTCACTTCGATCATTTTGAAGTTGAGATTAAAAATCTTATTTTGAGAACAATGACGAATTTTAACTTTAACTAGAAAATACAATTGCAAGATATAACACAAATAAGCGACTAAAATGTTTTCTATTTCGTACTTTTTCTATTAAAATGTTTTTCTTCTTTTTTACCGATAAATGAACCGAATAAAGACAAAAAAAAAAAAGATTCAGAAGTCCAAAGGCGTCTTAAATTATTCAGTGTACCAGGGAAAAGAAAAAGATTAAAAAAAAAAAAAAAAAAAAGGAAATTCTAGCAATTTTCCGTACTGCCAAAAGAGCCTGGAAGGTAATTAGATTACTTCGAATATGAAATGGAAACTGGGTTACCTATGAAAAATGTTAGTTCCATTGCAAATAGGCTTATACAAAGTAGAGAACAGAATGCAAAGCAAATTGTTTTAAAAAGTTACATTTTTGAAACCAGCAGAAAAATGTCCTCGCATTTAATTCCGCTTCAAGGTCCTAACATTGCCAGATGTGTAAGAAAGGTGTTTACAATTATTATCATTAACTTCGTCTTGCATCGCTGCGACGTTGCATATCGTTATCAGAACTCAAGCATACTTTACCTTGGCACCTGGTGTACTCTGCCTTTAAAAGCGAGTGCCCGTGAAGGGGAACGGGGTGTGCAACTTCAGGTTGCACAATACAAAGCCATAGAAATAAAAATCCGACGTCCTTTCCTCGAAACTTGAGATAGGAACAAGTGAAATAAATAAACGTCAGACTCGAATGTCGAATGCATGTTCAAAAGATTTTATAAGAGTATATATGAACAAAGCATAGCACTTTAATGGGAGTGCAATCTCGCGTTAAGAATGACTGGGGTTCGAAATTTAACGAGTGAGGGAAACGCGGACTGCGCAGGGCAGACGAATCAATGGAAAGGTTGGAAAGAATTGTCGGCTGCTAGAAAAAGCGTTATAAAGTTCGGAGTCTTGGACATTAAAACATGACAGATTTGCAACACAACTAGATAACAAGTCTCTATTTAGTAACTGTATAGTTTAGAAAATAGAAATTGTAGTTTCCATTGCCCTCCCTTAATCTCCTTTCCCTATTTTGATTCTGTTCAACCATATTCAGTATGTAATAGATATTAAAATCTCGAAATACAGACAGAACGCATGGTCCAGGCTCTGAGACATAGGTCCGTGAAGTTTACGTTAAGCACCATACAAAAAAAGTCCAACTATGTATGAACTTGCCTACACTATGCAAATTAGTTATTGTTAATTTAATCTCTGTATATCTTCTAAGTTGCAGTGAAATTCTTTAATGATGATCATGATAACCAACGCAAACGCTTCAAAATTCCAGTTTCTTTGTTACTTTTAAGAAAATAGTGCACCATGTTTTATTCGTGTCGTTACATTAAAATTGTAGAGGAATTTCGTGTGTTGCTTGAATTAACCCTTCAAAACGAGTGATCCCATAAACTTCCCGGCGTCAGGAAGTTAAAACATTTCAAGCTTAGGAGGCCAATAAAAGCATTTCAAGTGCAGCTGCCACAAGAGGATACTTCAGGGGAACATACACGCTTCAGAGCACACGACGACATTTGTTGAAGTAAGAACACGCGAGTAAACAATGTTGTGCCACATCTAAAAGCTTCTGCGCCTGACATTATTCAAGAAAATTGTTGAGTGAAGCCCAAAACTAGACGATCTGCGAACTTGCAAACGGTGGTCTATAGAAACCAGATTAGCACAATAGCATAGCGCAAGTATGCGTCTCCTTCCAATCTTAAGGAAATATTCCAATGAAAATTTCACGTAAGTGGGGTTGAAACTAAATTGTGCGTAGGAGATATGTATATGACATCAGAAATAAACGCTTTAAAAAGCCACAGAACAAAGCGAAGTAGGTATGTGAAGGATGATCTTTGCAAGTACCATAAGCAAAATAGAAAAATAAGAATGGACTCTACACAGCACGCGTGAATTTATTCTCAAATGTCAATTAACTGACGCATTAAAAGTGACAAATGTATGCGTGACGCTCAAGAAGGTTGCTGGTTTGTGCTACCTTCAAATATTTCAACATTAATTTCAAATAACTTCGCTTAATGCGTTTTTATGCATTAAAAGAAAAGTCGGTAGGGAACTTCTATCTGCAAACCTATATCTCAGTAAGCTTATGGCGTATTTTTACCGGTGAGAGGAAGCTGCAGGCAAAGCATTTTCCCTTCATTGTTGCATGTATCACGTGAAATACCATCTCTCGTCACGAGCTTCCCTTTCAGAGTTTCCTCGAGTTTTAATCAGAGTTTGTTGTTGCAAATTGATAACACATTTTAAAAGACTATTAGATAAATAATCTGAAATAGTATATCATTGGTAATATAATTATTTTATATATTAAATATGTGAAAAAAGTATTTCAACATCAAACATTGTTACATTGAATAAACACTGTCATACAGACACTTTCCAGCCATTTCGTTACCGCTCTCACGGAGTTTGCGTCCCGGCAGGTGGACGCCTTATGCGTCGAGCAAATTGCACACCAAACTTTAATTTTCCTACCATAAAGAGGGGGTTTCTTGTATACAATTTGGATTCTTAGCGAGTGTTGTGAGTGTTAACACGGGTATTTTGGTTGAACTAAGCCTCGTCTGAAAAGACCAAGCTGTGGTTCGATTAACTCTCGAAAGAAACCATCCACAATAATGCACACGTGCCACGGGATCGCCTTGATGTAGGCAATAGAAACGTGTACATTTAGCAAGGTTTGATTTATAACAATTTTGTTGTGGGAGTAATTTTGTTGGTGAACATTCAAGATTTACACCCATTCCTGTTAAAATTGTATCTACGTCTTGTGTTTCTTGCTCTGCACTGAACAATCGTGAACTGCAATTCAGGATGGAAGCAATTGCCCAGTGAACTTCAGAATACGTTTCTCACTAACACGACGAGTTGATTCCTATTCATAATAAAATTTACACACAAAAATTTGTTGCTCTCAAGTCAGTTGTCTTGCCATTTTTGCGAATGAATGTAAACTGATGGCTGCTACGAAGTTCAAAGGTGGGCGGGGACATACTTTGAAAGCCCCGTAATTAGATCTTATGGATACTGGTGAAATCCTCAAGCATCATTTCTTTTTGAGTTAATTATATGGTTGGAAATTAACGTTATAAAAACTCCATGCTATTTTTTTTAAATATTACTATTTCACTGGAAAAGAAAAGTTAAAAAGAAAAGTAGCGTAAACCAACTCTTTTAAGTATTAATTTAAGTCAAACTGTGATTTGAAAAGTATATAACGCTTTTTGTAGACACAGATTTCAAACTGCAAATTTCAGACATTAATCAAATGATCGACAAGTCTGCTGCCATGAAAAGCAGAACAATGATTTTAAATAGATGCATATTTTAATTAAATTCTCTACCGTCTCTCTCTCTGTTTCATTGTTGTGTAAGTTCTAGTTATTTAGATTCTATAAGCTTTCATCTATATTTAGCAGTAGCAGTAGTAACGTTATGCATACAGCATTATGCTACCGCGTGCCGCCGCTGCAAAAATAATATAATACGAGCATAACCACTTTTAAAAAGTGTATCAGATGACTTTAATAGTTATTTATGTGAATGTATAAAATAATTAGTATTAAAAATAAAATTTATTGCAGTCATTCCGGAACGATCTTGTTTCAAACAAAGAATTCGGATATTTCTCACTAGGTGAAGTATGAAGAAAATTTGCCTAGCTTTCTGGATAATGTTATTAATATGGCAGCGGTAATTCCTGGTTTTTAAACACATTTTGGGGAGGGGGTAAAGTACAAATTTAATATAATTTTCTCGCGAAGGTAATAGCATAAACTTGAGCTTGTTATGATTATCACCTTTGTTAATTTTCTTCAAATCTGACTTGGCCTGCAACATCCAAGCAAATAAATCTTAAGATGCATTTTTCATGTAATATCATTAATTGCACTATGCTCTGATTTTGAAACAGCTATTAAGGATGTAAAACTTAAAAAATACGTTAATATATTATAAAATATTATTTTATATTCGCTAGATATCATCACATTCAGTAATTAATCAACGTTGGTATTATAAAAATTTTATAGCAAATGCTACAAAATCCAGTTTTTAGTTAAAGAGTATTCGTGATAAAGGAACTATTTTTAGTATAAGGTGTCTAAAAGATGTCAAAAACTTATTTTATTAAATTACGACAGGAAGATGCCATTTTATCGATTAAACAAAGCATTAAAAATCTATTAGATGTAAATAATAAAAAATGTAATGTAAAAAATGTAAAAAATTTTAAACAATAAAAATGTATTAACGTTTTAAAAAATAGCCCTGTTTTGTATTGCAAAAATTGGAAAAGAAAAAAAAACACGGTACTCGTCAAGCACATAAGCATGTATATCCATAGCATCTTAAGTTTCTGGACAGTGAAACATAAATTATTTCAAATACAAGGAAATAACTCTTTGAAAACAATGTCGCAGAGTAGCTCTCCAATTATGCTTATATTTATTGGATTTTAACTGGAAGTAGAATTCTAACTTTAAAGTTAGAAAATCGGAAAATCCCCAATCCTTTCCAAATAATAAAATAATACAAATTTTAAATAATAAAACAATGTATTAACGTTTTACAAAATAGCCCTGTTTTGTGTTGGAAAAATTGGAAAAGAAAAAAAAAAACACGGTACTCGTCAAGCACATTAAAAGCATGTATATCCATAGCATCTTAAGTTTCTGGACAATGAAAAATAAATTATTTCAAATACAAGGAAATAACACTTTGAAAACAATCTCGCAGAGTAGCTCTCCAATTCTGCTAATATTTACTGGATTTTAAATGGAAGTAGAATTCTAACTTAAAAACTAGAATGCCTAAATTACAAGTAAAGCTTTGAACGTTAAATGCACCATATTTCATTTAAAAAGAGCTGAACGTTTATATTTTTCTGTGCAAATATCGCAAAAAAATGTTGTATTTTCCTATACCCAAAAGTAATTTAGTAGCTCTGAAACAGATACCCACATGGGAACATGGGGTAGATATTTGGAAACACTATTACCGTTAAACATATTACCAAATGGAATAGTCGGAGCAAGATAAATGGCTATTTCCTGCAAAGCATATACAGAGGAAATACTTTTTACAGCCCCTAGAGGATTCTGGGCTTTAAAATGCGCTTGGAGAGAGGAGCTTGGCACTGCTCCTAGTTGACGAATGTAGCTGATGACTTACCCCCTCTTAACAATTACCGTCATGGTTTCTCGTGCCATTCATCCCCATCTTTCGTTCAATGTTACAATATCTCCCAAATGTTTACTGGTTTTGTTTGTTAAAACTGGACCTTTACAGCAATTTTTATATAACAAGCTATCTAAACACATTACCTTGTAATGAAACACGTAGCAGAAACTTGAAGAGTGGAAGATGATGATGATGATGATAAGTATTATTGTTATTATTATTATTATTATTATTACTATTATTATTCACGATTAATTTGTGCAGATTTTATTGTATCTGTAAAACTTTTTATTAAAAAAGACCAAGAACTGAACCCATACAAATTTATTTATTGATTACGATGAGACCTTTGATCGAATATTAAGATATAAGATATGAAATGCGAAACAATATTCTTAGAATGTATAAAACTTTTAGTTAAACAGGATAACAAAATGGATAGAGGCTTAGCAATTAGTGAAAAATAACTTATTATGGCTAGAAATCTAAGCAATATAATTTAAAATGCCTATAATGCGGCAAGGACTAAATAAGTTTAACCAATTCAAAATATCAACTAAAAAAACCGTTAATTATTCAAAAGTAAGACAAAGACATTTTCATTTTAAAATCCCCATAAGGAATACAAAAATATGTGAAAATTTGAAAAAATTAAGAAATTAAAAAATTTAAAAAAAAAGCTTGCGATAAATGTTTTATACCCAAAGAACAGATATAAACGAGAAAATAAATACTTTAATCGCATCAATGGAACCATAATAGACACAATGACAGATGCCAGGAAAGAAACACAATTAACATTATATAAAGAAACGTCCTTACTATTATAATACAAGGCTCTGATAATTGGCCTTGAACACAAAATTGAACTAAGAATAGAGACAGAGGAAATGATATTTCACATACCACTTACTGGATATACATCTAGGGAGGTGGCTCAAGCAGTAACGCTTGGAATCTACTCCATGAGGTCCAGGCTCAAAGTTCTGAGGATCGTTTATCATTACCTCGGGTTTCTCGTGCTATCCCTGGCCACTTACTTACAAAATGGAAGAGTTATTTTTCAATTTTGTGAGCTCATTTTGTGTGACAATCGCACGCATGATGAATGTGCTTTACCGTTATTCATATTAAAATGCAAAACATAAAATCACTTACATTTCATAACATGGACAATAAAAACATGCAGATAACGGTAATTCCCCAAAATGAATTTTCTGAATGATAAAAGATAATAAATCATATACACAAAATCTAAATTTGTTGCACTTACGTCTGCCAAAATAGTTATTTCAATAGTTCTTAAAATTATTTTAAGTAATTTGGTCCTCTCGTAATAAAATTCTTTATTTGATTAAAGATAGAAATCGGTAAGGAACTCTATGAAGAAACGTACAAGGCACCATGGTATCAAAGAGTTATAGTATCAATTAAGCTGGATATTTTCTGGATAGACGTTGTACGACCTTGGCTGGAGACTTCAACAGTTTCTTCGATTCTGAAGGAGTTACAGTTGCAGTGTTGTCAATAGCTAGGAATTTCGGGTATATCACCTCATTTTTCGCTCCTAGACTAGCTGTCTATGGTACTTATTTACTGCCTCTTTCCTCTCAATCTCAACATTTTTCTGGGAATTAAAGTGACGTTTGTCCTATTTGTAGTGTAAAATACCCCGCGTAGCAATGGAAATACTTCCACGAGCAGCCAGGTCAAGTTAGCTAAACAGATGAAGGTTGTGCACCCCGTGGAATATCTCAGCTTTAAAAATCTCACTCGGCTTAGCTCGAAGTGAAATGTAGCGAACAGCGTGGGTGGGAGGGTCGAGACGAGAGAGCAAGGCTGGGACAGCGAGCGAGAGAGAGAAAGAGAGAGAAATTCGTCCCCCTTCTACTTTACGTACAGTAGTCCTGGGAAGCGAACGTTTTACGGGGTGTTACGTGCCCTAATGGAGCCCTGCTTTGTAAGAGACAAGAGTACTGGCTAATTGTTTAATGGAGATACGTTCCACTCTTCCCCCCATTTCTGTGCCCACCTTAGTGATGGAGACGATAAGAGACCGTCCAAACCAACTCTCCCCATGCCCACCAGATGCCATATCCGGCTTGCAAATTGATCCCAACGACTTGATCAACATTTTCTACGACAGCACAGAGCATTATAGAAAACTGTGGTAATTGGTGTTTGTGCTTAGGTTTACATTTTTAAACAGCGGTCTAAAAAAAGCAGAAGTCCGGTCCAGAATCTGGCAATGCAATGGTGAGCAGCTTATTACAAAGAGTTAAGCTGTTAGGCTTTGGAAGAGTTTTGCCATTTTATTTCTTTGCACAACTTCATTCCTAGGCTCATTAATAAAATATCCATAACCTTTGGATTAAAACACGAACATTTTACAGCTCCTAAAATTGCGTATTTTGGTTATAAAATTCCATATACAATTACAAATCGTATATTTAATGCATGGGTGGTCGACCATACATGCTTAAATACGCTACACAATTAGAAAGAGGAAAGAATTATGAAAAATAATAAATAAATAAAAAAATTAAAAATGGAAAGAGCCTATTTACTGATGAATGGAAACAACTTATGCAATATTTATAATTACACTAGTAATTGCGTTATAACCAGCAAATAAATTGCTTCTAGTCTCGAGCACTTTGGCTAGAAAAATGCCCATATTCAAATAATTAGTGTGATCTGCAAACAGATCCCTGTATGTGTATTGATCTTAAACTGCTCCCCCCCCCCTTTTCCCTGGAAACAGCATATTTCTTAGGTATTCCCAGTGGGTACATTCGGCCAGAATATGTACCCCTTCCTCACCTCCTCCACAAAATGGACAACATTCTCCTACCAGAACTATTCATTAATTGTTCAGTCTTTCAACCTCCCATTCTAGAACAAGATCTTGCCGTTCTCTCTAGAACGAGCATATTTCACTCTTTACCCCAGGTTAATTTAATTTCATTCGATAGGAGACTTTCGTGTTACATTCTGTCTAGATTCCTGCCTGTTGATACCTGCAGTCTTGTTCTAAACTTCTTCTAAACATTTTTATTGTTTTTATTGCCTCGTTGCCATATTGAGCCCAGGCCAATTCTTGTTGAGTCCTCTTTCCACCTCTGCAGCCCAAAACGTTGTGTTATATTTTGTATCTGGTGTCCACAGCACTTAATGCAAAGTGTAGACTGGTTCTGCATTAGTCTAAACCAGTATTTCACCGTCCTTGTTATACTTTATATATTAACCGTATCTTCATCTTCATAGCAACCCACCTCCCTCATGACTCCACAATTTCACGTTTTTGGAGAGCCAGAGAACCCTTTTCCAAAAATGAACTAGAATTTTATTTACATGTCCAGTCCCCCATCCCTATAATTCACTTTCATAATGCAGAATAGACTTAATCACATCACTGTACACCCTCTCCAGTGTATCTACTGGTATATCTGGAACGCGCG
Source organism: Metallyticus violacea (assembly GCA_030762175.1). NCBI lineage: Eukaryota > Metazoa > Arthropoda > Insecta > Mantodea > Metallyticidae > Metallyticus > Metallyticus violacea. The sequence goes on along the minus strand of CM060840.1, from coordinate 50,883,401 downwards.
TCAGAACACGTAGTAACTCATTTAGTTGACCTCGTGCTTTATAGTTATTAGTAGTAGCAGTGCATTTATTAATGTGAAACCAATACAATACAATATAACTTCAATAGGCGCACGGTAACAAGGGTACGTGCTTACACCAGATCTATTTCATTTTGTACAAGATATTAGATCTTTCATAATAAACAGTTATAAAGCATATATATTCAACATAATAAAAAACGAAAATATAAATTAATAGAATATACACAAGGGGATTAACTTTAAAAGATTAAAAATGTCATATAAAATTTAAAGAAGTCCAATTACGAATAATACACAGCTGAACTCAACCAAACCGCCACGGGTGGTCGAGGTCGTTAAGGCACGGACTCGTGAGTGGGACGTCTTGGTTTCGAATTCCACCAGGACCATCTTCCCCGACCGAGGTTATGTCCAGGTTTTCCTCAGTAATCATCAATGGCAAATGCCGGGGAGGTACCCTAAACTTAGGCCTGGAACATTTCCTATCTTAAAAAATCGTTTCCCAATATATCATTTCATCTCATGTATCATCAGTGTCCATCGCCTGTGGTACCTCAGCATAAAAATGGGCATTAAACACCATTCAAAAAAAAAAAAAAAAAAAAAGAACTCGAACTTATTTCCCCCCAAAACCCCTTTCGGTTATCAGCCTTTTCAAACCTGAGGTGCCTCACTTTATAGAATTGTACCTAAGCTCTTCTCTCCTTCTTTGCCTGCCAGCAGAATCCATTATGACCTTTTTTTTAGGCACGGACTCGTGAGCGGGAGGTCTGCGGTTCGAATCCCGCCAGGACCGTCCTCCCTGACTGGGTTTTTTTCCAGGTTTTCCTCAGTCTTCATAACTGGCAAATGCCGGGGAGGTACCCAAACTTAGGCCTGGAACGCTTCCTTCCTTAAAAAAATATCCTTTCCCAATTTATCATTTCATCTCATGTATCATCAGTGTCCATCGCCTGTGGTGCCTCAGTAGTAAAAACGGGCGTTAAACACTACTCAAAAAAACAATTATGACCTTTGGGGAGGTCCGAAGCTACAGGGTATCTGCGTACCACGGGAATAAGCTTTATTATTATTATTATTATTATTATTATTATTATTATTATTATTATTATTATTATTATTAGCAGATAAGCGCTTATTCCATTTCCCGCTCGTATTAAAGGTTACTCACAAAGAACATTAACATTTAATATTTCTTGTCCACTTTAGTACCATTTTTATCTCTGTCATACATGTGACAATGTTTAATATGATCGTTTTAGTTTTGTTAACATTTACTACCATACCTCATTTCAGGCAATCTTCCAGCATTTGAATGCCTTTCTGCAAACCATGTCTTGTAAAAATAATTAGATCGTCAGCATACTAAAGGACAAGAATGCATGTACCGCCTACTTCAGGGTCAGTAATTTTCTCCTCTAAGGCATGCGAGATATCACCTTAAATAGATTAAACAACAATGGATATAGAATACACCCATGACAAACTCTATAGCTGATAAACCTTCCGATACAGTGTTTTGGTCTGTCTTAACACTGAATTTCACGTAGCTGTATACTCCATCAGAGCTTTTATTTTGTTGGAGATACCTCTCTGAACACTATCGAATGCTATTTTAAAGTCAACTAACTCGCTGTATAGTTTATCCGTATTTATTTTTAAATTTGTGACTATTAGCATCTTTAAAGCTAATATATATCCACCTTATAAAACTCTTCCCTGAAACCTACATCATACACAGATATTTTATTAGATTTGTTAGCCCATTTCCTTAATCGATCATACAGAATATTGCAATATACTCTACCAAACACAGATAATGTTGATACACCCCTGTAATTCTATGGGTCCATCGTTAGCCTTGGCTATGAATAATGACTATATAATCGCCATTAGGTTTGCTTCTGGATATCTTTGTCTATTAAATAATTTATTAAATGCGATTCGCAGAACGTATTATAGTCATTATTATAGGGAATTTTATAAATTCAGTTCAAATTTCTTCAATTCTTTCCCATTTTTAGACTTTGATAGCTAATATAATTTCGCCACCCGCTATTTCCCCATCTAGTATTGGTAGTGGGGGAAAGGGGAAGTGATCCCCGGGCTGCTTCGCCCAATTTTCACTATGCACGCTACTAAACTACTTCAGTCACCTTCCTGGCACGATGTTTATTTACACAATTTTTCTGACCAAACGTTTATCTATCCTTCCGATCGGCTGCAGTTCTTAAATCCCCCGCCATTTTGTTTTGTTATTTGGATTTGGCAGTTTAAAATGTGTTTTTATATTCTTTTCTTAGGTGATCATAAGAAAGACGCTTTTCGCTTTTTTCTTAGCTTGTTTACATTTTGTGTTGTATAATTCAACTTTTGTATGACAATTACACGTCTATTCCGGCCGGACTTTCGTGTAACCTGCTAATTGTCTGTCAGTCTTCTAACAACACCTGTCCCAATTCCTTCCTTCCATTAAATCTATTTGCCGAATCACCCAAAATTCCCACCAATTCCTCCATTCCCTCTGGAATCCATCGGTATTGCAACAACGGGACACACAAGTGTCATTCATTTCTCTTGCGCTATATACTGAGGTCAGATGCTCACTTAACCTGAGCAAGATAGACGAATGATGCGATTCCACTCTATTTACACTTTTGAACTCCTGTATAAAAGCTAATATCTCCTGTGAGCATAATATATAATTCCACCGTTGCAATTTATAAAAGTTAATACTCCCGCTAAGTTTGACCCATATTTCCCGTTAATAACTAAAAAGGAGCGTGATGCCTGTCAAACCTGCATAAGAGGACTATAATAAGAGTTGATTTTGGTCAGAAAAGCTAGAAAATCGGAAAATCCCCAATCCTTTCCAATCAACAGGGTGTTAGTACAAGGTGAACATATGAAAGGGGCCGAAGTGCTGATGAAAAACTTTATATAGATTCATACTAGGTGTGTTAGATTTAATTATGTAGGATATATAACTAAGTAGTATAAAAACTAATTTGTATTTGCTCATCTAATGAGTGAAATAGAGCTATCACTGCAGCTTGCAGGAGACTTTTGCCATAATGGATTTTATGACTTGTTTTTATTTTTAATTACGAAATATCTTGTTAAACATTACCAATAAACATGTAGCTTAAAGTGGATGCCCTTTTCCTAACTATGCTACTATATTTACTTTTAAAATAAGAATTAACTTATTCTCTACTTTCCTACTGCTTCGCTCAGAGTTGTATATTCCGTTCCTTGAGAAAGCAATTCTCAGTTAGAAAAAGAACAAAGAAACTTTTAAAAGGCAGTGAAATAACTTCGTTTTAATCACCTCAAACAGTCGACGATAATTTTCCACTCAGTGATTTTGCCCGGATTATTAATTGTTATTCAAGAAACAAGATGGACATGGAGCACTCCAAAACTTTCTTGGCAATCTTCTTTCAATGTCAGCAAAGATTCCAAACAATTCAACAGTTCGGTATTTCGACGAGCTGCAAGTTTAATTTGTGTGCGGTTTCTTTTTTTATTACAGCTACCCCTTCGTTTCTTTTTCTACTGCTCTTGTGGAGTGTTTCGCCTGTGGGATTATCTCATTCGCTCATTAGCATAGATATCTGGCGTCTAGAGTTGGAAAGGAATCCACACCTCTTATAATGATACAAATGCAAGCAGCAAGGCATGCCATGCAATTAAATCTGTACCCACCACTCCTTTTCGCTGCTGATTCTTCTTCACAGAGATTGTAATTATTTGTATATGATGAAATGTCACTGTTTAACTACATCGTGCAACTTTTCCTTACTAGAAGGAAATTTTTCGTTTCTCGTGCATACATGGAAAAAAAAAGTAAATAAAAAGTAATTTTTCTGAGCGGATAAAGCAGTGCTCAAATTTGTTTTAACAACGAATGCGTTATGGCAGATAGCGGTGGATGCAGATGGCGACATCACCATCCATCATCATAATCACCGCATCACCACAATCTCCTCGCTGCATGCCGTGTCACGTTTTATTTATTGCGTTAAGTTCCAATAAAAACAGGGGTTGTTTCCATGAAAAGATTCCATAATCAATCTTTTCCGCGCAAACATGTTTTATAGTCAAAGTATTGAAGCATATAATTTTATAAGTCTTGTGCAACTCCACACCTATCATTGCTTTTATCAGTAAATATTATTTTAAGATATACTGAATTTAACAAGTTTATGCCAAGAGTGAAAAACATGCTTTTTTCGAAAACATTACTGTGAACAATGAAGCATGTCTATGCTATAATACACACAATTTGCGTAGAGATTTTTATACTGACTACCCAAGAAGTAATACAGGATGTACAGAAAACACTCCGTTATTACAGACATGTACAGTGATAATATTTTAGTGCCTACCTCACAGATACTAAATGTGTGCTCCAAGTGTCGCATCAAGACGATATTATCACTCATAGCACATATCTACAGGACTGGATTCGTTGTCAATGTTCACAAAAGCAGGTCGTTGTGGAGGTTGTTTCATTTGTGCACTAAGGTCAGTTTGTAAGGGAGATACCTTAGTTGAGTACATCGGCTCTTGGACACTTTGGCTAGCTATGAGCATGACTGCTTAGGAAATATGGTCATTTTAAACTCTTTCATTTAAAAATCTGGAATATTTTATAAAAAAAAAAGAGAGACATTAAAAAAACATAAACAAATCCCCCACATTTCTCATATCATAACGTTACTCTATTAAAAATGAAACTTAAAAACACACAGAGTAAAGGCCAATTTTATTCATGGGAGCATTTATCAAATTTATTAACCTATTTCAGATTTTTTTTTTTATTTAGACATGGAAATGAGCACAAGATTAAATTCGTAAATTTTCTTTTTATAAATTGTTAATGCCTGCACTGTTTCAATTTTAAGTCTCAACAGTTCACAGTGTCTTTATTAATTAAAAAAAACCCTCTCGACCGCTGCATATATTCTAGCAGTGCCAAGCAAAAACTTACGAGGCGTATAAGATTCTTAGCACTTCTATTTTGTTTTTTAAAATGAGCAAACAATGCAGAGGAGCCTCTGGCGATGACATACACAACTGATACGTGTTTCTTATAGGGGGTCTAAATTTGTGTTCCGTGTGATTATTTTGAAAATGCGAGGGCGAATGTACAAAAGAATATGTGTAAGATATTCAATTTTTCGTTTTTCTTTTTAAGTCCTCTATATAAGGAAAACACAAGTAAATGCATCTGCAATAAATAAGCTTTCACACCTATTTGTTTACTTAGCTATATTTATAATAATATAATTCTTTTTATTCGTTTTATTTACGGACGCTCTTTAACATTTCAGGTCATCAGCTTCCCATTCAATTCAGGGCGTGAAACGGCCGACAAATTTTGCTCAGAGGCTCTTCTTTCAGGCTTGAGGTTCTTTTTCGTGTCGTAAACGTATGACAAGGGACTCGCGGCTTTACTTCACTTCCGAAGGAAGCCATACTTATTTTTTTTACATCCGAAAAAATCCAACGATCCTGGCCGGGTTTGAACCCGCGACCTTGGGTTTATAAGGCAAGTATGGTTACCACTACACCAATAGGATCGACAAAAAAAATTAAAAAATACTGTGAAACGTCAAATATATTATTAAAAGAAAAAGGATGGTCAAATATATTATTAAAAGAAAAAGGATGAAGCTCTGAAAATCAGCCCACAGAAAGCTCGATATTTCGGATAACTTATAAACAAGAGGTCACCTTGTTCTTCTAAGCAGGATGTGCAGTTATCCGAAAAACTGTGCTTTTGTCAAACACTTTAGCGTCTTTTTATTGTTAAGGAATCAATTATACTATATTAACTCCATGTTATACGTGTCTATTTTCTATTACATGTCAAATATGTAACAGCTTACAGAACTGTACATATGAATATTACAACATTTTACATCTTAAATGTAAATATCGTTAAATAGTCAACCATACACCTCCTCTTTCCTAACGTGCAAACGTCATGGGAAGTATTATAAAGTTATTATTGCGTCTTCCTCTTTCTTTAGTGTAAGCTCATTCCTTTGATTACGAAGCCGTCTGAGACTCGATTCCCGTCAGCACAGTCCTTCCTAACTGAGGCCCCCCCCCCCCCCAGTTTTCCTCAGTATTCATAAATGGCAAATGCCGTGGGTGGTACCCTAAACTTAGGCATGGAAGGTTTTCTTCGTTAAAAAACAAATTCTCTACAAATTTATCATTTAATCTCATCAGTGTCCACCGCCCGCGATGCCTCAGTATTAAAACGGGGTTAAACACTATTTAAAAATACACATATATATATTCGCTCTTTTGCTGTTATTTTTTCCTTTGATTACTTTTATACCCATATATTTACAATAGGATCTACAAGTACGTTTCTCTATGTTACAAAATATAGTTTATTATTTAAGATGCTAGAGATAATTTTCTAATTGTTTATCGGGTACAGAACTACACAACTCCTCGCCAACAACAACCCCCACTTGTCTCTCATTTGGAAACTGTTAAACTCTCAAATGTTTCTTAGAAGGGGAAAAGTCAAAATCCGGTGCTGCTAAGGCCGAGCTGCCGATACGACAGGATGCTTGAATCAAATGAGCTTCGGAAGATTTTCCGCTCCGGTAGTTTGATATGCTCGCTTTCTTGGCAATTTTGCCGTAATTTTCAACCAACTGTGTGCAAAATGTAGCTAGGGAAGGGCGCTCTACGCACATTAAAAAGGTGGGACTTCTGTGCTGGCCCAAATGTCTGCGATTTTAACAAAGGATATGGATTTAGCACGCACGGCATCAGAATCACATTCAGCATGTCGTAACAAATCGTCATTTTGACCAAAAAAAATGTGAATTAATTTCGAATGTATAGCCTGAAAAATTACTATAACTAGAGAGCGAATATATATATATATATATATATATATATATAAAATTTCATATTATAAACAATCGCAAAGACGTGAGAAACATACTTTTATGTTTTAGTATATCTGGAATCTTATAACCGGATGTTCATATTTCCTAGTTCTTTTTAAGATTTTTCAAGTAATCTTAATGTGCATGGGCATTTCCAAATTTTATTTTTTAATTTATTTTAACAATTAAGTGTTTTACAGTAATTTTACCAATGTTTGCGAGAACCCAATTACATGTTATTTTAATTCTGACTTGTTTATTGCTGCCATTGTTAATACTATGTAATTATTTGAAGTGTTTCTACTGTCAGAGACAGTAGGTAAGAGCTTTGAAATTTTTTAAAAATTCACGTACACAATCAAAACCTGTGTAAATTGTGTTTGAGCCGATTTTATGAAAAGTATTTCTACAATATTTAAAAATTAATCAAGCATCTGAATTCTATTTCTTGAAGTCGCGAGGAATGATGATGATGATGATTATTGCTTAAAGGGCGCAAAACTACGAGGTCATTAGCGCCCAGACACACCGAAATCTGCGCAACAGTAGCACTTTGTGCAATAATAGAAAACCCGCTTTTAATAACTGGGGTTAAATTTTCATCAACAGAGCAGATCAAGACGCAGCTACAGGAGCTGAGATATTAAGTGTTATAATGGCCTAAAAATATAACAAGGAAACCCCTCAAAACAGAGAACAAGGATAAAATTGGCTACAAAAGGACAAAAGTCCTAAAATATTCGGAAATGACCGTCATGGGTAAAACCATTAAAATTCACACCATGCACCAAAAGTCACAAACACGGATAAAGCGGAGCACCCGTTCCACAGCAACCACATCATCGGCAAGTAGCTCCTCAATAGAGGAGGACAAACCCAGGGAAAGTCTAAAAGTTGCCAGATGAGGGCATTCCAGTAAAATGTGACGCACCGTGAAGGGGTGGTCACATAGTGGGCAATCTGGAGCTGGTTGACCATTAAAAAGGTGACGGTGACTAAATCGGCAGTGCCCTATTCGAAGACGAGCTAAAATCACTTCCTCGCGACGGACTGCGCGAGAAGAAGTCGACCAATGAAAAGGGGTGGATTTAATTTCTCGAAGCTTATTGCTCGCGAGGAAAATTAGAAAGATATTTAACAAACAAAATCGAAGCTATCCTGTTATGACTGGTTGTATTTGACCCAAATAATATTACAACAATATTGTATCACATTTTGTTATACAACTGATGGTAAAATCGATGTATGCTACTACGCCGATAAGGATATGAGTATATTTATTTATTACATGCACATAAATGAAAGTAATTCTAATGGAAAATAAAGGATCATCCAGAAGTCGTTCCGCAGTCATTGTGTTTACGAGATTTCACTAAGGAGGAGAATTCGGGTGGCAGCACTGACTGCGCGCCGAACGTATAGCTAGTGTGTTCACTTAACTACCAAGGCAGCATGCAACTTCAAAGTCCAAATCTTAGCAACGGTGGATGGATTATCTCCTAAAACCCGGTTTCCAAGGAAGGAATGTCAACTTTCTCTTGTGTGGTGCACATCACCCGAGTGTGAAGGAACTTGTGGACGACTCGTGATAATCTAATAGATTTAATGTGCAAATATTTCTCTGTGGCATAGAATTGCATTCTCACAAACTACAGTGTATTTTTCGCAAAATGTGGACGTTTAACCTGAATAGCATTCTTCAGAATCCAGTAGTGAAGTATAATACTATTCTCCGAATACTTTGTGAAAATGTTAAAGAAATTGATTTTTAAAATATCTAAATAATAAAAACTGCATTACTGGCCCAATTGATATTCCTATATAAAATTCATGAGCTTCTTAACAAAGCCTATAGTAAAAGTACTTGCATGACATCGAATGACATCGAAAGTTTGTTACTTGGGACTAAATGAAACTTTAATGACAAGAAGGTGAAACAAAATCTGTTACAGCTACAAAATATAACACGATATAAGTTCGCTCTCGTTACGTAATGTGTTAGCGCTTTTCATTGTTCAAACTCATTCAGACTCACAGACGGTACAGTCTCTTGCAAGCAAACGTGAAAATGCTTATAATTTACTGTCAAAATAGCATACTGTACAGTTCTAATTAATACACTGTTAACACTTTATTGTATAAAAATAAATATAATAAACATTTATGTTATTCTTTCAATTTGGATATGTATGTTTTATTTATCATATAGTTTCATATTTTGGTGATGAGGATTTCATTAATTATCAAACTGTTAATATATTTCCGCTCTCTATTAATGAGAAAAGTTTTAACAATTCTTGAATGTGCGCCACTATTTTCTTCACTTCATGAATAGTTTTGGAAGTTATTCCAACCTCAACCGTTCTAAATCCGCCAAGAGCTGTACTTTCTAAGTACTTCCTTTATTTTTAGTACTGTTATTTCTCAATATACGCTGATTGTATCCATTTCCTCATTCCAGGTGTTTTTCGATATACCTCTCTTTCTTCTTTCCAGGTTCCGAACGATGACAGTTTAGTTCATCCAATGAGTTCAGTTCAGTTTAGTACAGAATGATTCAAACCATTGCAGCCTACTTTTCTCAATTCTTTCCAACATCACGTTTTTTTCCCTTTCTTTCTTTCTTTCTTTCTTTCTTTCTTTCTTTCTTTCTTTCTTTAGGTCTTTGGTTGCTTATTTTCTTTCCTATTTCATCCTGACTCTCTTACTTAAATAACAATAGAAAAATACTATTTATCTGCAGTGTTTCATTATTCAACTAACTTTCCCTTCTATCTTAAAACTGAAACTGAACTGCTATGCTTCCAAAGAATTTATCTTTTTGTTTCTTTCTTTCTTTTTGGTTTGCTCCGTCTTATAGAATGTATTTATAATAGTATATTATGCAACGATTATGCAATGATAGCTATTAAGACACGAGTACGAAGTGAGCCTTGGCAGGCATAAGAGTGTATTGATACATTATATAAGAACTGTATGCACTTTTTTCTGCTACCAGTTACATAAGTAAACTATACATTAATTTGGAAACGTTGGATTTTATTGCTAAAGACAATACACAACATCTAAAATACTGGGAAACAAAACATTGTAAACAATTATGCATCCCTAGGATATAAACACGAAGGGAGGGTCCATAAGTTTCCGGCTTCGCCAATAAGGATTATCGCCTTCACAAAAATTTTATCTAGTGGCATACCTTAACTGTTAAGTAAATAATTGCAGCTGTAACTTCAGCTCCGCTGTGTTCAGTTCAGATATAGTTACATATGTGTAGAAGATTGTGCCATGTTCAAAATGGAGTATGGAGCTGTTATTAAGTTCTTCAGAAAAGAAGGACTTACTCCAAATAACATTAAACAGTGATTAGACGTTGTATGTGGGGAAGCATGCCCCTGATATTCTACCGTAAAAGAATGGACCAAACTTTTTCGAAAGGGTCGAGAAAGCACTGAAGACGAAAAGCGTGCAAGTCGGCTCTTGGAGGTGCTCACTCCTGAAAACAATCACTCATGTGGAAGGAGAAATTATGAAAGACAGGCGGCTCAAAGTTACAGAAATAGCAGCAAGATTGACCCTTTCTAAAACAACAGCCCTTCAAATTATTCATGAACATTTAAACATGCTTAAGGTTAGTGCAAGATGAATGCCTAGACTTCTTTCCTCAGTCCAAAAGCATCTACGAGTCATCTGTGTTAGGCATTTTTGGAGCTCTGTCATGGCAACGAGAGAGAAGTTCTGTAAATCATTGTTATAGGAGATGAAACTATGCTCCTCTACTTTGAGTCCTGTCCTAAAGGGGATCAATGGAGGGCGTAAATCTGGCGAAGCAACGCCTATAAAGGCCAAGGTCACTCAGTCAACCAAGATGATCAAGGCCATAATCTTTTGGAACTGTGAAGGAATACTCTTCATTGACTTCAAGGAGAGGAACATCACGTAAGTGGGGAGTACTATGCTGGGCTACCGTACAGACTACGTGCTTCCATCAAAGAGAAAAAGCGGGAAAGCTAACTGGTGATGTGCGCCTTCTTCACGACAATGCGCTTGTGCACACAGCTCTTGTTTAAAGAAAGCTGTGAAGAAATGTGGCTTCAAGCAGATCGACCATCCATCCTACAGCCCAAATATACCTCACAGTAACTATTTCCTCTTCTTAAAGCTCAAGAAGGACTTTCGAGGAAGAAGATTTAAGTGTGACGAAAAAATGATGGATGCTGTTTATGCCCATTTTGCAGACAAGACTTCGGATTGTTTTTTGGGTGTGGGGAAGGGGATTGAAATGTGAGATTTGTATATTGAAAAGTGAAATATAATATTTTTGTCTTTATAGTATCTAGAAAATGGTTAGACCCTAAACTTATGAATCTACCCTCGTAAATGGAAATATACACCGAAATATATCTAATTTAGATATAGATAACACACATTAAATAAAAACATTTTAGCTTGGGGAAAGAAAAAAAAATATATACCGACATTTACAAGACATGAGGGTATCACAGGGTGGTCGAATGCACATTAAGTATTCATAACCTAGAATCGTTTTTATTAGTTTTAAGGAATAAGCTTGTATGCTTCTCTAGAAGCTTTTTAAACAAATATATAATACAAATTCAGTGTTGGCACCGACTTAGTCTGCTGGGAGATCAATTATGCTTGCAGTTTACATATTTTCTAGCATTGGTACGCCTTGTATATAATGACTTCTTAAAAAGTTACAAACAAAAATAACGAAACTCGAGCCTAAATCAATGTACAATGCAATCACTCATTAAAAATGCTCACTACTGCAGTGTAACCAGTGCATATGCAACGCGTGCGCGTTCGCAGCCAGCATATTCCCGAGGGAGTCACGTCCAGATTACAAGCTGTCTCAAATGTGAATACGTTGCTAATGATAATTAATCACCGGTAATTACATATGATTACGGTGCAATATTGGACCAAATGTACGTGACAACAATCACTTTTGCAACTGATTTCCCTCCCGAGACAGGAGGGCAATTGTGGCTTATGACTACAAGCCATGGAAATTTAACCGATGTCGAACTTCATTGAAATAATTAAGTTTAAGGAATTTGTACTTGCAAAACTGTTTTGGTGCATCTCCGTATGTACTGTAAGCCTGAGAAATAGAATACATTTCGAGAAAGCTATCAACAATGAGCAACGTTGCCTCATATTAAAAAATTAAGTCGAAAATTAGCAGAAAACATTTTCCACAATAAAAATGTTGCATTATTAGTAGATTAATCGTATCGATTAAATTTTGCTAATAAGTGGCAGCCTCTAATTCGAAACATTTATTGAAAAATAAATATCGATAGTCCGTTGTTTTGTAACAATGGTCATTGTTTACAAATCCTTTTTTAAGTAATGAGTTGTTGAGAGGTGAAATGTACATGATTTAGGAAGATTTAAATATATTTTGCCTCTTTTTATTTATTAAAATTATATGTAACTAACATTTATCATTTAAATAAGCCATAACTTAGAAATGTGATGGAGAACACAGAATCCAATTGTAAAAAAAAAATTTTAATAAGTTAGGTCCAAGGAACTAAATCTCCTTGTTTTTTAGGAAAAAAAGGGGGAGCTTAAAAAAGAAAATAAAAATAAATCCTTAAAAGAATATTTTTAAAAACCATTCTGATGTATGTGTATACGAATAAAATAATTACTAGAAAAGCACAAAAGGATAAAACACTTAAAAAAAAGTCACAGATTAGTAATCGCTATATTTAGAACTGCTTTCTATGGCAAGAACTCAAGCAGTTCGAAACATAGCGATTAGTAATCTGTGACTTTTCCTAAGTGTTTTGCCTTTTTGTGCTTTTCTAGTTATTGTTATTTCAATTACATTGTTAATAGTGTTACATTACTTTTCATTTATATTATGTGTGTGTATGTATAAAGCTTCATTGCTTATATAAATTCAAATCATACAATGCTGTGCATATTTGGCAAATGGGTTGCAGATTTTTTTTCTAAAACACCACAGACAGCTAACATTACAAGTTCTACACACACTTGTATAGGAACACATATTTTAAATAAAATTGTTGATATATATAAAAAATAACAGTAAATAAATATGGGATCTTTGTTTCTTTGCGTGCTTACTTGCATTAGCACTTAATTAGGGTCATTTTTTTAGATTGACACACTGTTAGTGGGTCAATGTTTTTATATATACGTTTTTATTAAATTAAATTAATGTTCGTTGAAGCCAAGACGAGCTTTTCAAAATGACTAGAACAATAACAAATAGTTGAACAAAAATGAATACGCTAGGGCTCTGAATATCGGAAGCAATGTTATATCCAGGGCATGGAGGAGATATATCAATAATTTGGCAGTTCGAAAGAACAACATTTAGGTAAACAAAGGGTTAGGGTTACAACTGTTGTTCACGACAAATTTCTGTCTAAAGACTCTGAGATAAAGATCAACTGCTGTCATGTGCCCTAAGTGCCCTGCCTGTTCAACCCAAATGTTAGAAATATATTGCACGAAAGAGTACTTCATTCGCAGGTTCCATGGAGATGTCCTAGAAATCAAGTATGTGAAAATTGGCAACAGGAACAATGGAACCATATCCTCTGCACAGATGCTTCAGTCTGAAACCAGAATCAGGAGAACACGCATGGAGACAACCAGGTTCGCACAAAGACTGAAGCATATTACATAAAGTTCGTGTATTCAAAGGAGACACCATCGTGAGTATGGAGAATGTAAAAACAGATCTGGTTTTGATCCATGGAATAATAAAAGCCAAAGATAAATTTAAGAGGTTTTGTCGCCTGTGGTCTTCCTCATTCTAAATTACATTACATGCATGATAATGTCAAAGCATGTGATTCAGAATGTGTGCTAGGCGATTAGAAAAACGCTTTGTTACGGTCCTAGAGTGATCTGCTCAGTTTCCAAATCTAAATCCGATCAAGTATATGTGGGATACCCATCATCAGAGAGTTTTAGAGGATACTGACTCTGGATCAGCTATTCATATGTTTGTATCATGTAGTTATTTTCATTAAAATTTTTAAATTATTCCTTTGGACCATTATACTGTATTATTAATATTATGTAAATTGGTTTACACAATTTGTATGATGAGATTCTATTTATAATTATTAGAAAAATTTTAAAAATGCTCTAATGCACACAATGTTTATTTGTGCGTTTAGTTTAAAAATTTAACAGATTAATGCTATAATTATTTTTTATATTTAATCTTGCTGAGCGATAATTATTATTAAGAGCATGAAATTTAAAATGTACCTTATTTTATAGCCATGTGGACAATTTCGTTTTATGTTTGAGTGGGTGGTTTTTAAATGTATTTGTTGTAATTATACATTAAGTAAATAGAGGTCTAAAAATTACTAAGTGACCGTTTAAGTTTTATGACATTTCAAAGTTGGTTTTATGAGTATAAAATATATCATTTATGTAAAATACGATGTACGGTAATTTACGTTGATATGACTATTTCACTTATGTGACGTCATCTTAATATCGACCGATGAAATGAAACAAAATTTTGAATTTTGACCAATCACAGTCGGATATCGTAGTGAAGTTATCGAAAAAAAATATCAAACCTTTTATCACGCGCCGTGCATTTTTCTTGCAGTCAGTGTACCCAGCTCTATAGCTCCAATATATAATTCCTAAGCACACAACATTGAACACTTTTCAGTAATTTTAATTTTACTAACTTAATGCGCACTCAAACAATTGTTTTTGCGTATTCAGACAAATAGTCTGAACTCATTTTATAAATTATGTAACAATATCTGCCTAAGTCACCATATATATACACCCAAATTTGTCTTCTTGCCACAGCTTAAAGTATATATATATATATATATATTGCATTCTATAGTGGTAAAGGAATAGATAGCATATACATCGAGCACCTCAAAGTGCATAATGGAAAGGAGACATATTTGTAATCTTTGTTTTATAAATTCATTACGAGTTAACGTTATTTATACACTTTAAAGGCTTTCCTCGTATCATTCTTTCACCAGAATGTCAACGTCGATTGGCAAATTCTGCAAAGAGAAAAACGCGAAACGGGAAAGGGGCAGGAAAAGCTCAAGTCGACGACAGCCACAGCAGTAGAAAACACACGGCTAGCGACAAGGAATTTTTCATTTTCTCCGCCCAGTTAGCTCTCTTCTCCCGCCCTTACTTTCTTCTGCAGAGCCTCCCTCGACAAACTGGAGCTCTGTCGCCTGACATCTCTATACAGCTTTCGACTACATACTTCCCGAAATGTCAGGGGATGCTTGGGGTTAAGCTGAGTATGGACGTTTGTATTTCTTGGGCTTTGTTCCATCAAGTTCTTGAAGCGATTCGTATCGAATACTCTGACCAGCTTAAGTCCCGATACTTGAGGCAGGTGATTGACATTCAAATTTAAGATGTTCCTCAAGTAAATTCCCTTAGGCAATTATACTAATCCAGTCGAAAAGCTGTACTTGAAAATTAGCAATGTTTAACAATACAATACTCACTTTCCATGCAATGTTCTTAATTACTATACATTTCTTCTTGCCGGTCCTGGTGGTGTAGTGGCAACCATACTTACCTCCTAAACCCAATATCGCGGGTTCGATCCCGGCCAGGACCGATGGCTTTTTTCGGGCGTAAAAATCCTAAGTATGGCTTCCTTAGGAAGGGAAGTAAAGCCGTGGGTCTCGTGTCATACATTTACGGTATGATAAAGAACCTCGAGCCTGAAAGAAGAGGCCTCTGAGCAAAATTTGTCTTTTAACGCCCTTATTTGAATGGGACGCTGATGACCTGAGATGTTAAAGAGCGTCCGTAAATAAACCATATCAAATATACATTTCTTGTTAAACTTGTATTTTATTGCCCATAATCGGTTTAAATCCTAAAATTGCATTCAAATAAAGTGCGAGGGCGGTTAGTTACAAATATGCAATGGAATTCTTAAGCACTTAGTATCAAGCTACATACACTCAAAAAAAGCACTAACCCAAAAGCTATGGGCCACTCATTTGCCCCTGAGTGGTAGAGTCTGCTGTGTGTCCACTTGATAACCGGAAAGTGCTGACTTTAATATTTTGTTCACATGCTCTCAGACAACTAACCCCGAGCCGTATTTTATAGATGTTTGTCGTTCCGTTTCTTCTTAGTGTCAGCACTCTCCTACATGGCTGCACTAAATCAGTTTATCTGACACACTATTTTTATAAACTGCCCATATACATTTGAGATAACGCCAATTTGACGTTAGTTGCCTTCACTACACGTCCTCTGTACTCTATTTCCTATTTCTATCTTATAACTTAAACGTTATAAAATAATAATTTAAATCAACAAATTTCCTATTCGTATACCAAATAATCTAACAAGAACAAATAATAATAATAATAATAATAATAATAATAATAATAATAATAATACCTTATACGTCATAGTTTGCAACAGATATTAAGCAACTTCAATCTTTGGCTTAGTCCCCATTTAGTTGGTTAAATACTTCTAGCCGAAGGTACAAAAAAATTCTATCCTCCGGGAGGTAAATAAGAAGTGAGTGACATAAGGGGAGAGGGTGCTTTGTGGCTCATGACCTACTTTACCTCCCAAATGTAGTCTACAGACTAGCACCAACATAACTTCAATTTTGTTCATTCTGGTTTTAGTGCTAAGGAATTTCGATTTTCATAACACAGCTAGGTAATGCAAATAACATCATTGCCGTCCTTGTATCAGTTTGATGCAAAGTGCGTAGCCTTTTTATTTCTCGTCACAACGCTGCGATGCCAGGGCACTGTTACCGTTTGTCATTTGTCATTCGTTATTTGGATCGTTGTGCTTGTAAATTCGCCTTAAATTTTGAAGAGTTGAAGAAAAGTTTGCGCTATTTGTCAACTTAAGATAAGATGGAGTGTCAAGTGGGGAAGGGAAAAAAAACTCCGACCTATTTTTCCTTTTGAGACAAAGGCAGCGGAAGAGATTCGAAATATCTGTGATGTCTACAGAGTGAGGGCCATTGAAGAAAGCACGGCAAGAGAATGGTTCTGTCTTCAAAAAAGGGGTCACTTTGAGTGAGTAATTAGTCACTTTGAGTGAGTAATTAGTCACTTCAGGAAGACCATCAAACTTTGATGAAAACCTTCAGAATTCTTTAATCCACGATTATCCAAGTCAGTCAACCCGAGAATTGGCAGATGTGATGAATTGTGACCAATCAATCATCGTGCTATGTTTGCATCTCATGGGCAGTTTAAAAAATTCGGTCTATGGGTACCGCACACTTTGAGAGAAAATAAAAATCACTGCGTGCCCATTTGTGCATCTCTGCTTGCTTAGCTCGTAAACAACATCAATCATTCCCATCCAAGATTATTAGCGATGACGAAAAAGTATGCTTCTGTGTCACTATTAAAAGAAGAATAATGGCTGACAACTGTTTCCCGGATTTTTCTACATAATTAAATATAAATGTTTTAAGAAACGTACAGAGATGGCAGCTCCATAGGTAGAAAAAATCAGATACGTTGATGAAAATTGCAGAACGTAACCTTTAACTTTCTCAATATATAAGTTAGAGGACTTATGCTCTTGGTTGTAAGAATAGCTCAAATCTTACCACATTTTCACCATCGAGCTTTGATGAGGAAAATTCATCATCACCACTATTAAATGCCCTTAGCCGATCAGACCATGCGTTGTTAAACACAAGCCCTAGCTTAGAAACGAGGGTACTAAAAGTGCCTTATTTTAATGATATCGATAGTTATCCCGCTATCATAACAGGAATATAACAAAGCCTGGTGAGAAATGGGATCCGCACTAGCCCTAACGTAGGTAAAACCACACATTTGATGACGGCATGAAATTTACGATGAATATGCCGTATAGTTTCCTTTGATATCTACGAGCAATCCATTGTTTCGCTCTTTTATAGCTAAAGAGAGTTCAGACGGGAACAGTCATTTCCTTCAGGAAATAAATGTGCCGTGTTTTAGGATTTGTTTTCAAACATCGCACTCTCATAAAAGGGCGTGTTTCTCTAGAGTTTACGTGCAATGATTCTTCCACATTTATTTTTTTTAATACCCACGCGGAAGGGAAATGCGGATTAAGTTCGCAACCATGCGATGCAATCAACAGCTGCGCGACAGCGACAGAATGTAGACAAACTACGTGATACGAAATCTCCGCCTCCTCATCTTTAGTTGAACACAGTGAAAAGAAATGTAGTAAGCACGCTCTAAAACTTTTAAAATACAACTTCTTTATTAAAAAAAATTAAATATGAATCAAACGTTAGTTCGTCATCATTTTTCTTTCTACGTTAAGTGCGTACTTTGTTATGAAGTAAAACAAAATAGAGAGATTCCTCAAATAATTTTAAATTTCGTTAAATAAATTTCATGATAAACTAGTTTGATAGCTTAGCCTTCAAAGAATGCCACAAGTTCTAACACAGTAAAACTGCCAGTCTATGAACATGGAGAAAACACACATCATGACAAACAGCAAAGTAACACCCGTTAGAACCAACTCAACAACACTAAAATGCGTAATATAGTATTTCTACTTAGGACAAATAGTTTCATTCCAGTATCATGTGGGCAAAGAACTCAACAAAAGAATCTCCTCAGCATGGAAAGCATTCTGCTCACTGTAATTCATACTAATGGACAATATGTTGAGCCTTACACTGAGATTAGACATGTTGAACTCATGCATATTCCCAACACTATTACATGGATGCTGAACTTGGAGCCTAACAGAAATGGAAACGAATAATATCAGCATCTGCCAAGTAAAATGGAGCGGAAAGTACTACGGATATCTCTGATGGATAAAATATAATCTGTGGAATTAAGAAAGACGTGGGGACTAAACGACGTGGCTCAATGTGCAAACAGCCTGAAGTGAAAATGGGGCGGACATGTAGCAAGGATACCAAGCAGCAGATGCGGACATATAGCTATCAGAAGGGATCTATTTATCAGTAGGAGAGTAAGTGGGAGACCGAGAACGAGTAGGCAGACTCCTTCAGGAAAACGGTCGGGACACACTGGACCAATTTCGCAGTACCTGGAAGAGTCTAGGAACAGAGCTGCAGGAAGTAGAGATCAACCGAAACCAACAGTCAAAGTGATGCCAAACTTACAACACAAAAACTTAATAGACTCATCACTTGAATCTTCTTATTAAATTCGTGTTAGGCTTACAAAATAAGAACCAGTATACACTTAACAAACCCATAGGGACAATAGCTCATATGGACTAGCTCACCGTATGAGAAACCAACGAGGCTCTCGTATACGAAGGCCCTAACCCTGAATGGCACATATGTGGCTTAAATCATTAACTCATATTTTTGCAAATTTTGGCTAATTTTTTCGCATGAAAATCCGATATCCGCTCATTATATTTTCATGGAATTATTTATTGCTCTTTTAAAGCAAACTCCTATTTCGTGGTTTTGTTCTCCAAATACGTTTCAGTAATAAGGTCATAACGACTATGTAAGTGACAAGAGAAGAAAAAACCAACAGTTCTCTATATTCCGCTCTGGCCAATCATATTAAGGACATACGAGAATTGAAAATGCTATTCGTATTAACCTTATTTATAAGTGTACAGGTTTTAAACGGATGCGGGAGGGGGTGAAACTATATTATGCATTCTCCTTCTTTTTAATGTGTATATAATTTATTATTTCGGTTTAACGAAAAGATACGACCAATCTTTCAGGACGCATACCTCCCTCATACATTGAAGAGGAAAATATATGAATATGGATTCGGAAAAGCTTTATTTCCATGTTAGAACTCATTGTCTACAGCTCTTCATAGTGCATTAATCATGGGAAACACACAGGAACAGAACGTACCAGCACAGTACATGAAACTCTTTCTTACATGAAATGTTCAAAATACCCTCTCGGTTACGTCGGGTTAAGTTGTAATTCTTAGGTTCACCGCCAGTGTTTTGTGCTGTTGGTTGTATGAATGTTTTCGGAGGGCATTTTCAACATTTCATGCAAGAAAGAGTTCCATGTGATACGCTGGTACGTTCTGTTCCTGTGTATTTCCCATGATAATGTACAATGAAGAGTTGTAGAAAATTAGTTCTATCATGGAAATAAAGCGTTTCTGGACTTATGTCCATATAACATATTTTCTTTTTCTACGTGTGAGGAATGTGTTCTGAAAGTTTGACCGTATCTTATTGTTACACCCGGTACAAATCAAATTGTTTACATTATTGTATAAATGGGAATTAAATGCTAATGTTGTATATACGTGAAACTTTAGTATAATATTGTAATGCACGGTAACTCGTGGAAGATGCCAAAACAGGAAAGTTTCTACAAATGCAAGAAATGAACAGAGCAAAGGGAGAGCTATATTTCTTTTTAATGACCATAAAGTGGTCGTTAAAAGTGGAAGGCAATTAAAAGCTGAACTATGATTGCTCGGTAACGCCGAATTCGTGCAGCATGACGTAATAAAGCCAGCAGCCACTCAAGATTTTAAATTTTTAGGTTATCCTGGGGTAATAAATACGCAGGGTGACCCAACGGAATATGACGGTTTTCAGAACCTTCTTGTAGACCAATCGTATAGAATTAAATAAAAAAAACATCAAGGAAAAGTACCGTAATGCAATTTATTAATCTTATTTTTTAAAAATCATAAAGACCCAATATGAAGTTTTCAAAACGCTGCCATTTCTAGCAATTTTGGTTACATTTACGGTAGTGGTTACTATGTAACCTTCAAAACACGCAATTTGTTCTGTCCGTTTAATAAACTACGGTATGAATAATTGGATAGTTGAAAACGTACATTCGCTATTACAAGATTTGTTGAATGTATGGCCATCTCCTACGTTCAGACAAGATCCAGCGTAGAATTTAATGAGCCACGTCATCCCGTGACACCATTCTGCAATGAATGAGAAAATCAATGCCAAGGGCATTGTTCGTGATAAGCTCGTTGGTAATGTGCCGACAGTACGTAGGCCTGTAAATGTTGCAAGAGTAAGAGAAGCAGTGCTTAAAAGTTCAACCCGCAATGTTGGGCGCTATTCAATTGCTTTGAATCTGTTGCGAAAGTTTAGGTCATTGTTGAGAATACGGTGCAAATTGTGCATCGACTTAAAGACACTGATAACCCTGCTTAATTGGCATTTTATAAGCAGTTCCTTGCAGTGTTAGATGGCGACCCGATGTTCTGAACAAAATGTCAGACAAGGCTCACTTCCATCTGTCTGTGTTCATATATAATCAGAACTTTCGTTACAGCCCATGGAAGTGTAGGAACAACCCCTTGTTTTCACAGAAAGTAGCGCGTGGTGTGGCGTTTCTGCCGTTGGAATCGCCGGTTCCTACTTGTTTGAAGAATGTAACCCTTCTGTGACTGTCAGTGCACAGCGATATACAGAAATGCTGACAATACTGGACTTTCAGATGGATGATAATGATGAAACTGAGTTTTATATCCAGCAGGATGGCGCCACAGCTCACGCCGCTCGTTAAGCAATGGACACTCTGTGCATCATGTTTCCCGGATGCATAATTTCTCCATTTGCTGATGTTGCCTGGCCAACGCAATCTCCAGATTTAAGAACAACAGACTAGTTTTTTATTTGAAAAGTAAAGTGTATTGCGACAGGCCATGGATCGTTATGCAGTTAAAAGAAAGCATAAATCGTGAAATTAAGATCATTGATCATATTTTATTGCAGCGAGTTATGGTAAACTTTCAGAGGCGATTACACGAATGTGTTTGTTGTCATGGAACCCACCTAAAAATATGATTTTTAAAAAAATAAGCTCAGATTAATAAATTGCATTGAGCTAATTGTTATAAAAATGCTTTTATTTAATTCTATACGAGTGACCCATAAGAAGGTTCTGAGATATATATATTCCATAAGTTGTCAAAATAGATCGGATTTAGCAATGGATTAGAATGGGGGGACAAAAGGCGACTAAAATAACAGATAACGCTGGGCAGAGAATATGTACTTTTTGTGGATGCGCAGAAAATTGGCAGCACGTTCTAATGGACCACACAAGAACCGAACATTGGAAGTTGATTGCACTTGAGCTAACTTTGCTATGTCAATTAGAATAGTTAGCATGTTAGAATCTATTTTCACAGAAAAACAACGGGCTAAAGGTTGGCTGTTTTCTATGCAAAGTGCGTGGAATTAGAACAGCTTTGCTGAAATAGGCTCTTTGAGAATTAATGTATGTGTTTTACGTGTGCGCGCGCATATTCAAGTGTTTGCATTAGGTGATAACTGTAAACGAACTATCACTGCCACAGAAGTCTCATTTGGACGGTACTTTGATTCCGAACTTCACCCGACCGTAATACTTATGATATTATTACAGTTATCATTTCCGTATCATCTTCATTATTGTTGTGTGTATTAGTGTCAAAAGTGCATAAATCCATAAGACAGGAATGCAGCCGAACTTATGTAACAATTCCTAATTCTCAGAATGAACGTTCAAGCCAAAAGACATAATTTTCTGTTCACTTTACACATTTTTTCAGTCGTTAGCAATTCAAATTGTGATTGTAAAGAATTCACTCACTGATATAAAACAAATTAGTGAAAGATTATGTTATTCGTTGTTATTCTCTAAAAAGTATTTTTCAGTTCCTCAGAAAGACTCGTAGCGATTAAGTAAACAACCCAGAGATGAAACCACCGCCTTCATTTTATTTTTACATCCTTTGAATTACGTCTGCCCATTTGTAATAACGCCATTGTACTACTAGTGTGGAGGCACCCCCAATCTCAAGACCTTCAGCGGAGGAAGCCTTGTTATGCGCACGCGCAATAAGTTTTCTTCACTGCAAGGTGTTCCATGTGCTGACACTTTTTAGAAACAAAAGATCTCTGCATAGTAGCTCCATCGTCGCCAAGTTTCGCACCTACCTCTGTCCAAATACTAAACATAAGCGTCCAAACTTCCTTCACTGATTGACCGAAATCTTAAAGACAATTTGATCTATAGAAACAGTTTCAGAAAAGTATTTAGTTCAGATGGAAATGAATCCGGCTTGAATAATTCGGGTCACGAGCAGGATTTGAACAACGAATCTTCAAACTTCCGGGCTGGTTCTCTAACATCTGAGCTATCGTGTCCTCCTTCAAGTATGGAACCAGATCAGAATCAGATGAGAGATACTCGCGCGGTTCCGTGTCTGGAGGATGCAGTAGCTCAGTGATAGAGCATGTGGTTCGAATGTGATTTTTCATGCTTTATTCTTCATTTCTAACATACCCTGCATTAGGCTAGTAGGAGAGAAAGAATTCCCGTACATATTTCGTTAAGAGTCATATAATTGCTTGCTTGGCACGAAAGATACCTACACCTTACAACTCTGTAAATAGGCTGGGTTTGTAGCCGGAAATAGTAATGAAGTACTTGAAGCAAGGGCGCAAAACCACATGCGACCTACTGAGAAGCCATAGGCTCTTGTCTTTGTTGTAAACTCCGGACGAAATGACCTTAAGTTTGTGTTAGGTTTGAAAATAACTTCAGAAACAAAGTTAAAGGGTTGTTTTTACTCCAAACCTTTATCAATCAGCCTGTATACTAAAGGAATTGTGAAACCCTAACGCGGACAAAAGAAACTAGATTTTAACTTGCTAAAATATCCTCTTTAGAGGTTATAAACAGCTGCTTCAGCGCTGACCTCCTTCGGACATTCCATTACAGTTTACCTTTCACCTACTCTAGAGAAACAAACGGAAACAATGACGGTCGCTCTTTCGATAAGTCCCCATCTCTATAGATCGCTCAGCAGCCATGTTCCTTACCACACACAAAATCCTTAATGACTAACGATTAGCAAATTCCATTAACCATACAAAGCCTGGCAGGTAGAGCCGCGACTTGCGTAGCACAGGTGCACTCTCACTCAATTACGGCAATTCTGGTGGGCCAGCGGGGAGCAGAGAGAACTGTTATTTTTGCTTCTAACGCCACTTACAAAGTCATTATTACCTTATGACCAATGAAGTGTATTTGGAAAATAAAACGATGAAAAATGAGAAACATCGAATTTCGTTCAGGAAAAATAAGCAAAATTAAGACAACAATTAGCCAAATGTGCAAAATATGCAACATTAAAATAGTTCATGTCATGAAAATTATGTAAAGAAAACTAACAATAAATGCAATTACATTTATAACTTTTAAGTTCCTACTCCTTTATCGATAAGACTTACTAAATGGGTGAACTTTTAATGTCTCCTGCCTACAGATTTAGTTGTTTCAATATAAATATATATATATTCCTTAACATTTTGCATATTTGAGCGGCGATCTTAGAATGCAGGTCATTTATTTCAACTTATCTCATCTTCTTAATTACAGCCTCCCCGAAGATTCCGGAATACATTTTATTGTTTTAAAGTACGACACATTCCATTAGTGCATAAGAGGTCGCCAGAGACACTGACAACTTGGTGTTTTAGGAAATCCTGAAGTGGGCATGAATACACACCAAAGTATTGGAAGGGAACATACATTCCAGAGTTGTTCAGTCTCATCCTCGAGAATTTTCGAAGCCTGCACCCGTTTCGGTGATTAGAATGATATGCTTACATTATAACAAAAATCGACGCATTAGTAATTCAGTCCGAGACGTGCAGCTCACAAATACAAAAATTCATAATATGGCAATAAATCTAAAGATATTCAATAGCTCAAACATTTGCTCATTTTTTTTTTATAAATCTAGTTCTAAGTTTATAATTCTAGTTCTAGTTCTTATCAATACATTGACTTTAATGAAGACTGTAAAGCAACCATAATCAACAAAGTCTAGTTGGCAATCAAACGAATGAAATAATCAGTTGCCAGATACTGTTATTAACTTGGCAAATTTACATAGAGTTTAAATATATAGTGAGGTTATTTGAGTTAAAGACCGTCTGAGCGCAGCTAGGAAAGTGCAGCCAATGCAACCGGGAAAAAGGAGAAGGTTCAACGCACGTAAAGTGTTTTAGTATTTAAATTTTTTCTGAAAGTATAAAATGACACTTTATTTATAACTATATTATTATTATGATGATGATGATGATGATGATGATAATAATAATAGCTGTGATGTAAGAAAATGGAAAAAGATGCCCCTGAGTGGCAATACATTGCGTAATATGCACAGGAAATCCCCGCATTTCATTTAACATTTCATCTGTAAGAACACGGGAGTTAGGAATATGTTCCTTGACAATAATAGATCCCGTCTCTCGCAACTTTTTAACAAGTTGACGAATAGTTTCTGTACCTGGAATATTTTCTTGAGAGTCGCCTTAAACTTCTCTGCAAGAATCCGTTTGATCTGTATGTCTTTTCTGGCATAACATACCAAAACACAACCACTCGCTGTCAAATTCCTCCTCAAATTAGATACGTGCATAACGGGCTTTGACGACTGGCTTCTCCTTGTACGTAACCGCGCTCTTTCGGTAGTATTTCAAATAATGTATCAGACTTACACGGATAGAAGAGCCACGGCTAGAAGTTACGTCTTATCAGCAGTTCGTACATTAATTTGCAAACACAATAATATATTTTAAAAATAATATACTTATTACGAAAAAAAATTGTCAGAAATAAACAAACGTATGCAATATAAACAGGTAGCTTGAAAGAAGCAATTCTGGACGACATACTGTTGATTCAGAGCTACTTGCTATAACAAATTCTAACTAAGGGAGTTTTATTGCATGTTGGCAAACCTTGCGAAAACTGGTACGTCATAGTATCCGTTACGAGCTCATAGCGGCAGAAGAAAATATGTTTTTAATATCGCGAGAGTCAGGGACAAGAATCCGAACTTCCAAAGTTTATTATAATGCCACACTGCGTATCCCTAGAATTCTCGACCTCTTCCCGCATATTTTCTCTTTAAAAAATAACAACTTTGTACGGGTTGTGTTACAGCAATTTTCCACATCGCATACTGTACTCCGAGAGAGGATTTCTCCTCCCTCTACTCGAGCTGCTTCTGGGTGGAGGAAAACACTTTAATTGAGCGCGGTCGGCGGAAATCAGCAAACCCATTACATTTCCAGGATGAGGTATTTCCGGGCACTGCTACCCATCTTAATCATTTACTCCAGCTTTTTTTTTTTTTTTTCTGTTTGCGTCTTCTTCCAGAGATATGGACTTAAAAGAGTCGTATTTCCCTCTCAATACTTCGCGCTAAAGTGCTCTTAAGGTACTTTCAACGATCAGAATGGTCCTTTGGCAGTATTTTTACTGTGCTAAAACATTTGTTGAAGTTAAACTGGTAGTTTTTTCTTTTTATTTTTCTTAATATGCACATATGAATTTTACAATAACAAAGTCTCATTCAAGTCATACCGAATCGTAATATTTTCAGAGTTTATCTTAAAATTTGCTTAGCGAATGCCGAAATTCAACACTCATCATGAGTGTTTTAAAGATTTATTGCGATAAACATAAGAAGAGTTGGCCAGGGATGTAACTACATGACATCCAAATGGCATGAAGGAAGCGTTTTTTTTATCAAGACTCTACTCTTCCCCGATATTTTCTCATAACTGCAGCGCCATCGTACATTTGTGCAGAGGCCTCTGAGCAAAATTTGTCGGCCGTTTCACGCCCTGAATTGAATGAAACGCTGATGGCCAGAGATATTAAGGAGCGTCCTTAAATTTAAAAACATTTGTGCTGTAAACTTCTGGTTTATGTGGAACTGTTCTCATTCAGCAGTTAAAATACGCCTGCAGTCAATTCAGAAACAGCAATGAATGTTATGAATTTTTCAACCGGTTTATTCCCACTGAAGTATCGTAATAACTGTCGTTTCGAGGCCTGTACAGAAGTGAAATTTGCCCTTTCTATTTCTTTTCTAATCTCACTCCTATAGATAACGTTTCTAACTTCACATGCTGTCTGGTAAGATGTTTTTTCAAAATATAAAAAAAGCTTCTTAATTACGTCGTCTTGCTGAATAAGCTCCTAAAGCTTTCGGTTGATGAGGTCCAAATAGTTTCACTTTCAACTTAATAATTAAACGACGCGAAAATGGAGTTTTCAATAAAACGTTCACTTTATTCGTTGTCAAAAAATTCTTTATTATAACATAACAGTTAACTTGACAGCTAACACTGTGAAAGTCAACTTTCCACTGACAAAAGTGAGGAAGCCACCAATTTCAAAGTGCAAAAACAACCCTTAGTCCAGTTATGCATGGTGTCAGTAACCCCCTCAACATCTGGTTCCTAAGAAAAGAGAGAATACCGAGCAATGGGCATAGATGGTCTTCCTGTTGACCCGAGAGAACGCAGAAATAAGCAGCAGAAAGGCTAACCTGTTTTGGAGGAAGACAAATGTAAATCCTTGTAAAATAAATATGAGTTTAAAGAGTAACATTTTTCAAGACTGGCCCTCAGCTTCCCTCGCTAAAGAGGACCCGTTTGCTACCAATATTACAGTAGAGAGGAAATGCGCTTATTGCGTGAGATACAATTGAGAATTATCGGTTATACATCGCTGTTTTCATGCATTTTGTTTTAAAAGTTGACCAGGAGCGTAGAAAAAAATGGAAAATAATGGCAGTTTCTTTGGGGGGAGGGGACCGGGCCGTCCCTGCCTTTGCCCAATGTATAAGGTGACTGTGGTTTCGAAGTTCTTGAATTCGAGGAGTATATTATTTATTTGATAATAAAACATGCTCATACATAATATGTAAATTAGAAAAAAAGTAATCAATGAGATTCGAACTCGATAACAATGATTACTTTCACTTGGCGCTAGTACCATTATCAGCTGCACCACAGAAATGCTCCATCACTTCCATCAATTGCTGTATGATATTTTTTCGAATAAAAGTTTCATTAGTTAGAGGCGCACTGGTCCTTTAGCAACTTAATGCCATAACTTTGATTTTTGAGCAGCGAGAATAAAGGGTTTCGTTATTTGAAATTGCTTGCCTAAGAAAATTGTACTATCTCTTAATCAACGTAGTTCATTAACACACTGTATTATTTAACTACATTATTTCTTTAAAGTGAAAATAATGCAGACAATAGACATTATATAAACAATTAAAGTGTGGGACAAACATTAATGAGCTCGAGCTCCGAGTGTCTAATGTTATCACTCTCCTCTTTAACACACTCTCACGGAATACCTGGTAATTTCCCAGTGTTGCCACTGTTACTTATCTACGTCAAACATTAGGCAGAAACTATAATTCCTGTTTCTCATATTAATATTAAGAGTATCTGAGGGTGCCTTAATTAATCAAGAATAAATTAATAACTAGTTTACTTTACTCACAATTGTACATCCGATCTTTGTTGGCTGAAAGAGAGTGCAGAGACGTGACAAAGTTGTTTTCCGGAGCAAACACCGATTCACCGCATTATATCAACATAACATACATAGAACATCTGGATTACGGCATCTCAGTTCCAGAAATAAGAGGTCATCAAAGTACCATGCTATGAACAGCTGATCTTTAATCACATTAACCGATGGCATATGCTAAAGAGAAAAGGAGCATACATTTCAGATTTGTGAAGAAGGAAACCATATGAACCTGAAATAAAAGGTAAGTTCCATTACAGAAACAGCGTTGTTAAGATTAATTAACGTTTAAGCGATATATATCGATCAAGAAAGAAATAGAACTCCATTTAAAATGAACCGTATTAAGGTCTGTTTTAAAGCAATAAATTATCCAAATAATTAGTAAACTTTTCGCGGAAATAGCACGCATACTGCTACAGAATTTCTATTCGATCTCAATATTAGAAGTGTTGGGTTTTAATGCTTCATAGATATAAATACGAGGTCCAACATTTCCAGATAGAATAGAGCTAAAAGGAACCCTCTTTTAAGTGCACCGATTTGCTGCTAGAAGGTTGAGATAACCAATCAATAAAACGCCCTTAGATGGGTATCCACTATCCCGATTAACCACCGCAAACACGTTAACTATTTAAATTGAGTTCAGAGTTCGATTAAAATTTCAGTGTTCGGTGTACCACAGAGGCAGCACCTCTCAGCGGGGGATGGGCGATTGTAGCGCATCATTACCCAATCTCAAAGTGGACAATGGGACTCAAAGGGGAGTAACGAGCATTGGCGAAATTGGATTCATCTGTTAAAGAACACTGGATCAAGGATCCTAATTCCAGCAGCTTATATGTAAATATTATTGAGGCTGGGATTTATATGCAAATGCACATTTTAACTTGATCTTTGAAAGTCGTGCAAAAACGTGTTTTGTACAAATTTCGAATTTCAATGGCACAAAAGTGAAGAGTTATTTTTGCATATTATACTAGGCTTATTCAACAAAGAATAGTTATACTTCTTTACAATAGTAAAAAAATTATTTTTCTAGTCTTCAAAGGCATTCTGGAAACCATTTTTTGACAGATCCTCCAGAATCGTCTTGCTGCTACTGCTTCTGAGATGGAAAATGGCTCCAACGAAGGTATTTCTTCAATTTGGGGAAAAGGAAAAAGCCACACAGGGTTACATCTATTAAGAGGGATAGGGACACACTTCACACTTTTTGTTGCGATTATTAGCAAAAACATTTGCGGCGTGTGGCCATGCATTATAGTGGTGCAGCATACAGCTTTTGCACGGAAATGTGCCTTTTGCAAGTGTGTGATATAGACTTGCACAGTTTTGAGGACATCTCTTTAGTATTGCCCGGTTACAGTTATGTGTGCACGTACTACTTGCTTGTAAACCCTTCCTTGAATATTCACAAGGGATCATTATAATTTCCAGCAGAAGCAACTGCTGTTTTTTTTTTTATTTAGATTTTCACACATAGCTTGGCAGTTTACTCTAGAATCGGAAAGGTGCAGCCCTGTTTCATTAGCAGTGATTGTCTTTGAAAGAACTATGCATGTTCCTGTAACTATGCAAACTGGGAATCAGCAGTCTTAGAGCTCACCGTGCATGGGCAACTTTTCAGTTGTCAACCTGCGGGTGTCACCCCAATGAATTTTCAGAATTTCTGAAAGTATTTTTAATATTATTCGACGATCCTCTAATACAATGATAGCAGCGGTGTTACTGTTTCCTTCTATTAGAGCACGTTCCACTTTACTTTGAAATTGATTGCCTTTCCCTTTTAATAATATTTAATTATCTTTGAGCTGTGCTATAAGGAAGAACAAACTCTCCGTAGGTCTCCTATAACATTGCATAGGATAAATCTGAAGATTTGTTGAGACGAAAGCACAATTCAGAGCAGCATATTGTTCATCGGTGTCACCTCTATTTTGGAATAGGCGGAACTGAATATGTATCAACTTGTACAACTATCACAGGCGGGAACCGAAAGTGACAACAATGAAACTAGTACCACGTGTACATTACGCATTACGCTAAGAAAATGCTGTAAATTTAAATTTTAGCGCAAGAAATTATGCCTGTAAAAATGATCATCCTTTTTGAGCATCTCTCGTATCCGGCACAAATGCCAATGACTCTTTCAATAAATACACTTGTCTCAAGAAACACCTGCCTGACTCAGAAACAACGTTGTAACAATAGCACAAAAGCTGCATCCCTATCTTTGAGTGTCTCCCACTTTTTAAATACGTATTTACTCCAACCTTTGCGAACCAATCTAACTGCATTTAATCTTGAAACATTTTTGGTGACAATACCGTAATGACCTGTTCAAATATTCAATCGCAATTAAACCCGTATAATGCTAACTTATCCCAATTCTGTCCTAAATCCATTGTTGATCAGTCTATAAGTTATTACCCCGAGACACAAAATTTTATCAAGTTGTCTCATCTATTATATTTAAGTTACGTTTGTAATGTTCTTTTTGTAATATTTTAAAGTCATCTAAGAAATTTTCCCTTTATTAATTAGTTTATTATATGATTATAAAAAATTAATGTTGCATGTTTGTGCATATTTTAAACTTTAATCCTACTCCAACTATTTATGAATTGGTCCCCCAAAATAGATATTCAAACCACGCTTTAACACTTTGTATACAATGATTATCTATCATACAACTATGTGTTCTACATGTTCTGACCACTGTTCCATACGATTTATCATCCTAATGATAGCACTGTTCGCGCTACATGTGCAGAAGTGTTTCCATATTTTCATTAACTTCGTGTAGACTACAAAAACGAGTATGAAATAGTGCTCTTTAGTACCCCCCTCCCAAAATACATTATGCAGCGACAAATCAGGACTGCGTGAAGAATGTAAAAATCTAAATGTCTAGAAGTCAACCGAAAGGGAAACAGCTCATGAAATAGGGGCCCATCCCATGACAAGTATGGTAGGGCAACCCATCTCGTTAAAACACTTGCTTGTGCACATCAAGGCTGATCAGCTAACAAAGTGTGTCCAGATCCGCCTGAAAATGTTCAATAACTTGCTGCTTGTAGACTTCAGACGTGATGTTAATTCTCTTTTAATGTGCATTCTCAATGGAGTACGGACAATTGTGTTATGGGAAAACAGTTGGCCAGGCTGTCAATTTATCGCAATGTAACGGTCTCTGTGCATATTCATCCGACTTTTTCCAACCAAGAAAATGAGCATTTTCAGTAGCTCTCATATTCGTCAGACCAGCACCAATTTTGGGCACAGGATCTTGATAGACAGTGAATATTATACATGTATAACATTAGACTCGTACTATGAATTTTCTTTTGTAAAAACTATATTGCGTGTTTTTTTTTTATTAAATCCCTGAATTTGATAAAGGCATTGCTGGCTCGATGGACCCCCCCTTGGTTGAACTATTTTAGAAATGGCGAATAAAAAGGTAAGATAAATGTTTCTAGCCTTCATGGATCTCTGAATTCGGCTAAAAGTGCAGGATTTAGGTAGTATGAAAATTCAAATCCAGCGTTCTAAACTTAATTATTTTAAACCATGTAACTCATTTAGATAACTGCACACTTTTGCACATTTTATCGATGTGCATGTTATTTAATAAATATACATACAATTATTATGACAGATTTAATTCCCATTTGATTATGTTTCACTGATACCAGTACCGTTACAAAACTATAATTAAATGAACGAATAACTAAATTCTTTATTGGTGCAAAACAGAATGGCACATAATAATGAAGGGAGGAAAGGAATTAACTGAAAATATAAAGAATGCAGCTAAGGATAACAAAATAAAAGAAGATTTAGAGCATGGGTGATTAATCATAAGAAATTCAGTGACTGATCGATCGATCTTGAGAGATTTCAATGATAAGTGATTAATGGGCTTTATTGGCCTGCACACAAAATGGAATCTCAAGTTACTTGTCATTCGTCTTCACAGGGGGGCGTGAATTCAACGGGGAAACTTAAAGCTCTGCACTGATTGGAGCAAATTAGATTCACTGCCAGTTGCATAAGAGACATAAAGATGCATTATGCTTAAGGTTCATTCCTCTTCTCATTTAAGTTATGATAGAAAAAGGCTATTGTGGACAATTGCTTGTCAATGTTAATATCGTTCGATCAGATACATAAATAATGGAAATAGTTTTAATTTGTCACATTTTAAGGTAATTGTAAATAGCGATGTTATTGCACTAGTGTCTGAGTAAGGGAACTTTAGAAAAATATTTACTTGACTTTAAATAACAGTGCATGTCTATAATTGAGATTTTATTATTAATACTTCTATTTAAGAATTTTGAGCTTTACCTGTCAATTCTAGATTGTGTTTGTTTCCTTGCAAAAGTTATTTGAAATGTAGTCCTAGATTTAAGCTATAGAACTTCTTTGTACATCTTGAAAGTTAACATTTATTTCACTTTAATAATTGTTTCCCAGGTTTTCACAAACATTTAACCGACAGTGATCTTGATTTGAACAAAATAAACTTGGAATTTTTTACTAATGTATTGTACAACGCTACTGTAACCTAAAACGTGTCAGATAAAGCATATGCAAACTGCCTAAATAAATACATATTGACGTTTCAGCAATAGCAAATCAACAGAAGCAATGCAACAATCAGAATTTGCAAGGAAAACGTATTCAAGTAATACTACCAAAGTTTACCACGTTACTTTTGGTAAATGTGAACAATTTATGATTTAAGTGAAAAACACATAGAATGATGTCTTTCTATTGCTTACATGTACTAAGCAACAAAATAAATGTATACAATAACCAGAAATCGTGAACATTTACTGCATTTCGCATAGTGATTGTATACATTTTTTAAAGCTGTAGTTAAACGTTTTTATAATTCTTTCCACGCAATGTTCAACAGCAAAAGTTCTACTCTCAGGCTAGTTTCAAAGTCTGGGTGCAGTAAATGACATCTCTATACAAAAATTTGTGTAACATCGTTCTAACTTATTCCTCCCAAAACCTAATAAACGCACTTATAGACTTTCTCTTTTGTTTATTCTCTGTATATCTACTTTCTAGCATTGAGCTTTAGCTATAAAACGTTCATTCAAGAGATGCTTTTAATCTCGTCTACTAAGCGTACCGCAGCCAGTGACGCCGAACTTCATCTCGCTTGTCTATAAAATTATACAATCTTACCTGTCGTTTTTCCTCAGCTAAACAGCCATGGTATCGGAAACGCAATTAATTTCAACTATCATAATGTTTTAAATCATTCCTAACGCTTTATTGTACATAAAGAAATTCCCACTTGTGCTAATTTTGGGAGTGATTTTTTAAATGTTTTATTTATTGCCGCTTTGGCTGTCTTGGTCTTCTCGCAATATACGTAGATTGGGCGTAAATACTCTAGGTGTAAGTCTGTAGTTATGAATTACTGAGGGTGCAAATGAGCTAAGACTAGACCATGGAGGCGGTCAGGGAGAAATTTTATTGGCGAAAGTACTTTTTATCGAGCATTTTCTCTGTTAAACTGATGTTATTGCTCGTTTTATTATTTATCTGCTTTGCATTGAACTACTATTTTCACAATATTGTGAACTCCAATTTTGGAAGCAGGCAATTGATATGGAACATTCTGAATGAATTGCAAAAGCACACGATAAGCTGTGTCATATTTAGAATAGCGTTTACTCACAAAAATAATAATAAAAATACAATACCATAGACTCAACCCCCTTACCAACAGAGTGGGGGGGGGATATATACCGGGGCTAGGTTACTCCTAGTAGCCGAGAAGCAAAGTCTAGTGTGAGTGGACATGATATATAACTAAAGTTCCACATATAGATTATATACAGAATGTTTCGGAAATACTTTTACAAACTTTGGTGACGGGTTCCTCACACCAAAACAAGAAAAATACGTTAACATAAACATATGTCCGGAAATCGTTAGTTGTTTAATTATTAACAAAAGTTTACTTCAACGGGTTTCAAGGTGCAAACTAACAACTTCAGTTCGTAACCGAAAATAACATTCATTTTGTTAAGTAATCCAACGATGTTATAGATACATGTCTTCTGATGCACTTGGCGCATCAGCCTTGCATACTTATATGCAAAATACAGCAATAACACTGTTGAAGGTTAGCTGTATATGTGTTTAGGTAATAACTCCATTAAAGATGTGATGGAAATTGTCATTTTAACTCTGGCGTAAACTTTAATTAATAACTCAAAAACTAAGGATTTCCAGACATATGTTTATGTGGGCTTTTTTTTTTTTTCTTGTTTTGGTTTGAGGAGCCCGCCATCAAAGTTTAAAAATTGCGCGATGAGCTGATGCAATCGATACAAGTCATAGAAGTTGAGCTGGAACTATAGCACACCGAATCAGTGTGCCACATACGTACACCAACTTTAACCTGATCTTTGCTGTTTGGTCAATAAGGTAGTCATTAAAAAAATGGAAAGAGGGACAGTTCAACTCGAATAATCGCAGTAGATAAATTGTTACGATATCGCAATAAATGTTAACTTCAGTTCCAATTACATAATGCATCCTCATAGAATATAATATTGGGATAGCTGACAAATTGGAGAACCCATATCAAAGTCCATGTTCCGTATTACCTCTCGTCACAATGAGTGAGGTTAACTTTCATCCTTACAAGATCTGTGTGCTATGTAGGAATTATCCGAGCATGACAAAGTCAACCGATTGAAGTCTAGTAGGTTGTTGTGGTTAAAGGAAGATAATAAAAAATGTGTGAGCCTACTATATAATCGTATAAGAAATTAACTTTGCACCAAAACCTCCCTCTTTACTTGTAATTATAGCTTTATTTTGTAATATACAAGAGTGAAACTACAAAATCATTATGATGTTAAATATGTCCATACATTCTGCACCACCCTGTTAATTGTGGCTTAAGTATTGGGCTGGAAAAAAGCAAAAATAGTCATAAAGTATATGCTTGAGTTGGTAGGTTTATTCTGAATGGATGTTTCACTACAGCATCATGAAATTGTTTTAATATTTAGAGATGTGTTTCAAGTTGTATCACAATGGAAGAACATCTCAAACAGTAACAGAACATTTATTACTACATTACGACGTTGTTCATGTTATAGAGGTACACATCGGTGACATATCTATACGCTCAGTTTGCACTGCAGTATTTATTGGCTAAACACCAGCAGCATGACGGTTCATTAGCCGTAACTAGCATTCCCCTCCAGAAACTGGTCAGAACGGCTTTGCGTCAACCTCATTGCGCAAACTGCATAAATTAACCCTTACCTTCACGTGCTTTGACTGTGGTTTTTATCTTATATTGCCCACGTTTTAATAATAATGAATAAGTTTCACAAAGCACATATATTTTACTTTTGGTTTAACACCATTCCCATTGTTCTTATGAATTTGTGAGCATTCCCTCCTAGCACAGCGGTATTATAGCGGGCATATGAAGCCGGGACGCCCACATGGAACGGCCATTGTCCCATTGGAGATGATGGTGATACGATTATGGTTCACTGGAGCAGGGGGTTCTTAAACCTGCGTGTATGTAAACGTAGTCCGTAGATATGAATGCAATTAATTGGAAACGGTGCAAAAGCGGGAGTCCTTGTCGCTCTATAAGTACCTGGATTTCACTCTTACAGGGAAAAGAAAAGCTCCGAAAATAACCTTACCCAGACAGCTCGATCTGACCAGATATTTAACCCAAGGCTTCTGTGTTAGTTGCAAACGCTACCACTAGACCAGGAGGCTGTCGCAAAACATAAATCCCGTGTTACTAGGGCAAGAGAGAGTGCGTGCGTGCGCGTGTGTATATATATATAAAATTAAATGTTTAATACGCTACAGGCTGGATATAAAATTATCTTAGACTCTCTTTGTGGACTTGAGAATTTTATTTGATTTCGTTCAGTTGGGCGTAGTGGGCGTAGTGGGCTTTGTGGCAGACGAAACGGCGCTCAGCGGGTTTCCTCCTGTTACTCCGGTTTCTCTGCCACAAATTCCACCATTGCTCCATCCAGCATAATATACCCCGCGGATTTTTTTGCGCGCATTCAAGATTGACTACGCTACCGCCTTCTGCCGCCCTTGTGCGAACTCCAATGCAGAGCAGGTCAGTGAGTTGGCGTCGACTCGCTCATTCTCTCACTATTTTTGCCTATTTGCTTCTTTAAAAAGCAACAATGCTCTTCAAGTACCAAGGCTTTACGAGCCTGATGCTCTCATATTAATGAAACAAACTTTTCAATGTGTGAAAATATAATATATAATAATATAATAAATATAAAATATAAATATGATGCACATTCCTGCTTTTGAACACTGGACAAATATCTACATCCCTAAACACCTTTATTGTTTTCTATAGTTGACAACTGGTTTTCCAATTTAATAGTTCCATATACCACATTTTATAAAACTTTACTTAACCGAGTTCAAGAAATTAAATGTTTATGTATACTTTTATTATAGAAAGTATACTACTTTGCTACAAATAATTACTAGAAAACATTACTAAAATAGGTACCAAGAAAAGAAATATTTTATTTAGTTTGTATCGGATTAAATTTAACGAGACTTATGTATTTCAATTTAATTTGAAATTCATTAAAAGTTGATGATTTCACTTAGCTCTGATTGTATTTAAGAAGAAGAAAATTACATTATATAAATTTAAGTTTAAGACAGAAGTTTATATCTTTAAAATACCTGTGTAAATTTTTAATGTTCTGCCAACTGCCAAATATGAATGGTAAGAATAAAATGGCGCATATAATTCCGGAGTATTTACCATCTAAAGATGACTGGTATTTAACGTTTCATTGTAAGTAAAAACTCCAGGGAGAGAAATAAAGAAAAAGAAAAAAAGTATGCGGGCACCTAAGCTGATGAACTTTATGAATTTTGTTGCTGTTCACTAGAGTTGAGAATTATTTCAACTAAAAGCTTTAGGGTGTATGGACATACTCATAGTATCAGATCTGCTTGGAAAAAATAAATAAAACACTAGCATTATAAAATGAAATATTTAAATTATTAGGTTTAACAATAAATATCTTATTTTCTGTAACCGACACCATGAAACTTTATGACGTAATGCTTCCCATGTTTCCATGGTCCAAATTATTTCTCCTGTCTGTAAAAATAAACTTGAGCATAGAAATTGCTTCTATATCACATGAGCTGAGGGAATAAAGCTAATTTCTCACGCGCATATAAACGTAACATACATAAATAGTCGCATAATTGTAATATCATCAAGGCTTGCACCACTAGACCTTTGGTAAAGCCTAAGCGCGTAGTTTTCAGATTTTTCGAAGTTAACCATTACAATCTGGACTAAAATATGCCCTTTCGAGTTATATCCCTCAATAAGTGCGCTAGGTGCTAATGAATGTGGGCATGACAATTTCCATGCCTTTCAGAGATACTCCGAAGGGTAGGGGAAATTGAACAGTCATATATATTACTCAGCAAGCTATGGACAGTGATGTTATATGAGATGAAATGACAAACTGGGAAAGGATTTTTTTTAAAGGAAGGAGGCGTTCCAGGCCTAAGTTCAGGGTACCTCCCTGACATTTGCCATTTATGAGGACTGTGGAAAACCTCAGTCAGGGAGAATGGTTCTGGTAGGAATCGAATCCCAGCCCTCCCGCTCATGAGTTCGCGTCTTAATGACCTCGGTCACTCGTGGCAGTCTACGAAATAAAGTAATAGTATTTAAAAATGCAGCTAATTTTAATAACACAAGCACAGAAGTGTTATTTCAAATGCTAGAGAATGCTAGTATAGTTAGGAAAACTCTAATCCGCAGCTCTCTGAAATATATATAATGAAATACTGCTGTTTTTATATCAGCGTTCCAAAAATACTATTACTTATGTCAGACTGGTGTTATATTTTGGGAGTCTTGCACACAAACATGTGAAGGTAGGCCTAATCTTCTTCCTATGCCAAATCCCAAAGCTCCTTAAGCTTATCTGTGGGTTCGAGATCCCATAAACAAGTTGGTATACCTGACGCGGTGGAGTGCCTGTGTGGAATACCAGATGAGGACGACATGGTAATCTACTTCCGGAACGTGAAGCAGATTGCGGGGGGGAGGGGGGGGGCATGCCGAGTTAAATGTATAGTCAATAAGTTGCTGAACCGCGACCAGCTACTATCTCTCGCCACTTCTTGCTAACAGCGGTTCCGACGTGATCAGCATCTTCTCAGCAAATATCGAGCTACTGCTCTCCATATTACCCTTCGCTTATTTTCAGGCTTTGTGTAAAACAAAGGGAAACAATTTTGATTAAGAAATAATATACTCTTATCTGCCAAGAGAAGCTCCGGCGTACAGCAAGGAAGGTCTTACGCTGTTGGAAGTTTTTATACATTGTATTTCAGGCATATACGAGGTGCGTGCGAGGTTTTAAGGTATCACCCCCTCCCTTTCAGGACTGGAAGCAGGTAGAAACATGCAGTTTGGCTTAAAATATATTGGCACTCTTTGTAAATGCGTGACAGAAACGGCAGCAGTGTATGGTGCACAGAACCCTCGTGACTGGAGCTAGAGTGAGGAATGTTTTTGATACTTAAAATGGCGACGTTCTCCTAACAAAAACAGCGAGATTCGTTCGTTTTCTCCACTTGCATGGTGTGACATCCATTGAAATTCATCGCCAGTTAAGTGAGATATGTGGCGATGATGTCATGAATGTTAAAAATTGTACGTTTGTGGGTGCAACAGTTTAAAGAAGGCCAAAAGTCGAGTGACAACGATTCGAACAACCTCAGCCTCGTTCTAGCCAGTCAGACAATATAGTTGCGCGAGTGGAGAAGGTTGTTTTGGAGCATCGCCGAATACTATGGAAGATATCGCCTCCAACGTTGTCTTTTCCAGGGATCCTGCACAAAGGCCTGAAACATGACGCAGGAGTTTCTTCAATAACTATGACGTGCTTTCTCGTGCCCCCTATTTACCTGGCCTGACTCTTAGCGATTTTCATTCCAATAATGAAAGATTTTCCGTAGTCGCATAATCTCTAGTCGAGCTGCTACTGCATCTGTGATTTTCCAGACGTCAAAACAGACTCCTAAAGAAGCTTTCGCAGGGGTCTGCAGGGAGATTACGTTGAGAAGTGGCAGAAGTTTCAAAAATTTTGTGTACATAGTTTGTGAGAAAAAAAAAATTGGAGATCTTAGAATTTGAACGCACCTGTACTAGACATGAAGTGTCAATTTAAGGAACACAACATTAAAGCATTGATGTTGGAGACTTTGATCAATCCATCGCTTCAATTATGCGATATCTACATTTATAGATCTATAACACGCCTAATGCAAAAGCATTTGGGCGCTCGCGCAGAGCTTTACAAGAAAATGCAACAAAAACCACACATGAGTTGTTAGATGAACTTGGTGCATCAAAAATTCTTATACATCCTGACTTAAATTTTTTCGGAACATCAATCAGAACTTGAGTCTGTCACTCAAAACAAGCTCAGTGCATAGCAGATATCTGTCATCGGCGTTCCGCCTCCCACAGATGACAAATTGTCACTGAGACAATTGGATATATTACCGCAGCTATGACACCTCAAAACAGCTGACAACTGCTAGATCTGTTGACAAACGCAGTCTATGTGAAAGCAAGTTATGTGTCTGGTGAAATTACGAAGATGTAATTCACTTTGAGATATCTTGAAACATACAATTCGAAAGCTTGCAGCGCTCAAATCGCCGATGGAATATGCCAGGAATTAAGGTGGAGCCGAGCTCCTGCCACACCAACTCCATACATTTGGCATTATGTATGTAAAGGTTCGAATATTGGGATCCAAGAATCCTCCTGTGGTTTATGAAATGGAGGTAGTCTGAAGATGCAACCTTGACATGTTAGAAAGTTTTCCTTCCACAACAAAATTCACCATATATAGGAAAGTGCTTGACAGCCAGGAATACGATGTGTTGTTGCACATTTTAGTAATTAATCATTCAAAAGTTAATTTCCATACGTGGAAACAGACTTAGAATTAGTCAGAACATTATAAGAATATATGTCTTAATTTAGTGACCAAAACCTTCTCTTACTCATGGGTATTTTCTATTACACAGTTATCAATTGAAGCGCACCCTTCAACAATTTTCTTTCATATTCATCGGCCCTTTCATAGAATCAAAGATGTTATATTAGTTTAAAATGCCCATGCATTAAGATATAGTGAATCAAGAAATAAGTAAAACAAAGCAACATTACTTACATATCTTAACAGAAGTAACAATAACAAGTTTGCAGTTAAGTTCAGCAACTCCCGGGTTATAATTTGTTTAATATAATTTTAAAAATTGCATTCTTTCTCGTGTTCCAGTTAAAAATATTTTTACCAATAGTGTTGGCAAACCAAACTAAATGCAAATCGTGGTAAAGTTTCAGAGTTTTATTTTCTTTTACTTTCTTGTTCATCATAGCCATTCACGATGGTAAAAGAGATGTTTAACTCGGTTTCGTGTGGCCTTTATTTGGTGGTAATGTACTGTTAATAATTTATGTGCACCAGCATTAGCGCCCAGAAAGCCGGGTTTCTTTTAAATACCAGTGAGTAGTGCATTAGAGGATTTTAATTCCTGCGAGAGGAAAGAACAAACGTTTTGGTTTTAAAAAAAAAAGTGTCTGCGGGCAAGAAGTTCTTGAGATTCAGCCAAAAGGCTAGGCTAAGTGAAATGGCTAGGATTACAATCTGTCTCCTCGGTAAATCCGGTAACGGAGACAGTGAGATAATGGAGGACTTGATGGTTTAAAGTAGAGACTTCTTTTACAGATAAATTGTGCAAATAATGCAATGCAAATAAAACAGTTGCAATAAACATGCCTTATTCAGTTTCCTCCAAAAAAATATGATCATTAGCCGAAATTCCAGCTACTAATTTCAATGCCCTAAAGAAAAATCATGTCTAATATTGCCCCATAAATTCATTCTTCTTGGTTGTTCCGCCTGACAACATTGCACAAGCCCCAGCAAAGGCACGACAGAGAAGTTGCGGAACAATCAGAGTACGCTTTAAACACATTCTTTATAGTAATTCATGTCTTAGTAAAAAAACTTTATTTTGCAATGTCATTGATAACATACTCATTTTTCTGGAAGCATAAAAATATCAACATTAAGAACAAGTGCATTAAAAGCAAAGTAAAAGATTGTAAAAACCAAGTTAGTCACAAACACATACTTAACCACGTAGCTAGTTTAGTTTTGAGCCATGAATAAAGCGAACTTATATGACAAGCCATATTAAGCGTGAACGGTTGATGGGATTTCGACAGAGTCGGGTAGTTGTGTTGTGCAATGGTAAGGCATTCACTTCGTTGTATATCATCACCAAGGCAACATCAGGTACGGAAGGTAGTGTGGAAGAACGAGATAGACATTCGGGCGTAAATTACCTGGCAGCCCGCTTTCAACACGAAAAACATTAAAGTTGGTACAGAAGTTTAATGTAACAGGTTTTTTGACTGAACGGACAACATCGAAGAAGTCATTGACTTGCAGATGTAAAACTTAATGAAAAAGAGTTTTCAATAATGGCCTCCTCATTCCCAGATCTTACGGTTTGTGGTTTTTATCTTTGGAAACAAAGAAAACTTAGAGTATATTCAACCAATTCTCACACATTGTAGGAACTTAAAACAAACATTCGAAACGAAGTTAGATACATTAATGGGGAATTGATGCGTGCAGTGATATTTTCTAAGAAGACGTAGAACGTGCTTCAGGGAAAATGGACATTTCCAGCATCTACTGTAAGCAAGGTGAGTACCATATTCTGTTATTTAATATGTTGTACTAAGTTTTAAAATGGTGAAGAAATGAGCACCGCGAATCTACGCAAGAAAACACCGGCAACGACGAGGTCTAACCGCTGACTGGCTGCACTATGTATCGAGACTTTTGAACTGCTCTTACTGTATATATGGGAAAATCAGCTGCCTCTGTTATTTCGTCGTAGATCTAATAAAATATTACCCTTCTAAAATACTTTGTTCTCTAATTACGTTCCTTGTAATACAATTTAACTTCGACTGTGGAGCGCTGAATGAAAACCCTACTAAACGAATGATACGTGTGTTCTGAAAGCGGAATGACACGTTGCTGGTAAACAGCTACGGGAGAAGTTTTCCACGATCGCGTGAACTAGGGTTGAGTAAATTAGGTGTGTCGGATATTCAGCATGCTGTTCACATGTGAAGCATTATTCTCCAATGTTTGCATTTTACGTAGCCAGTGTTAACTCATGCCAGCTTTAGTAACATACTGCTATGGGCATTTCAAAAAGTGGAGTGCTTATTTCTTATTGAACGGGTAAAGGATAATGCTAAAAATATTTACTAGGGATTAGTACCGTAGTCAGTAAGTACCAGAAGAAAACCATGTACTGGTAATTTATTACCAGTACATTCAAATACTTTATAACTGCTTCAACTATTTTAGCCATACAATGTTACTCATATTCCAGCATCAATGCCTCTTATTTCACAACTTTTACATCAACTACCTGCCAGCCTTATATCCTCTCTACTTTAATGTTACAGTGCATTACTTTTATGAGCATCTCTCATGCGTAATATTCTTGGTATAGTTAAAGACACACGCACGCGCAACCACACACGATTACGTCACAAGCCTATATGCTATGAGTGCAACAAACTTAAATGGGTATCGAACAGAAGTATTCCAGGTCTTATTCTTCATGCAAGACATATATTCACATATTCTCTCAACTACACAATCACTTCAGGCATTTACGTTTGCGTATTATATCTATATAGGCATCTATTTCAAAACTTTCCAGTTTGAACTTCTACCTTCTTCTATTAACTTTATTTTATTAAATTTTATTTAAATAAAAAGCTGCCAAATTAAACATTGAGGGGGATTTAAAATCAATATTCATTAATTTTTAAAATAGTGTTTAACTCCCGTTTTAGCTACTGAGGCATCACAGGCGGTGGATACTGATAATACATGAAATGTAATGATAAAATGGTAAAGGATTTTTTTAGGAGGAAGGTGTTCTAGACTTAAATTTAGGGTAACTCCCTGGCGTTTACCATTTATGAGCATCGATGAAAACAGAAAAAACCTCAATAAGGGAGACCGGTATGAACAGGAATCTAAGTCCAGATTTTTCACTCACGAGTCCGCGCGTTTAACGACCTTGGCCACCCATGTCCCTCACAACCAGATACGCCCACTATGAATTCAAATGACAACCCTACTTCATGACACATTTTAAAGAAGATTCGACAGTTATTACATACTTTCTATCGTTACCTGGTAACCTGGATTGTTAATGTTCTTTAAATTGGGTCAAAATAACAAATAATTCAGTTGCATAATGAAAAAATAATTCTGTAATATTACACTTTTTACTAAATTAAATATTCAAATTGTAGAGTTATTTCGAACCTGCTTACATTCTGTTCTTTCTTGTAGGTCATTCATCATTTTGAAACAATTCATTACAAAAACACAACTATAACATTAAATGTTCAATACATATTGTAGTTTTATTTTGTCCAAATTTAAATAACAATTATCCAGTGCGTCAGGGAACAACAGAAAACTAAAAGATGTGAAAACAGTTGAATCTCTTTAAAATGCATCATACAATAGGGAG
Source organism: Metallyticus violacea (assembly GCA_030762175.1). Taxonomy (NCBI): domain Eukaryota; kingdom Metazoa; phylum Arthropoda; class Insecta; order Mantodea; family Metallyticidae; genus Metallyticus; species Metallyticus violacea. Next base: position 50,839,364 of record CM060840.1, on the reverse strand, counting down.
CCATTTAAATTTTCAAAGGGGAGGTTGCTAGGGATGAGGTGAAACTTAAAATGTAATTAACACTGAGTTTAAACTTCGTTCACCGGATCTAAATTTACATGTATTTTGTTTAAATTAAACTGGCAAGTTTTTAAATTGTATGACACATTTGTTCTACTTTACACTCGCATGTGATGCGACCATACGTGCACACTGAGGCCCACCCTTGCAGTCAATCACTTCTCTTTTTTTTTTTTTTCGGCCGACTATTAGCTTTGTGACTGAATATAGATCGCCCAATAAGCCTCATGTCCCATGAATGGAGAAAGCTTAATCAACTATATGTATGTAAACGCGTTGTTACACAACAGTAAGTGAGATTTACGAGAAATTTGCAGTTATTACCTTGCCGTCCAGCATTTTTCTTAATGCACAATTTCAATTCAAATCTTAATTCCTGAAACTGTAACAATATGGTACCATTTTTTTTTCTACCTCATTTTTATTTCTCTCGACATGTGCAAGTATTGCACTTCTTTCTCTGAGTTTACTAAAGTTGCACTGTAACACATTCTTCTTTGAATAGAACCCGGTACTGCATGACGATATAGAAAAACATTCCCTTGCAGATGATATGTGAGGAGGCTGATTAACCGTTCCCGGGTTGATTTTGGGTCAAGTTATGGTGCTTTTTCTCTGACTAATGCCTCATCACAGTGATCAACTCCTGGGGTTAGTGATTCTAGGTTACCCAGAAGATGTGCAGAATAATAAGTCTAATAATGTTTTCTTGGGAAAAATATAGTCGCCCCTTGCAGCAATTTCAATCTTAGAAATCAGCTATGTTCTCGCTAGACTGGTGGAGAATTCAATGAAGTCTGAGTGAACATGTGATGTGGCATTGGGGGCGAGAGAGAGAAACAGGATGTCCGAAAAAATCTAGTAAAAATAAAGAAATTGTATATAAGAAACTAACGAATTTATTGCAAAACAGTTTGTTATCAACTTCTACACCATTTGGTGTATAACGTTGCATTATAATTTTTATATTAATTCTGAAATTATGTATTTGCAATGAGGATTGATTACTGAGTATGTTTTCGTAATACAAAATCTAAATATTATGGTAACACAAAATTCATTTCATTAGATTAAGTTTATTTTTATTTAAGAACGTTATTTAACATCTTTGGCCATTAGCGTGAAACGGCCGATAAATTTTGCTCTTCATTTCCGAAGGATTATTCCCGCGACCTTGGGTCTACGAGTACCACTAGGACCTGGCGCAATTGTTACTATGGTAATTTGTTTGTTATCAACTTCTACATCATTTGGTGTATAACGTTGCATTATAATTTTTATATTAATTCTGAAATTATGTATTTGACATGAGGATTGATTACTGAGTATGTTTTCGTAATACAAAATCTAAATATTATGGTAACACAAAATTCATTTCATTAGATTAAGTTTATTTTTATTTAAGAACGTTATTTAACATCTTTGGCCATTAGCGTGAAACGGCCGATAAATTTTGCTCTTCCCTTCCGAAGGATTATTCCCGCGACCTTGGGTCTACGAGTACCACTAGGACCTGGCGCAATTGTTACTATGGTAATTTCAATCAACATGTCATATTGTAGCATTTTATTAGTGCCTTTGATCAGAAATAAATGTTGTTTAATATTCTGGTATACAACAAAAGTTTTTCGGTTTATGATGATAAAAATAAAAAAAAATTTAAATCCAACCAGGTGAACGGGAAAAAGCGTAAAAGTGTTTGAAAAGAGTAGCGCAACAATCACTTAAGTAGTCAACATAATAATCCATTTTTCCTCGAAGATCAAAGTTATGTCTCGGTTTATAGTCTGCTTGATTGGAAGTTCAATAACCTTTCGTTCATGAAGAACGCCGGGAAACTTTGGATCAATGTTTGTTTACAAACCAGAGTAAATTCTATGGTGGTTTTTATCTCCACAATAATTTTCACAAATAATGATCTAGAAAATATTTAATGGCGGTGTTCCTATAAAACGCTAACTTTAGAATAAAGATATTAAATTTAATCATACAAAATTTCAACTGTTTAACACACACACACACAGCATTCTAGTGTATTTTAATATCCAAAACATGCCTATGCAAGCAGGAATATATACATAGGTAAAAAAAGCAAGAACGAGAAATCGACAGAGAGTCAAGTTACAAATTCATACAATCATCCTTAGAGAAAAGTATGATTCCCACATTGCAATTCCGGTCAGATGGGCTGCAAACCGACAAATGAACACTAGAACCAAGTATTATAAAGGGAATATTTGGTTATTCTCCAAAATGCCAACAAATAATATTATTAGACCATAATCATCGTCATTATAAAATCGTTAAATTTTAAAGACCGCTTACTTGTTTGGCAAAGCTATCCAAAAAGCCTATGCAAATTGGCATACAATGTTTCAGAAAAGAATTAATATTTGACATGTACTTTGCACTGTCAAAATACGAACGGAAAAAGTGAAAATATTACATTTTTCCATCTGAACTAACATGCCACTATTATACTTAAGTATTGCGTTATACGTGATCTGTTTTTCTTTAAAAAAAATACGAATTTTTAATAAAACATTGTTGGAAAGGAAGTTTTCAATTTTTGCGTTTGCTAATGCCCAGTATACCTAGAAACAAACTGGCCAATTAATATATTTTTTCGTGCATTTACAAATTATTTACATAACTTTCCTTAGTATTTCAATTTCACCTCCCTTCTTAATATTTCTATAAATGGATACATTGAGTTTTCCCCCTCTCCAATTTTGGTCTTCGGAATCACCTAATCAACCACTTGTGCAAACTAATATAAAAAAGAAATTTACTTGTTATGTGTGTGCGGATCAATGTAATGTCAAATAGAAACAGTGAATGAAGACGATTGGAAATGTAGTGAAGGCAGCCATAATCAAATTATCACAACTGTAAAAAGCGGGCGAGTGTCAGGCAAACTGGTTTATTGCAGCCATGTAGAAGATCGCAGATACTAAGAGCAAAGGAAAGTAAACACGTTGTGGGGTTGGTTATACTGAGTAGGTGAACAGAATGCGATTCAAATCAAGAGGTTCACATGGATACACTGCAGACTCTACATTGAGATGCGATGAAAGCGACCAATTGCATTCGGATGTAGCCAGATGTCGCCATGCAATATTATCCTCCGAGAACCAAGGTGTTCATGGTATATGCGTAGTGCTTTGAGTGCAAGACTAGTGATCGGTAGCCCTGTTTGGTAATCGTGGGATAAATCCTATGCATTATCTTCAGGTAATCTTTGACACCAAGTGGGTTTGCTTATGCGGTAACACTTGAGACCTAGTTTGAAATCTTGGGGTCACAACCTAAGATTTTCCTCGGTGCATTTTAAAAAATAGCAAATGCCGGGTTAGTCTTTTTCTGCCACGGAATAATCTTTCATTTCAACTATTTGTGCACATGGTATTCTGTGTGTGTGATGTCATCGAGGTGACCTGACGTAGGATGATGACCATCCCACCCATTCAGGGGGTTGTAACACTGCGTTGCCACCTATAATGTTGTTCGAGAGCGATTGAGTGAGGGGTCCGCCAGCAGACACTCAACTTGGGGATGGTATGTCGTCGATGTCGTTACAAATTCTCTGGTGGCTATGACGAGAGAGAAAGGTTCTGGAACAGTTGGTGTAGATTCGGAGGCAGAACTAAATCGTACCCTCCAGGAAAGGTGAGGTGCTCCGGGCTTCTAAGAGACAAAGTCAAGCAAATTCAGTGAAGAAAGCAAATTGAATAGACCAGAGGTCGCAATAACTTGCGAAGCTCTGGTAGAATGGCTAGTCTCCTCTGCGCCTTTGTTCTGGGATGTCTTTACATCTTACATGCTAACAGAGGGCCAACAGTTACATCATATGTTAAGTAAACAATTCATCTTTACACGCAGTTTTAAATATCACATCATTTTAAGATCTATTTACACACGTGCCTTGTCACTACGCTTAACTATATCATGCTTTCAACATTATAAACAACCCCTTTTATTGTTCATTTAATTAAAACAAGCCTGAGTACCTTTCTCTTATTGCATTATGTCATTAGAGTTCTTCAGAGTACATACATTCCCTATAAGAGTCCAGAGTGACAGACAATTGCTTTTGATATTGGTGTGCAAGTCCTACAAACAGAGGAGGGTACGTACAGCGAAAGAAAGAAGAACAAATCTTAAAACTGTTTTCGATCTATAATAATTCGTCTAGAAAGTTGATAAAATATGAGTACTCTTTCTGGCTTTTAAATGAAGGTATATGCAGTAAAACATCGGGAGTGCGCTATTAAAACGTTATGCTAATGAAGAAAGAGGAAATGAAATTAACGGAGCATGATGTACGGTTGTAGGAGCTCCTCTACACGCAGAATAATCTACAGGCGAAGGAAATATCAACCGACTGACTTTACACCTCGGAGGAAAGCTTAAAACGTTTACGTCCTGAAACGCGATAAAACAGAGATAGCAGCAGACTCGTAACAAGACAGTTAAAATCTCTCTCGGCTCATTTTAAAGCCCTGGAGCGAGCATTTGTTGCTCTTTTTCTATCTTATTTTGCGAGTGAATGAGATGGAATTTAAACAGATCTCTTTTATGGAGGATAACAACTGTGAACAAAAGCGACAAACAGGAGGCAATGGGTTTCGGAAGTTGTACGTCATGGTCCCGCTGGCGATATCGACCAAATGTGTGGGTTGCAATCGATAAGGATTCCGCGATAAATAAAACACTGACTGTCTCTGCGTACTGCAGGTCATCTGTCAATCAACAGCTTGCTTTCCGCGCCGTACCTATTGCCTAGAATATAATGATATGATTTGCAACCTTGTGATTCAATTTTAGAATAATTAACAGGAAACTCCAGGCATTTTAAATGATTTTCTAAAGTAACCTTAGGTTTATCTACTAAATCAGTATACAAATAGTTGATATTCTCTTTCCACAGTGATTTTAAGGCATATTAGATAATACTCCTTACTTCTGACACACAACGAAACCATGTAAGCACAAAGAGATATAGGCCCTATAAATAATGTTCTGTCTTCCAAGTATGTGTCTTCGTTTAGGGAAGTAAGATGTCTTTCGTCAAGCCATCTCTTCATATGTTTCAACCATTTCTGTCCATAATATTTATGCTGTAAATTTCTAAAAGACTTTCTACATTTTCATTTCTGCACCTGTCTTGTCTTGTTACTCCTAATGTTGACCTTAAACATTTCCTTTCCGCCGCTTGCAGTTTACTTTTTTCTCTGGATGACATTGTTGTTTCACTATTCTATAAAGCTCTTTTAACTCCATAGTCTTATAATATTTTATATTATTCCATTTTTACTATATTTAATTGCCTCTTAATGGCACCACATATTTTAAAATGTTTATTTTATTTGCAATGCCTACTTCTTTGATGTATAACACTGAACAGCAAACCTTTTTAAAACTAATTACTTGTTCAATTGTCTTTTAAATAAGAGCTGTTGGTCGAAGAAATGTCTATTAATATTATTATTATTATTATTATTATTATTATTATTTTAAACATACCTTGTTCATTCTCTTTTGATTTTGATGGCCCTTCTCAAAAGAAGTCGCCGTTAAATGCAATGCACTTGTCCTAATGTTTTTGTCAGTCTTCAAAGACATGCTGGAAACCATTTTTGACACTTCTTCCGCAGCTTCTGATGATGGAAAATGCCACCAACAAAAGGTTTCTACAATTTTGGGAAAAGGAAAAAGTAATGTGGGGCTATATCTGGACTATAGAGAAGGTGAGGGACACGCTTCACGTTTATTTTTGCGAGATACTCAGCAACAACAATTGCGATGTGGTGCCGTGCATTACTGTGGTGCAATATCCGGTTTGTTGCAAGGAAATGTGGCCTGCAGTGTGTGATTTGGCCTTGCAGAGTTTTCCGGACATCTCTGTAATATTGCCCAGTTACAGTTGTGTATGCAGGTACGACATACTGGTTAAAGCCTTCCTTGAAATCATAAAATTGAGATGACCGTAACTTTCCCAGCAGCAGGAATCACTTTTGCTTTTTTCTACCGTGTTGGTGATAACAGAGTTTTTCAATTTGTTCTCAGAATCGAAATGGTGTAGAGTTTCGTAAGCAGCTATTATCTTTGAAAGAAACTCCACATGCAAACCTGCACGCGAATGGGAATCGGCATGTGCAATTTTTCAGTTACCAACGTATGCGGCATCTAGTGAAATGCTCAGAATTTCGGCAAATGCTCTGAATGTTACTCGACGATCCTCTCTCATAATGACAGCAGCGGAGTTATTTTATTTATTTATTTTATTTTATTTTACTTTTTATTTTTTATTTTTATTTATTTATTTATTTATTTATTTTTGCGTTAGAGTAGAAACTGGAGTGAAATTTTATTGCCTCTCCTCTTTAAATATTTAAAATCATCTTCGAACTGTGGCTTAAGGAAGCGTAAACTCTCTATGCACTTCCTGTAACATATTGGCCTCAATTGAAGAAGTGTTGATCAGAAAGCAGAATTTCCGAGCAGCATAGCGTTCGTCGCGTTCCGCCTTCATTTTGCTGAAGGCTGAACTGAACATGTCTCAACTTGTACACTTCTTAACAGGGAAGAACCGTAAGTGGCAACAATGAAACTAGTGTCACGTGTATATTACATATTAATCTAACAAAATAATTTAAAGAGAAAATGTAGTGTCAGAAATGATGTAGTAAAAAAAAAAAAAAAAAAAAAAAAAAAAAAAAAAAAAAAAAATTATTAAACACCCTCATACGTTAGGAACTTGCATCTTTTGGGGGTGATTTCCCTGAAAAATCGTATATTTAAGTTTTATTTGTGGATAGGTTAAGAGTTATTATGTTCATTGGCAATTTTCTGGTGTTCAAAGAATGCTCATTGCTGTATTTCTTCATTATCTGAGATAACTTGATTACCTATGCAGTGTTGTTATAATTGAAGATAAAAGTTTAAGTCAATATAATTTCCCGATAAATAAAGCCTCCGAGTTCGAATAAACAGACTCACTTCAAATCCAGTTAAAATATATTTACTTACGTGTGAATTCAATTGTGAAAATATTTTTTTCTGTAAAACGCTGGAGTTGCTCACTAGAGGGTACCACTTCTCTTCAGAGATCACCATGGTCAACTGCGGTGTTTTACAGAAAAATAATATTACAGTTAAATTAAGAGGTGAGTAAAAGGCTTTAACTGCAGTGTTTTCCTAATAAGAGAAATGCAATGATAAAAGGCAATATATAATATGTATATTAGGGGAAAATGGCAAACTTATCAATTACAGGGCTCAAAATTAATTTTTCTTTTTGCCAAAGTATGCAGTTAATAATCCACTATCAAACTCTGCACATTCGGTTAGAAAGTCCTTGGAGATCTGATCCTATGCCATTTCATACTTGTATAACTTCCCAGATTACTTTCTCTATGAGTGTTTTTTTAAGCAAAATTATTCACTCTCTCGAGTTCAGCTTAGCAACAGTGATATATTCTTTTTAAAATATCTGCAAACATGTGAAGTTATCAACCTTTGCCAATGTGAAGTTGTAGGTCATCTATGTTACTTACTACTTGCCCTGCTTTAGTGATTTTATGTATTTCTTCAAATCTCATTATCCTTTTCGGTATTTCTTTCAACATCGATATCCGTTTCGCTATTACCGGTTTTTTTTTTTATTTTTTTATTTTTTTATTTTTAATTTAAAGAATGGGTTAGCTCTTGGCTTAAACCTCATCTTGGAGGACTGGAGTATGATTTCAGTGCACTGCCATTAGTTCATTACCTATTCAGTTTTCTTTGTACTTATGACTATTGTATATCGTTTTTTGCAATCGCTTTGATGCGGTGTTTATACTTGAATTCCCTCCAAGTCTGCCACTGTTAACACTCTAGAGACACTCGTGAAGAGAGTCATTATCACTACATTTATAACACCATAATATATTCCTCATATTATCAAAATTTCCTACGGTGTTTAAAATATATTTAGAATACGTTTTAAGGAAGTGATACTTCACTGTCTTTTGCTAATGATTAGGTAATAATTAGGCAAGACTAGGAAGATATAGAATTTTGGGGGGAGATTTCTAAAAACGTATGAGATATGGGGGGTCTAAAGGTTAATTTAGGGGGAAAAAACCTGAGTATGTGATTGTTGGAGGACAGAGTTTAATTTACAGAAAGGTTGTATTAAGAGTAAGGTATTAGGCTCCAATATAGATAAGAAAGATATTGTGAGGATGACGTTAGAAGTAGAGTAACACAGGTAAACCTGCTATAAAAGCGTTGAATACTCCAGAGTAAGGAATAATAAAGAGGGCAAAAATAGTCTTTTGAGAACAGTGATACAAAGCAGTCTTGTCTATGTATGTGAAAGTTGGGTCGTAACAGAGAACTTAAAACATCATAGTAATGTTGAAATGGATGGTTTAAGGAAAAAGTATCAAAAATGGATAAAATAAAAGATTAAAAATTAGAGAAGTTATAGAAACCCAAGAAACAGTATTAGATATAATTATTACTTGGTACAGAAATGTAAAGAGGATACCACGGCAAATTATTGGACAAGGAACGCAATATATCGGAGGGACTGCAACAATAGCCTTGCTGTGTACTCTAATTTGGATACTATTTGTTTATCGGTTGTTTATCAAACACGTGTTAATTTTATTGATCGTTCCTATAACAAGGGATTTGGGGAAAGGTATTTAAACTTTTTAACTCTTTTTAAACTAAATCACGGATTCCCACAATAAGAATCAAATGAAGTGTTTAAGAATACTGAGAAACGTTTTTTAGTTTCGAGGAATGAAATATATTGAACTACTTAACAAGAGATAGAGGTAACAATTCATTTAGCTATTATTAGCAAGGTCGATGGTAATTAACTGATTATATACAGTTTATGCAAAATATGGATACACAAAGGCAGAAAAATATTTAATTTTAGTTAACCATATGTCACAATTATTTGTCTAATCTCTTGCTGGACAAACAAGATTCCGCTTTCCAAATCTTGCATATTCCAACGGGTGCAATGTACAAGAAAAACAAGATGGAAATCCAGCAGCCTATATATATATATATATATATATAACGGAGAATCTCGTAGTGACACCATTTGATAAAACACTAAGAACAGTTTCTGCTAATCAGTGCATGTTCACCAAACAGAAAACTTGAAGTGAATTTTCACTATAGACTACAGTTTGTTACACTGATTGATGTATGTGCTCTAAAAAAATCAAATTTGTAAATAGCTGAAAGAAATACGCAAGGCTTTCTATCAAGCAGAGAGGGCTTTACCGCTCTTCATTCCTCAGAAACAGAAAATATCAGTGAAGAGAATTCATCCATGAAATCATTTGGGAATCAATTTCGTTGCTCAGTGACTCTGAACTGTAATACAAGCTCAGTCAGGAGAAGCTCTAAGCCAAATCAGACTTTCAGTTTCATCTGTCAGCTTATTTGCTGTAGTATTCAACATCCAAAGGATGCAAAAAAAAGTCATGAGGAACATGGAAAACTGCATAAAATATAATGTCTTTAAAACCTCTTGTCCAGTTTGTCCAACTACTAAAATAAGCATTTTAGAACCACACAAATTACAAACATACATGAAGTAAAATTATTTTAATTTTAACATTAGTTCAAACGCTTAAAGCGAAATTTTCAGTTTGGCTTAAAAAAAAAAAAAAAAAATGAAGAAGAAGAAGAAGAAGAAGAAGAAGAAGAAGAAGAAGAAGAAGAAGAAGAAATCAATTTCGTTAAGGTGTGCCGTTCTCTAATAACTCACTGGAACTCTATCGGAAGAATGTCTCCACTATCCAGTAGCTTTTGCCATTAACTTGCTCCATTTTTTAATTTTAAAAATAATTTTTTGCAAGAATTCTGTTTCATTAGGTTCTTAACATCACCCGAGGGACATGGCATGATTCGTTTCATCCATGCCAGTTTCACTAATGCAGGTCTGCGTGCTTGATTGTGTTTTGTTTGATTACCACAAGCTGATTTTTCTAATTCCTTCCAGTAGATTTATAAGTAGTATTGATATGATCTGACAATGCTAATTGAAACAACTTTTTTTCCTTCCTTTTTTGCGAATTCTAGGAAAGCTTCCTGTAATATGGTCATATATCTTCAATTACAGATTCTCATTTTATAGTTGTACTTTATCAAATAGCGTTAGGTAAATGCACTATATAATCCGCATAATATAATAAATAAATCAATGTTTTTATTCTTATCAATTATTCATATTTTGTTAAAACAAATAATTTATAAAAGTATACTTCTAGGGTCATAATATTAAAGGTATGACTAAAAAGCTGAATACCTTGAGAAATACTGTCCGTAAACAATTTTGAACCATAAATTTGATGCTCACGATGCCGAAATGCCTGATAACAGAATCCAGTTGAAAGTAAAGCCTGAGAAATGTTATTAAGAACTTTCTTAAGAGTATGAACCTTTCAAATAGATATAGGGGGGAGGGGATGCTTATACACTGAAGTTTATGACAAAAGTAATGCAAAATGTCATGTCCCAGTCTGAAAATGAAGAAAATACGAGAATTCTAATGCACAGATAGACGGAAAACACCGACCCGGAAAATTTTTCGATTAAATTGTATTGAATTTTAAAAATAAATTAAAAACTGGTGCTCAGTAAACAACTCAAGAATGAAAAAAAATCTGACAAACAGCCTATTTATAAAAATAATACATATGGAATGCAGACTTTATTCCCTGCGTATAAACATTTTTGTTTATGTACACACTTTTAGGGCCAATAGAGGTGATCAATATGAACAATCATATGAAATATAAGAAATCGTATTCAAAAACGTCCTCTTTTGGTAGATTCCTTGACCTGCCCCATAAATTACTTATTACATATTAACAAACCATTGCCTTTCATTCTAAATTGGCGACTGCAATACCCGAATTGTCAAGAGGATATTCTATATCAAGTTTGCGAGCGCATGTGGTGGCAGCAGGACGGTGCACCAGCGCAATTCTCTACACACATCCGTATTCCGGATCAGAAAAGGAGATCCAGTACTGGCCTATTCACTCACCTGATTATTATTCTATTGAAGTTTATCTGAGCTATCTTTGTTGCTCAGAGATCGAATCGGAACAGTCTTACAGTGAGAACCATAAATGTTGACGGTTCGGCGCTGTCATGCACACAGTGATGCTAGTGTTAGTCAAAGACATTTTAAAACACTTTCTTTATTGAGTACTGGTGGCATTAAAATTAAATTAATTAAAAATTTAAAATAAGACAACATTTTTATTAATATTTTAGCATAACTTTGATCTGTCTATAAAATAAACATTTCTGCATATGATTTCCTGCATGAAAGTTGCTCATATTTTATTTGCAAATTTTACCTAGTCTAAAAGTTTGTACCATAGACGATGGATGGATGAAAGATTTGTTCTTCCTGTGCCTATCTTCCACACTTATATCTTACATTCTCAAGCCGCGGTTCTTCATTGTGCATTCATTTGCTACCATCTACAGATTATCATTCTCTTCTTCTTCCCCAAGGATTCCAGGATCACTTCATCCATCACATGTACAAACTGGGTGAAATTATTTTTCTGAATTTAACACAAGTCTCTTTTGCTTCTCCCCCCCCCCTCTCTCTCTCTCTATCTCTCGAGTTCTTGATTCCTTATATCTTCTTGAATGGAAATTGTTGCACTAATGAAGTAATTTTCCTTTTCAGGCAATATTCTTTCATGTCCTTATACAGAGGGTGCCAAAAAATGTATAAAACACTTCAAACAAAGTAAAAACTGTTAACATGACAAAACTGAATTCACACAAATAGAAAATGATGAGCACTAATCATCTTAGACTTTTACAGTTACAACAGTTGCTCAAAATGCTCGCTATCGGCGTCGATATGCTTCCGAGTGCGTTGAACTACTGATTGAGCTGTCGGTCCTGGTGGTGTAGTGGTTACCATACTTGCCTCCTAAATCCAAGATCGCGGGTTCGAACCCGGCCAGGACCGATGGATTTTTTCGGGGCGTAAAAATCCTAAGTATGGCTTCCTTCGGAAGGGAAGTAAAGCCGTGGGTCCCGTGTCGTACATTTACGGCACGAAAAAGAACCTCAAGCCTGAAAGAGAGGCATCAGAACAAAATTTGTCGGCCGTTTCACACCCTGAGTTGAATGGGACGCTGATGACCAGAGCTGTTAAAGAGCGTCCATAAATAAATCATTCAAAAAAAAAAAACTGATTGAGCAACGTCTGCGAAAGTGTCCTAAGCGATTGCAGCACATACCGTTTCAATTTCTTCCCGAAGTGCTGCCAGTGTAGCTGGCTTTCTACGGTTTACGACATCCCTTAAGAGTTCCCTTAGGTAGCAGTCCAATGGAGTTAGACCCGGAGAACGCAGTGGAAACTCAATCGGACCAAACAACTTTCCCCACGAAGGCCTCATCCTCTTGCACCATGTTCCGAAACCACTCACAATACTGCATTCTTCGATGCACGCAAAAGTCTCGGGATGAAAACTTTCAACTTTGGTGTTTTAATAACGTATACTGTTTCTGCTATACCCAGTCTCACGTGCACATTGCTTTGTACATTTCTGCGGTGAGTGCTCAAAATTTTCTAAAACCATAGCTGAGGATACAGGCTTGTTGCTGTGTGAGATTTCCCAAATCTGCCCTTATGAGCATCATCGCATTCGGTACCATGAGTCTCAAATTTGTCTGGAATGCGTGCAATTGTTACTCTCGTTGATGGTTCTGTTCTGTACACACATGTTCATTGCCTTTGAACTTCAACAACATTCTTGGTTTTCCAGTACCAGTTCAAAATTGCTTTCCCTGTTGAAACGATTATTTTGGCTCCGTTTGATTGTAACAACGCTGTCATAACGTAATGCGAGTCACATCTGTTTATAGAACATCATACTACACATTATGCTGTTTTTCGGTCCAACTTTGAAATATATTACATAGATATTTCCTGTGAAAGTGTGTATACATTTTTTGGCAACCTCGGTATGTTTATCTCTCCAAACTCTCCAAATAAGCACCAAGCAATCCTTTTTTCTGATTGGTTTCTCGATTTGCCTCCAGCGTTAGTATTATATTTATTTTATTATCATTCGTTTTAGTCAACAATCTACAAGTCAAGCAGAATCTCCTGCTAAATAGTACGATTGATTCAAATGTTCTCTTAGGGATACATTGTATTAACATCCAAATATTCAGTTTTCATATAATTTAACGTGATATCCCAAGACTATGTACGTAAGCTATAATTATCTAAATTACATTGGTAATAGGGGTCGTATCACTCAGTAGTTCATAGAGCACATAGCTAATGGGAAAAGTTGTTTCGTTCACTGTTTTTCTTCTAATACTTTTTCCTCTATTTTTAAATGTTTTTGACCAGCTAGCGAATATCGCAGATGTAACAGCCAAGAAGCTTTAAATACTGGCTGTACCACCTACATATATGCGCGAAAAGGAAACCACTTAAGACCGGCGCTATCTGATGAGCAGTGGGATCTGCGGCACGGCGTACCTACTTCTTCCCTCTCTACGGCGAAGAAAAATCGCCACTTGCCTTTCGCCTTTTGATCCCACCACACCATTATCCCCATTTTTTTTTTGTATGTGAAAACTGGCTCTTTCCTCCACCACACCCGCCTTTCCACCTCTTTCTTATTTCTCCCACTTCCCACCTCGCCCTTGTAGTGACAAACCATTTGTAAACGTAAGTAACCTTTCTTGCAAGGAAGATGGGAGCGAGGAAGATAGGTCAAGAAGAAAAAAACATCACCTGCGTCCAGGCCTTCGCTTCTTGGCTCCTTATTTGCACTCAAGGCTATTAACACTTAAGGGCCTCGCTTCATCTGTTTTACCGAGGCAGCACTGCTATACCAGCTTCATATTTTAACAGAATAATGGACCGTATTCCTCACCACCATAAACCAACTACAATAAAGATGTATTAAAGTTATGGGTACTAAAAATAACCATAATTTAGCTGAATGTTTATATTAAACCATCATATAGTTCTAACATTGCCTATGTAAAAATGCATTACTTTTATTCTTCTATCATCTCTATAACAGACATTTTGCTAGTTGTTTTAATAAGCTCTCTTAAGTATCATTCAGCAGATAAAACACGCTGGAAATAACTTGATGTGTTTCCAAATTGGAATATACTGCAGAATAGGCTTATCGCGCTATAAGAATGCTGTAAACAGATAGAAGACAGGTGCATTCGTAGGGGCATTTGGAGCATTTTCAAAGTATGCCTTTCCACTCATTATAGAACATTAAGGATCGGCTGAAGAAAGGTCCCAAAGTGGATGGCCGGGAAAGATTTCGCGGGCAGTAAACAATGTTAGCACTAGTGTGTGATATCCAAGCCTTAGTGCAAAAGGAGTTTCTCAGAGCCTTCGTAATTCTAAGATGTGGATATGATACCGCTACGACCTATACTAGATGCAAAACTTAATGACAAATGAAGATCAGCCAATCTCTGTACACAGTGACTTTGCCAAACTAAGTGGGTATGTGCGGACGGAAAGTCGATATATCAGAGCCAAGCCTCAATATCATATTCTTGGGAGTTTTTGAGCAGTCGACACTCACTCTATACTCAGAACTTGGCATTTTTTTAAAAAAAATTGCTTTATTACACATAATTTTAGCGTTTATATATGAGAAACCACTAGTACTGTCTATGGCAAGGAAGGACTGTTTTGTTTACATATGCATCTTAAAATTGTATTACATCACTCTTTTTGCATATCTTATATTTTTTACCGCTGAATAGCAAAAATCCAGTGTGAATCAATGATGAATATCTCACTTAACTACTCAAAGTATGAATCAGAGACTTATACAGACATGGTCAGAATATTAAGCCCTTTCTCAGTATAACATTTCCGCAATTGAATTTTTAATGTATTTTGCGAGCATAAACTGACCATAACTGACAACATAGAAAGGCGGAGATTGCAGCTTGTAACGTGTTCCGCCTTCATATGCCATTAAATTTTGCATCTATATTAGATTAGCTCTCCATAAGTTTTCTGAAACTCTCGGCACAGTGAAGAGACTCCCTGAGCACATAGAGATGAATGACTAAGTGCCTTCTTCATTGACGACCTAAGACACAGACTTCTCTCTCACGGTAGTCATGCTTATATAGAGAAGTTTATTAAATACGCCGCATGAAAGTTTCCATCACCGACAGTATTACATCTTAAAAGTATAGAGCCATTATCGCCGTCAGAAACTATCTGGAGTCAATCCATGGAACAATGGCAGGAATTGTTAGACTTTTACATAACAATACCAAACTACACTTAACCAAAATCGTGCTTCAACGACTAAATAAGTTAGAAATACACGTTTAACCACCAACCACCTAGAGTCTGACCTTAATACATGCTGCGACGATCCTTGCAAGAGTAGACTCCAGTTCCAAATAAGGCACGTGATTTGGGTCGACTTTTTTCTGTATTCTGATAAGATTACCATTAATGAGATGAACAACTTCGTGGAGAGCATGCAGAGTGTTCGGGGGACGGAGCGAGTACAGGAGAACAGACGAACTACATAGCATTTGTATTTTAGTTCAAACTTCATTTCCCCTTTTGCATATTTGTTGTAAAGCTAACAAAATCCAATAACTGTGATTAAATCGGCAATTTGAAAATGGAAACAGCTCCTTGATTCCTACATTTGAATATATATGCAATATGAGCCATGGAGAAGCATATGTTCCAGTGAAAATATATAAAACTAGTAATTATGCATTGTTTGGGTTATTCAGTGACCTGGCGTTTAAGGTTCTGTGATTTATAGGGAACTTTTTATAGCCAGGAATTCTTTTTCTTTAATACCTTTCTCATAAGATTAAGCGATATCTTCTGCTGCACTAAAATACCCAAACAAAATTCTCTGGGTGTAATAATTGCGCTATCTATTACGTGTAAATGTATTTTTATTTCTTACTTTTTGAAAGTATTAAATAAAATACTGCTTTAATACATTACCATGTTGTTAGTAAAAGTATAAAAAACTACCGTGACAAATTTCCAATATATACTCGTAATGGTGAATATCAGTTGTTGGCTATGCTAGACCTTTCTGGTAATGCAGTTTATACGGTTCCAGCAGCATTCAAAGGTGGTGAACATACAGACAAAAGAATTTTGAATGTTGAAGCCCATCGTGCTAAAAGAAAAGTTTTTAAATTTTTTTTTTCAAATATAATGGCGAAAATAATAATAATAATAATAATAATAATAATAATAATAATAATAATGGGAGCTATTTTACACTTAAATTGGTAGAGGTCAAAGTTATTTCACACAGATTTTAATGGTTACTTAGATGTTCATTATAGCTTTTCAGTTTCACCTATGTGCGCTCTACACAAAGTCGATCCTGGTGGTCCAGTGGTAGCCAAACTTACCTCGTAAACCCAAGATCGCGGGTTCAACCCCGGCCAGGGTAGATGGGTTTTTTTCGGGCATAAAAATCCTAAGTATGGCTTCCTTGGGAATAAAGCCGTAGGTTCCGTGTTATACATTTACGGCACGTAAAAAGGATTAAAGAAGAGGCCTCTGAGCAAAATTCATCAGCCATTTCACGCCCTGAATTGAATGGGATGCTGATGACCTAAGATGTGAAAAAGCATCCGTAAATAAACCAAAAAGTCAAGCTCTACATGAAGCATGATGTACACAAAGAAAATTTTTTCAGCTTGAATGAATGCTACATTACGGAAGTTTAACGTGTTCAGCTTTATTTGACAACTCCAAAATTTCCTGCGTATGATAGTGCCAAAACACGTATGATACAGATGCCTGGTAAGAGGTCACTATGACCCTATCTTACTACCATGAAATTGGGAGTTTTCCGTTGACCAGCTTTACGTTCTGAGAGGTGAAACCAATCAAATTCCCCATTGTCGAGTTTGCCGTTTAGACAGTGACAAACATTTTTTCCCCCTCCCTTTATAAAATTAACACTGGAGTATAATTTTAGTTTGAAACTTTGAAGGATACAAAAACATAGATTTTTGAGTGTTAGTTATAATTTTTCGTTAAATATAAATCGAAACATGTTTTACACTAAACCCCTTTCCATTAGCCACCGATGTTGTTTTTCACGACTATAGATAAATTCTGAAAGCTTAATTTTACTACAGCAGTGTCATCAAGTATTTTACGATTTTCTTAGTGGTTCTGTGTGCATGTTTCCTTCCACTATAGCTATGCTCTCTTGCGTTTTCACATTTTGAATTAATGTGACAATAATATTAAGTGTTCTGGCAGCAATAAAGACAACTCATTTCAAAGTTAGTCAATCTAAATACATATTAAAACAAATTTAATTAAAAACATAAATTGAGTTAAGTTCAACATGTGTCCATTACATTTCACCTCCCTATCCCAGCCCCTCTACTTTGAAATTTCAAATAGTACTCCTTCCTGCTTACATTTTAAACAATAATTCAACTAATATCACAATTCTTCTATCATTGTCAACCAGGATGTCTGCTTTTTTTTTTTTTTTTTTTTTTTTTTTAATTTCAATGAATTTTTATTTTGGGTAATGTTACAGTGATACAACCTATTTCAAAACTCCTGACTAATCCGCTTAAATTATAGGATACACATAATTTTGAAAAAAAAGAATTAAAAAACTATCATATTTAATGCCTAATAGTATTACAATAACAATAATTTAAGTTGTAGATAACGATAGAAAACAAAGGATGCGATATCAGTTTAATTCTCTTTAAAATTTAAGTAGTAGGGGTGCATTTGAAATTTCAGAGTGAGGGATAAAACTTAAAATATAGTCAACATTGGCTTTATACTTCTCTTTCAATATCTAAACTAACATATTTTTGTTTAAATTAAAATTTTCCACCACAAGCATCTAAACTTATCTTTATTTAGCCGTTCTTGGCAACATAAACAACGAGTTTATTCACAGGAGTGAACGAAATTCACTGCTGATATTTTAATTCACTCCTTGAAATACATTTTGAATTAATGAAATTGGAGGATCATAAGTGCACTCTTATTAGAGCTAAAACAAAATTAAATGAACAATAATATTTAACACATTAAATTAACACTACATTCACAGAAAAAATTATATTCCTTTTCATATAACGAGGCAGGTTCTTTAGAACTAATAAAGAGGCAGATTCTTAAGCAGCACTTAAAACTTCTTGCAGTTTAAATATATCACTTTCTTTGGTCATTTTCATTTAGTACGCTTATGCATTCACAATGAAATGCAGAATATTTCAAATTATTAACTGTGTATATTTATAACAACTAACATTGTTACCATCGACTGCAGCTTGCTCTGATTAAAGCAAGGCAAACGTACGTACTAATTAATTGAAATTAAATATTCCTTTCAACCATTGGCGGCTCGTGGTCCCTGTACAAGGGTGGGCTAGGGGGAAAACTACATGATGTCAAAAGGTCTCTTTTATCAAGACTTACACTCCTCCCCAAAATTATCTCATAACTTCAGCGCCATCGTACGTTTGTGTGGTAAAATTTTGGTTTGTATGAAATTCTTCAAACTCAGCTGTTAAGGTACGCCCTAAATCAGTACAGAAACCCATATAAATTTTATGAAATTTTCAACAGATTTACCCTAATTGATGTATCGTAATATCACCCAAATTATGGCACGAATGTAATATCTGTCGTTTCGTCGGCCTGTACAGAAACAAAATTTGCCATTTCCATTTCTTTTCTAATCTCATTCCAATTGACAATACCTTTCTCACTTCACATGCTGTCAGCCAAGATGTTTTTCCAAACCACTGCAATCTTGCTGAGGGAGCCCCTATAGTTTTCGGTTATGAGATTCAAATTGTTTCACTTTCAACTTAACAGTTAAACTTAGACGTAAAACTGGAGTTTTCAATAACATGTCTACTTTATTCATTGCCAGAAAATAGATACGCCTTTTTGTTACTTGACAGTTAACATTATGAAACCTTCCACTTATAAACAGTGAGGAAGTCACTCAATTTCTAAGAAAGTGCAAAAACAACGTCAGTTATGCGTGGTGTCAGTAACTCCGCCACATTTGGTCCCTAAGAAAAGAGAGAATATCAAGTGCCGGTCACGAGTCATCTTCCTGTTTGCGCAAGAGAACGCAGAAATAAGCAGAATGAAGACTATCCCATCTTGGAGGAAGACAAACACTTGTAAGTCTTTGTTTGTCCATGAGGATTTAAGTTTAAAGAGAAGCATTTTCCGAGCTGGCCCATGAGCTTCCTTCGCTAACGGAGGACGTGCATACTACCGCTACTACAGCATAGAGAAAATGCGCTTATTGCGCATACAATTGACAACTAATCGGTTATACATCGCTGTTTTCATGCATTTTTTGTTTTAAAAGTTGACCAGGAGAAGAGAAAATGGTAAATAATTATAGTGTTTTCTTTGGAAGGCGGTGCATCTGACCCTTATTGACAGGCCGCCCCTGCTTTCACTAGTAGAGGAAATATTTTGTATGTAACATGAGACTAAACCTTGGGATATAAAGTTTCCCTTCGACATTTTTTCAAGCAGAAGCTTTTTATATACTTATCAAGAAAGAAAGGATGCTTATTTATCAGCCTACAAAGAGCCCGTTATAAGTGGAATGCTCTGCATTACAACAGAGATTTGTTAATTTTGTTTTTCTTAGGAACAGAAGAAAAAAATATGTGTATATCTAAAATTTGTGTTGCAAAATGCAAGTACATTCTTTCGATAAATGAAAGGATGAACGGAATAAAACACCGCAGAGTTTTTGTTCTTTCCTCTTTCTTTCTTCTGTGTAATATTCTCTATCACCTATAAAAGATATTGTAGAAACTGTTCTCGAAATCAAAATAAATACTGCGTTGCATCTCTTCTGACTCATTTCCATTACTGCGTGAAATATTTCTCTGTATGGTACCGAAATCACTCCAGAAATAGCTTAAACATGAAAAGGAAGAGAACGAACGGGTAGTTCAAATAACTTTGTAGTTCCTTTCTTAACAATTCTGCCACCCCCAGAAATATCAATAATCAATACCTCATGGGCATCCATCTAGAGCAAGAGGACAAGGCTGCCAGGCTGGCACAGAAAAAGTCAACCAAAATACACTGCCATTTCAGATAGAATGAAATCTCAGTCGCCGCGTTCTCCTGAGGGAGGGAAGGAATCCCGTGCGTCGCTCTACTCAAAGTTTACCCAACTTTCCTGCAGCTCTGTGGGAGCACGCTCGTATTGGTTTTTCTTTCAGCTGCCGCCCCCTGCACAGGATTTAGCTTCTAAACATCCCTCCTCCCTACCTAAATGCCGCTCCTGGCAGAACTCAAGTTTAAAAATATGTGTTGCCACTTCCTTGGCCTCTAATTTTATATTCATGTTAACAGTAAGTCAAAAAACTTGACGTCGCCTATAATGGCATTCTATTTTCAATATTAAAATGAAAATATATTAAAAATAAAGTTCTATAAATTAGCGCTGCAGAGAATAGTGGAAGAGAAAGAACTAGACGTAAGTGACAAAGGGTAAGCTTAATGTTTTACTATGACCTTTTTTGCCCTTGATCAAGATGCGTGCTGAAAAAAGTTGGCCATATACAAAGTACTTTAAAGAACATATATTGCTTTGAAATCAATGTACATCTTAAGATACAAAAACAAATAAATAAAACATGGAATTGCCAGAACTAAAGTACAACTTCGGAAATAGCTGGATTCAAAGTGGGACCAATTTGTTTTCTTTCGCTACGTTTCCAATGTTACGAATGTCATATGCGTCACACACAAACACTAGTACCAATCACAGCTTATCTATGATACTACTTCCGATAAACCGAGCTGTTAACAAGAAGAGTTTAGTAAAAAAGACTGTGCCAAACAGGCTTAAGACGTATTCAGGCTTTAGAGCTGCACTTTTTTCATGACCATTGAGGCAAATCTCCCGCCCCTACCCCACAAGGAAACTAATTTGTATAGTGAATAAATAACTAATTAATATTGCCTAAGGAAGCTTACTTTGGTATTAATATCCAGCTTATATTATATAAGTGTTTTATAAAAGAGAGAGGACGATCAGAAGTCTGAAATTTATTGTATAATTATTTTCAATAAGTTAAACTATGTAAGAAAAGTGGCAAAACAGTATGTCGCTTTGTGCAGTCGCTCTTGACTTCTGGCGAAAGACATAAGATGAACACAATAGAATGGTGCAACTGGCAGGGAGAGACTATGACAATGGTTCTATTGTATATTAGAGAAAATGCTGTTGCTGTAGGGACAATAGAACATTTCTAAGGAGACGTTAATCCAGGTATTTCTTAGCATTTCTTAGCGTGATCGGAAAGTCGTCTATGAGAATTCAGTATTTTAAAGGGGCGAGTTTGAGCGCCGTCGAAAGAACTCACAAATCAGAACTTTAGATTTCAAACGATAGGAGTCCATGAGTTAAGTTATGAAGCCCCGTAGCGCGTCATGGAACAC
This sequence comes from Metallyticus violacea, assembly GCA_030762175.1. Taxonomy (NCBI): domain Eukaryota; kingdom Metazoa; phylum Arthropoda; class Insecta; order Mantodea; family Metallyticidae; genus Metallyticus; species Metallyticus violacea. Next base: position 50,817,766 of record CM060840.1, on the reverse strand, counting down.
GTGGTGACATGAGGAGGAAACTTCCCCGTGAGGCACGCACTCTTCAGTATGCAGTTCGGTCCTTCAGTTCACACATTCTCCAGATTTTCTGACGCAAGTAGCGACTTCAGTTCAGACAGTAGACGCGTTGTAGGATTTCGAATTACGAACAGTTATTAGTTAAGCAATTCCAGCAGTTTGTTCAAGCGGTTCTAGATTACAAATCGAGCAGAGTATGCAAGTTAAGCAGTTCACGTGGTATCACGAGCGTGGATAGCAGTTCGCTCAGTTTTCGTAAGCAGGCTAAAAAAATACATCAAGAGTGATTCTCACAGCCATTCATTCCTAACATCATTATAAGTGGATCCCTCCCATTACTATGGGATGTTGTGGTGTACAATCTTTTCACAGAGGTCTGCGCATCCCGTAGGTTTTTGCATTAGGACGGCACCTAGAAGCTATTCCGACCCGCCGTTCGGCTGCAGACGTTTGTGACGCGCAGACGCGCTAAGTTGCCTTAGCTACCAGATTCTTACTGGTGGAGAGGCCTTATCTAGCTAGACCTACTCGTGTTATAGAAGTGAGTCACTCCAGCATTAAGGTACTCCCTCCCCACGAACGACAGCGATTCAGGCGAACCTGCCCCCAGGGTACACGCCTTCGCCACTCCCCTGGAACACGCTACCGTCGTGAGTGCTCAGTTTCCCGTGAGTTTCGGGACCACTGCCAAGCAGAGTCCAACCCAATCCGGACAACTACCTTGCGGGAGGGGCTCGTTTCAAGTCCGGCCCGGCTCCTTCTAGTAACTTCAGAAGTACCACGGGTACTCAGGGTCCGCAGAGCCCGCACCAGGAACATCTGAAGAGCAACGACCGAAGCCGCCCCCCCCCCCGGTCAGATGCACTTCAACGTAAATATTTGTACATTCTTGAACTTTAAGAATCTCACGCGAGTGGCTTCGCATATTGTTTACGTCGGCGGCCAGAGCAGCGCACCAGGAGGCAGCCATATAACAAAGGTGATATAAACACAACGATTAGCGAAAGTAGCAAAGAGTTGTCCTTCTCCCCTGATTCCGCGACTCCGTGAGCGCGAAACAGCAAAATCGGGCCTCACAGGTTATCGCCGTCTGTGACGTTTATTTTATTTATTTACGGACGCTCTTGAACATCTCAGGTAATCAGCGTCCCATTCAAACCACAAGGCCGACAAACTTTGCTCAGGAGCCTCTTCTTTCAGATTATATTTATCAGTCTAAAGGAAGATACTAATATGGGACGCCTCTAGGAAAAATAGCCCATCTTTCAACTAAGATTCAAAACAAGGATCACCATTATCACGACAAATGATCATACAGTTAGTCCAATAATGCTGCGCCGAATAAACATACACTAAGGCAGTTAAGGTTATAAAACGGGGAAGAAGTAATTGTTTAGTATTGAGTGACCGGAGAAAATGGGTTTCTTTTAACAAAATATTTACCCAACAACCCTGAATAACTTCTGAAATTTGGTAACTGAGTTAATATCTACCCTATTTTAGTATGCAATTAAAAACATATTTATGCATAGCAACAAGAAGCAATAGTCGTATTAGGTAATCTTTCTCCCCTTTTCCTTCTCATTTCCTTTCCTTCATCTTAGCACATCTCTCGAGCTTTCCTTAAAAGCCTGCTTTTATTAGATCAAGCACATGGTTGGCCTGAGTGTTCATCGCTTGTGACCTGTGAAACTACTTTTTTTCCCTTCCTATAATTGTAGCTTGACATATATTACTGAGTTGATCCTGAGATACGGGAAGGTAAAGACGTCTTGGCTCTTGACTTGATGAATTGGGAGTCTCTGCTCCATGTACTGTATTCTTATTAATTAATGAGTATGGCGACTCCTTGGTAGTCTTACCACAAAATTTTCTGTAGGTAGTAATCAACTCCGGCCATTATCGTTCCAGGAACCAGGTTTTTCGTTAAGGTTTTCGTTGACTAGAGAATTCTTTGATAAGTTTGATCAATTAAGAAAAGCCCTTTCTTAGTTTTGAGTAGCATGCATTTTTAATGTTTTGAATTCGAGGTTTTCATTTGCACCAGTTATTTATCTGGTTTAAATGTGTTACACATTAACCATCAATATTCAAGATTTTAAAATGTTTGTATATTTATTGCGATTAATATTGTAATATATACTTCTTTTTAAAAGTAATTTCTGAAGAATCGCTATTGTTATATTTCAAAAGGTTGAAATCTTGTCAAATAACTTCTAAACCAATGCATTGAAAACTTGTCAGTCTCCACTCGTAAACCTTGTAACAATCAAAATGGCCATACATATACATACACACCTACTCACATGCACACAGCTCTAAATGCATACATACAAATGCACGAACACATACATATACTCACGTTTTCTATTAGAAATTTTATATATGAAAACATGAACTTGAATGGAACCCTTAGTCTTGAGCCCCCCTTCCACTTACTCACACTCAACTCCCGCCTCTTCACTATACCCATTAACCTTCATTCTCGAACTGTATGAGTATCTCGCATGCACCAACACTTCCCGGCAAGTGTTCAAACTTCTATTGGCATTCAAAAATTGTGGTGGTAATTGCTCGCTTCTTAAAATCTCCGTGTCCCTGCATTCGGCCAAAAAATGCCTCCAGATATCGCTTTCTCCGCACAATGGGCAAATTCTTTCCCCGAGAGCATGAACTGTTTTGTTTCCTTTACAGGCGCCTAATCTAAGCCATGCGAGACCAATTTTTTCTTCTTAGCCACAGACAGATATCTAGATGATCCCCCGTCCCCCGCACGGATGTATTTGAGCCTGCAGGTTAAGCGATACTTTTTCTGTGCATTGAGACTCAGTATTTTGCCTATCCTCGTATATATCGCAAACGTCTGCTAACTATTTTCAACTATTTGGTGTAATGTCCTCTGCCCTTAACCAAATATACCCTAATCCAGTTTTGTCTATGCCTTTCCTTATTTTTGATGCCCATCTCGTATCCCGTCCTACTCTTATTTGCTCCCTTAGACAAACTGCTAGAAGAAGAGTTTGATCCTCTTCTTAACCAGCACTTAATTGTGTTATTTTTAAATTCACACTTTCGTTAGCAATACCAAACTCTCTAAGAACCCCACAATTTGCTGTACCCTTCCCTACTTGTAGCAACCGTTTTAAAAACAGCATTTGTACCTGATTCAATTCCTCGGTGTTTTCCCACCCCCAAAGTTCGGCCCCGTACGCCATAGCGGACCTCCCAATCGCTCTGTACATCAAATCCATTGTTCTCAGAGGGGTTTCCCGTATTTTTACTAAAATCTTTAATGCCTCTATATTTTTAATTATGCACTTGCGTTTGGTGTTGCCTGTGTGTCTTGCCCAGTTCCCGTACATAGTTAAAGTGACTCCCAAGGATGTGAATTTCTTAACATTTTCCAGTGCCTGACCTGCATACTGCCACCTCTCTTTCCTGATGTACACCGCACTGTTCTTGAATGCGATTGTTTTGCCTTTCTTATTGACTGCCATCTTGAAGGTTTTTCAAATAAATACGTTTTCTAACATCTCTCAACTAATAATGTTACACGGCGCTAAAGGAAGGATGCATTAACAACACTGTACTTTAACAATTTTAATATTTCGTTATTGTAATGCTAAGACAACAAGAAAATATAATATGGAGCCATGGATGAGGATCACTATTTTACAAGTTACTAGTTAATAGAAACTTCTTAGTTTTTATAGCTGTAGCAAGAAATACAAAAACCATATATGAAAAATGTTCGAGAGGAGAAAGAGTTGGTGGTAGTGGCGGTGAAAGTGGTATTCGACAACGTTTAAGATATATTTACTGGCGAAATATTTCCTCCCCGAATCCAGAGAATTGACGCCTATATTTTCATTCGGAATAGAAAGGTAAAGACCATCTGCCTCGCGTTGCTAATCACTCATAATTACCCCCACACTATTTCTGACTTCTGTGAACAAGTCACGTGACATTGAGGCGCTAGGGAGATAAGGAGAACATGCCCACTTGGTCAGGACTGGCAGAAGGGAAGGAACGACTGGAGAGGAAGATTTCGTAACCTTGAACTAGTTTTCTGAGTGAAAATATTACAAACACATTTAAGTACATCATAAACAAAACCTTTAAAACAATCTGGAAAATAAAATATTAAAAGTCTAACTGCAACGAAGAATCTTGTTTCTTCTTCATATAACGAAGCGCAGCGATAATTTAACAGGATCTGTGTTTAAAAGTATACAGTCTAATAACGTGCAACTTTAGGACAGAAAGAATAATATATTTTAAAATGCTTAAAACAACAGGTTTAAAAAGTTTCAAGGATTTACAAAACCAAATACCGAAAACATTCTTTATATGCCCCATAATGATATATAATGATGTTAACTTGAAAAATGTTTTGAGACAGCGAAGAAATAATGAAACTTATTCATAGGAAATGAGTTTTAAGAAAGCTACACAAGCTTTAAAACAGTTGTCTGAAAAGTAAGCTTAGTGGTTTAGCTCGATGGGCTAAGACAAGCAGAGCTGTAAACGCATGCATACACCGTGAACCGTACCGATACGTCCCTCAAAGAACGGACGGGGGAGGGGGTGGGGGCGGAGCTTAGAGAAATAAGAGTCTTTGAACTTTTTCCCTTCATATTGTATGGCGCAGTAAGAGCTGTTTTAACCTAACCTCACTCCACGTCTCTCTATAGACTCTCCCTCCTCCAGTTATTATCTGATGTGTTTTCTGTCTTTGTGTTTTCGGGAGTTAAGCACGTTTCCAAAGATTTTGGCGAAGAAGTTGGAAACGCTTTTAACTCTCCTCTTTGAGCGATAAAGGAAAGAAAAAAAAATAGATACAGAAAAACTTTCATTTTAACGAGTTTCGAATCAAAGTAACCAAAGTTGAAGGAAAACGTTGTAAAATACAACCGGAATTATTACTTTCTTTTTAACATAAAAATTCGAAGATGCAAAATACTAAAAGCAAAGCATTTTGCATACACAATAGAGCATACTTCTGTTCCGAATTACCGCATTATTTCTTTGCCCTATTCCTTTCTCCCTCTCCTTACATACTGTATATATACTCTATAAATATTCTATATATAAATTAAGATGAACATTAACCACTTGAATAATAAGTTAGCACCTTTAATTAGTAAATAACATCTTATCAAAAGGAATGTAAAATTCAATGGTACATTAACAATGATATACCTCAATTTGGTTTCGACTAATATTAAATACATATATACATTATCTATAGAGTTAGTCAGTTTACAAAATTACGTTTTGTCAGTTTAGAACATTACATTATGAATTTAAGTTTGAAGAATGAATATATATAGCTAAAGTTGCTAAAATGAGTTTACAAATGAACATATCTCTTTATCCAGGTTAAAAATCAGAAAGTGGTATTTTGGATATTCTATACGCTTTGCACAATATTATTAGGATTATCGTCGAATAGTTTACTAAAGTCTACCTTTATTGGTTATGGACGGATTCCAGTAAATACTTCAGAAAAGTTATTCTATGCTTTTTTGGTTTTGGTGTCGGAGATTTCCATACAGAACTTTGCTATTTGCTCTCAAGATCGAAATGATGTAGCCAAGTTTCATCAGCAGCGATTACCATCTTCAAATGAATGCAAACCTGCACGCGAACGTTCCTTTTGTTCGGAAATGAGCAGCCTTGGAACCCACCAATTTCTGTAAGTGTTCTTAATGTTAATCGATGATTCTGCCTCACAAAGAGAACAGCGGTGTTATGTTTTCATCCATTAGAACAAAAAAAAAAAAAAAAAAACTGTTGCGCTGTGTCTAGCATCCTTCGAAATTGATCACCTCCCTTCTTTAAACATTTTAAACCACGTTCGAGTTGCATTATAAGGAAGAACAAACTGTCCATAGGACTGCTGTAACATTGCATAGGCTTCAGATGAAGATTTGTTGAGACGAAAGCAGAATTTCAGAGCAGTATATAGTTCGTTGCGTTGATCTGGTATGTTTACGCACACTCTTTAATATCTGAGACCAGTGTCCTATTCAATTCAGGGCATGAAATGGCCGATAAATTTTGATCAGGCCTCTTCTTTCAGGCCTGAGGATCTTTTACATGCCGTAAATGTACGACACGAGACACGCGGTTTTATTTTCCTTCCAAAGGAAGCCCGCACTTATGATTTTAATAAGTCCGAAAAAATTCATCGAACATGGTAGGAAATGAACCCGCGACCTTGGGTCTATGAGGCAAGTATGAATACCATTAGACCACTAGAACCGACTATTCGTCGCCTGCCACATACATTTTGCTGTAGGCGTAACTGAACGTATCTCATCTTGTATACCTCTCATATGGTGTGTACATTAAGCACTGCACTAACAAAATATTGTGAAGTTAAATTTTAGCGTTAGAAATTATGCCCGTAAAACAATGATAGTCATTTTATATAGAACAGTCCTTGCATTTTCGGCAATATTATACTAAAGCTATTACAGTAATAGAGCCCATTTCTGAACCTTAGCTAATTCGCTTATATTCTCCTCTTTCTTGCAGGGTATTCATAATTTTGAAACAATTTATTACAAAACATAACTACACATTAAATATTCAATGCCTTTTCGTAGTTATATTCTGTCCAAAACGCAGCTACAAAATAAAATGTCACTTTTCATATACAAATTAATCATGATCAATAAAATAATATCTTTATGTAAACTATGATCATTGAAATTAAAACAAATAATATTTTTAGAATGATTTTTCCCCCAGAAAATTCATTTGTTCACTTAAACATATATACCGAGTAAAATATAAAATAGAGGCTTAATTGAAAATTTATGTCATGAAATTGCATTTTTTGAAATATATCAATATTGGCAGATTTTTCTCTAAAGCATGAACTATGAACGTTTTAATTTGATTATTCAGCTCCTGAAGATGTGATTAGGATGTCGAAGCACCTGATAGAAATATAATGGGAAACCCCAAGTCTCCCTGATGAAAGGAATTCATTTACTCGGAAACTTTACCAGTTTCGTTGTATATCAAGTTTTGAATGCTCATAGACTATAGCCTGCAAACATCTGAATCAGTAGCAGACCTTAGCTATAGTAACGGCACTACGTGCGGAATGATACAAAGCATTTCCGCACTTGCAAGGAACAGAAAGCAAATGATCAACAGCCTTTATGGAAATAAGCGATGAGCTATGCATCGCTTTGTCAACCGCACACAGTAATTTCTATCATCCACCGTGTGCATTAGAGAATGACAATACGTCGAGGTGTTTACAGCATCAGGGGAAATGCAAAAATCTTCGTCAGTGCGCATTGCGTTATGTAGAAGACAAATCTCTTCACTTCTTTATTCTGTGTGCTATGCGTTTTAAATGTTTATTTTAATGTAACAAATATTTATCAAAAAGTTGGAAAACGCACTTTTTAAGTGTTATTTTTAAAACACTTATAATTTATGTGCTAAAATAGAGAAATATATTTATATTTGTCAAAATTATTCTTCTCTTTATTTATAAGTATTTACATCCATGCACAAAATAGTATTATTTATATACTGTTTTCATGCGGTTGGCAACATAACACTAGTAATATATCGCCGTCATTTCACGGAGTCTTTATTTAAGTGTCAAATCTCTGTTTCCCTTGCTTCTTCCTGATAACCGATTACCCTTGTTGTTTCTTCCATCGGTGGAACCTCTGAGGTTACTGAGCGCGACTCGAATGACATGAAGAGAAGAAGAATCAGCTTCAAGAAGTGAACGCGTTTTTAGAGCAAGATTTCCAAAAGTTTACTCCTCCTTGCCTCACTCATTGACCAAGGTATCTCTCTGTAAGTTATGAATTCTAATTATCTTAAACTTTAAGGGATTTTCGCTGTTCTATTATAATGCATTTTTAAGCGTTAAATGTTTGTAACTGGAAGGCAAGTACGTTTAATATTAATATTTTATGTTACCCTTTACTGTGCTATGCCAGTAAATTTTGCGTTATTTAATTTGAAGGCAGGCACGTACTGGTACTAATGTTTAATTCATTTTTCTACTGTTCTGTGCTAGTAAATTTTTGTGATATTCTAAATGGAAGCAATATTAATATTTCGTTTTATTTGTCATTTGCCATTAAATTATTGCATTTCTTATGCTGTATGATAAGCAATGTTTAATGTACTCTTGTTGAATTTTGTATGGTTCAATGTTTATTATAATAAACTCAGGGCACAATTCCTAAATTAGACGCGATCAGCAAGCATTAACAGGAGGATGTGATTTACATTTTAAAGAATGTCTTCTGTTTGATTCAAACACTCGTTCTAAGCGAAAAATTGATAAATTGTGGGAAGTCGCAGTGCATCATTAACTAAATGCCGAGCACACTGCCGGGCACGTTCAGATATTTAAAATGTGCTTATTAAGAATGTTTATGTTACCAACATATGGTGCAACAATCATTACACTGCATGTTCAGTTCTCTAGAAATTTCCAACACACGTTTGTTGACAAAATACTTCTACAATGACAGCATAGTTTATTCTAAAAATGTAAACAATAATGAAATTTAAAAGTAAAATATACAAAAATTAATAAATTTCATTGAAAATAAAAGTAAAAATTGAATATGTGGAAACAGCAGAAACAAATCACAAGGAGAGAAGGGTCGGGGAGTAAAGCATGATCATTATGTTAACACATCATGAAAAGTAAAAATGGATATTAATATGCAAACTTTAAACTTTAGCAAAAAATCTGTTGCCATTTTTCTATCCCTAAAGCAATTTCCAGGGACATGAATCGGGAACGCATCAATAAATATTAAAATATACTTTTCATCAACATTCTTACAGAGCAATAGGGCATGTTGGACGAGGAGCAAGGGAGATTATGTATTAACAGAACAATTATATTTGTTCATGCAAAGTGAAACAACAGCAAATGTTAAACCACTGTAAATGCGTTGTTACCTTCGAAAGTTCATATACCTTTACTACCTTCACTTGTCTTCTGACTATGAAGAAGTGGTTCGAAATATTGCGCTATATGTGTAATGACAGTGTTTTGTTTATTTCTGTTTCCGTAGTTCTTATTAATATAACTGACCGTGGTAGAGTGCAGAAGTGTTCTCTCTCTTCCTCCCTCTCTCCCTTCGTGGGTGCTCCACAGGTGTTAACAATGGCTATGTTAGAAACAGTTTTGGACGAGTTCAAGAAGGTTAAGAAAGAGTTTCAAGTTAACTGAGAAAAACATGAGCAACTGATGTTGAACGTTAATTCAGTAGTGGAAGCCTTTGAGAGGTCAAAAGCATCGTATCCGGGTACTGAAAACACGAGTGAAATGCTGGAGACCAAATTGAACTATATGGAAAACCTGTCACGAAGAAATAATTTTATATATGGTTTGCAGGAGACGGCATAAGATATTATAGCATGACTGGTGTTACAATTAGGGATCGAGAGGGCACACCGGGTAGGCAGAGCGGGTATCAGGCCTATAGTCTGTAAATTGCTCTCATACAAATTAAAGAACGGCAGATATCTTCGTGACAGGGCTTCCCCATTGGAGAGGACTTCAGTGAAAAGATAACACATGAACGGCAATTTCTCAGGCATGATGAAGAGGTTGTGCCAGGTAGGTCATGCCACAATACGGTTTAATAAGCTGTACTTCGAAGGCCGATTAAAAAGCAAAGAAGAGTTGGAGGAGATTTGATAGAATGTCTCAGCAGGAAGACGATAACAGGACCGAACAGTCAGCAAATAGTCGCATTGGAGCGGAAGGTGATAGTCAATTGCAGGCAGAGAGCTTCAGGGAGACAACTAATGAAGGAGCCACGGTCAAGAAACTCACGCGAACAATTGCAAGCGGTTCCAGAGCGGCAGGAAACAACAACAATGAACACCGGCAAGGGACACTAGAACAGGTATGAAGGAGCATTAGGGAAAAACTGCCAGCCTGAAGGTTACCTGTGGAATGCTGAAGGTCTGAAGAAAAAGCTTCCAAACGACAGGTTCATTGACTTTGTAAATAGTGTAGAAATTATGGGATTGACAGAAACTTGGATAAAGGACGGTGAAAGGGCAACTATTAGTGGCTTCAAAGAGAGATATATCGGGGGAGGGGGGAGAGCATTATATTTTAAATAAGAGTACGAAGCTGACATCCACAGAGTTAACATTAAATTAAGTGGAGCAACTGCTGTATATTGGCAATTAAGTGACATTGAATTATTCATATTAGTTTTATATAGGCAGCCAGTGGCTTCCAGGTATACCAATTCCAACTTTTTTTCGTGGATTTTATGTTTGTTCATACAGGGCGAAACAAGAGTAGATATTAAACCATTATAAATGCGTTGTTACCTTCGAAAGTTCATATTTACTTTTACCATATTCATTTGTCTTCTGCCTATGAAGAAGTTCGAAATATTGCGTTATATATGGAGGTGGAGTAGAAAATACAATTGGTTAATTAATTTGCTTATAGAACCAGCAGGCGGGAAAATGTTTTGCACATGCGGAGCTCATTTTATGATTTTTTTTAAATTTAAACAACTACATAATTAATAATGAATTGGTGATGACGCAACTGAAACTGGATTCCGTTGACGAGTAAAGTTTTGTTTAACTAATCACGATGGAGGGAAAACTCCAACCAGGCAACTTGTTCCTAACGCCCTCAAATTGGTTTTTTGGGGATCTTACCCGGGAGAAGGGTTTCTCTGGTAGCTTTAGCGCTTTGGTTCCTAGTGTTCACTGCACAATCTATTTAGACGCTACAAATTGTTTCAATGTTCTTTTCTCAAACATATTTTCGCTGATTAGGACTTAAAGGAGTGAACCCAACTGTTTACTTAAATTTTAAGGACTTTTAGTGTTGTTTTCTACTTTCTATATCCTTCCTGTGCTTCTTCTTGAGAATGTTTGAATTCGTATCATTACATATCCCATGTGTGTCCAAACTTTTAACAAAGTTGATAATGTTCTTTTATTAAAATGTTAGATTCATTGTTAAGTTTTAATTTTCTATGTGGCATGTGTTTAGCTATAACAAGTACTGTTTCTCATTACCTTCTATTGAAACATTCATCCATTTCCAACTGACAAAAAACATGACGTTTTACTATACAATCGGCAAATAATGGGATGAATGAAAATTAAAATATTTACTTATTCCCAAATGCACAAAATTATCCACGTTTGATTAAAATGCGACACGCGTGCATTTTCCGCATGTTTATACAGTATACAAACAGTAACCTTGAAAATTATAACTGAATGTAACGATTAAACAGCAACGCAATTGCCCAAAAGGAATTATATTTTGACTTATTTTTAGGCTTTGACGCCACTGCAAGTTTCTATTTACTCTAAAATAATTGGTTAGACATTTTTTATGTTAGAATAGGAAAAATAACTGAAATTAAAATATGAGGGAAGGCAATGAAGCCAGGAAAAGTTGCTATTTGAAATAAAATATATATTTGATTCGTGTTGTAGTTTGAGCTATTATAGCAAGCTTGCAATAACTGCAGTATTTGTTTATTTTTGGTAGGAGGGGAGCCTTTCTTGATAATTATTTTATGCCACTGTTCCGTTTTACTGCTTAGGACCTGAAGAGGCTGAAATTATTACATGTGCATCACACTTACACCTGCCTGTTAATATCCAAACATTATGTCCCCTATATCATAAAAGAGAGACATGATTTGCTGAGACTCTGGGTTGGAATTTCAAGTATTACATTATCAAGAATGTCATTTTATTTATTACTTATTACTGTTGTGGTACATCTGAATTCCAAAGTTAAAATAAGTGTTAATATCTTCATTAAACTCTGACTTTCTAAGCATTCCTGAACAAAAATATTATCTTTCATATATTAGCTATAAAGTAAATGTAAAAAGCAAAGTGATCTATTGCATAAGGATACGTGAAAAGCCCACAATTACGGTCTCTTCGTCAATGCTTTAAGTATCTGCAAGAACAGTGTAGTAATTCTCTCTCACAAGTCTAAACTATGTTGTAACATTCTGCAGATTCCTAGTTTCTCAGCAAAACCCGGAATCGTGGCGCCGCATGCAGGGTGAGAAACAACGTTATCGTGTAATTCCAACAAAACCTTGGTGTTTCACTATCGAAAGATCTTGTCGTCCCTTCCTGTTCTTGTTAGAAGGTTTGCAGAACACACGCAGTGTAGCATAGACCTGCTTCCCATGGTCTCTGCTACAAGCAAAAACTCAAAGCTGTGCGGCAAGTAAACTGACGACCAAAACGGCCTTTATTTACAACAACAAAAATTTGGGGACCTTTTACGAAATTAGATCATATAAGAATGATTCGGCATAACGATTAAATCATTTTAGGCCGCATATACTCTTAATCAGTGGCAAAGCAGGGTTTTTTTGTATAGAGTAAAACGTCGAAATTAATGGAAAATGTAATTTATGCTAAATATACCACGATAATACCTTTATAAAATTTAATAAAAGTTTATTTTTAAAATTGTGGCTGTGACTATAAATAATGCAAGTGATTATTAAATTAAATTATACCCAATATTTAAATCTGCTATACAGAGTGTCCTATTTAGTTTGTTCACACAAAATAGCTATTTTCGAATACACCGAATTTTTTTTTCAAACAAAAAAGTGTCATATAATGGGAGAGTTCATGGTGAGGGTATACTTTCTTCATTTCCATTAATTAAGAAGATACGGTATAGAATTGTTTTTATGTATACACTGTCCCATTTTTGTCAAGAAAACAGTAGTTGTGCGAAAGGTAACGAGGGCCCAGCTACTGAAGAAACTAAACTGTTTAATGTCTTGGTTGTACAAATGACTTGCCCAAGAAGTGTTGTAGTAGAATTCTGGATTTTGTTTATGATTTCCGCTTCATGTAAACATGGCTGTCCTGAGAGGCAGGTGAGGGTAGGTAACCCATCTCCGCACCCCTCAAGTTGTCGTTGCTTTAGCTTACATACCAGTAGTAGTCATTCATCAGATTTAAGTTGACACAGCACTGAGCTACTGTAACTACTATTTTTCTTACAAGATGTAGAAGCATGAAAAGAAAGCAGAACTTCTGCTAATCAATGGAGAACTAAGTTGGCAGATAATGATTTATTGGATTACATTATTGAAGAGGTTAAAAGATTTAGTAAAACAAATGCGCTGTAGTGTTATTAAATAAAAGGAGTAGTTCGTTAATTATTTTCGTGATTAAAATGGTACAGTGTGGTACATTTATGAATAGCTCTTGGAAAGGGTAAGCTTATTCTTGAAAAAAACAAAAAACAAAAATAAATAAATAAAACAATTAATAAAATAAAAAACTTACATGATGTCATTTAAAAAAAAAAAAAGAATTCATTCTGTATCATGCTACATCACATTAAGGGAGATGCAACAAAGTACACCCTCAGCAAGAACTCTCCCTCTAAGTTAAAAAAAAATTGTTTGAAACAATTTTTCATTTGATGCATCAGAAAAAAGTTATTTTGAGTGAGCAACATAAATGGAACACCCAGATAGGTATATATGAGTCCTTTTTCTCAATCACTAGCTCTTGAAATGAATTCTTGACATTCCATTCTTTCTCTATAAATATTGTAAGACACTACACCGATTCGCTTCAGTTGACAATTATGTAGAAATGAAATTTGCTACTAAAATAAAACAGTTAAAATATTTCATATTCCCAAAATACAACTTAAAATAGCGAAATTCCATATCTTAAATTGATAGCATCCTAGTCTTTCCATTGGCTTCAGAAGAGGGGAGATATAATCAAATAGGCTGAGACCAAGACTACCCTACACAGTAAGGATACCCATGTGACTTGAAAAATCGCTGATACGCTTGCGCGAGGTAGGCTACCAAAAATTACACGAAATATTCGAATGGTCTCTGCAGAACATTTACCATATTTAAAATGCACTGTCAGAATCTGGATGCGTGATCCTTTGTATCAGTCCATTTTAGCCGATAACAATACACGCAAATAACAATCATCAATCGCAATACAAGCAGATGACAGTCTGTTAAATTTCAGGTCCGGCAACCTAACTAACCGAAAGTGGTGCTCAATTTAAAAATTGCATTCATTATAGGTCACCCTACAGTATATCGCTTAGCATTACTTTTTCCAAAATCTATTGCTATAATATTCAACAGTCATTCACATTTTGGTGACTATTTGCTTCTTTTAAGGTACAGAAACAGAACTGTGCAGACGCCCTCATCAATTGTCCTGAAAAAAAAACTGTTTCTTTGAATTTGAAATTCAATTTTAAAAGCGCAAAATGTTTGAGAACTTTCGAATGTAACAATGATTCCAACTTCACTGTACCAAAATAAATCATGGGCATTTTATCAATTTAATGGCATAAAATGATCATCCAATATTTGTCAATGGTCCGAATAACAGTAAAACACAGTCGTTCTTGTAACATTTATAAAAATATAATGTAGAAAACCTTCCTTACAGATGATTTCAGTTTCATTTGTTACATGTGTTCTTCTCATTGGCGCCACAGCCCATGGTGAGGCTTGGCCTACGTAGAGGACCTCCGTCTTATGGCAACATTGATAGAGGGTAGTACTGCAGGGGGAGGCATGTGATCAGCATTCCGGCATCCCGCCAGTCGCCTATCGCCACCTCCGCATCAGACTGGGAGGACCCGGTCCCAGATCTCCCTGTGCCTAAGCAGGTACCGGGAATCGAACCCAGGCATCTCGAACAACACTTAGTAACGTTAACCTCTAGACCAAGGAGGTGGTCTTTGTTACACATTAAGCTGCTAATTTCCTTGTTACTGTATAAAACTACTCTGAAACTTATGAGATCTCAAAAGAGGATGCTGTCCCACCCTTTCTTGTTTTACATTGGAATTTAATTTTCGTTAGCTAGACAGAAAATGAAAAGCTGGCCGAAAAATTATAGCAGGAAATGTCCTGGGCTGCCAAGGGAAGTGAGAGAAAAATTGCCACTCGTGTCATCACAATTTTTGAAGCTGACTATACTTTTCATTATAGGGTAAATGCGAAAAGAATAGAAGCACCACCTGGCGCCCGGGATGAAATATCACTTCCCGAGTCAACAAGGCATAAGTATTGCAGACTTTAGGGAGGATATAAGGAATAAATCAACGTCGGCTGCTCCTATAGGGGCAAAAAAGGGAGTTAAACTGTAGGATATTCAATTCGCATGCATAATGCATCTGAAACAAAAAGTCAAGTTTTCAAAATAGTTAGCTTGACCCAGATTAGGAACGTCAGAGCTGTCCTTCGCCATTTGTAGCTAGTGAAACGCGCGCTCGCACGAGAAACTCGTGGGGGCAGTGCGAAAATGTAGCGAACAGAACGGTTGATGCAATGAAGGCTTGAAGCTTCCACTTCCAAAATGCTGATATCCATTTCTTAGTGAGATGACGATGGTTTATATCTTAAAATTTCCTAAGAGTTTACCTACACATTTTACATTAAAATTGCTGATATCAACTTCGAATATGACGAATTTTTTCAATAGTTTTTATTCCACCAAAAGATAAAAACATCACTTTCCTTCCATCAGATCATTTCCACAACTTTCTATATCCCCCAAAGTAGTTGTTACCACTTGAGAACTATCTACAAACAGAACTGAAACTGTCAGATATGAGACAGATTCCTTGTAACAAGTAGTTTTAATTGCACTATTTAGAATCTCTTTATATTCACAAAACAAAAATGAACTATTGGTCGGCACAGCGAACTCGCGCAACGCACTGGAAGCGCTGATGTCTGTTTACAAGCATGATAACGTAACATGGCACACTGTGATGTTCGTACGAATGCGCAATGTAAGTCAATTTATTTATTGTTGAGAGATATAAACTCCTTCCACAAGAAACCTTGGATATAAACAGAAAATGCAGATGCTTGTTAACATGATTATGTCAACAAATGGAAAATATATCATAAATTCCTTACAAATGCACTTAAATACTTCCTTTCCGCATTGTTACTCTATTTTATAAAATCCGATAAGGCACGGCTATTGCCTACAGTGCAGTTTTGGAAAAAGTATAATTATCAAAGGGAATAAAAACTACAATTATCATATTGGCGTGTGCAAATTAGCCATTGAAAGAGAGAAAAAAAAAAAAAGGAATTGGCAGATGACAGACAGCATTACCTCTTTCAAATCAAGTTTCCTTGAACGAAGAGAAACTTTCCGATACAAAAGCTCGGTATAAAGAGTATTTCGGTTCTGAGTAAAAAAAATATGAATGATTTGCCCTTCCACCCTGGTAAACTTTAAATGGAATTTCTTCTTTTAAATTATTACGGAGAGGATTAACCTTCGAGATATAAACGACGTGTTTCCTTTGTTTTGTAATCTTTACTTGAACTAAAATTAAATTTTATTTATGTTTTTATTTTAACAAAACTGCATTAAATTGCTAAAAATGTTTCTTAAGGGTGCCATGGTTGTTACAAAAGAATAATAAATGTATAAGAAAATTATTTCTGAACAGAATTTTTGGTTGGGGTGAAATATCGTTACGATATATGGATTCCAACGATTTCCTGAAAGAAACCTAATTTGAATTGTTAATGGGTAAACTCAATAGTTTCTTGTTCCAGTGACAAAGAACTGGTGGAGATTATCTACAATAATATGATCAAGTGATCGAATTATACCGAATTATAATTAAAAAATAATTACAATGACATCCAACCTAAATTAAACTCACATGATGTGAATTTAACTTAAACTCACGTCCTTCAGCTCATCATTGTACTCAAACGTACTGTTACTTTTAAAATTTCGATATTTTCCGATCGACAAATCCACAAAAATCGAATAGAGAAAATGCTTTGGTTCTTCGGCACCAAAAGAGTGTAATCATGGATCAGCCTCATATTTCTGGTTTTCAAGATTACGTCGTCCTTAAAGGAAAAAAGTAGAACCATTTTTTGCCTTTAAAATTCTCTGAAACTCTTACAAAACTTTTATCAGATAGGTCGAATTCAATCCAAGAATAAAATTATTGTGTCTTTCTTTAAATCGAAATATTTGTTTCAATATTTCATGTTGGTAATAAAGCGCATAAGTCTAGTTTAATTCTTTGAGACAAAAGAAAACATGCAGAAAGGAATTGTTCGACCACTGGCTTCGGTAAGGATTGGCAAACATATCTACGAGTCATTAAGAGACGTAAGGTACCATTTAAATCTGAACACAGTGTATTAAGTGTGTTCTATGGACAATCTTAAATACGAATAAAGAACAAATGTATGAAAAGCTGCATGATTTCGTAAAATTAAATTTCTTTGTTTGGTTTTCCAAATTTTGAGGGCAATATAATAAGTGAATTTTATTACATTAATTATAGGTATTTAAAATATATGAGTTATAATTGTTATATTATTTATATTATTACAAGCACTTCTATTAACTTCAGATTTAAATAGTTTATCTATTTGTTTAATAAACAATAATGTTAGGAAGTTTACATACATGGTATTTAATGCTGTAAAACTGTAATTATTACCATTGGACAAAGTATATTCATGCAGAACTTTTCTCGTGTTATATTTGTTCGGTAAATATTAAGCTAGATATATAAAAAACTACAATCTATCTCGGCAATGTAGATGCTTATATGAATATTTATATTAAAATTTCCATGCGCATTACCACAAATGAAAATATAGATATGGCATTTGAATTTGCACAAAATGGAACACGAGCGCTATCTCTGCAGCTTCCTCTGGTAGCTCCATGTTTCGCTGCTGCCATCTCTCAACTGCCGCGGAATTTCGTATTTGCTTTAAGGAAGATGGAGTGACAAGTTATGGATTTAAAGTTTAAAGGGACACTAATTGCATTTCCCCCTTTTTCCCCCTTTCTTTTGAATTTTGAAATTTGATTGCAAAATTTTGCAGTCCAAATGTTATAGCGTCCATTTACGTAATTAAGGTGAAATTGAATGCTATAGCATTTCCATTTGCATGCCATCTTTAGAGAGATAAAAAAAACATACTGTTTACATCGAGAGCCGAGAATATTTAGTAATGTTAGCAAGAACTATTTCCTGGGTTCTCATTACCTAATAACAATGGTGAATTTTGTATCTTACTCCCCTCCCCCTACACATGACATCAGATTGTCAACTATTAAAAACAACCACATTTCTAACTGCAATATAACGCATAATTTCTTTTAGTAACTTCTCGTAGCACTTTCCCATTTTGATAAACGAGTTATTGAAGAAACAAAACATATATAAGCAGTTTTCATTTTACTTATTTTGCTTTGGCAATGAGTATGTCTTTAAAAATAAAAATTAGGCAAAGTTGTGCAGAACATAAATATAAATAAAGATCTTTAGGCGAACCTTCTACCAACCAAGAGGAACTAATAAAAGGACGTTGCCACAGCGTTCTACACCCTTAATCCCATGCAGCGGTAAAGTCTAAGTGAATACATACACTTGTTTACATTAAAGCTGATTTATATTCATTTTATCATTTCACCTTCCTTCAAATGCCAATCATATCACAAGATGTTTTGAGATTACTGATAAATTAGGGCTATTTCACAAATAAAATGCAAATAAAAATAATATTATCTTTAAATTTGCTCATAATATATTAATAATTGTATAAAATCTTTTAAATTGACATTTACGAATAACAAACAACTATTCGAAAATCGTAAGCTTGGAACAGAAGAAGATCGATTACTACAATTCGATTTACTCACTAATACCAATTGAGAAAAACAAAGATTTAACAATGCTAGTCCCATGTGTTGCCCTTTAATTTCTTTATTACATGAGTTTCATAATTACAGCTTGTGCCACATGTGATATGAAAGTCGATCGGATGGAATGATTAGTTATTTTTCTTCTCATTTACCATTTTGTTGTATGATGGGATTAAGCTATTCTTGCTCACGGATTTGTGGGAAAAGAGTTGGCGACACTGAGACGACAAATGCAAGTCCATGCAATAAAATGTTTACCGCAAATTTTCATTAATGTGCGGCTGTGGTTGGTGAGTGAAATTGTCGCTAAAATTAATATTTAAATTTCAAAGTAGATGATTTTAATGCAGCAGTCATGTAAAATGAATGAATGGTGTTTAACGCTCGTTTTTGCCACAGAGGCACCAAAGCGATGGACACTGATGATACACGAGATGAAATGATATATTGGGAAAGGATTTATTTTTAAGGAAGGAAACGTTCTAGGCTTAAAGTTTCAGTTACCTCCCCGGCATTTGCCAGTTATGAGGACTGAGGAAAACCTGGAAAAAATCTTCAGTCAGGGAGGACGGTCCTGGCTGGATTTGAACCCCAGACCTCCCGCTCACGAGTCCGTACCTTAACGACCTCGGCGGTACATTCATGTAAAATATTTCTTAAGTCACCTATCGCAAATCAGGCTGCATACCAAATATCACTTATATTACATTAAATTTCAGTAAATGCGTGTTTAAAAAAATCGTGGTAGCATTTGCGATTCCTAAACCAGAGAATCTTGCATTCGGTTCCCGGTCAGGTCAAGTTGTCTGGGTTTCAGAATTTTGTCTTACTCTGAATAGCGTAAAGCCCTATCGAGCTCATCAATATGTGAGACCAATGCAGTGTAAAGTGTCAAATAATTAATTTAAAAATGTTATTCCAATGAATTAGATAGTTTATAAATTTCAAAAGTTTAAACAGAAAAACCGGCGAGAGCTTCTGAGCTCTCATCATTATAATCTTGAAGAAAAACAAATACACTCTCAACATAAGTACACTATAATTACATTTACATAAAACAATTGCCTGTCAACAAATTCACATTTCCTTTTATATATATTACACGTTATATTAAGGAAATATACTACAGACGTTCTTTGAGAGTACCTATTTTATAACGTTATTCCACTTAAGAAACAAGCTCATAGGGTTCGTTATGCTCTTAAATCTTGTAAATGGCAAAGCTGAATGCATTGCTTCAGTTGTGATAGTAAAAATGTAAACGTTAACGATTTAAGTGTTGCCTTAACTGACAAAGAAAACAATTACGAATACATCCGTTTTCATTTTACAACTTCATAACGAATGCATAAAACGGAAAGAGAACCGGGTAAAAATCAAAAGATTTCGGAACGTCTGATGCCAGGCAGTAATTTTTCACCTCCTCGCTTCCTGTCAGGGAAGGTCATTATATCCACAAAAAGAAATTCTCGTAATCACAAGGGAAGAAAATCTCTAGACACACAAATACAGAGCTGGCCAGGCATAAAACTTGTGTTCATCCAAGCAAAGAAAGCCAAGTCAGGATACAAGAAAGAGAGAGGTTGACTCGACTCGGCTCACTTCGTTCATGAAAATTTAATCACAACACAGAAAAAGGGTTTTCGTGTTATCTACCATTGCTAAAGTTAGAGACAAGATCTGACTCATTTTTACTTTCAGTGTATATTTTTTATTCATTACTTTTAAATAGAACAGGCGACGCAAAAGTTAAGTGAAAATTATTCCAGCTTGTCTTTTTGCTGGTGTTAAAAGGAAGGCATTTTCTGTTGTGCATGACACGAATGGGACGTGATTTGTTTAACTCAAAAGAGCAGTGAGAAAGAAGAAGAAAAATATTTTAGAGAAAAAGTACCTTGTAAGAATTATATGCAAAACAGATTTTAATTCACGGCGGTTAACTTCGAAATCCAACAGCTAATTAACTTTCCAGTACTCGTACACTAAACCTAGCCCCCCGCCCTTTTTTCTGCGCCCTGAGGAAAGTTTCCTCATAACTCTGTGAAGACTGCATTTGAATCCATTTACTTAAGTTGATTTAACTACTTTTTTTCCGCATTACATTATTTACTCCTTTATATGCTATTCTAAGAAGCCTTGTTTTTAAAATATGATAAACAAACCAACGATAATATTGTTTGCAAACGATATAGATATAATTACATAGAAGTGAGCTACATAGATCAATTCACGAATTATATATAACCTACAAGCGTCAATAAAATACAAGCGCTTACAGGGGCAAACTTTTAATAGCAGCAGTCGCCGTTATATTTTTGGTTAGAGATTTTAACTACCTTGGTTATGCGTTAATTTTGAATAGCTTTAAGGTACTCCGGAAAGGGTAAAAATGGCATTTTTATTTTACAGATATTAAAACATCTATGGAATCTCTCTATTTAATGATGTATAGGTTATGTAATTTCCAAACTGATAAATACGTAAAAATAAGAAAAAGCATATGTTCTGCATGGGCATACCTAGTTGGGAACCGTCCAACTCCTAACAAATTTCACTCTTTCCAAAATTCATGCTCAAGTGGTACAATTTGATCATTTTATGCAATTAAATGATGTGGCAAACCTATGAATACATACAGTACCTCTATAAACATTTAGATATCTCTTGTTGACCTAGTTAGAGGTTTGCAGAAGTGCATGGTGCAACCTATGGGTCTAAAATGCGCTGAAGTGAATTGCTTAATGTTGTTTTATCATACAAAATGAATGTTTTCTCAGAATCTAACATACCAATATGCTGAAACTTTTCAGGATATTTTAACAATCATTTGGGTTTATACATTTTTTCGATAAAATAATTTTATCGAATTTACATTCACAAAAATGGCACAAAATTGCAGTAAAATTGATTACATATAAAAATTATAGTAGTCCTTTAATGAAAGCATAGATTTGTCATTTAGGAGCCAGTTAAAGATATTGATTGGAAAATTCATAAGGTCAATGTATAAGCGACACAATTAAGAGAATTTTATATGTAAAAGCACACATTGATAAATGTTTGAGGACTTATAAAGTGACACGGACCTCACATTTCTTTCTGGTGAATATCGCTGGACCCTAAGACAACAACAACAATGGAATATGATTATGATGCATGAAATTTTTGGATCAATATTAGTATATTTTAGAGTTGACATGAGAAACTATGATATGGTACGCAAACATTAAATATATACTGGGTGATCAAATTTATTTGGGCATTACTGAGAGTCAATTTGAATGCATGCTTCATTGCTAGTTAGAGCACCTTGCCTTACCTTGGATTCCAGAGTACAATAATGTGCAATCTAGAGACTTGTTAAGGAACTAATACAAAAGTATTTTTTTAAAAATACTTATAGCTAGGGATGTGGCAATTCTTTATATTTCTCTCTCTCCCTTTCCAAGGCATAATCCCACACTCCACAGCAAATTTTCAGAACTAGATCAACTTATTATACTGATACAAACTGGCTCTACAATGTTATCTCATTAATCTTTAATGATTTGCAGTAAAGTTTGAATAAATTTGATCATTAGTATAGTTTGGTAGATAAAATAACACAACACCAACAAAAATGGATGAACCACTTTGAACAAATGAATAGTGATATATTCCCTGAAACACTACAGAACTAAGAAAAATGGAACTAGAGGCAGGCCATAGAATAGATGAGAGCAGTATTCTTGAAGATTGAACAATTAAATATCACTAATTCATGATAATGATATACTTCTCCAAATTGCTAAACTGTGTTTACAAACTAGAGAGATTCACTATACTAAAACATGGTTCATTTAGATGAAATACATTTCCAGTTAAATTTGTTTTTTCACTGTTCATGTAACAGCCAGAAAATGTAGGTATTAGCAGTGTTTATTATTAAATATTAGTATTTAAAATTGTTAATAGCTTATGTTGTGCATGCGCACCCAACCACATTTACCCCTAGGAAATTTTTTAGTTATTTGAATAGTAGAGTGAGTGAGCCTACAATATAACAGAATAGAGAAAATATTACCATATTTGTAAGATTTGTAACCCAAGAGTACATATACACAAAATTTTTATATCTAACTTGAGTCCAGAAGTTGATATGGGCCTTCAAACAGGATGCAACTACCATCTTTATTATTTGATGTATACATAAATAAGATTTTAGATGAATAGAAATTAACCCAATCACAGGGTTTATGCCTGGGAAGAAATAGCAAATTAATTTCATTTGCTGACAACAATGCTCTTTTGGCTTGTAGTGAAAATGATCTTCACTATAACATAACAAAAACTTAAGTCAAATTTTTAAACAGCATAATGTGAGGATATAATACTAAAATATAATTATTAGCATGAGGTTAGACATGGTCAAACAATAGAACAAACACGAGATTTTACATATTTTGGGATGTAAACTAGCAAATAATAAAATTAACTGAAACATGGAAAAAAAGACTCCAAAATACACAAAAAATAGCTTAGTAAAAAAACCTTTTGGGAAAGATAAATGTCTAAAGAAATCAAAATCAGGTTTTATAATAATTTATCAGTCTTCTTGTAGGGTAGTGAGACACAAAAGTTAAGAATAAAGATAAAAAAAAATGTATAGAAGTAATTTAATTGGAATTCCTTATATTGTCAGAAAACGTTATTGTATTAGACAAAATTAAAAGTAAAGAAATAGAGAGACATTACATATTAAATTTGGAGAAAAGAAATCTGAGAATAACTAAAAAAAATGAACACATAAATTGGAAAAATGTCATTTGATTAACTATCAAAGCACTCTGCTGACAAATGCATTCTAGGTCTACATAAACAAAATGACAAGATGGAATTAATAGTCTCAGAATGAAACAATAATGTCCCAATTCTTGAAAGGGAGCAAAATTAAAAGAAGAAGAGAAAATTCCTACTTACTTTTAAACTGGCTTATTCTAAAAACTTGTAACTCAAATAGTATAAAAGATATGTTTGGTGTTTGTGGTGATTATGCTTTCCCCTTTCATTTCAGTATTGTACTAGAAAATTTCAAAAACAAATTTAGCAACTAACTTATATTTTAGAAAGAGGACAATTTAATTTTTTATTTATAGCATTTTGCATACCTGCAAATTCTACACATTAAAATAGTGGCCCTTAAACTTGATCATCATACTACACAATTGCCTTTCCAACTTCTATGTTCATGGTCATAAGGGAACTTGCAGCTTATGTTCAACATGATTGTAAAACATGAAAACACAACTTCAGCAATGAGTTCTATCTTCGACTGAACTTTATCATCATTTCTAATCATTGGACCAATTCTACACTTAACTCTTAGTAACAAGGCATGTAACAACTAAACTCTGTGGAAAACTTTCTGTCCAGTTATACGGTGCAGATATAAAATTATTTCTTTAGTCCCCTTAGGTCTCCTGTACAGCCTCAACTGACTAACCATAAGCAGAGAGCCTTCCAGAACGTTTTATCATGCAATAGCTCTTCATTAAATACAAGACAATTCACAAACAAGATTCACAGAACCAAATTCTGCATGCCTTAAAATACACACCACCTTTCTTCTCACATCCAGCTTTGTTAATTGATTATGACAGTCAACAAGTTACCGTAGCAAAGGTACAAAATTATATGAAGTTTCATTTCCTTTAGTATTTCTTTAATATTTGTACTATATTTTCTGGAAAATGTGCAACTGAATCAACATAAGATACAGATACAGTTTTTTTGGAGAAGCCAGTCTATCAAACTTGTTCAAAGAAATATGTGACCTTCACTAAAAAACAACATTCTCTTTTCATCTTTCTATTACTCTGCAAAAAAGCATGTAATTGTCATTATATACTTCTAAAATTAGAAAAAAAAGGAATAAGAAAGTAATTGTGTTATTACTAAACATGATCACTTTAGGAAAGATCTATGAAAAGTAGAACTCTAGATGAACCCACTTACAGAATGTGTAAACAGGTTGAAGAATTCAAATTCACCTGGCACATACTGTTTCAGTGTCCAATCCTGGCAAGAAAGAGATTTACTCTTTCCATCTCCAGGGAAGACCTGGGAATAGATGCTAACATTCGAAACAAAATACTGCAACTTGTTTAAGGAACAAGTTTGGAAAACAATGAAGGCATCTTTCCCAATGGGATAGCACAATAAGCCTTATAGGCTGGTGATAGTTTAAATTCCATATCCTCTCCAGATATCCATCTATTTCTTATACATTAAAACTCTCACCATATTTTGCATAGATAGTAAATTTGGTATTAGCATGGGAACTTTACCATATATAATATACATATAAATGAAAAATAAAATAACACAATGAAATGTAACTAAAATAACAGTAACTAGATAAGAAAACCGATAAATTGCTTGGAAAGTCTCAGATTTACTATCACAATTTTCAACAGCTCACGTTCTCCTTAGGCAAGAAGGCAAGTAAATATAATAAAAATAAGTATTGAATATCGAAGGTAATATAATGCATGGAAACAAATTAAACAAGCATGAAGAGTGTGAGAGAGAAAATATAAAAATATGTTAATAAGTACGATTTAAATCTGGTGGTATACTCACTTTATGCAAAAATATAGCTATATTTCTCTATCTCTGAGTGAACTTTCACAGCTATGCAGCATTAGCAAAGGTGTAAAAAAATATCACCAAATATTAACTATGAGATGATGACAATGAAGAACTACAGGGGGACTCGGACAATATTTAATAATGAAAAATCTGTGTAAAAGTAGTTTGTGATAATAGTATCTGATACCAGTGTTTTCTATGTTCTTTTATCAAACATACCTAATAGAATAATTAAATTGCTAGCTCTAGAACAAAATGCAGTTGCAACCCTATACAATATTACATAGATTCGCTTACTTATTTTGTTTTTGCATTAGATTTATTATGATTTTGAATTAGTGTATTAATGATTTTAGCTAGAAATTCTATTTCTACTTCAGTTGTAATATGGTTCTCCTTATGTACACATTAACAACTAAAGTATCATATGTTATTCTGACTTAGCAATTGGTTTACAATTATCAAACACATATCTACAATAATGGAACTGTGGATGTGTTATTATCCTTATATCTCTTTGATGTATTACTATAAGTTATAAAGAAATTAATTTTAGAACAGGACTACACAACTCTCTATTCATTGAAATTTTTTCAGTAAGAGTATTTTGAGAAAGTTGCCTCTAGTAACTGCGAAAAAGAACTGCTCTATTAAAAAGATACCAATAAAAAGTATGACTACTATATAATTAACATAATAAAAAAAAAATCAAGATTTTTTAAAGTTAGTTTTAACTGCATTCTAATGCCATTGTAAACAAGGAAAATGGTGGAATATGTAAATTTTGCACGATTTTAGAAAAAAATAAATTATTGGTTTAGATGTTTCAAAATTCAGTCATGACTGTCATTAACAGATATACCTTAAAATTCAACCAAAGTTAATGACAAAAACTAATTCTTTAATTTGAAAGGTAAAATTTCATGGAGAGAGAATAATCTAAAACCATAACATGGAATCCACTGACAGAATAAAAAGTTAGATGCACTTTTTCAGAAACATGCTTGGTTAGGTATTTGGAAATCCAGATGGTAAGTTCACTACTGATATATCACGCAAATTGGAAATTAGTAAAATTGGCATTTAAGATTTACAGAGGAAATAAACTACAATATATTGGCCAAGCAGCAATAAAGAGTTAATGAGTGAGCTTCAAATTTCTGATGTATTTAAGGACAAAATGCATCTTTTAGAAATTAGAGAAGTGATTGTTAGTAAATACTGCTGCTGATTTGAAAAAATGTTATCACCTTCCTTGTCTGTTCACAGTAGTGCCTCATGAGATAATATATTGAGAATCACAAGTTTTAAAAGGCATTGCATATTAGTTATTTTATGATATATGATAATTTATGGTATTTACTAAAAGTACTACTTCCCATAGTATGAAGATATATATATATGATAAGCTTGTTTATTCAAAATTTATTTATATAAAAATTTCATTTTCATGTACCCTGAAATATTCAGGATTTCCAGAGACATTACTCACTCTTATTGAGATCACGTAATGCTAATTTTGACGCCCCACAAGATTTCACAAAATCAATAAATTAGCCTGAAAAGAATATTTCTTCCCCTATCAAGTTGTTAATTATGCTTTCTAATAGATTGCCTACTAGCATCAGCTAAGTGTTATAATCCACTCAACCTAAAATAGAAAGTTACGGACTAAAATATCTTTTCTAATAGCTGAGCAAGACAGGTACACTCAAATTTGTCCATACATTTATCTTTAAACTGAATATCAAACAAGGAAATAAAACATTACAGTTTTATGCTGCATCTGCTAAACCATTTATGAGAGTCACAAATCGCTTTCTTAAATTTGCAGAGTATTCTTGTGTTCCAATGTTTGTGGGCTTTTCAATTGTAAAATCTGGTTTTTAAGTCTTTAAGATTCATTAATGGCTAATTTTTCTTTCCATTTTGGTATCCTATTACCTAAAATAGCTTGAATAGCTTACATTTTGGAGCCTATATATATATCCAAGCCTTCAATAATGTACATTATTTGCAAGATAAAAAACATTTTTATGTAACTATATTTAGAAGTTGTGAAAATAATATTAGGTAGGCGAGTCTATCCTACACATTTCACACACAGAATTTCAGCAAACCAATAGAACAAAAGCATTTTCTATGCCGTTGCTGTTTAAAATACCCGGCAAAGTTCACAGTATGTGAATGTGATCCTGCCTAATGTATTTCTGCGATTACACAAGTTGCATCACATTTTCTATATTGCCAAATAAATTTTATAGCAAACATCATGAAAGATATAAGAATTTGAACAATATGAAGGCAATTTTATAATTTTTACTGAAATGCTATGAACCATATAAAGTTAAGCTTAATTTAGTAAAATTTGGGTGGTCACATACTCTTATGCACCTTTAAAGGAGATACAGGTGGCTGTTCACATCTTCCATAGAGTTATTGCAATTAGTGTTCAGAACTTACAATATATCACAACTCTATTAATTATTTACTTGAACAAAAACTAGTAATACTTTCAATAGATTTGTATACTGTTTAATAAAGGCCTATGTTCCTCCTCCTTGAGAAAAAGCACTGCCTCCTACCTCCTGAGTCACCATTAGGCAGGTTACATATCAATTATACAGCCCATTTTTCATATAGCTTGTAATGTAAAATACAAATGATTTCGTGGATTCCTTGGATGGTAATCACTATAGATGAAGTAATTCCTTTATAAATAAGATATCAGCATATTGCACATGACGGCATAGGGAGGAGGGGTTAGAAGCAGATTCCATACAATGTGGTCTAAGCAACAGTACTGAAAGTGAGCAAATCTATTGGCAACCTGTAGTATATTGTTTATCTTGCTTATTAATGAGTCAGTGCAGTGAGTGTATGGATTGGTCAGCTTTTTATAAATCAATGAAAATGTACAGCTTTATTATAATTTTGAATCCAATGTCTAACATTGATGACAACCATTTTTGTATCCTCATAAATATTCTTCAATCATTTATGGACACAAATTTACACTTTACCTTTTGCAATAAGGAATCCTATATCATGGTCTTAGAATCACATCATGTCAGCACTTTTCTAAACTAATATAATGCTCTCAACCGTTGACTAAACAAGTATGTATTGCCATATAATATAAAAAGAAGGTCAAAGAATCATATAATTTTAAACACTACTAACAAATGAAAATATAAAAGGCACTAGTTTCTAATTCTTCTTGTAGCATTTTGAAAATTTACATCAAAATAGATCATGTGAAGTAATTTGTTGAACTGCAAAGTATACAAAAAATTATACATTTTCTATAGAAACACTGAAAAATATTAGTATAAATTACTGCATATTTACTGAAATGATTTTCTGCAAATCTTGTGAAATTACTGTTATATGGTATAAAAAATTGTCTTTAAAGCCCAATACAATTAATTTTCAAGAATACATTTCTCTCTAAGATGTCATGATTATTATATACTGCTCAAAATATGAAAAATACAACCTATACAACATTATTTTTCAAAGAGACAAAAGTATTAAAAATGTTCAAATGTGTTGATAGTTAACTTGAAGAAACATTCTTCTTTTCATAAAAGCTTGCATCACTATGACTGTTTTCTTTGTCATTGTAAGCAAAACCTGAAGGCTTCACACAAATGAAAATGTTGGTTGGCATATATGATCAATGGCATGAATGATTGTGAGGACCCAGATAGATGATGATGATAGCAGCAGTTGCCATCAAATGAAGCCACTCCTGCAGTAATGTTGATTTAAGAGGTTATTTTCAGCAATGTGTTGCAAGAATGCTTGGAGTTGTTCAAAATGCCACTTGGAAACTGTGTAAACCTTTCCAACAGCATTAAATTATAGCCAGATGTAACAGGTCAACATAAGAAAACAACCCCAAAACAGTCACATTCCTTGTATACAAGCATTACAGACTGTCCATATAACTGCATGGGAATTACAAGCAGACCAACAACATACCTCAGGATATGAATTAGTAGCCAAACTATCATAAATAGATTACAGAAGGCTGCTTTAAAGTCTTGATGACTAGTTAATTTAGGTTCCACAATTGACAAAAAGATGTCAAGCAATTTTATGAACTTAGTAATGAAGTTACTATTGTTTGGGATTCAAAATTAACCAAATTTTCCTTATTTTCATTTAAGAATATATTTTCCCACACTGTTAATTCTACAAAATGAAACCTATTGTAGATGGAATAAATTCACCCACATACAATTTAGCCAATTGCCTTTTAAAATAATTTAATACTTTACCAAAATAAATAAGCCAAGGTATAAAGAACTCATCAGAATTAATAAATAAATCAGACATGTGAAACTGGAAAACAGGGACTTGTTAGTTTCTTATGATGTGGTCTCTCTCTTTCCTAACATCCCCAAAGAAAATCTAATAAATATGGTAAAGAAATGGCTAACCTCAATAAGCTTACATGGGAAAGTAATAGAAAAATATCTAAATCTTAACAAAATTTATATCATTCAAACCTACTTCACATTCACAGGCAATAGTTATGCACAAAAGAAGCGTCTAACAATGGGAAACCCACTGTCATCATTCTAAGCAGATATGTACACTAGTTTCTTGGAAATAAAATTAGTTCAGGCTTTCCCACATAGATACAAATGTTAGCACTATTATGTTGATGATGTCTTTGTAATATTAAATGAAAAATGGAAAGAGGATACAATAAAACTACTCAACCTATAAGACAGCACTATTAAATTCACATCTAAATAGAAAACAACAAGGTTCTTCCCTTTTTGAATATAAAAATTATAATTTGGCATATTTAGAAAAGATATCCACACAGATAATTATATAACAAACAGTCACAATCCAAAACAACATAAACTCACTATAATCAATAGTTTCACATCCAGATTAATATACTTACCAATAAGCAAGACAGAACACAATTCAAAGTATCATAAAATCACTGATATAACACAGAAAAATGGCTACACAATAGATCTGATCAACAAGAAAATAGAAAAATTCAAAAAACAAAAACAAATAAAAGATAGCACCACAATAAAAGACTACAAAGAAGATCTTATATATATATATAAGAAATTCACAATCCATCTATGGGCACTCCAAAAATTCCAGAAGATTTTTAAAGAGGCAAACATCATTTTGGCTACAATAAACAAATGTAGTTTAAAATACTTCCTAAAAACTAACACAAAACACAAAATTCTGCCAAAAAACAATCAGACATTTGCAAAATTGGTTACAAAGACTGCAATATGAAATATTTAGGCAAAACAAAAAGAAATATTACCATACAATTTAAGGAACACATGAGAAATGTAAAATATAAATACATGAAAAATCATCAATAGCAGACCATTTCTGGCAAAAGAACCACAAATTCCAAAAGGAACCAAAACTCTTAAAAGCTCTTCAAAAAAACCATAGAATTACAGTGTGGGAAAATATATTCATAAACAAAAACAAAGAAAAATTGGTTAATTTTGATCTCCCAAAAAATAGTAGAGTAGAGAAACGTCAATTTGAACATTACATGCCCTTTCAAAAAGGAGTCAATTAGATGGGTTACATTACCAAGAAAAGAATTTGTAACTGCCATTCAGAATTCCTACAAAGAGGAAAATAGACTGCCACAACATATTTGAAACTAAGATTTTGGGCATTTTGCTAAATGTAGCAGCTCTAAAGTCAGCTATGAAAACTTCCAGAATGTTGTTTTCACTCTTCAAAACCTGTGATTTTAGTGAATACAAAAATGGATCATCAAAATGTTTCGTCTTCTCTTTTAAAGATG
Source organism: Metallyticus violacea (assembly GCA_030762175.1). Taxonomy (NCBI): domain Eukaryota; kingdom Metazoa; phylum Arthropoda; class Insecta; order Mantodea; family Metallyticidae; genus Metallyticus; species Metallyticus violacea. The sequence continues at coordinate 50,786,541 of CM060840.1, read as the reverse complement.
ACCATCAGAATGAATATCTATATTAACAAGTTATAGCACATATTAATTTAAGCCATAATTCAATTTTTTACAATATGCAAAGACATGCACTCTACCTTGAGCTGGTGCATGGGTTGTCGCAATACTCCTGGGTCCCTCCGTCCACCAAGCCTGTCAGCCTCTGCTTCAACGCATTCCATTGATGACTCTGCTTCAGACAGCCAGGCAAGGAATTTGTCCAATGAGCGGTCAAAGTTGTGCAGTGAGTTCATTGCAGAATGTAGCAGCTTCCCTCGGTTTATAATACTGTAATGTGAAAAGTACAATATATAGACATACTAATAACTAAAAATTACAAAGAGATATCAGGATGCTATATGTGGCCTACTTAATGGTTGGAGCAGTTACAGTAATGATATTATAATTGGTGATTAATGAAATTAATAATTCTTGCAGAGAATAAGGCATAAGAATAAACGTTAGTAAATAAAAAAAATGGCATTTAAAAACAAGAAGTACATTAAAAAAGATGAGAACTTATATTTAAATGTACAGTAACTGGAGATAGTGAATAAATTTGATTATTTAGGAGTGAGGTTAAGCAGTAATGGAGGTTGGGAAGCGCAAGCTAAAAGAGATTACAAAATGTAAAGCAACCATAAAAGGGGTTAGATTATGTCTATATAACATACTAAAAATATCTGTCAAGTAGTTGGAAAAATTCATTGGTAGAATCAAGAATATTATACAGAGGGGAGAGGTTGAGAATGTGCGAGATTCTAACAAAACTACATAATAAATTAAATGTTTTGTGAAAAGTTGTTAGGGCTACTGAAAACATTTCCAAGAGAGGTTGCATTGGCTGGTATGGATAGAATGCGAAAAAAAAGAATACTACCAGGATATAAAAAAGAGAGAGAGCAACATTGTTGCCATACTAGTAATGAACATGTGAGAGTGTTATTTTTCTCAGTATGTCTAGAAGACACACATTCAGCATCACTAGTGCACTATCTGTACATAGACGAATACAAAGTTGTTGAGTAATGATGTAATTTTGGACCACTGTAAAATTATGTTTACTTAAAGTGATCTAAAATTGAAATGGCAATCATTTAAGAACTTTTGAAAAATTAGACTTTTTTAAAAAATTCTGTTGGAACTCACACAGTGAAGCTTGTTACATTGAAATGGCATGTTTTGGGAATGTAAGGAAATGCCATGCAAGTCTACAAGAATCCTGTGGCAATGAAAATTTGCCATATTGAATGGTCTGTTCGCTGTCATACTTTCAGTAAGGATGCCATAAGGTTGAATCTGTACCTGTTTAGGTAATTTTGCCCTTGAAGCACATCACATTGATTTGATTCGATCACTGCTGAATGTGGGTCATTGACAGACAGTGAGGGAGTTAGCCACAAAAGTCAGAACAAGCCACACAAGGAGCACTCTACTGCAACAAGTGTTGTGTTGCAGTAGAGTGCTCCTTCTCAAACATCAACAAAAATGGCTTAGCTGCTGATATTCAGTGTCTTCCAGAAGGATGACAATGAATGATTAATATGGCAGGGGACTACACTGAAAGAATGTAAAACTCTCCAAGTTATAGAATAAAGTTTGCTACTTATAAATGTGTTGCCATTACATTATTTCCAATATTGTAGTTGAATGAATTTGAAATATTGGCATAGGAATATAAGATCAGAATATGATACAGTTCAAAGAGCAGTGTTGTTTGATATAATTGCTTGAAAGGGTAAAAATAGAGCTGGAAGGGATTTATATGGGACGTGTGGCAGATAGCAGAAAAGTAATGTAATAGGATTTTGGGAGATGAGAAGAGTAGATACATGAACAAGCTTTAAGAATAAAAGTTTCAGATTACACAGAATATTAAAAAAAAGAGTCAGGTAGTAAGAATATGTTGATATCTGTGACAAGAGGGAAGGGAAAGGTTTACATGTATGCACACAGGTACGTAGTTTCTATAAGTGTTTAGGAATCATAATTCTCATTCATCTGGATGATGAATAAGAAACTAGAATTATTTTCCATTGCTTACAGTACTTAAACACTATTAACATAAATAACAAAACAAAAAATGTGTTTTTTCCACTTCAATGGATCAAAATGTGACTTCTGCTTCACAATTTTCAAATTTCATTAAAATATATAAAATTTAAATTTTACATATATAGCTAGTTAAACTGGAAGCCTAGGTCTTAAGGAAGCCTCTTAAGGAATAAATCTCCCACAGCTTAAAAAAGCTTAGAGAGATCTCAGAGATATATTGAATCAGATGAGAGATTCATGATTCTGTGTTTGGAGGAGGACATGGCAGTTCAGTTGGTTTGAGCATTAGCATGAAAGGTCAAAAATCCATGTTTCGAATCCCAGCCATGAACAAAATTTTTCAAGTCTGATTCTTACTTTTCAATTTACATTTTATCAATATGCTCTTAAAAACCCTCTCAACAAATTAAATAATTGCCACTATAATCTTTCTCGTTTAATGAACAATATTTTTCACTTCAACTTGAAATAATACTCCTCTAATAGTCAATAATTTGATAATAATGACAGCATTATAGTTATTCCCATTTCTCATCAAAAATTCATTTTTGCATGACAGGGTTGCCAATATGATGTATGAAGTTTGCCAAACTCTGCCAATTATACATGCTGAGAGCTAAAGAAAATATGTACATATGCAATGCCACATCATTATCCCAAATATTATTTTAAATGGATTCAGTTAGGCAAGGATTTTGATGAGGAAACTCCTATGAGAGAAATATAGGTTATTGAGATGCTCCGAGTGTTACAGGTAGCATTAATCCTATGTGGTTTTACGAGGATAAGAATGAGATAAGAGTGACAACCAACAAGAAGTGCAAGTTGTTAGGAGACATTCAAAATTTAATTAACCTATTACAAAGATCGCAATTGTCAATGGTTTAAAAAAGATTGTGTTGCAAAACTCAACCATAGTTCTTCTGCACTAACATTTCAAAAATAGAATCATATCCAAAAGTAGATCTTCATTCACCAATCTGAGTTCTGTAATCCCTCCCCATGTTGTGAGCCTATTCAGTAAAACAAAACATGATCTGACAGCAGAAGCAAAAATTAGAGTAGTTTATCCATTAAATTAAAGTGCAGAAGTACAAGAAGGAGTGATTAAACATTTTGGGATAATATTAAACCAGTGCATTGTCACTAGAGATTGCCATATTAAATATATTGTTGTAAATGTATGAGGCTCCCATCCTCCTCTTAGTTTCTGAATAAGGATATGTTTAGTAGTTTTCTGGCATATCTGTGCATAATTGTTATTCCAAACGTGTAAACTAATTATCCCAAATCAAAATACTGTTTTATGTATGATTTCTTCTATTCTCAGCAATTAACAGATTTTTAAACTTGAAATTGATTGATTTGTGCTGTAAAGTCTTCCTGAAAAAGATTTTTTTTACTTTTATTATGCCATTCTTAAAGCAAGATCCTTTCTGGCATTCTCATATTCTAGTAGTTCTATTAAGAATATAGCCATAAGCTTTCTTTGATATTTTTCTCATCGTCATTTGTTTCTGTTTGATCGATCACTTCATATTTCTTTTTTTTAATTTTCCTCAATTAAGGGATATTGAAATCTAATTTGTGAGCAGCTAATGCTGACTTCCACAGAGTAACATTCCAAGACTACTTCTATAAAGAAGGCCTGTTAATGACATTATTTTCTGCACATACAATCTCTTTTTCCTATATTTGACAAAGTTTCTTTTTAATTTCAATTGAATTTTTTAAGATTTTTTCAAACTTCTTTTGTTGTTCAATTGTAAAATGTCATTTTCGAACATAAAAACCTGTTATCAAGTTAATTTTATTGTCAATTATTATTTTTGACTCCAGACAGTCTACTTTCAGTCACTAACATGGATCAAGTTCTTTTAGAGGACAAAATGAAGCATAAAAATGAACATAAATTATTTTAACTTTGTTCATTACTATAATCATACCAGTCATTGGAATACATATTGTTTATGAAGTTGTATTTCTATGCAGGAGGTGCTAATGCTGGTTTCCTATCATTATGAGAAAGCAGAAATGTCTTATGTTACTAGTTAATTATCTATATATAGCGTTTAAATCCTGTTGTCAGTTTGCCACTTAAATGCTTTATGAATCTGCAAGTTTTCTGTGGGGGCAAGCTCTCTTAGCCATTAAGTCCAGTTGCAAACTTCCTATTACCTTCTTTTGTCTGCAATGATCATATGAGTGAATTAGTGGACATTGGAACAGGATTTATCTGAAAAACTAAAAATAGTATTAGTAGTTCAACAAGAGTGCCTAATAATTGAAAAAGTATTAAACTTTTATCATTTAACTATTTATTAAATTTTAATTCTACTTTAATATGACAAATTATTTGTAATACTATACTATATTTCACTGTGAAAATCCCAGATACAAAAAACTACTTAATTCTATTTGTTTCACCAGAGATATTTTTTCCTCTTTTATCTTTTGTTTGTTTATTTACAATCAACATACTAAGCTGCAATGTTCATTAAATGAACAAATTGTACTTATGAAGCTGTAAACAATGGAGTGGTCATATACCTAGTGTTATGTAGTAAGTGAAGTTAGTGTGAACATGTTGAATACATTAGTATAGGATGCAATGTTCATGTTTATAATTAACATACTAAATGCATACTTACATTTAACAAGCTTCACTATATAAGTTCCAACAGAATTTTTTAAAAATTTCTTATAATTTTTTGAAAGTTCTTAAATGAAACACTAAATGCTGTCATGTTTAAATTATAGTTGGCATATTAAATACACAGTAATGTTGATGGACTAAGGTTTATGACTTAATTAATAAATTTTGTGCCAATTAAGCTCAAGAATTTTAAGGTCTTAAATATAGTTAAAATATCCATGAAATGTGGAAATATTCTGGATAGGAAGAGGCATTTTTCCCTTGATGATTGTTATTTGTATTCAGGCTAATTAATGAATTTACTTAATGGTGGAAAACATGTTTTGCTTGATCTAAGCAGAATCTGATGTTATGCATATTGTTTACTGTGCAAAGTTGATTTGATCAGCCTTACTTTAAATCTTATTGGTCCTACTAACTGGAAAGCTGGTGTTAGTAACTGAGATATGGCAATAGAGAAAGATGCTCTATAAAACAAACCTGACAACAGCAAAGATAGTTTTCTTGTTGTTGGAGCAAGAAGAAAAATAATGATCTCTTTTCTTTCTTAAACACCTAAATTTTGCAAAGATAAAATAGTTACCCCATTGGCAAAACCATACTACTAGCTAGCAAAGGATTAAAGGATATAACAATGCCATTAACTCAAAAGGCTTTCTCTTGTAGTTTACCTTAAAATCTATTCCATTGTTTCACTGCTGGAGGTTCTAATTAATTGTTCTTTACACAGAGTATCTTTTTGAAGGATATCTTCAAATATCTCAACCTTCTCATATTACATTGTTTATATATATATACCACTCCATTGTCAACAGCTTCGTAAGTACATTTAATTGACTTCTCATATTAGTTTACTTGAAGAATCAAGGTAATGTAGATCAAATATTCTGCAAACAGCAGCAATTTAATTATCCAGATTATGTCAACTAAGAATGATGATTTGTAATTTTTTTTATCCAAAATAACCAAAAGAAAACTAAGGATTATGTCCTATTTCTTTCAGAGTTTTCTTTGCTTATCCTTTGAGCTATATATCCTTCCTTGGTCTTGCTAAAGTGATAAGGCACCTCTTCATTTTCTCTACTTCAGCTGTTGCCATTTTACATTTGAACAAGGTAGCTGAAAGGCAGTACAGAAGACAAAGTGCAAATGAGATATATAAAGATTTAACATATCCATCATATAACCTACTCAGCCATACACTGTTAAGATATGAATGATCAGTTAGTTGACAATTGATGAAAAGGACACACACAATATTTAGACAATGTAAAGGTATATTCAGTAGGTGCTATATATTTATTAGGGAAAGGAAAAAAAAAGGGGCTTATCTCCAGTATTTAACTGTAAAAGAGGAAAAAAGCATCATACACAGTTAATAAATTAGAAATCTGGAAGATCATATATGACTCTGTAACAGCAAAATATTTTCATTTTTAAAAATGCTAATTTAAAAAAAAGCAAATGCAGGCAAATTAGCAAAATTACACCATAAAGGTATAACTAACAGTTACGTGATCAAGGGATATTTCAAGCTTTGTTTCCTAATGTTGTTCCTATAAAGTTATACATAAAAGAATTTTAAGTGTTGCTCATTACTGTTAAAACTAACATCCAAAAAAGGCAAATATATTTTCATAATGGTAGGAATTTATGTTCTGATCTTAAAACCAATATAAATGAAGAGTATTGCACCAAGATCTATACATAAAAGATGAAATGAGAAAATATCATCCATTTGTGAAGGTCTTGCTTTATATACCAGTCAGCAGTCAAGTAAGCATTGTTACTTGTTAAAAGCTGTAAAACCACTTTACTATTGGCAATCAGCAAAACAGAAGAGATATATAAGTTGTAATTTATACAACAATTAAAAAGTGAGAGCAGATAAATAAACCCTCTGTTAAAATCGTATAATGTACAAAGCAACATATAAGAAGAAAAAGTCAGCATTTTGGAAACAGAGCTTCAATGTATGAAACAAAATTTGTTCAGATGCTACAATAACAGATTCACAACCACAATGTATATTTTCAAATTGCAAAAATAGTTTAAGTTTTTATTTGCTGATGGTACTATAAGTTACTAGCTTTAAGTGGGTTTATTGTGGCAGACATTTGACTGCTGACTACAGGAATCACTCTGCTGCATACAATGATATCCAGACAAATGTGTGATCAACGTAATCTATGGAGCTATCTAGCAACTATTCAGAGTTTCAAGTGTGGAATAATTTTAGCTAGTGTAAATGATTAGCAACCATTACACATTAGCACAATTTTTTATATTATGCTGAAGTTGTTGCTCATTCACAAAAGCCAGCATTCCAGTACCTATTGGTGTTGGAAGTATTCAAGAAGAGATGAAAATTTTTCAAGAAATTTCACATTTTGTTTCAGCCTATTAGATTACATTTTCAACCTGTTTTGGTGTACTGGGTACTGGAAACCCTCTATTTAATAGCGCATCTGACTAAATGCAGTTATGTCATAAATCTGCAATTAGCTTTAATGGAATAAAGAAAATGGTTGTATATGATCAAAATTAACATGTAATTAATATATGTGAGAGAGAGAGTGTGAGTGTGTGTGTGTGTAGGGGGGGGGTTGTATATTTGCAATGCATTATGAAGAAGCAGTAACATGTAATAAAATTAATTGCAGACCAGAGAGCAGCATTTTATTACCATTTATTGCAAGAAAAACTTCTGTAATTACATAATCATTTTGTTAACTTATTCTCAAGTCATGTACTCAGGCATTTATTCTTAATGGTATAACTCTTAATTTCAAGCATGAATATTTCTAATTAGAAAATTCTGCTATTCTGCTCATTTGTAGTCATGGTACTACTATTACAGGGAACACTTTTCAAATTATATAGCAATGCATTTAGATAAGAAAAGAACAGTTCAATTACATGCTTCCTTTTACATAACCACAATTTTATGTCAAAATAATTTTTAATACTCGACCTTTTTTATTTAAAATCAATTAAAATGCTAAAAGTATTTTGCAATATTTCTTTAGATTTTAAATATTAAAATTACTGCATAATTACCTCTTTCTTAAAATCTAAGTCTACTTCTATGAAGAGTGCACTTTGTTCAGAATCTCTTTCCTTGACTGCTGACAAATTCTTTGTAAGATATGGCAAAGTTATTTAGAACAGCTAACATAGCTTTATAAGTGTCAACTCCAAGTCTGAATCTCTGTGAAGTTCAAATCATATTCATGCATGGATGCAAACATCCTCTCCACTGATGCATTACTTCTTGGCAGACAGACACAATTCACCAATGTTTGTAGCTGTGGGTATAGAACATTTTTTCTAGAGAAGAAAAAAATATCTCACTCCATCTTGAGCATGCATCAGCACCATTTTCATTCCATTTATTTTATCTTTGGTGATATATTGTTCATATGAAAAAATTTCATGAAATAATTGATTCTCATTTAGATCAACTGCATCTATTTCACTGAAATAAAATTGGAGACCAAAGCTTTCCCTGGGGAGCAGTTCTAAGCAAGATGCACTCTGTACATGTTATACCTATAGAGTGGGAATCCCATGCAGTTAGATATTCAGTAGCTGCAATATAAAATTCACTTGACACAATGAGAAATTCTAGGTCTGTAAAGGAACCATATTCAAGTAATGGCAAAAGTTTTTCAACGAGCTTGGAATGAATTTATCTTTGCTTGACTGAAGCTATCCAATCAAAATGTTTACAATTTATACAAGAGTTCACCACAGTTACTCCTCCTCCTTCAGCTTTAAGTATAGTGTTATGGAATAATGGAAGAACTGAACTAACATAACTCAACCACAAGGGGATGCAGATATCATTAAACCACTCCTTTAACATCACTGAACATTTCTCTTTAGACATAAAGAAAGATTTCAAGGCAGAATACATTTCACAGGAGTAGTGACAACCATTTTATATTGCTGTAACTGAGAATGTTCTTGTGTTCCTGTCCAACAAACTAATAAAACTGTTTTAGTTGCTCAACTCTGTAAATATGAAAGCATCCAAAAATCTTCACTACAAGTCCTTCAATATCCAAGGATTTGAATTAATTATAGAGTGTGCAAAGTTATGTATTATACGTGCAACACAACCCAAACTTAGAATACTCTGCCCAAACTTTTCATTTTGTGCAGAACATAGTTTGTGTTAGTATTCTCTGCAGAAACAACAAACACTTCCTTTTCCAGCCCTGCATTTTTGATTATCAGAAATGAGATACTGTATATTATTTCAGCAGTTTCTCCAGTAATTTCAACAAATTGTACCATTTTATTGATTGATATTTATTTATCACTATTTATATGCACATAATTAACAAGAACTTGAAGTAATTTAACTTGGGCATGATTTATGAAGCTCTGTCAATTTCTTCCAAGGTTTCAGTCATTGCCCCATGGTGCATGTATTTGTATAATAATTGTTTCCACTTTTGTCCTAGAACAAGTAAATTTTGCCTCATTAAGCTTTTTGATCAAACTGGAAGTACAATACACAGATTTGAAACTTTGGTGATGCTTAACTGTATGGATTAGGAAAGTTGTAGCATAATATTAATTTCACATTTATCTGGCACAATTTTCTTAAAATATGACACTTTTGCATTACTGCTTTGCCAAATGATGGAACTTTTATGTTTTTATTGCAACATGTTCAATACTGCTGTTCTCTCACCACTGCAGACACTAAAATTTATTTTATAAGTGAACAAAATGCAGTGTTCTATTTTGTTCTTGTTGTAAGAAATGGAAGATGTTCTAACAAAGAGTCACTAATGACACATTTTTGTTTTTTTTGACATTTTTCTAATTGTATAACTGGCTCTAAAACACAAACAATTAAGTCAAAAAAGCAAACGAAGCAGGAAACAAATACGAAGTCAGTGTTGTCAGGTTGTAGAAAACAAAAATCCCTTTCAGTCATAAGTCAAATAAAAAAAGAGAAAATCCCTAAATATCAATAGTTGAAACAAATGCACCAAATTTCCTTTTTGTCAATTCCAGCAGCATTGCAATTCAGGATTACCATCATATTTCCCTTCTGCTAAAAGGATTTTAGTGTTAAAAATTGCTTTTCAATATTTAGGTAGAAAATTATAATTCCAAAGACATAAAATGAAATCTGGGACATTCCAGAAATGAATTTTGCGCAGTGTCAGACAGATAATCTGGGGACTGTCCCCAGGAAGTGGGGATGTCTGGTAAGCATATAATAGAAAGAATATCTACTAACACCTATGAAAAAGATATCTGATGAATTTTCTTGCAATAAGTTGTCTAAAAATATATTTCACAACTGCTATCAACTTTTCAGAAATGCTTATCAAAGTAATAAGTCTATCGAATAGATATCTCGTGTTTCAGAAACCCATTTGGTGCATACTTATATTGTTGAGCATTGCTGATTGACTGAGATTTATGAAACTCATATTCTGCGTATGATGTTATATAATTCAAATGCATATACTGAATATGGGGTATACGATGTACTTTGACCCCTAAATGCCTGATGCACAACAAATATGATGCTTCAAAACTGATACAAATAAATGCTGAAACCTAAACACCCTCCTAAAAATTGCTTTGAAACTAACCAATTCCATTTCCCTCTTGTAACTTTCTATTGCAGTTACTACTATAAAACGATTGTAGCAAATGTGTGTCTTTTAAAATTAATATCTCAAATGTTAGTCAAATAATAAAGAAGTGGCAAGTGCTTAGAACTATATGGGATTTTTCAAAAGTAGAAAGCAACTGTAATTGGTCAAATTTCCTTTATATTCCACACAATCTTAAAAGTTTAGGCACTTGATTATTACGCAAAAAATGTCATTCCTTGCATCGCCTTGATGAGTTTGTTACTAACTGTTATGCTTGAATTATCAATTTTCAACATAAATAAAAATGTTTTATATATTTTTATTTGTAGAAAGAAATCATATTCGGCTTATTCGGAGTTATTGCAAATGTGGACAGTTTTTCAGCAGACTTTCAGATATTTTGTACCCAAAATGGTTTAAGAACTGGTGTATGCAATTTGATTTCTTAGCAGGTCAACAATATTAACTCAGGAGATATATTGGTTATGTTTGAAGATAGTTCCTGAGCAATCATATGACAAGTGATGAGTTGAAGGACTCCATTGCAAGCATTGTGGCAGATATTCAAGAACACATATTCAATAGCTTTTACTTGTACAGGAACAAAATCCTGTGGACACATCAACATCTATGTTAAAGGAATAACAATGGGTGCTGATGCAAAAAATTCCATTTCTTTGCATAAATTGTCTTCTATTAAGCCAGTGCCAAAATTTTAATATTGTTTAGAAAATACAAAAAGTATGAATAAATGAAGCTACTGGTTACTTCTGAATAATACTTTATATCAAAATGTAGCACAGCACTACTGTTCGATTGATATGATTGGCAGAAGTTGCTAAGGCATGGAATTGTGAATGAGAGGTATAAAGTTTGAAATCTGCAAGGACGATCCTCCCTGATTTAGACTTTTCAAGTTTTCCTAAACTAGATGAAATTATAAATTGAGAAAGGTTATTTTATGAAAGCATTCCGGGTCTATATTTAGGGTACCTCTCTGACAGTTTCCATTTATGAGCACCGAGGAAAATCTATCAGGGAGGACAACTCCGGTGAGAACTGAACACCAGACCTTCTGCTCACAAGTCTACGCTTTAAGGATTTCGGCCACCCCAGTTGGTGTACCATTGAAAATTTAGTGATAGAACTATAAATGCTGATACAAGTCAGGATGTTAAGTTTAGCACATAATGCATTAAAAAACAATAATAATTACAAATTTACTGATATTAGCTATAATGCATCTGTACTAACCAACATAGAGATGATGTTTCATTATATCCTCCATTAGAACAAGAAGATTATCATGATGGTTACAATAATGAAAATATATAAATATACAATTTTACACTCCAGTGCTTGTAATTTACATATTTTTATCTTTGATGCTACCTTCTTCACCCACCTAGTGTTTAGATTGTTATAGCGCTGGTTGATGGTCTCTGTCATCTTCTTCACCCTTGTGGTGTCATCTTGTTGATATACAGCAATTAGCTTCTGAGTCAGCTGATTAAACAGCTCAATGTGGTGCTTGTACTGGTGAAGTTCTGCATGATATGACTGAAACATAATTATAAAATATATGTTATAGTTCTTGGGAGAGAAAGGATCTTAAGTGTTTTGTTTATTAATTGTAACTACAGCAATGCTAAGGTAAATTTAATTTGCTACCTCTGATGCCAGAACATCATCGGCAACTCCCTCCGGAGCAACAAGAAGCATCAAGAAAAGGTTCATGTGCTATTAAATAATCATTAATCAATTATATAAATTGTACCCAAAAACAAGATGTACTACTAGAATTCTGTATGCTTTCTTATTTTTATCATCTGAAAAGCTACAGAAACTAAAGAAATACTTTTGCAAAAAAGCTTCTTCTTAAAGTTTGCCAATAACTAATTTGATCTCATAGTAAGTAAACATGTTCTATTTCCAAATTTTACAAAGATTACACATTCTCTCTACTTCATAGGGCAAGAAAATGTAATTTATGATTTAACTAATAGATAACAGTTTTTTAGCTTTAAATTTCAAGGTTTACATGCAAATGTTTAAGAGCAGTCTAATCATAGATAGATTTCAATAGGATATGCAAAGTATCATTGTAATACGCACATATAAAAGACAAATTTTATGCATAAATTGTTGGATTGGTTTCATGCATTGAATGCAAGTAATATTAAAGCAAAATAAATGGCCTATTTCATGGGCTGGTCTAAATTGACATAGCAGCGAGCCACCAACTAATTTTTCAAAATGAGAGAAACAAAGTAGTTATAAAGAAAGCATTTAAAAGCACTATGACCTTCCAGTACTTGAAAAAATTATGCTTCTACAGCACGAGATATGATTACTGAAATGAAACCAAAAACAATAGTAGTTAGCTACTAGAAAAGAACTAGTATATTTGAAAATATGCTGTGGTTATGGAGAACTCCAAGGTTTCTGTCATAGATGAGAGCTATTAAAAGTATTATGGCAACAAAAAAACAAATAAACAAGAGATTGAATACTTTTAAACCAGCCAAAAGAAAAAAGCCCCTTCCCCCATCATTTATTAAAAAAGTGATGCTGACTACATCTGGCCTTTTTGGTGAGTTGTGATTTAGCTAAACCAAGTGGAACATCACTGCACCTATATGAACTACAATGCCTTCAACAAGCTCCAGAGAGTGATCAGGCAAAAAACAGCAAGGAATCTACTCTAAGAGTGTCGCCCTCCTTGGTGATAACCTGATGCCATAGAACTATGCAGCAACTTGGCTGGGAATTCCTTGTCCATTCTACTTAAAATCTGCTTATGCTTTGGGAATTGGACATTTTGGGCCTCTCAAATTATGTCTGAAAGATTATCAATTCACCTAAAATCATGCTTTTACTGAGCAAATGATCTAAGGAATATATTGTTTTTATGCTAGAGCTGCCTATTTCTAATGCTGTATACAAAAATATATTGATGTGTTCAATTAATAAAAAGAACACTGAATTTAAACATTTATGTTTCACTTGGACAACCCTCATAATTCTGTTCAAGTACAAAAATAAAATAATATTAACTACCTGGCATTAATAATCATGAGGCCCTACAATACCAAGACCCCATACATATTAAATTACTTTTATTAAGACATTATCTCATGAATATCTGGGCATATAATCCACACATTTATTCGGCTTACAATTTCATCTTATTAGCAGGGTTATTGTTGTTCTTGAAAGGGAACATCATTAACAGTCCATGAACAAAATTAAAATAAGTTAGCAAAATCTTTGTTTATAACAGTTCTTTGCATTAAGAATGTATGTTATAAATATAGAAATATAATAGAAATGCAAATTCACATTTCAATCTTTGCAATACTCATATTTTCTTTCACTAGTGTTAATTTTCAAAATATTCTTCCTATCTGAAATTTCAATAAATGTAAGTTTTTATATAATGTCTCGTTATTTTATTTTAATTACATTTTTCAAACATTCTGCATTAAGCCAGTGTATAGTCCACTAATTTTTTTCTATATTATTTTTATTTTGTCACCAAACCTGCAATATCAATAAGGTTACCCTGATGAATGTACATTTAAGTTTGATAATGTACATTAATATAAAGTATTTGTAGAATCTGAACAATAAAGTTAAATACAGCTCACTGAAATATGAGACATTCCTTCTCTCTCTCTCCATTAGTATCCGGGCAATGGGATCAATTATACTTTGTATCTGTTACTTTAAAAAAGTCTTTGAGGGGAAAGAGGTGTCAAAACTAAAAGTACGCTCCTCTGATATTATTTTTCCTGGTTCAAATTGGAATTTAAACTAGTGCATTATTGTATTCTTCAGTAGCAAATGAATTTAGTTATTCAATATTCTGACAGTTTATTTATCTCTTATATTTATTTCAAAGTTAGCACTAGGTGAATAAATTACTACTTTTACTGAATGATTAATTACTCTGTGCATTCTGTACTTTATAAGTACTAGAGAATCCAGTTTAAGAACATTTAATTCACTTTAATGCAATTTATGTTAAAGCATACATTTGATTTTTGTATTAATTTACAATTTTTACTTAAATTTAGTACTTCATTAAACAAATGATTAAAATTGAAAATGTGATAAGAGTGTATTATTAACAATTTTCTTTATTATAAATAAGTGTCAAGATGTATAATAGAATATCTAAATTAATATACAATTTTCCTTGCATTTTTTTCTGTATTTGACATCTCCTGCTGAATACTAGATTCTTAAAACAATGGATAAAATATACCCATTAAAATCTGTCATAATATTAAAAAAGCTGACAATCTTATTACACATTTAGATTGAATAATGAAACACTATGAATGCTGTTTTCACCAAACAGCTAAATTACAGTTGATCAGATTTGATAACACTATCTTTAACATTATAAACTGAGAGCATGATACAGTTTCTGTTAGGAATATTTAAGGACTTTTGCTTTGAGAGTGAAAATGTAGTATATTGTATGTTGTAGACAACTATACATTAATGCAAGTCACCTTCTGTTCTCTCAGCTGTGCTTCTAAAACATCAGCAGTGTGGCCCACAGCTCCCATTCTCTCCAGCCTTGTTTCCATGCGTCCCAGCCAGGCCTCAACTTCAAGTCTCTTGCATTCATAACGCTGACTGTCTGTTAGCATAGCATCCAGCTGTGTCTTTCTCTGCATCACTTTAGAATTGGTCTCATCCCAGTGCTCCCTCAGTTTGGTCACTGAACAAACAAAAAGTCATGATATATTTAATAAATGTTTTTTGAAATATTTTACATGTTACATCTATTGATAAATGCTATAATAAATATATCAAGATACCTAGGAAGCAGTTTCATATATATGCTTCTAAAATGCTATGCTTAGTAGTTAGTATACTTCAGAGGTAATTATTTGAGTGTAAAAAATTGTGTCAAAATGCAATTTTATCTGCGCTGCTCAGATAAATTATAGCCATTAAATAACAAAAATAACTATATGATTATCATATAACACAAAGTTAAATTATTTTAAAAATGTAATGCAAATTTTAACCTTTTCATTAATTTATTTGTAGTTTTTGTTTACTCTTTGATGACAAAGCATAATAACTCTAAACAATAAAACTTTGAATAAATACACCTTATCTTGTCAAGGGTTCAAGATTAAGTAGCTTTATATTTGTAGCATATAAGAATCTTAATCAACAAGTTTCATGATTTTCTCAAAAAATTTAAGTTCATTATATCAAGATTCAGCAATGCTGACATTATTACAGTACATTTTCTTTTCTTTCATTCATTGCAACAAATACTAAATTCTAAACTCGGTATCCTATCTACTAAGCTGGCACTTTAAATTCAACTAAGCCCATTATTTTTATCTGAGCAGTATTTGAGCCGTGCTGGCTCTATGACTAAGTGAGTTGTCAGACAAGTTGCTTTCCACTTTTATAGCCTGGGTTTGATCCCAGTGGCCAGAAGTGGAATTTCTGGCACATATTATGGTGTCTGAGGAGTTTCCTCTGGATATTCCAGTTTACTTTGTCATTTATTTTATCATCGTCATTAAAATCAAATGCATGCATTATATCATCATAAATTACCTGACCAACATCTGTCAAGAGTATGTAAAACTCTAATGCCAGTGAGATAGGTGAGATGCAGCCAAGGTATAAAATTAAGTAACTTCTGCTAGCACTTTGAGGTTCAGTATCTATTGCTTAATAATGAAGCTACAGTTGTGCCAAATAAAGGTGACCGCTTATATAGCACTTTCCTTGATCTAATGCAGTATATAAGACATTGTTACTACTTTGCATACTGCTGATGCTCTCTGTAGCTACGCAAATAAAAAAGACAAAAGAATTGTGCCTCTATTCTACATTTTCTATGGCATAGCAGTGCGACTGTACTGTCGCAATTTCTTTACATACTGCAGGAAATCATTTTAAAAATATTGGTTTTTATTAATTATAATATTTACATGGGGGTAAGGCAGAAATACTGTTGCTTGACAGTTTCAAAAAGAGAAGTGTGGTGCAAAAGAACTGGTGCCAGTCAGTCTCTGAAAATATAATACTGGATCAAATATTTGACAACAAAATCAGTGGTTAGAAGAAAATACATTTTGTGAGATAATTTACCATCACTCAATTATCAATAGACATTCCAGACCAGACCATATCATATTAGATAAAATGATAAAAACTTAGTTTATTAGAAGAAAATTCATAATTCACACTTCACCTCACCCCATGCAGTTAAGGGAGGAGTGCAGGTGTTTAAAGAAAATAAAGTGGTCAAGACAGGGAGAGTATGCTTTTTATTTCTGGAGCGTGAAATAAATAAAGCACAGCATCGCTATACCTTGGTTACCTTTTAGATATGTCCGAAGATGATATAAGATTGGTGAGCAGAGAGAATCAGACAGTGCTGCAGAAAATGAAACAACATCCATGTCAGATGAACAAAAAGCAATGAGATACCAGTCAATTAATGTAAAGCTATTTAAGCTTTATGCTGTTAATAAACTAGCAGAAAATAATTTATTATTTGCAAATAAAAACAATTACATTTAAAGATAATTATTTACTTTAAAAATTATATTCATTGGATATACAAAACAGACATGAATGACAGTTATATAATAATAATAATCTGTTTCTTAATTCTAAAATAAACAATGAAATTAAATAGTTTAACTAATAGCATCCAATTTTTTCATTATTTTGGTCAATTAACAATAAGGTTAATTTGTTCTATTAAATAAAGATGAAAGCATTTAAATTATCAGACACTTATTATACAAGTCAACCTGACACAATTATATTAAGGACAGAATTCTGTACATCTCTACAGTGCTTCAAATGCTGTAAATGCTACAAACTTTCTTTACATTAGCATTAATATTTAGATTACTGTGCAGAGTTACAATTTATCAATTTTTGTTAACAATTACTGCATCTTAATACAAAGTATCTAAAATGTTAATCAATAGTTGACAAACATTTATTTTAGCAGCCAAGACATTAAGGCAGAAAGATGCACTTCAAAGGAATATTAGTTCACAAAAATATTATAAATTATCACTATTAAAACAGCATTAAAGTATGTAAATATATACAGTATACTCGTATTTTAAAATAATTTCCTCATTTTCAGTAATGTCTTCAAAGTCATATCACTATTTTAAAGTGTCATCCATGTCTTATTTTTCCACATCAAATATTGAATGTGTGGAAAAAGCTTTACAATTGCGTAAAGAAAATACTCATTATTATATTCATCATTTGTAAATTCTGTACTAAAAATATTTAAGGAAGAATTTCCAAAATATGTCAAATAGAAATTTAACAAAGTTTTTATTTTCAGTCATAGATGTGCAAATGTTTGTATTAATCTTTGTTGATAATGAATTCTTTTTTTATTAAAATGTATATTAGCAGGCAATAAATATGCTGTTTTTGGTAAGCTGTAACTGACCACAGTGTTATGCAAATATAAAATTGTAATTTTTTTGCTTTTACAATTATACAAGTAAAATCACAAGGTTAAATCTCAATTATATATCTTTTCTTATAAATCATATATATATGCAAAGTAAAATTAATGGTTATATATTTTATATTTGTTGTGTTTATAATGGTAATGACAGTACTAACGTTTATAAGTGAAAAGAAGATAAATTAAGAGTATAAATTTAGAATGAACATGTGTGGCTGTCTATCTTGCAGAGAACATTTCCAGTTTTTAGTCACTCCTTTCACTGCTTTTATATATGCATTTAATTTAGATTATGCATAATGTAATACAATTAACCACAAGTTGCTAACATTAAGTTTTACTTCATTGTTAACTTTATTACTACGGGTTTAATCCAGTTCAAACATAACCTAAGTGCAATATCTCTCAGCAATGCAGCATTTACCATTGTCTGTAATGCAAACAATACAGGGCACTCTATCACAATTAAACATATTACGAAAGTCACCGACATATTTACTTGCTAAATCCAGCGGTTCCCATGTGGCCGAGTAGACATACTGGATGAAAACAACTGTCAACGCATTTAGCTACATGGCATTTAGTTCCCCGAGAGTAATTAATATCAGGGACCACCTAAACGAAAGCACATAACTACGAGCATTCGCGTTATGCGTGTAACATAAACAATAGGTTCAGAGTACTCTATCAAGGAATGTTTAATACCATTTTTGCATTCTTAGCACCACATTGTGCAGAAATGCATTAATTTATGTACAAGTTGCATAAATAACAATTATAAAGATCCCTCCCCTAAAAATCACAAAGAACAAGATCTACTAAACAAAAAAGTGTGTTAATAAAAAGTTTAAATGTTTAACTTATAGCATGAAGATTTAAAGAGTAACTTACACTTGTGCACTGCGCAACAAAAGTGACATATGCGCAGAACAGAGTACATGTTGATGCTTTCCTATAAACCCAGAATTTGAAACTGCGGCAAGCTTGTTCTCCAGTGTTTTGACTGCCCTACCTACCACTAGAGCGGCGTTTCGTATATTTCCGTGTTACGTCACCAACCGCTACATTTGATCCTTTAATGTGCAGTTCTGTTCCGATTATTCAGTTGCAACATGATACTTTCTTACATCAATTAGTCCAAACCGGAGCACAGACCTTGCTTACGATGTTTACGTATTTCATGACAACCAGCGCACCCACATATTCGGCTACCTTCGTATAAGTCACAAAGGGGATTACCCCTCTCCTTCCCGATTTCTCGATATCGCTCAGTTTCAATGTTTGACAGACCTGAGTGCAAAATGTTTTGCTCACACTTTCAGTCTAGAAGTGTTTTCATTTCAATTCCACGCAGATTCATTGTGAAATTTCGGCGGTGTATGAGCAAATGCAATGTCACGTCCAACCAAAATGAAATAGTGCCAGCAATTTGAATAAAACCGCACAGACGTGATGATGCTGTGTTCATTTCATTGTCCGAGATCATCTGAATTATCGCGATTTGTGTTTCTTGTTTGTCGTAATCAAATACAAAGAAGCAAGATTTATCGGAATCTCTGAACTTCTTTCAACGTTATTCGGGGAAGGCAACAATTTCAGCCCAAAATCGAAAAGAGCCTCTCTTCACAAACCCTCACCTACATGGAAAAAGTTCAAAGTTTCACCACTGTGTTCTCCGAGTGTGAGAGAGTTAATGCAAAAGGCACAACTCAATGCTTATTCTTACTACCAAACAATGAGATCATTACGCAGAGCTTGAAAAGCAAGAAGCGTGGGAAGTTAAAGCAAATTCATTGTCTCTCATTCACGACAATGTGACACAAACTTTATCTCAAAACTTTCGATGGGAGGTGTGGAAGCATCCGGCATATAGTCCGCATCCCTCGCATTGTAATTATCAGGAAATCACGTGAACAACAATTTGCTAATGATGTCAAGTGCAAATAGTGGTTTTGCAACGGGGCGGATTTCTATGGCCATGGAATCGAAAAATTAATGAACCGTTGAGATAAATGTTTACAGAAACTTGTGATCGTGTCGAAAAACACAGTAGTGTAATCTAGGTCATATAGTATTGCAATGACCTGATCAATTAAAGTTTCTTGCCCTGGAACAATGATCCAGCAAAATTTTCGAAAACAGCTGAGATGCGAGCTCGCATTAGCTAGAATCTTTCATGTGTACTTTTTGCACTTTACTTACTTATATGCTACAAACATGCAATAAAAAGTTGTATGTAGAACCCAAATACTTTGCATAATGGGTAATTATTCACAACAGGCCGGATCCTGCATTTGCAGCCTTTGTTTTAACTCATAAAACCCAATAATAATCTCACATAATTAAAGCTTGTTTCCACATCTGCTAGAGGTGATATCTTCCAACCTGTTAATTCATTAGTGTTTCAACATTTTCCCTGCATTAACAAACCGTGAAAAAACGACGCGCATCTCTGATTAACTGACTGACAACCTTTGTCTGCATAGCAATTATCATAGCTTGCTCCCGTTTGTCCCAGCGTGATAATATGGACAACAGAGAGAGAGAGAAAACTGCAACAAAAAATGGATATGTCCCTCTTCACAACAGTATTCAGGTGGGAGTTTCTCTTAGACTCACGCACGTTCACACCCGTATTCCATTAGCTAATGAAGAGTAGCAGTCAAATTTGCACACAAGCAACACCATCTAACAATAAAAACTCTCCTTTCGCCCCCTGTGTGCAGTTGCTTTTCGTCATGTTCCTTGCTTAAGTAAATGGTTTTGTGCTTCGTAGTTGAAAGAAGCCTGGTGGCGAGAAAAAGTTATTCTGCTATTTTGTAGCTAAAGAAGCGGTTTACTACAAAAACGCAACATTATTCCTTTTAAAAACAAATGAGCAACTGGTAGAGTGGCATTTGTCTTTTCAGAACTGTTCAAAATCGTAATCACTGGGGAATACAACATTCTATGCATGGATAAAAAAATTTACCATTGAGAAAAATGCAATAATAATACGATTGCAACATATTAATCCACTTTACTTTCCAAGTTTTTGTTGCAATTTGCAAAACCATTAATACTAGAAATACTTAGTGAGAAAACATAAAAATGCAAAAGAAAATTTACAAATTACCTACTCTCCCCCCCCCCCCCAAAAATCAAAATTGGATTGTGACACACGTTAAAGTATGACAACTGTAATTTTTTTAGTTAAAAGCGAATCATTTAACCCACTCTCGTTTTGAAGGTCAAACACATTGGGATATTATTTATTACACGATATTCGCAACATATAAACGAACTTTTTAGTAATCTACTTCTATAATGTGGAATTCCTTATAGTATCAAGTTCTGTCAGCAGTTTCATGGATAAAATATCGGCACAAATGGCCAAGGCAAGGACACGAACTCCTTAGCGGGAAATCTACAGTGCGAATTCCACTAGAACCCTCCATCACTTAAATCTTTAGTGCATTCTTTTCGTAAGTTTTTCCGGATCCTAGAAGATTACTGAATTTCACCAGAACCTCGCAATGATGCTACAGTATATTTAAGCAGTTCCGCCACTACTACAACTAGAATTCGCTTTAACCGCCAGTAAAACGCGTTCTGTAACTAATGCAGCCCGTTAACTGAAACCCAACCTAAGGGCTGCATGCTAAGATTGTTCTGGATCGCACGCACCCTTGTAAAACGAATATTTCGTTAGGTTAGCTGTTCGCTTAAGTTTAAGTTAAAAGCATACAGAAATATCACTATCATTCTCTAGCGCGCGCGCACACACACATTTGCACTCGTCACAAGCAGTCATTTCACAGCAATGAAGATTTTTCCGTAGTTTATAGCTAACAGAGGCATAATGCTTTACATTGCAATACGCACAATCCATTATACTAATCATTTATGGTTGTTTATGTATGTTGTAATAGCGTCCTTTAATTTCAAACTGCTATATTAGAGGATTTGACAAAACAAGATCGTCGGTTGTTTTATTTTAATAACCCTTTTTATATTCTTTGCTTCATTTTAAACACTTTGAACAGTGCGGTTGATTTTTAAGATTTTTATTATTTTCTGCACCTCATTTGGAATGACATTTTTGTTGTCTAGTTTTCTCTAATGATATCCGCCGGTTAAGACACTAACCTCGTACGAATTGGATGGAAGGTTTCGTTGGATGGAATTCTTAGAGCAGAGAGCATAAATAGATGTGGAATAAAATAAAACAGGCACAAATTGAATAATTAGATATCGCAAATTTAATTTTTCTCCATTCCTTGTCCCCAGTCAAAACCCATTTCCCGGGCGCAAAAGCAGTGTTAGGCATTTGGGGAACTAATAGGAGCTGTTACATACATTTATATGGTATATATAACCGTTATACTTACCTACATAAAGATGAAAAAGTCTGTTGAACTAAAGAATATGAAAGATCGAAAAATAAGAGCAAATATGTTTTTATATCCAGCACAATACAGCATGGAGTATACAAGAACGTGTTTACTTACTTCATTTGTTTTAAATATACATTTTGTTTTCATTACTACCATCATTCATGAAGCTAATGACAACGACGCATCGCTGTCTTACATAGAGTTTCAGATGTTATTCCTTTCCATGCGATTTGCACACGGCCCAAAGGCAGCACAGCTGGCTGGAACTGCTTCGAGTTTCTTGTGGAGCTCATTCCGCATTTCTGCATCGGAGATAGGTCTGGTAATTGCGGAGGCCAAGCCATTATCTGTATTTTCCCCTTCCTTTTATTTCCATTTCAGATGGCTGACATATATGCGAACAATGGTTGTTTCTCTTGCTTGATGCAGCCTTTGGTTATTATATTCCAAGCTGAAGGTATGACAAACCTCAATAAGTACACAATGTATCTACAACTGTCAGTTTTTAATATAAATATCCATTTTTGTAAATTCCAAGTCATTGTAGGCAACAATGGGAAGAGGTACAATTGATAAAATCATCCACTTCCCTCAAGTCTGTCACTCATCAGTTACCTGCCGGGCTAGCTCGCAGTTTGTATTGATATAGTTGTTAGCGTGTACCTACCTTGATGTTAAGTGCTTAAGAATCCCAATGACATGCACATTGCAACTTAATTATTGCATTTGTCTGTCGCTCGATCTTGTTTAATGGAGAGAAAAGAGTGAATCCTCATTTTATTCGCTATTCTAGATTATAACTTTGTTGCCATGCTTCTTGCATTTTTTTTTTTTTCAACTACGCTGTCTTTAGATCGTGTCACGCGCTCAACTAGCTACACTATTTTGCAAACAGCTATACCCAATTAGGAGAAGGAAACGCGGAAGGATATAGTTCTCCCTATTTAAATGCGGAGTAAAGTTAAAATAAATGCAGTTTAGACACTTTTGTCTATTTACTTTCCTCATTTTTAAGGCAATTAGAGAACGATTGGATGCTGGGGCCTGTTTGCGAACCACATTAATTGGTTGAATATAGGCACTTTCCTAGCCAAAGTGTGCGAAGCAAGAAGCAATTTATTTTCTGATTAGAACGCAATAATTAGTGTAATTATAAACAATGTAATAATGTTGCCATTAATATTGTTCTTCCCATTTTAATGTTTATTTTATTATTATTATTATTATTATTATTATTATTATTATTATTATTATTATTATTATTATTATTATTATTATTATAATTATTATTATTATTGTTGTTGTTTTCTTTATATTACTAATTGTTCCTCTTTCTAATTGTGTACCATATTTACGTTACGACCATTGCGTAAAATATATTTGTAATGTATATAAAGAATTTTAAAACAACATACTACTATTAACACCACCACTACTACCCTTATATCAAAGCTACATTTAAAGTATTTGTGCGAAAAAGTATTCTTAGATTTTAACACTGCAATTTCATTAATTTCACTCTTTTCAACCAAGTTAAGATGTAGTGATAGTATTTAATTCTTGAGGCATGTTATATTCAGTTACCAGATCAACGTTTATGTACACGGATAATTCAACTGAAAACGAGTCAAAGAAGCAATTCGCCGAGTTCCTTTGCCTTGGGAAACAACGTAAACTACATGGAAAAACTTTCTCAAATCTTTACGAACAGCAACTAAGCTTGCGCTGCCTCAAATGGAGTCTTCATGATAACACTCAACAATTTTCATGTGTGCCTTTTCAAATACACGTGGGAAATATTTCAGCATACAACACAACTACTTACATTTTGGGGTGTTGTTTGTGTTACCTGCGCGGTCACAAATTTCGCTCTCAACAAGTGTTAAGAACGCTTTTTGGGAATAGTCACCATTGCCTCTCATACAAACCTAAAAGGGAGTTATTTTCCATGTTACATTTCATATACATATGATACGCGAACGCACTGCAAGATAATGAAACATGCGAAGCGGCAGTTCCAGCACCTCATGGCGAGCCACAGCTTTTAGTGCCCTTAAAACGAGAGAATTGCTACCGGGTGCATAAGAGATTTGCTGCAGGATTCTCCTCTTCGTGTCTACACTTTTTGTACATGTGTGCAAACAAACGTCCTGTCTGCAAGTACAATCAGAGCACAACGATGCTCGAGAACTGGCGCAAATGTTTGGGGAAGTTGAAGAACTGGGCTAAACTGCAAACTTTCCGGCATTGTTCACAAGGTCAATGCTTTACTCCGTCATAATTAAAGAAACCGGACTTCAACATAACTTCCAGAAACTGTAAATCGCCCGACATCTTCATTTGTTTAACCAAAACAGAAGATAGGCCTGCCAGTTCCATGCCCTTCTCTTGACCACCCACTTTTCGATCCCTAGAGGGTAAGATATTTATCTAATGCATGTAAAGTTGAAACATCGCTGTAAACGTTTACCATCTGTATTTTCATACTTTTTATCTGCTTACACTTTTTGTAAAGCTAAAGAATATGATTGTGGTTTCTAAATACATTTTAAAAGCGTACTACAATTTAGTAATAGAACAAATCGTACCATCGGTTTCAAAATCTTCGCGGTTATATGATGAAGGATCAATAAAACATATAAGTCACCATTTCCTATATATTACTAATTTCAGTCGGTCCTGGTGGTGTAGTGGTTACCATACTTGCCTCCTAAACCCAAGATCGCGGGTTCGAACCCGGCCAGGACCGATGGATTTTTTCGGGGCGTAAAAATCCTAAGTATGGCTTCATTCGGAAGGGAAGTAAAGCCGTGGGTCCCGTGCCGTACATTTACGGCACGAAAAAGAACCTCAAGCCTGAAAGAGAGGCCTCTGAGCAAAATTTGTCGGCCTTTTCACGCCCTGGGTTGAATGGGACGCTGATGACCTGAGCTGTTAAAGAGCGTCCATAAATAAACCATTCAAAAAAAACTAATTTCAGCTTACTTTACCGGTGGTGTTACTACTAACTACATAATTTTACATCTGCTCTCTGTACAGTCGCTGCGCAAAGATTAGTTCACTGAAGCAATCATTTGATTACAGTTGTCTCGTTTGGCACGTTAAAGAACCGACAATAGGTTTGTACAGGATGAAAAGAAAACTTAAAACAATTACATTGTAATGATGTCAGACATGTCTGATTACTTAGCAATCATTTAAAGATAATTATCGATAATACAAATTAATGTTCATTGAAAATAACATTTGAAAGAAATAAAAATAGCAGAATGATTTTGTACCATGTTTACTTTAAATTACACAAGTTACACATTAAATTGTTATAAATTGTGCAAAAATTATAATTTACAACACAAAAAATTAAACAAGAAAGGGGGGGGGGCAGAGAACGTTATGAAAAGAGTGTTTCATTTTCCATAGATTGTGTATTATTTTGATCAAGCAATTTTGGATATGTTACTAGTTTTCACACCCACCTTTTTGGAGTAGATGAGTGGATTTTACAAATTAGGTGAGTAATCTAAAACTAAAAAGTATTATAAATAGCGTATTCTACGCTACACCACATAGTATTCTAGAATATTTTAAAGTTTTCATGAAAATGTACGTGTACAATCACTGAAAACACAGAAGAGTGGTCAGTGATACGTCAGGAATTATATAGTGCACTTCGCGTGAAAATAGGGATTTGATAAACCTTTACGATAATTTAACTCCGATATCGGGCTGTGATTAGTCACAATTCAAATTTTTGTTTCATTTCTTGGTCGATTTTATGATGATGTCACATAAGTGATAAAATTGAAACTTCAAAAGGTAGAAATTTCAAAGTGCGGGTGAAACCTAAAATTACTTCGACATTGGTTTTACATTTCACTGTCAATATCTAAATTAGTGTTTTTTGTTTAAGTTAAATTTATTTTAAATAGATTATTATTCAGACTGGGCAAGTTTTGAAATTAAAGTTCTGTACGTGTCTTTATAGCAATAACAGCGCACTCGCTTTCCTATACTATTTTATTGTGTATGGTTATGTTTGTGAATCACACTACTGTGGTACTCTTAAGCGTGAAAAGTCGAATTTCTCCACGATAGACAAATATTGGAATGGCTGGAAGAATTAGACTCTGGCTTTTCTGTTCCGCACTCTCCCCGTTTCCGCAACAGCAGTCCTTCTCCTTAAAACTTTATACACCAACGAGCTCGTAACAAGCTAACGTACAGTGCTGCAACAAAAAAACTCTTCTCTCTCTTTTTGCTGGATAAGCAAATTAGGATGAATCTTTGTCCATCCCGCAACCAAGGGAACAATCTACTAATGGAAGCTGTGGCTACCTGCTAGTTTACAAATACGCTCCGACAGGTCCTACACAAAGGGAGCAGTGGTCTCAACTAACCCTCCGCGAAACTTTTCTCCCCCGCCGACAAAGTGTGCTTAATTACACTTCCATCGTCCCCCAAATAGAAGGCAGACGTTTTTCATTGAGATTAACATTTCAAACACTGCAGCTTTAACGTAAAACACAGTTCCGTAAGCAAGCAATTTTTTTTCTTTGGGCTGATACAGGAGGCTTTCGTTGGTAAAGGGTTTCCTAACATGCATCCTCACAGGCATAAACAACATGGTTTTGCATGTTAAAATTATAAATACGGAGCGATCCAATGAACTATGAAGTGTTTCCAGGTAGAACAAGAGCATTTTCTTAAGATTTCCACACAACCAGGTCGGTTATGGCTGTTCAGCGTTACAAGCGCCCACCTTTCAAGTCTATCAGCAATTGTTATGAACAATTCAAGGTAAAGGAATAGCTGTATAAAGACAAATTGAGGATTTCGATCCCTGAGGACAATGTGCATCGCATTAAGGAAATTTATCAGCTAGCCACCTTGCCGAGGAAATGTAGAACATGGGGATTTTGAGAATTCACATTCGGGGAAAGTTGGTTGGCACTATGTTAGAATTTGGAGAACTGAGAACATTCATTGTGCAGAGCATTGAAGGCAGATGTTTACTGTGACAGTTTGCAGGGCAAATATCACGAAGATGGCTTACTTCGACATATTAAACGAATTATTGTAGATCAACATTGTTGTACTTCTTTTCCAGCAAAGTAGAGCACCAGCCGATTTTTGCACTGCGCTATGCTAGTATTATTATTTGACTTATTTATTTATTTATGAACGCTCTTTAATATCTCAGATCATCAGCGTTTCATTCAACTCAGGGCGTGAAGAGGCTCAGAGGCCTCTCTTTCAGGCTTGAGGTTCTTTTTCGTGCCGTAAATGTACGACACGGGACCCACGGCTTTACTTCCCTTCCGAAGGAAGCCATACTTAGGATTTTTACGCCCCGAAAAAATTCATCGGTCCCGGCCGGGTTCGAACCCGCGATCTTGGGTTTAGGAGGCAAATATGGTAACCACTACACCACCAGGATCGACACGCTAGTATTAAACCAATGACTCAGAACCATGGATTGGCGATCTACAGTAGATGAAGTGGTCACACCGCTTCTCAAACACCCTCACTTGGATTTATTCTTATGGGGATATTTGAATGCAAGTTGTATGAAGCTCTTACCTGTAAGACTTGAAGACTGCATTCGGGCCGCAATAGCTGAAGTTGTCGGACGTGCTACCTCAGTTTGGAAGGAATTTCTGACTTATTTACGCGTACAATAATAAAATGTTAGAGTAACTACATAAAATAATACAGGAGTTATTTCTATAAAGAGAATCTCTTTCAACTAAGATTCTTCAAGTAAAAAATGAGTATGTTGCTCTTGAAAGTTTGATGAAATAATACACACACACAAAACTAGTTATGAAAAGAGATTATAGCGCATTATATTTCTTATAATTTAAAGGTGTCTCGATTAGTGATATTGTGTCAGATTTTGAGGGTGTAAAGTAAATATGTAGAGAAATATGAAAAAAAAATTTTATAAAAGTGATTCAACAAAATGGATGGGAATGCACAGAAACACCCGAAGACGTGAAAGGCTTCATAACGAAATGTATTCGCTACTTTCTTGTGGGCAGATTTTTCCATTTCCGTATGCTTTGGCTTGCGTTGTATATTAACTTCGTTTTATAACCTTATTTTCTGGCGAAAGCCAGTAGTATCCCTGCGACGTAAGTATATACTTGGGAGATAAATAACACGAGTGCAGCATATCATCGTCTTGAGGTACCGAGCACTTTTGTGAGACATTCAGTCATATGGAACTAAAGTGTTCTGTTCCCAAACAATGTGATAAACAGAAAGCGATAATCACAGTTATCTTCTTATTTAGCGCTACAGCCAGGGGTCAGCCTTGGTCTGCCGCGGGGACCTCTGCTTCCTCTACCTACGTTTTACGACTTCATTGATAGAAGGCATGGGGGCAGCATGCTGGATCCCCCCCCCCCCGTCGCCTATCACTCGGCTTGCATGACCGAAGAACGCCACCTCTCCATCAGGCAGCTGCCCAATTGTCCTCACGAGGCTGGGTGAACCCGTTCTAGATATTCTTGAAAACTTTGTAAGTAGGTACCTGGAATCGAACCCGGGCCTCCTGGCCAGCAGTCAGCAACCCTAACCACTATACTAAGGAGGAAGTCAACCATAATATTTACAAACGCAAAATGACAGCTGTTCTTATCTTTTCATCAAGCAGACCTGCTTACATCGTTCGGAATAAATACTGCTTATAAAAAGGGAACAGTTCAAGCTAAAAGTTATGGTTTTCTTCGTGCATACTTACAAATTCATTTTCATTTCGTCTGAGGAGCTACAGAATCTTGCAGCTAGTTCTAATTAATCATCGCCACATACTTTGGTTTCCTCAGCCCTTTAGCCTCTGAAGGTCATATGTAGGACGTTATGATGCGGTTAATATGCTTCTTAACCTCTATGTAAGAAGACACATTCATTTTTCGCAATGAGGCATGAGCCCGGAAAATCCAAGAGCTCCTCCGGGGACCGGAGCTGAGGCGAGATATGGTGCAAGAAAAGCGTTTCATATTATGAAAAATACATGCTTCACTTACTGCCGTACTATCAAGTAATTATAAGAAAGCAAGCGAAAGATAATGAATATTTACGTGAAGGAAAGAAAGAACATAAGCACTACTTTTGGCTTCACCATACAAAGTTCCTCTTATGCAGCTTTGTATATTGAATAAAGTCAATATGTGCATACTTAACAGTTCACTGATCCCCTGTGTAAATCTCGGAAAAGGTCGCACACACCCTTACCTTCCATCACAAAGAGCATCCGCCACGCTCTAAACTAATGGATTTACGCAAAGAAGTGAAAAAAACGGTAATCCGCGAGAAACTGCTTTAAACAACCAGGAAGAAGCCTGAGGTTTCGGAGAGACCTACGTGAAAGAAAAATCGGCCAGGGCTTCATTTGTGAGTCAAAATAAGTGATCTATAGAGATCAATGCTTTACAATTAATTTTAAAGATCTTCTTGTTCCAAGAAAGCAAACAGATGGGCTACTTATAGATACACTAAAACAACACTGGATAATAACGAATGACGTTTCGTTAGCACATGATTTCTAAAGTTAAGAATCGCTCTGTCCTTATTTGTTTCCTCGTAAATTATTTTTCTCTTCTCTATGACAAACGAAGAAATTTGTTTAGCAATTCCGTCGACGATAAAACTTGCGTCACAGGTACAGCCGTTAAATTACATTTGCAGCTTCCGTTAGGTTATTCTATGCTCTCACAATTGTCTGTTTTATGTTTATTTTATAATGGAACACCTCTTCAAGAAAGTGGTAGTACCTATCTCTGTTTTTGTACAATATTTTTCTACAATATACTTAGTCTTAAATGTCAAATTTACTATATAATATTTTACTGTTTGTGAAAAATTCATTTTAGATGCTTGTGCTTCTGAATCCTATTATGTACGTGATATCCTTGCCATCCAATAACAATTGTTTTGTTGAATTACAATAGGCCTTACATCTTTTAAAACAAAAATTCTTAACAGAATATATTATGACTAACAAAAGGTGCAACACCTTTGCAAAAATAAGCTGATTTCATATTATTTGAGATTTTTATTTTAGGACATGAAATGAAGAGATATACCTTTTAACATCTTTTGTTAGATTAGGACATTTATCCTCTGTTCATTGCTCTTTGAAGCTTCAGCACATTTTTAACTTTTTCTTTCATGGGAAAAGATCTTATATCCAGTGTTTTTACAAGAAAGATAAAATATTTTCACAGTTCTGGAGCAGTTACATAAAATCCTGTAGTTTCATTTACACAAAAGAACGAGAGCTATAAAATTACATATTTTAAAATTCGCAGCCCCAGTAGCTTCCATGTAATGTAGCAAAACCAGCAAGAGAAAACATACATTTAAATTAAAGCTATTCGCCAGAGCAATAGTTCTCTGTGCGTTCCGCACACATTTTATATAAAGAACGGTCAAATCTCTAGTCGCTAGTTGTTTGTTCCACTTGACTGTGTTTGTATTATTGCAGTCCGAGTACTCTACCACGCCAAAAGGTCTAATTTTTCGATGTACCGCCTGCCATGTTAATATTGCGATTAAAGAGCCAGAATAAATAAACAAGCATGCAAAAGATTTTGCACCCCACAAGTCGCAACCTTAGCTAGTAGCTTCTTCGAGAAGTACACGCAAAGGATGAGAACACCCTGAGAAAAAATGACATAAAACCAATTCATGAGAATGTATTCTAGAAAATAAGAGATGGTCGGGATTCGAGTTAGACGAAATCACTGATGAAGGGTGAAACCCATGCTCTTTGAGGCGTATCAACTCCGGGAAGACAAATGCCTGATCAGTATTGCAGTCATTCAATTTTTACTGCGTGAAGCTATGGCCGGAGGGCATACAATATGAAAAAGTCCGGCTTGTGGTGACTATCAAGCACGCTACATGCCTCCAGCTTTCCAACAAATGGGCCAAGTGCCTCAACCTTAATAATGTAACATTTACTGGACTACAAATAAAAAGTCAGGGAGGAACACACAGAATAAATTACTTCATCCCTGTTCTATGAAGATTGGTCAACTAAGCACCGAAAAGTTACTGAGCTCTACCAAGGGGCAATTGGATAAGATGCGACAATTTTTTGTAGAAAACTTGAAACAAATCAAACAGCGTCCGATAGTTCTAAAGTCAAAGGGCCAATAACCATGAACCACCAAGACCTAGGGCTGGAACGTTTTGCATTGCATGACTACAAATATTTGCCTAATGTGCTTCTGAGTTTAGAAGAACGCATTGGGGAGGAGGAAAAGTGCAAGAAGTTGACAACTGTGATTTGCCAAAACCAAACTTGAATGCATTTTGTGGAACAATCCCGATGTGGAAGCCTTTGCAACTTACACTGAACTCTCTTTATAAAACATGCTCCATTGCTTTCAGTAGATGCTGAGAGGCGTTTCCCCATATAGAGTATCTCAACATATTTTATAACACAAATATGTGAACATTACCAGTTTTAAATACAGAATTATTTTATGGTTTCATAAAAAATGTAAATGCTAACTACACGCGCGGTGATTCATCTCCCCCTTTGCGGTTGCGACGGCCAGTAAGTAATTGCAACCAGACGGCCCATAGCTCAAATAGCCACACTGTAAACGGCTTCATGAACTGTATGCGGTTGCTGATTATTCGATAGTGTTGGTAAATAGTTCTAAAAGAAAGAGTTTTTGATCCGGTTAACATAGCACGTTTTCGTTATATAGTTGAAGGCAAATTTTCCGAATTGCACATTTTACCTACATCGTTTATAATGAAGCTGTATTAAGCTGGTTGATATTCTCGTTTTTCCTGTTCTCGACTCATATATATTAATAAAAAACTACCAGTAAGGAAGCAGGTTGTGCGAACCAGGCTTAACTATAACCAACATATACGGGCTTCTGCAAAGGTTCAGATTGGAATTCTGTTTGAAACTTGAACACTCTTTTCCCCCTCTAATTTACAAGCAAAAAACTTATAAAACTAAAAAACGCTTTTTGATATACTTTTCCCTCATTGCACACGATTTCATCTAAACAATCAACTAGAAATAATAAGCCAGAATGTAAAGAACGAAAAAAGCTATCGTCGCGTACTTGAAAACAGCCAGGACCTTTCTCTAGATTTACTGTTGTCAAACGGAAAGTGGTTAGAGAATTCGAAGAGTTCTATTCTTGCACAGATTTAAATGACCTCTGATTGCAGTTCTCTGCTATTTGCTCTCCCTACCAATAAAGGCAGAATGATTTACAGGACCGCAATTCAGTCCGGAAAGGTTTGAACAGCTGAAAAATTGCAGTGACTTTATCGGAAATAGAATTCCTGGATTATATCGATTAGTAATTAGTTGAAGAACATATCAGCTAGTTCGGTGAATGGTTCATTTAGAACCGGAATGTTAGAAGGCAAAGAGACTCAGAAAGAGAATTCAAAAGAAACAAAATTGGACCTTTAGCATCAAAATGGCCATTGTTTATTTGCTATGGTATAAATCCTGTTCCACCAGTTGATTATCAAGATTTTACGGCTGAAAACGTGCATTTTCATCCCACAAATATTGCTCGGTTTCCACGTTCATCAGCCCCTTACTAAGCTGAGCTTGAAATAAAAAAAAGAAAGTTACGCAAAAAGCTGGCCACTTTCCGTCATCTAGCCTAGACTATAAAACCAATGTGGGCGGAACCCGTGAGTCAAGAGATGTACAGGAAAGGGTTTATCGTTTTTACTACTGAGGCATCATAGGTGGTGAACACTGATGATACACGAGATGAAATAGTATATTGTAAAGTATTTTTTAAAAGAAGAAAACGTTTCAGACCTCACCGGCATTTGCCACTTATGAGGACTACGGAAAACCCGGGAAAAACCTCACGGTTCTGACAGGATTCGAATCCCAGACCTCCCGCTTACGAGTCGCCTTAACGACTTCGGCCACCCATGGCGGTATTTATCGTTTTACTTTTCAGGAATACATGCTGAAGTATTTACACGACACCAGTAAAAGCAGTCAAATAAAATAAAATGCAGGAAAAAATGTTAGGCGAGATTCTGCTGGCAATAAGGCGTTGACTACTTAAGAACTCGACAGTCCACGAAGAAGGTTAGTGCAAGATGGGTGCCTAGACTTCCTTCCTCAGTCCAAAAGCAGCAACGAGTCATCTGTTGTCAGGCATTTTTGGAGATCTGCCGTCGCAATGAGAGACAAGTTCTGCAAACCATTGTTATAGGAGATGAAATAATGATTCTCTACTATAGTCCCTTGTCCAAAAGAGAATCAATGGAATGAGTGGCGTAAACATGGTGAAGCACCGCCTCTAAAGGCCAAGGTCACTCAGTCAACCAAGAAGATCATGGCCACAATCTTTTGGGACTGTGAAGGAATGCTCTTCATTGACTCCAAGGAGAGGAACACCACAGTAAATGGGGAGTACTATGCTGGCCTACTGCACAGACTACGTGCCTCCATCAAAGAGAAAAGGCGAGGAAAGCTCAGTGGTGGTGTGCGCCTTCTTCATGACAATGTGCCTGTGCACACAGTTCTTGTTGCAAAGGAGGCTGAGAATAAATGTGAGTTCAAGGAGATCGACCATACACCCTATAGCCCAGTCAGCTCCCACTGACTATTTCTTCTTCTCAAAACTCAAGAAGGAAATTTAAGTGTGGCAAAGAAGTGATGGATGCTGTTTTTGTTTATGCTTATGTGGCTTCAAGGAGATCGACCATCCACCCTATAGTCCAGATTTAGATCCCAGTGACTATTTCCTCTTCTCAAAACTCAAGGAGGACCTTCGAGGAAGGAAGTTTAAGTGTGACGAAGAAGTGATGGATGCTGTTTATGCCCATTTTGCAGACAAGACTTCCGACTTCTTTTTTGGGGGGGAGGGGATTCAAATGTTAATTCAAAAGTGTGCGTAATGCATTGCAATAAAGGTAACTATACTGAAAAGCGAAATACAGTTTTTGTCTTTACAATACCTAGAAAATGGTTAGGTCGGAAACGTATAGACCTATCGCCGTATCTGAAATATTTTATTATTATTTCTTCTACTTTATAGTTTAGTTTTCTTTTTTTCACAATTTCGTAATTTGTATTTTAGAGTAAATTTTTTTTGTGGTACTAAATTTCACCACTGTCCAATAACTTTAGTTGCCATTATTTTATAATATTTTATTCTGGTTTTATTACTCATATTTTATGTATGTATTTATGTTGTTCACCCAAAATAACTTTTTCTGATGCGTCGAATGAAAATTGTTTCACTTTTTTTTTTTTTTTAATATCATGAGGGAGTTCTTGCCGAGGGTATAATTTTTTACATTTCCATTAATGTAGGAGATACGGGATAGAACCACGTTTTTTAAATTTACATTTTATTCGATTTGCCAAGAAAATAGTAGACGTACAAACAATAAGGAGTACGTAGTTATTGAAGAAACCGAAATATTTATTGCCATGGTTGTGCAAATTATTTACCCATGAAGTGTAGTAGAGTTGAAGTGTTTTTTTTTTTTTTTAATTTATGATTCAAAGTAAACGCAGGTGCCCTGAGAGGGTGATGGGGTAAGTAACCATTTCCCTAACCCCTCAAATTGTCGTTGCTTTAGCTTACATACCAATGTAGTGGTCATTCATCAGAGTAGATAGTACTGTACTAAGCTATTGTGACTACGCTTTTTCTTAGAAGATATACATGCATGAAGATAAAGTAGAAATGATGCTGATCTACGGAGCAAGTAAGTTGAGAAATACTCGTAATGGTTTATTCGATTACCTTAATGAAAACATTAAATGATGCAGTGCTACTAAACAAAGGAAGGCATGCATCTATAACAATAGATATTATCATTTTAATATCTATTGTTTTCTTGACTAAATGGACATTTCTGAACAGCCCTTGGAAAGGGTAGGTGTATTCTTGAATAAATTGTACGTGGGTCATTAAAAAAAAGAAGTTCTATCCCGTAACTCCTAAGAAAAAATATACCTTCAGCACGAACTCCGTTATATGTTAAATTTTTTTTGACCTATCAGAAAAAAACGTTATTTTGGATGGGCAAGAAAAATGACTGTATTATTACTTTACTGTACTGTACTATTTTAACTACAGCTATTAAAAAGTTAACGATGTTGCTTGTTTTAGGTCTTCCATTTTCTATTACATTTTTTCTCATAGGATCTTTCTCCCAAAACGTCAATATTTATTTTTTAAATCCTAAAGCTACATAATCATACAATGGATCAAAAGGTTGTGACGCTATTTCCGCGATGCTCAAAATTTAAGTATTGGCAACAATTAAATGCACAAAGGAGCGAAAATAGTGCAGAGAGTTCAGATTGTTACGCTGGTAGTTTCAATTTCTCAGAGTTTAGTTAGTATTTCGAACATGAGGCACCGAAGATTACTGTATGCTCGATGAGTTTAAACCGGTGAACAATGCAATTACAGTGGCACAGAAAATTGCAGAAGCCTTAAATGGATGCAAGTACAAAGATTACGAGGTTCCAGAAATGCAAAGAAACCCTCGAGTATGAGCTATGGACCGGAAGACCAGTCAGCAATAATTGACAAGGTGACATCTGTTTATCGCCAGTCTTAAAAATTAGCATTGGTCGGATATTCTTGAAAAGGGAAAAGAGAAAGAACGAAGCCTGTTTTAGCACTCTTGTTGCAATTCTTGCCAGCACCGCCGATGCCTATTATCTTTACGCGTGATGTAGTAGCAGCATCTGCGCTTGAAAACCTGCGACCACAGTGGGTGTTAAGATTGGACGCTTCCCCCCCCCCCCTCTCCCGAGTTTGTAACTGGTCCCAATGAACATCACTTATTCATCAAATTTTATATGCTGCTCTTTGCAGGAATACCAACACCAGGAAATTTGGTTGCAAAATCCTTCAGTGCTAACGCATCTGCTATTAAATTCCTTGTTGCAGAGAATATATCCCGAACGGCACAAACAGTTTCCTATTACGACTACAGAGGTTGAAATATATAACCAACATTTTTCGGTTGCT
The DNA here is from genome assembly GCA_030762175.1 of Metallyticus violacea. NCBI lineage: Eukaryota > Metazoa > Arthropoda > Insecta > Mantodea > Metallyticidae > Metallyticus > Metallyticus violacea. The sequence goes on along the minus strand of CM060840.1, from coordinate 50,750,311 downwards.
ATACCACATCATTTTCCTTTTCCTTGCCCACCAACATTTCTTCTATATCTGGCTCGCCGTAGCCTTGGGCTGGATCGGCTCTTCGTTGGCCATTAAGTACTTTTGGGGACCTTTAAAGCCCAACGAAAATTCACAGCCCATTGACGATAGTAGAACATTTCAATAGCGCGTAAAGCAGGGGTTTTAGCAGAAAGTAGGCCTGACTTATGGAACGTTCGTGAGTAACATAGTTTATCAGCAGATGTTTACAAACATATGTAAAAGTTCAAAGTGACCATTTTGAGCATTGTCTCTAAACTTAAGACACAGCATTTATTAAACATAAAAATTAGTCAAAGCTAATAACTAAATTAAATAATTATATGAATTATTTTAATTTATCTATGCATTTTTAAAAGTTCAATTAATTAACATTCTGTATGCTATTTGTACATGTATAGAATGTAGTTTTCTTTAATGTAACATTTAACCTTATGTAACATTTAAGCTTATAACTTAAAAGGTCAGAGTTTCAAGTTTAATAAATGCAACTTTTAATATCTTTGAAGTTATGAAATGGAGGACATAAGCCTCTTTAAACAAATCTCTTATATAGAGGAAAAAACTACATTTCAAACAAGCCTTCAACTCTTAACTGTTATTAAAGCAACCTCTTTTCACATTACTTCACAATTTCTGAACATTGCACCAAATGACGAAGCATAACCACTACGCTTGTTTACACTGCTCATATTATGGATCGATGAGAGTAAAACGGGAAGAGGATGGGGCAAGCAATGGAAATTTGTGGGAAGAAACTCAAACGAAAACAGGTGGAACATGAAACAGAAATCCTTTACCAATACGGGTCTTTACAACAGCGCAAGCAGCTGCTGCCAACAAAACAAAAATTAAAAAAATAATAAATAAAAAAAAGGGAAAAGGTAAAAGGTTCTAAAAAAAAAAAAAAAAAAAGGTCCCGCTTTCATAATAATATGATTATATTCCTCAGGGGCATTCCGCTAATTTGTTTTTCTGCTGGAATTAAATATAAAGGGTTCCGTTATGCATAACGTATTCCGCGAGGATGAAAATTAATTATATCTGCGACATGAAAGCACAGTCTATGAAGTATCAGAGCAGCAGTGATGCTTTTCCTTTCATTGCACATCCAATCATTGACTTCATCCCCCCCTCCCCCCGAGCTTTGAATTTATACATTGACAAATGTTATTTCTCCCTAGAATTTCAACATTTCAAGTACAATAAATATTGAATATCATTTTAGAAAAGCAAAATAATTGACAATAAAGCAACTGCTGCCAAATACTACTGGGATTCACAAATTTACGCCAGTCAAATAATTTGCTTCATTATATATCATTTGTATAAAATTGTATAAAGAAGGTCATTTTTAATCCCTCTTAAGAGTGAAGTATTGTGTTACAATCTCTAATTAAATATATAAGACCTCCAGAGATTTACTTCCCACTTCCCAACAATAAAATCTCTGCTCATAGGAGCATTCTAAATTACCTCGTCAGTTGCTTACATGTACATTCACTAAGCCCTATAGACAGACGATCTTGTGCTGGAGGTCACGCCTCCTTTCACGAACGGTAACGGAGAAAGCCTAACCCAATTTTAGGTAGTGTGATTTCATGTTTATAGGAGGATAAATATCACGAAATCTTTGTCTGCCTGGAAGTTAAATTGATTAGAGTGTCCAACTAATAACTTGGAGATAGTCGGTATGATCTCATCCCCCCGAGCAATTTTTTAATCACAATTTGTCTATTCTGTTCTTAACATAATAAATGTTACTTTTTCAAGTTACTTATTACGGAGGATAACGGATAGGTTGCAATTTTACTTTTATTTCATGTACTGATTCTAAATGCTCAAATTAAAGAAATTCTGCTGCTGCTTCTTGACTCCATAAACTGCACGTCATTGTTTTCTTTGTACCATAGTTTGCTAATTTAGATTAGGCTAGGCTAATAAAGACATACAGAACTTACAGGGTTAAAACAACCATAGTTGCAAATTAGGTTTGGTTTCCTTTACGTGTTACATTCCTATATTACAGTTTCCCATTTGATTTCGCAAGCACATGAATGTGATTAACTATTAACATGATTAAGTTAATTTTTGGTGTACGACTGTTTGTTTTCGTGCGTTCTATTTGCCTACATTTGTTGCACATTGGGCTCGGCTCTCGCCGTTGCCGTTCCTGAAAGGAAGCGTGACTCCTAGCACATGATCGGCTGCAAGGACAAGTTATAAATTGGCATGAACTTCATTGTCTGACGATTCACATCCTGTTAACGGTGTTCGGTGTATTACGTTAATACCACTTGAGTAATCTCCCAACATACAAATGCGTGCTGCGGGCACTGGTTTTCAGGAGGACATGTAAAACACGAAACAGTTTCCTCTAAAATAACAGGAGTAGAATAAGAACTCATTTTACATAAGGACATTTTATTTGTTCTGTTAAACTGGGATTCATATAAACTTAGAAGAGAACATTACTTGGTTTTTTGTACCTGCTAATACGAAGTATTAGTATAAGGAATTAGGATTAATGTAAATTTGGCAAGGAAAAATATAATACGTTTCCACACTTTCTCCGTCATACACACTATTCAAAATCCATTCACAAAATCTACTCCTGGAAACAGGGTCACACGGTTTTTGTCCTTGCACTTCAGTTATTTTATACGGATTTAACTTCAGTAGTTTTGTAGCAGTTCGGAGAGAGGAATAGGAAATTCCGCTTTGCTGAAAAAGAGAGCGAAGTAACGTTCCAGAGCATGTCTAAAGTTATCTACCGTTTTTCCCGCTGTACTGTACGTGGACGTGTGCGTATTTTGTCAAGAATACTTTCCATTTCACGAAATTGATTTATCAGTCCGCGAATTGAACTTAGATTTGCAAGATGAATATCAACGAATCTCTCTTGAAACAAACTCCGTATATCACGAGCCGATTTTGTAAGACGTACAAACCGTAAATATATAATCTCTGGGGAATAGAATACCTGAGTTGTGCTATATTAATATAATTAATTCACTGTATTACGCCGCCTAATGAATGCGTGTGTGCTACACAGCACACAGTAATATGTTCGTACGTTCCTGGAGTTAAACTCGCAATGTTTTTCCTTCTGGTTCCCAAGCCAGGAAAAAACTGCAGAGTTCGGTCAACTATGACCAACTGCACCCGGAGCGGTACCGCAAAGAAAAAATCATCCAGTTTGTACACTGTAAACATCAGAGCGAATCATATTTGTATTGTATACTTATTTGCCTTCTTTAAGGCCGGTATTTTTTTCCGTCATGTACTTTATTTCAGTAATTTAAGCGGGCATTGCTGTATAAACAGCTTATTGTTTTCCCTACAGCGTTTATATCTCTATATTTTACTATAGATAATGCAAACGCCATAGATTTCATGTGATTTCCTTTTCGAAAAGAAGGTGCCATTGTGTCATTTAGGGAAAACAACAAATTTCTTACAAAGCACAACAGAGCGCTACCTGAGTATTAAATTTACATTTTCTATTAATTATCGAGCGTACACCATTCTTCAAAGAGTTAGTAAACATGATTACCATAAAGTAGCCAATTTCGCTGTTAGAACTGTGTTTGAAGTGAATATTTTCGAGCTATGTTAACTCTTTGGTCAGCCGAGTATTAAAGGCAAATACAATCAAATAGGAAGCCGTTCATGAGTAAAGAACTCATTATGTTTTGCCATTACGGTAGGTAACATGTAAGTCAGTTTAAATTTATGATTTATAAAACATGTGAGAATATGTTTTTTTTTTTTTTTTTTTTTTTTTTTTTAATATTTCGGCACCGTGATTAGTTTTGCTTCCGAAAATTCCCTTTATATTCTCATGAAACATGTTTAGAACAGAGAAATCTGGCAGTATTCGTCGTTTCTTCACGATATTCATTAACACAACCTACAAAGACGTCAGATTTTACTGAATTTCTTTATGGTTACAATATCTGAACATCTTTTCCATCCCTTGTTAGATTTGACAACCACAAGATCAATCTGCAGGAGATTAATGAAAAACATTTGTGACTTAAAAAAGTAATCACTGTCATGTGTTACCGTCTTTCAACGACGAAGGAAAGAAAATGGTAAATTACACAAGGAAGGAAGAAGTAAGAGTATAATATTATGAAAATGTAATTGAGCTGATCTGAGTAAGCGCATAGAGAAATATACTTATGCCGAATTTTCCTATATCCAGATACAATTTATTTTCAGGGATACATAATTATTTTAAATTAATTCTGGAAAATTTGTAAGAAGAAAATTTTTGTAAAGCAAAATTGAATGATACTTTTAAATACTTGCATACCATTTTTCGGCAATAACGTTATTTGCGTTATATTACATTTATTGCAATTTGGAATGTTACAAAATAAAATATTTTACTATCAAACTTTTATTTTGCTTCTGTAGAGAAACTTAAATGCATTATATGAAATGATCACACATAAATATAATTTCTTAGATTTCAAAAATAAAACAAATGCTGTAAACATGTTATAGAACTTTCTAACATTTAATCTCCTTCCTTTTCATTTTTACCAATTATAATTTTGGTCAGGTATACGCGGGTAATGCGCAGAACATTCTTTTTAATACGTTTTTACTACTGAGGCATTAGAGGCGGTGAACACTGATAAATGAAAAGATTTTTTTTTAAAGGAAGGAAGCGTTTCAGGCTAAGTTTAGAGTATCTCCCGAGCATTTGCCATTTATGAGGACTGAGAAAACCTGGAAAAAACCTTCGTCAAGGAGGATGCTCCTGAATCGAACCCCAGAATTCCCGCTCACAAGTTCGTGTCTTAACGACCTCGGCCACCCCTGCCGATAATGCGCAGGACTGAGACATTAAAACTATCTGCTACCATGCGAGAGTATATGTTGCTGCACTTACTATACACAACTACAGTGTGTATAATAAGTCTCCCCGCGGTGAAGGAGGCGAATTTGCAAAAGAAACAATGTTGTATTGTTGATAGTGCTCTTATGGCTCGTTAGCACGCACTTGAAAGTGTTATGGGGTTCAGCTCTGAATTGTCAGCAGACAGTTTAGAAGAGAGTTACAATTACATTTTATTATCAAACAATATGACACTAGTTTTGTGCACAAGAATATACATGATAAATTTACAAGTTATTTAACTGCCGCGTAAAAAATCTACACTGGCTGACAACAGAGTTCAAGTTGATTTATTATGTACAAAAGGAGAAACACACAAGGCATATCCTTACGCCCAGAAACAAAAGCTTGTGTGTGAAGCCTCAGTGAACCTTCAACGATAGCCATGCGATACTGCATGCACTTCACAGCTGCTAGACAGGAGACGTAAACACGAGTTCGCCCAACTCAAAAGGGGCGGCAATGTAAAGAGGTATTCTTGCCAACGCACAAGCTGGATTAATGCGACATAGAGCTGGCCTTTGGGGTAAAAGGGCAGAAACACATTCTCGCTTGCTAGCTCTCTATCTTCTCCCCCACACACTTTGTTGAAGATGCGGTTACTGTAGCAGTTTTTGTGTTCATGCCATTTAGAGGACCGGGTAGCAGAAAAGATATATAAAGTGTATTAAAGGACATTCTCTAGTTTCTAATTAATGGCTGGACTGGAGAAAAGAGGAAGGTGAAAGAAAAGACCAAAAGATAGATGAATGCTTTTTTTCTAACTTCCACCGGTTTTTAAATTTCAGGAGTTCGCAAGAAAGATGCAAACAACGACCTTTCTTACTTCCCTCTGCATCCTCAATTTCAATATAAATTTTTATTTTACATTTTCTGACGTTTCAAGTAATGTAACACTCTCTTTTTCCCTCATTATGATAACGTGGGAGTGAGTTTAATAGCATCTAAAATAGTAATGAGAACATAACAGTAATCTCATTGCTCTATGCTTCATTTCCTCTCAGATTCCAAGAAAATGACTGCAAAGAAACTGTCAAACAATAGTGATCAAGTAAATGCAGTTGTTACCAAACATCAAATTTGTGTTTTAATAAATGAGTGTTCTTTTCCGACCAAATGTTTCATTCTTAAGAAGTTGTTATCTGGAGAACTGAACATTACATAAGAAATAATTTGTCCTTTACGAAACTCAGTTTGAGCTCATGTTTACTACGACTTCGCTATTGTTTCAGCATCGTAGACTAAATAGAGTACAGAAAGCAATGTCAATAATTGCAGTAAAGCGAAACATTCGGAAAATTATTACTGAACTTATTGGGCACTCATAATGTTGACACAATTCAACCAATGTCCGTTTTAACATTTCAGCGTCGATTCTTCGGAAAAACTCGAGTAAACTGTTCAAATCTTTAAAGCCTCTGGTTTCTGTAAATATAATGTTCTGGTAATTCAGAAAGGGCTGTGGGTGAAGAGGTCAAAAATCGTAGCATACCAATTGCGGGGAACAGTTTGCAAAAATGCACGATCTCATCGCATAGTGAGGGGGAACACGATCTTTTTTGGAATAAAATGTCCATATTGCTGTCATGTTCCAGTTATGGCAATAGAAACAATTCTAAAATATTCAAATAGCTCCATAGAATTCTGTCTTTTCGACAAGGAAATGCTTGTCTTAGCTATCATTAGGTATTGGAGCTGACCTTTCAAGCTCCTAACATTTTCTGTACTCCATATTACACAAATGTAAATAACTCTTCCGCTGATGTGAAAATTCATTTCATCTGTTTAAGTCGTCATGTTTTTCAATCTCTTAGCACATCAAGGTAGCAAACCTCAAATAACTTCATGATTCTCATCGCATAAGGTCTGTAGGCGTCGGATGTGATATGAATAACATTTTAGATATTTTTGAACAATAGACACCTTTCAGAATATGTCCTTACCGCTCACACGGAGCTTTGTATCCCGCCAGCTGGATATGCCACAGTCAGCAGCGCCTTATGCATCTTGCGTTAATTACATAACTAATTCCAGCTTTCCTGTCATATAGAGGTGTTTCCTGTATACCATTTGCGTTTTCAGCACATCTATAGAGTGCTCGAATCACATTTCGCATGAAAAGAACAAGCTGTGTTCGATTAACTCTTCAGTCACTGATGAAAGAAATCACTCACATGCTGTGGACATCATTTTGTGGTAGACAATGGACACGTGTACATTTGTAAGGTATGAGTTTCAACAGTTTTGTTGCCATATGCAGAAGACACTGAAAACTTAAATTTTTGTAGTCATTTTGGTAGAGTTTTTGTTGGGGAACGTTCAAGATTTGAGCCAATTTTGTCTAATGTGTCTTCTGTTAAAACTGTACGTCTTCAAGCCCGTTTTTTGTTATGTACTGAATCAGTAATATCACATTTATTCACAAGATCGTGAATTGCGTTCTAGAAGGAGAAAATTGCCCAGGGAATTTGTGAATAAATTCCTCATGAACGTGACGAGCCAATTCATTTTTATAATAACATTTACAAACATACATACGTTGTTCTATGCCATCGTCTGGAACGAATGTAGACTGGTAACTGCACGGAAGTTCAAGAATAGAGAGGCAGGTAGACAGATGACCGTGAGTGAGAAAAGCAGTGGGTCTTGGCCGAGATCAAAACTCAGTGCGAGCGGTAAGGACATATTCTGGAAGCCCGGTGTATGATACACGCATCTACACAGATTTCTTAAACATTTTATAAATCTTCAAGAACACAACGCAGTTAGGTCGTGTATTGGCAACGTATCTACAGTTTCTCTAAGAATAAAGAAGAACTTACAGCAAATGAAACTTGACATGCAACACAATTCAATAATATGAGTAATCTCTTTATTTTATTGGTTTTTATAGCGCATAGAACCCGTTTTTAGGTTAAGACACCACAGACGGTGAATACTGATCATACATGGAATTAAATTATAAATTGGTAAAGGATTTTTCAGCAATAAAAATGAGCATATTAAAGTAACAAATTTATTTCTATTATAGAAATGTATCAATTCGTCCCAAGTAAATTAAGCATGTTACTTCTACATCTAGGAACGTATATTTTAACAACATTTCTATAAGAATTGGATATGATCAAATAACAGATGATACAACAACAAAACAATAATCCCGTTGTAATAAATGAAGAAGTGCTCATAAAAATGTTATTGTTTTACAGTAAACGCAATAAAGTTGGTGACTGTAAACTTATGATTACTATCATATATTTTTACTAGCCATTGAACTAAATTAATAACTAAATGTTTATCTTTCTTAACGTCATAGTTAAGTACATATGTATCTCTTTCGAGCTCTTATTTGTTTATTCTTTCTGATTGTGTCTCATTTTGATTTATTTTCTTTTTTATATACCTATTTTATTTTGTAAATATTTCCTTTCCAAAATGTGCTATTGATTCACGAGTTATTAACATATCTGGAGCTCGGAGGAGAAAGGGCGAAAGTGAAAATTCGAAAAATATTATTATTATTATTATTATTATTATTATTATTATTATTATTATTATTATTTCTACAATCACTTTTGCAATGGAGATCATTTTAGGTAGGCGTTCGCCGTAAGTTTCCTCTAAATTGTATTTACAGAAATAACATCTTGAGTGTAACGTACGGTTAGCCGAGAGAGTAAGGACGAATACACTGATGTCCTAGATTGTATCCAATGACTGCAAAGTTTCTCGTCGGTGTTTAGTATCAAATGATGGTAGCTGAAAGGGCTTAAAATTGCACTGGTAGTTATTTTCAAGTACATTATTTACATTTAATTTTCATTTATTATTTTACATTTATTTCATAATTTCCAAAGTGTTCAAACCTAATCCCAGGACAGATGAAAATAATGATACACTACTGTTTTCTGATACATAGTCTCACTCCAATGATTTACATTATTTCCATGTTTACTTTTTTTTTATTATAAATTTATTATTTCACATTACTGATATCCGTCCTTAGTATGATTTGTTTTTCCAATTTCAAATGCGACTTACAATTTTTACATTTGCCTTTCCTCCTTCCATTTCCTGATAAAGGATAATCTGCTCTCAAAAATCATTACTAAAAGTACACTAATCAAAGAACTAAATTTTATATCTGCCATATGAAACTTGTTTCTAATACTAATCAGAGAAAATAAACGGTGTAAAGCATGGCTGATTTAATAGAATATATTCACCAGGGCTATGACAACAGTTCGCAGATGAAAGGTTTCAGTATTTATCATAATGGCTCACGCACATTTAACCTGCTCTCTTTGACGAGGTACATATTGCCATACATTGACCTTTCTCCAAGCAGATGTTTTCATTCTGTTCTTTTGGCATCGATATAGATGCTATCACAGGACACTCTTAAAATAAATTCTAGCCACTTTCGCTGATTTTGTCTTTCTTTTAGATACTGCTTTAGCACTCAGCTCCGTTTTTCAACAACCTCATTTCGCGTCGGAACGACTGCAGAGTCTCTAAACATCTCTTAAGGTAGGCTTTTCTACTCTTCAGTTTTTTTTCCTGGGATCTTACCTGAAATTCTAACAGGGCACTGTATATAGTTTTAACAGTGTATACATTGACTAGTGAGCCTCAAAATAATTGTTGACATGAATATTTACTATTATAAAAATAATGGGTTTTCAATGAAAGTGTAGAACATTATGCAATTCTTCAAAGTATACAGTTTCCTTTCATTGTTTCCAAAACATACTTTGATGACAAAAGCTTTTATTATAAGATAAACCTATGAGCAAAGGCGTTCATATTATGCTATATCGTTATAATTACATCAAACAATGCTATTCATCAATATTTTAGTAATAGTTATTTACTTAAAACTGCCTAGAGAGACAGACGCGGTTTAATTTAAAAATTAAAACAACTTATGTACATCAATCGCTTATGATATTATAAATATAAATACACTGACATATCAATATTTTAGATCAGTTCAAAGGTACTTTAATAAAAATGTTTAATTTCCAGTCCTAGCATTCAGTCAAACTTGAGAAAATTATAAGTTATATTTTTAGGGATTTTTGGAGCTGTCATATACACCTACAAAACTTTATGCCATTTATCTTGCTTATCCAAAATAACTTTTTTTTCTGATACGTCAAATGAAAAATCGTTTTTTAATATAATAACATATTCTGGGCGTGTAAGGTAAATGAAACATCCTGTATATATTTGTTATATATGTATACGCATGCTGCGGAAATTGGAAGTACCGAAGTATTCACACAATTTTCAGGCAGAAATTTGGACTACTACTAAGTGACTGTAGTTCACTTAGTAGTAGTAATGCAACCTATTGCCTTCACGACGAGACCCCAGCACTGCCATTTGTTTCATCAGTACTTAGTAGTTGAGGCCCTTAACCTCATCTTTTATACAGATGGATTTTGGTTTCATCTCTCTGGGTATGTGAAAAATCAAATGTTTTGGATATGAAGTACAGAAAATTCGCAAAATTTTATTGAAACAACAACTGGTGTCTGGGTTGCCATGTCAGGAAGCAGGATTTTAGGACCAAAATTTTACGATAAAACTCTCAATGCTAAGATGTACAAAGAAGAAATTCTGAACAAATTCTTAGAAGACGACCATGATAATGAGTTGCAAGAGGGTCATTTCCAACAAGATGGTGCTACTGTACGCACGTACCACAGTAGTATTCTTGAGAGAGTTCTATAACAAATTAACAACAGTAAAATAACTGATTCTAAACATTGAATTGAACAATCTTATCTCAAACACAAATAATAAATTAAATTTCAGAGGAGAAGCTTGAAAACATTTTCGATAAAATGCATAAAAAGAACTGAAACCAACATTGGTATGAACAATTTGATTAAAAATGTAGAATATGTTTATATTTTAATTTACACGCAAACCCTATACCGAACGATAATATGCTGTACACAGTATACATTGCATAATGATTACATCACACTGGATAGTTTAGTTTGTGATAAAAAAGTCCTTATTTTTAGTACTGTCTACTATATTTTGATTAAATAAAAACCTGACAGAGACATCTCCAGTGTAACTTTTCCTTGTAACGTAAATGCAAACACTGCTTTCATTTTCGCCCATGTTTAATGAAGTCTTTTGTTTACTTTTTGTACTAGTAACATCAAGGAAGGGAATAGTCAACACTGTTTCCGGATTGTAAACGGTTAACATAAAGATACAGCCTGGTTACTGTTACAATTGTTAGTAAAATTAAATTGATGTTCCTGTGTAATGGTAATCCAACTCAAGTTTTAAAAATTAACGGTTGCAATTAGTTGTTTATATGACAGCAAAAATTGGGCCCTTATGATAACGTAAAATGCAAAATTCAGGAAATGAATTTCTGAGATCAGTGGAAGGAATGACGCGACTAGAAAAGATAACATATTTGCAAGTAAAAACCCCAAATTATTAACCTAACGGAAAATATGGAGGTATCACTTAAAGAGTATGCCTGCAGATAGGATTCCAAGTGTCACTTTGGAATATAAGCCTAAAGTTAAAAGAAAGAATGGTTGAATGAAGATGTGGTGGTCAATAAAGTAGCTGCAAAACGGCTAATTCCTAATGCTTGAAGAAGAAATTACTATATCAACACATTGTACAAATAGGAAGTTAATACCGTGTGTGTGTCGCAAAAAGCAAATGCAAAGTATAATGTAAGGTGTTACCGAAATAAGCCTTTAACCTCGGGAAGTGTATACATGAAAATACGATGACAAAACAATTTTGGAGAACCTAACTATACTACAATATATGGAACAAAAAGATTTTGGGGGATGGCGTACTCGGCGTCGCAGCACGTAGCAGATTGCACGACCCCTCGAAGTGCCGGGTTCCAAAGCAATAAAGTCTATTGGTTGCTCATTTAACATGCAATTGGCGTCGTGATGCCGACGGTGCCATATTCGTCATCATCCCCTTCCAAAGCCTGACGGCAGACCTCGCGGTACAGTCACTGCACTGCAGACACTTCGCTGACGCTCTTCAGACAAGAAACCTCACAAACTGCATTGTCTTTATGTGTTGTGTACACATAATTTGTTTTACAGGGAGATGGAAGCTTTTAGAAAAAATGCAAAGATATATAAAACCATATTTCTTAAAAGGATTTATTTTATAAATGCGAAACCTCGTTGTTGCATGAGATATGATGCCATAGAATATATTTTTAAATTAGAACCTATAATGTTTTCCACGTAGTTTATCAGTAGCGCATGTTTTATGACTATTACTTTTGTTTTGATTTGTTAGTTCTTATTGTTACTAAATTACGCTTCTGTATAGAACAAATGAATGATAAAAACGAAGGCGGTCTATCAGAAAATGTGGGGGGGGGGGAATTGTACGATCTGATTTAAAACATTCTTCGATTACGTTACAGCTCCTGCAACAAAGATTACGAAAAGGTTCTCGTTTATAAAATAAATCCTTTTAAGAAATAGCATTTGACAAGTCCTCGCATTTTTACTAAAATATTCCAACTTCCTATGAAACAAATTATGTCCTATATTTGAAAATACCTGTATATAAAGAGGATCAAGAAATTTACTGTTATATGAAGATGATTTTAAGTCCGTTAGTTTTCTTGCTTTAATGTAATAAATTTATCGTGGTGAAAATCAAAGTCATATTCTGCAATATATGAGCTTTAAAATATCTAATGTCTCTATAAAAAAGGAAATTTTAATAAAAACCTATAATTGTGCGAATTTTTGCATTATATTATCAGACATAAAGATGTCATATTTCACAAATACATCCAGGTTTATTGCTAGTGTTATAGTAGTACAATTTTTTTAGATCTATTTTTTGCTATTTTCTATTTGATTTTAAACATAACCATTCGCCCTCTTTTATATATAGTACACTATATTAAATATCGATTAGCTGCGTACTATTTATTAAAATTTGTGAGGGAATGCAGTCGGAACCAAAATACAGTAAAACATGGAAACCCCTGCATGTTAAACGCTTCATTATATTATACATCTTTTCCTGGAACCACACGTATTTCTATGTTTTAAATGTCAAGTATATGGTCCATGTTGGATACCCCTGAATCCTGGAAGCTGTATATCCCTTTTGGTCATAATTAGAAAATTTCTCTGTGTTATCTATTTCTGGCAACTTATTTAAGGTGATTGGCATTTACCCCTAAAGCTTTAAATTGTTATTAGGAAGTACACGGTACTGTAACATCAAAATGAGTTTTTTTGCTCTAACTGGCTTTTTGCTACCTATTTGAGCTTGATTTACATTTATTTCTATGCTCTGCAATGGGTCATTATCCGCATTAGTATGGAATGGATAGGCTTTTCTTTAACTTTTATTCTCCGTTGTGCTTCCTCAGTTCTTTACAAAACAAAAACTGTAAATTTATTGAAGCATACAGAAAGCACAAGGTGGTTCCGTTACTGTTGAGGCGTGAACTGTAAACGTTTACTGCTATTCTGGGTGCAGTTTCAATATGAGTAAGTCAGAAACTTTTATTTTATTTTTATTGATAATTAATGTGCATACATGTTATCTTTAAATTATGTAGATATGCACATACAATTGTGCATAGTATGACAACCTACTTCTCTCGTTGACACTTCATTAAACTAAACATTTTTTTTATAGAACCATGCCTGGTTAGGATAGATGGGCTTCACTGTATTTGAAGTAGTATGCTTCTGTGTTGCTGAAACCCGAAAACGTTTCTACCAAACATGGTGATTATTTTTTGTTGCTTCATAATATAAACATAACGTACGTACCTTGGCACACAGTGCATAGCGAAAGACTCCGTTAACTCTCGTTTATAATCCACTGCTATAACATGGAGCAAAACCTCAAAGGGAGCATTCATTAGTCGGGAGAACGGCTAAATCTCTCCCTCTCTCCCTGACGTTACTTCATCTGCCTTTTGCAAAACAGGAAGTCGGTATAAAATGTAGCGGTTTGTTCACAACGGGCACGGAGCGTCCCCTTCTCAAGGACAATCCATTTTAACTAGAGTATAAAACAGCCTCTCTTCTTTCAAATTGTGAATTTACTTGCATGCGTTAAATGCTGCAGTTTTCTGTAAAGGTTGCAACGTACTATATTTCTCTCTACAAGTCCAAAACAACGACAAAGGCTAATAAAAATATAAGAATTATAATTAAAATAAAGGTCATGTAATACTCGCAAGTAAAATTTAACGCTTATGTTCTAGGTTTGTTAATTAAAAATATTTTGCGTTTTATTTCAAAAGGTATTAGTACTACCGGCACTATTGGCTTTTGGTTTTGGTTAAGTTATCAACACTGCCACTTTGCATGCATAAGTGTTACGTTATTATATTTTTAAACCGCCATCATTCGAAAAGCAGAATATTATTACTTGTATTTTCATGTATATCTGCCTCCATTTTCCTCTCCCTCTTATATCCTCTTCTTTAAATAATATGTATTATTAGTCCTTGTTCCACCCATTATCTCTTCCTGTTTCTTCCTTTGCCTTCAGCATTCCATATCATCAACTAAGGCCTTTTGCTGTTTCCCGTTTTCTTCAAGTCTGAATTATATTATATTACTCTTCCATCAGTTAAATAATATACATTTTATTTAGCTTTCATCGTATTCATAATAGCAACGTCTTTCTGCCTTTTATTTTTTAGACGCTTAATAGCCCTCCTACATAATAAATTTCTATTAATCGTAATTTGAATATTTTTGGTTCAAAATATTCATGTTTCAAGAAAAAAAATACTTTATTTAAGTACAGAATTTTCCGTCTTACTTTCAAATCAAAGCCAAAGACAGAACATATAAGTTTATATTCTACGTTTCTAACAATATCTGAAACTTTCGAAGATTCTACATGATAAATATTCTGTTTTCTCAAAAGTTATCCGAAATTTGCATATATTCTTCTATAACTATTTTATTACGCAGCGATTTGCATAAATAAACTGCCATTTTTGTTAAAGGCGAATAAAGGAATTTCTGACAAAAAAAAAAAAAAAAAAAAAAAGGAAATCCTAGAAGAAAGCTTATGCAAAAAAATGTATTTGCGAGTTCGTAAATACCTTTGGAAGGCCTTCTAATTATTTCATGTTATCGGAAAATTATACCTTTAAATATACAAAAAATATAATACAGGACAACCTTGGTAGGCCTTTTCCTGGAGTTGATTACAGCTATTCAACTGCTTATTTGTTTTGTTGAATTGCATGTATAAGCAATGAGATGTATGGAGTTCGCTCAGGAAAACAACGTTGTCACGTCTCTGGAATTTCTCCCAATACATGCGAACATTAATCGGGTGTGGGAGAGTATATAATGTATTTATTTATATAACAATTAAGGCAATCTCGTTAATATTATTTATATGAAAAACAGGAAATATAGTCTCTACTCAATCTTTGACGTACTAATGTAACAATGGCAAAGCTGAAGAATTATCAGGTATCTCGTGGCAGTGTGAAAGACGAAAGCGATAACAATTCGGTGGGATAGGACGAGATTAAGTTTATTTCCTACACTTTTAACACACAGTTAAATGATGTATAGACATAGAAATGCAGGATGACTCATATTAGATTCCGAAAAATGCGGATATATAATTGCATTACAAGGGGATCACAATTAGATATGCAGCAAAATATAGCTTACATATTGAAAAATGCATCAAAAATAAAGTTAAAGCAGAAAATTGCAAAACTGGCCATCGATGTCGCACAAAACAATACTGGAGGTAAATTGCAGACATCCTCAGTAACCCGGCTTCTTCACAGTAACTTATTACGGACCTTCAAAATGGCTATTCAATAGTACGGGCATTCAAGATCTCCTGATACAACCTCACCCGAGAGTTTTCTACTGTGTACGCCAAAAGCCACGAGTAGAAATAAACACTCAATGTAAACTTGTTACAGATAGGTCAAGTTTGCAAACCTGCAGCTTCACACTCGGCTATGTATAACATCTCCAGCGTCTGTAATGTGGTCATTAAGAAATCCATGTGCTCATTGACTTTAAATTAAACTCGCGACGCCTCTAATATAATAGAGAAACCTGGACCATTGAATGCAAATGCAAAAGAAACCATTAACAGTAAAAATGGATTAGCTAAGGAGTAGCGTGGGAGTATAGAGGTCCCAAAGAGTAAGAAATTGCGAAATAGGAAGAGGAGACGTTTATAGACAGAAATGGAAAAAAAAAAAAAAAAAGTTTGGATTGGACACGCAATGTGAATGGATCAACTAGATGACCGAAAAAAATAAGTAATAGTACCAAAGTTATCATTGTTACCAGGGACTTCAAGAAGAATGGCGATTAGATACGGGAACGCGACAATAGCTAGTACTAAAATCTTTTAAATACTAATATTTAGGGGGAACATAGTGAAAAATATCATTGTATATTGTTCTTAAAAACGGGTGACTTAAAGGTGGATGAAGATAAGCTTTATTTAAAAGAAACATTTCCTTTCGGGACGAGTTTGGGTTTTTTCTTTAAAATAACGACTTTTTAATTTTGTTAAAATTATACATTATTATGAAAAACCTCATTATAATTATCTTCACTTGACTAATCGCGAAAATTCGATGGTACAGATAACGGTAACAGAATTAGGCAAATACTACACTTTCTTACCTAATTTCAAAGACACGCCCTAACAAAATTCTGTCACTACAGATGGTCTGTCATGCATAAGGGCATCCTTACGCCCTTGTACGCTGAACATTCTCAGACTGATTGCAATTATCAGAGATTGCAGTTCTAAGTACTTTTTACCCAAACTAAGAGATGAAAGCTTGAATAGCTTTTATACTCTCTGATCTTAGAATCTGTAACAGAAATTATTCCTTTCTGAGAATTGCCAATCCATCTTACAGCAGGGCTTCAACAAAGAAAGCATAAGAGCCGAAATGGCTAACCGCCTCAGTAAATATAATAATAAATATCCTCTTTCTTCAGTATTTATAAAAAGCGAACAGAGTTCTGAATTTACATATTTAAAAGCTTGTGGAGCTAAAGTATTAGCATTTCTCCCTTCTAAATCTGTTCCTACATTTTCCTTTTAAAACCAGAAGTCATTAAAACACACGAAGCTGGAAACTTCATGCTTTACCTAAAATATAAAAATAAAATTATTTTTTTACCCCGGTGAATAGCTCTGTGCACAAAAACAGAAGTAGAAAATCTCTAGAATGTCCAAAATACAGTGCATGCAAAACAAGAGAGTGGACGCAGATTAGATGGCTAATCGGTCTGCCAGTCGCCCGCAATGCGGAAACAACGTTACTCACATTTTAAAAGGATGCACTTACGCATAAAAAGATCCTTTAGCATATAACGTTTATTTATGTTCAGCTAAGGGCTGCAGATTTGTATAACAGCTAAACAGCAACTGCATAGCGCAGAAGTTGAGTTCAAGCTCTGTTTTGGGTCATTTGTTATCTAAAAGAGAATTCATGCTGCAACAACAACAATAATAATAAGACAATCACCTAATTTACCAGTTGTAGATGGTTGTTTATTACATTCTTCTGTTCTATGTTGATTAGTTACTTTATTACTTACAGTTTCAATACTATCAACATCAGTGACACAATTGGATTATTGTCAGTCCTGGTGGTGTAGTGGTTACCTAACTTGCCTCCTAAACCTAAGCCTCCTAAGCGGGTTCGAACCCGGCCAGGACCGATGAATTTTTTCGGGGCGTAAAAATCCTAAGTATGGCTTCCTTCGGAAGGGAAGTAAAGCCGTGGGTCCCGTGTCGTACATTTACGGCACGAAAAAGAACCTCAAGCCTGAAAGAGAGGCCTCTGAGCAAAATTTGTCGGCCGTTTCACGCCCCGAGTTGAATGGGACGCTGATGACCTGAGATGTTAAAGAGCGTCCATAAATAAATCATTAAAAAAACAATTGGATTATGATTAAATTTAAATATCAAGAATATTCATCATTTTTAATAAATAATTATTATTGATGCCATGCAGCAAAGAACAAGAATGACATTCTAGTTCCTGTTGTATGTTTGAATAAAAGACTACTGCATGACAAACTGTATTGATGACACTGTGCTTTTACGGTATTAGTACAGGGTGTTTGAAAAAACCCTAATGAAGAAGAAGACAGAATATTTGAAAAAGTAATGTAGTTAAGGGCTCACAGTATACACCTTCTTGAAGAGTAACTCAGAAAATGTTTACGCTCCGGTAAATCTTGATATGACCGCATTTGTGGTAGATTACATCTTACCATATGCACGAGAAGCAAGTTTAGAATGTTTTTTTTTTTATTAGTGTTTAACGCCCGTTTTTACTACTGAGGCACCACAGGCGGTGTTTAGGATTTGCGCCGTTCCGTTTAAAGCGACGTTACTCTGTTTGACTGCATTTCACTCAGACAAAGAGTTCAATGGACCTTCTCGTATAAGGTTCAAATATTTCAATTGCGATGAAAACCAGATTAAATTGCAAAGAAAAGGAGACAACGATAATGTCTTACACAATGTCAGCGTCACAATATTAACAACCGCAATACGGGAGTAACAAAGAAGCAAAGGTATATGCAGGGCGTAGCTCTATGATAGTGCATCTAACAAAAATTTAAAAAAAAATCTGGGCCAGCAAATCACGAATCAAAAACGCATTCATTTCTGAGATAAGATTTCATAACTATGGCAACGCGGAGGAGAGAGAAAGAGAGAGAGAGAGAGAGAGAGAAAGAGAGAGTGCGTGCGTGCGTGTGTCCCCGGTGTAGTTTGCTGCTTATACGTTCAACAAAAAGTTTTCATTTTCTTTTTTGTGAATGTACAAACCGCGAGACAAAAAAACATTAGCTTCTGAGATATGGTTTCCTCTTTTTTACTAGTTTTTTCCCGAACGCGCTGTATGTACGAAGAAAGTCGTCAAATAACATCTCTCACTACTGACTACAGAGCGATCAATGCTGCTTTCCCCCAAGGCGCGATCGTGGGGCAACTGTTCCCGGGTGTATGTTTTGTTCGTTTCTTAATTCGACAGTATACATAAAATGTATTATGCCCATGTGTTTACAAGGGCACAGCGTGTCCTTATGTAACATTCATATGTATTAAATCAGTCAGCTTGTCAAGTTCGAAGATTCCCAGGTGTAACCGCTCCAGACCATAAAACGGTCCATAAAGTGTATAATAAATTTCAGGAAACTGCAAGTGCCCAGCATAAGAAACCAAAACAAGCAGCATAGGGTTCTCACAGAGGAAAGATTACATGACGAGTCTGTGCATAAGGCTACTGAATTTAATAGCCTGCGATTATTATCTCTGGAGTAAAATGCCGTGCGCAAGACTAACAAGAATTCAAAGATAATGTTGGTCAGGAAATTATTCGGATTTCTCAAAATGAGTTACAGCGTATGATGAACAATTTCATAAAGAGATGCTAAAATTGTGTGGAGAATGAAGTCAAGCAATTCCAGTTTTGATAATTCGGTAAGTAATGAGGCTCTTAAATTGGTTTTTGTATTGTATGGCTGGTTTGCTTTTATTGTTTTACCTTCCCGCTGATCACCGATATGGCTAACCGGCTAACAAACGGCGCGCTCGCCCATAAGCAAAACATGGTATGTTGAGCTAAGGAACCCCAAGCGCGAGTGATTGCACAAACTACACCTGACTTGATTACTTTCCATCCCATTTCACAGTTTCTTAGTCTAGCGCAGAAACCATAAAATATTCTATGCTTTACTAGAAATTTGTTGTTGAATTGCCAACTATTTCTTTGTATTTACTTAATACGAACAAGACATGAATGCCTAAAATCTTAGAACGCTTTGGCACGTGCTTTCTAATCGTTCGCTTATAAACGGAAGTTATCCCGCCATAAATAAACATTTCATTTTCAGGTATTTCAGTTATCACTTCTAATATAAACTACTTCTATTATTGAACTCCTGCAATAGGTAATTTTGATATCGGTTTTAGATTGTAGATATCGACTAAACTCTTGAAAATTTCGTTTTCTATAAATCGAAGTTTACATATATAGCAGTTGTTAAATCGATGAGGCTGCCTGGGTTCGATCCCAGAGAACGCAGATGACATTTGTGGCTGACGAAGCGGTGCCTGGGGTAGTTTTCTTAGGGTAATTCAGTCTCCCCTGCCACTTATTTCGCCATTGTTCCATCATGCCAATTCAATCTTCACCTTCATCATTCAGCATAATGTATTTCGCTGATACTCGGTGCACGGGGCGCTTTTCAAATGAACTAGGTCATTGCACTCTGGCGCATTCCAGCGTCTGGCCGACAATAGATTGACATTAGAATAAGCCATTCACTCAATCACTCGCCGTTTAAATATTAAACAAAATAAAGGTTTATATAATTTCATTTTTCAATCTTTTCGGCTTGAAGATACTTAATTCAGATTTAATAAGATAATGGCAACCTCTATGTTAACATTTGCAGATGAAAACTGGACGATAAATACATCCGTCAGATAAAAAATAGAAGCAACACAATGCAGTTTCTCATACCATTGGCTGCATACACTCTGCTAGATAAGAAGAAATGCACAAATATACGCAAAAAGCTGAAAATTTATGACTTATATCAAATACCACCATAGAAGAAATCGCCGTGGCATGAACATATACCAACAAAATATTACTGAATTAATAACCTTCAGATAAACGATTTGTTGATTTCTTAAAAGAAGATGGAAGGGTGAACTTCTTAAGTCGAAACAAACCATTAGGCGTAAACCTTAAAGATAATGATATTTTTTTTAATTTTTAATAAAGGAGTCATGATTAAGTAGCAACTATTTAGAATGTCTCTCACCAGAAACTCCTGGTTTAAAAAGCAACGATTCTGTTCTCGTAAGTAAAAGTTTGGCCACCACTTGAAAATACTGAAACGAACAAGATCCTTTATGTTCTTCTAATATAAACACTCAAGCAAGCAAGGTATCTTAGTAACGCAAAATGACAGACATTATGAGATAATTGATCTGTAGCACAGAACATTCAATTGATCGCTTTCACACTTAGTATCGATCAAGGTAAAAACAAACTTCCACACACAGCGTGATATAATGCTTTCTATAGCGAGATTCTTCAGGCTACAGGTCCTCTGGGGACTTTATTTTCTTTTTAACGCTGATACCCATCTCTTTTTTGTTGCTTTTAGTGCCGCCTTTTCCCCCAAATCTCTCAAGGGACATTTTCGACTGCATTCATTCCTTCCTTTTTGCCCAACCTTCCCTCACTTCGTTTCACCCTTCCTAGGAAGTTGGCTTTCCTGCTACAATTGCCTTTTTAGATATTCGGAATTTGGAGGGGAAAAAAGGACTAAAAATTGCAAGGGTTTTCTGAAGTCTTCCTCTTTCAACTAATGTATTACCCGTCGGTTCCATGTTCGTTTCATCTTCTGCACCAAATGAGTATTTTACACTTGCTTCCTTCAGAAAGTTATGCGCCTTACTTTTGTTTTCACGTCAGTGGGTGTCGAACACTCTACGACGGGTATGAATGACTAAAGAAAGACGGAAGACAAGAGCGATAGGACGGCATTAATATCACAACCCTTCCAGGGGCAGTGCGCTTCGCTAACATTTAACGTTTTCTGTATGAAAGTTCACGTAATAAAAAGCCGTTATCGGTAGATCAGCTATCAGTATAAAAAATGCGACAACTTCGGCAAAACAAAAATGTTGCTATATGACTTATTTAAATTATTATGTTTAGTTCCTGTTATTAACATAGGAATAAAGAATTTAACCGTTTGTTAAAATAAACAAGATAGCCTCCAACGGGGATATATATAAGAAGATTCAAAAAGTAAGAAACACTTGTTGACCAAATCTAACTGTATTGCGCAGAAGAGTTCATATTCAGGCTTTCCTATAGAACTATTTTCGTTGTAATATGTAGCGACACACAATGCAAAATGGACGTTAATGGAAATGTACTCAGATTAAAGTGCGTGTATCAGGAAGTTTTGTGGGCAAAATGTCTTGATTGTATAGAAATTCAACGCGAAATTTCGCTCGTGTGCGGGCCAAATGCAATGTAGCGTCCTGTCATCTTGAAATAGTGCCAGCGATTTGAACAAGCTCGCACAGACGTGACTGATGCTGATCGGCAAAGGGGTCCAAAAGATCAAGAACAGAAGACGTTGTTTGCACTGTTACTTTCGCGGAAGTTGCACAGGAGCTTGGTACCTCTAAAGACAGTGCTCTTTGGAGTGGATTTCTACAGATAGGGAGTCGAATAATTACTGAAACGTTAGTACAAGTGTTTACAGAGACAGGGTGATTGTCAAACTCTCCAAATTAGCCTTCGATGACGTAAATGTATTCTTTTCGATGAACATTTCTTCCCATCGAGGCAAATTATTAAGTTTTGGAACAAAAATAAGACACCTGGGACTATGTTCGAAAATCAGGATGAATGGGTAATCAATTCAAAGCCCAATTGGTGTACTTTTGCCTAGCGGCTGTCAATGTGTGGGACGGAGCGTTGTTCGGGTGAAAAAGTACAGTTTTGCATGAGACAATCTTGGGCAATTTTTCCTTTAATTCATTGTTCAAAGTGGGGCAATAATGCTGCATAATAAACTTTTCCTAGTGATCGCCAAAATTATTCTCATGTAATAAGAACATATACCTTCTCAGCCGACAAAAAAATCTTCATCTTCGGTGCACATTCTGAATTTAACCATTTTTTCGATTGAAGTACCCAAAGTCTCAACGTTTTGTGCAGTTTCATGCGGCTATCTTCAATTACCATGATATTTTAATATTCCTCATAGTGATCGCAAATGGGCGTCCAGAACGGTTTTTATCTTCAGTGCATATACAGGTACATTTAAACTAATTTATCTCAGTCGATCCTGGAGGTCTAATGCCATATTTTTTCTCGTAGACCCAAGGTTGTGCGTTCAAACTCGGCCAGGGCCGGTGTATTTTTTGGAGCTTCCTTGAGTAGGGAAATAAAGCCATCAACCTGTGTCGTAGATTTACGGCACGTAAAAGAAGAAGAATTTCAACATTATTTATCGCCCGCTTCATGCTGAATAAAATGAAACATAGAGGGCCAAATATGTTCAAAAGTTTTCTTAAAATAAACTTAGCCTAACGTAATCTATTTCAATGTTAATGTAGAATCTCGATAAATTCAACGAACTTGGGTGCGAGATCTCCACTTCTTTAAATGAAAACGTTTAATATATTCTCTCATTTTTATGGAAAATATAACTGTGGTCAATTTAGAGCTCTGTCAAACGTTGAATACGGGTCACATTTTGCTTAAACTTTACTGTAGACGTTACAAAAATGATGCCACTTAAAGATCTTTCGACCATTTCAAAGAATTTTATCAGGCTTTTTAAGCCAAACTCATAGATATTTAAGGTATCTAAATGCGGATGCAAGAACTTAAGTGATCACTGTACTCGCACAGTGAACACTTGTACAGCTTTACGAGAATGAACAGAGTAATTCTTAAGAAGTCTTTGGGATTTCTGGTTAACATCTATCGGTAATGCTCTTACAGTGTGCTGTACCATATTGAATTTGGGGAAGCAGAAGATTCTTTTCGTATATACCAGTAGTTTATTGCATATGATAACCTATACAACATCCTTGTTTCTTCTTCACTATATTACTGTTGGCGATTTGAGCTATCGTCGAAAGCTTCCTTAGGGACACAGTTAATTGTCATTTATTCAGAGATTGTGTCACAGTGAAGGTATATAATGTAAGAATAGTTTATGCCACTCCATTCCTCAATTCCTTCCTACATTTGCTTAAAACTTATATTTTATATTCTATAGCGTTTGATACTTATTAAATATTTTATTTAAAATATTTAGAATTTTAATTCTTTAATTAGAATTTTAAATTATATGCGTTCTCATTTTCTTAATAGAATAATTTCACAATGAGGACGTTTAAACTGGCCATTTGCGTTAAATTATAACATTTGAAGGAAACTATTCGCTCCTGAAGAAGCTTTCAAATAGGTCAGCCGAACCTGGGCCAAGATTTCCTGCCAACAGTACACATAATTTGGGGGTGTACTGCGTAGCCTGAGGCTCGCCTGCTTCTTGATTTTTCCGGACTATAAAAGAAGGTTATGAACATATTGTTCTCTTTCGTAACAACTTACTTATTTGAAAAATTATTCCCTGCACTAATATGTAAAAAAAAAAAAAAAAAAAAAAAAAGTATAGAAACCGTTTGGAAAACGTAAGAATTAGAATTAAGACTACAAACTGCTTTTATTAAGCCCAATATAAATAATTATTACTAAGTAAATGTTTTATGCATTCACATGCCTTTATATACTTTTCAAATGCAAATTATTAATATGATTATTACTAATGTAAAGATACATACACTAAAAAGGCAAACGTTGAATAAATATGAATTTATTTCTATGTATATATATTTAAACATTGTAAGCCAATGATGAACTATTGACATCTTAAGTGGTCAAACAAAGTTTGAGAGCCGCTGGTTTATTATGTAGTACCTGAAGTCCATTACATTTCGTTGTAATTTATCTGATTTTGCATAATCTCCTGGTCATCAGCAAGTAGCTCAATTATGTACCTAGATATTATTTCGCAAGTAAATTTCCCTTTACCAGATATTCTATAAACAAAAACTTAATCCCTAAGTTTTGTACTAATCATTTATTTTCCGGTTGAACAATTCCAGAACTCGAACAAAAAATAAATACATACCGGTTTTCTTTTGTTGCTTCTTATCCAACAAGAGAAGCAAAGAGTTTAAAATAATTAAAATACTATACATCGTTAGACTACAAAATAAATAAAGTTCCAAAGATAATGAAAATACACAAGGTTAAATATTTCACAAACCAATAGTAGACGAACTAGAGAAATCACATAATGAATTTACTACAAATAAAGTGGCAGTACATAAAGTAAGATATTAGAAGATGATTGAAAACTCTTAAAATGCTGGCAGCTAAAGCAGGCCAAAGTGTCCAGTCCGACACTTTTACATAACCACTCATTGGATAAACTGGGGAGAAACCTCAGCCAGCACAAGGGAAAGCTCTAACAGTTAACACTTCATTTATCTACTGTCGTTTTAAGAAGGAAAGGTACACAGAAGCTCCTAACGCATCAGAGCTCTGCTTACTCTTTCCAACTGATTGTTTTTTAACGTCGATCCGTGCGCACACTGCGGTTGCAAACAATTGACGGTTGGAAATTAACAGGCACGTACCTCCCGGGAGAGGAGATTGCAGACGTCCTCGGTTTATCTGGGTGGTTCCCAACTTCATTACCGGAGGGAGATGGTAAACTGAACGTAAGGTCGCGCTACATCACCTCGTAATTTCATTCCCTTACTTGTACAAGATAATTGCTTTAAACTCACGCACACTGACTCATGCGAGAAATCCGCAAAACTCAATTCTGCAAGCCATAGTACCTTTAATGCGAGATCTCCGGGGTTTCTCCTGCAGATCGACTCCCAAATTTGAGAATATTCGCAAGTGTTGACAACCGAATGCTTTCTGCTTTAATTGCTTTTCACGTTACATTCACATCCTGTGCTAAGCACATCAGCGTCAAATTGAATAAGGCTAGAGTGTCTAGGTTTAAGCGAATTTGCAAGAGCTTTCCTTTACACTGAAAATAATTAACAAATAAATTAAATGTAACGGTTTTTATTTTGGCAAACGTGCACACACCGGTTTTCATTTTTAACAAACCATCTTTTAAGTAGCATTCACATTCAGCTAGCTCCTTTTATTTTGCTGTTCTCTTGCTTTGTTTCCTTTACTTTCTTCACTTATTTCTCTTCGTCTATCCGTACCATATGTCGGTCCTGGTGGTGTAGTGGTAACCATACTTGCCTCCTAAACCCAGATCGCGGGTTCGAACCCGGCCAGGACCGATGGATTTTTTCGGGCGCAAAAATCCTAAGTATGGCTTCCTTCGGAAGGGAAGTTAAGCCGTGGGTCCCGTGTCGTACATTTACGGCACGAAAAAGAACCTCAAGCCTGAAAGAGAGGCCTCTGAGCAAAATTTGTCGGCCGTTTCACGCCGAGTTGAATGGGACACTGATGACCTGAGATGTTTAAGAGCGTCCATAAATAAATGAATAAAAAAAAATCCGTACCATATTACATAATACAGATTAGTTTAAAATGTTTCTTTTCTGTTTTCATCTTATCAAGCTTTTGTGTGTGTGTGTGTGTGTGTGTGTGTGTGTGTTTGTTTGTTTGTTTTGACCGAACTTACTCCAAACACCCCCACGTTTTAACATGCCTGCCTCCACTTCACGAATGTTAAACGACCTAAAAACGCACACTGCCCTATGTTTAAGCGTATGTTTATTACTTCTTTAATAGCATGTAACATATTACAGCACTTGCCATAGTCTTGGAGAAAATAATGGAATAAACGAATTAATGACTATGCAAGTTAGCCATTCCATCTGCACCTAGATTTTTTTTTTTTTTTTTTTTTTTGGCATTAACTTTTTGAAAATACGGATAACTCACGAAAAAACCTCACCCAAGCAACTTGCATTTGCTTCATAGTGATACCTTAGTAACATTGCCGTAGATAGCTGCTGACTAACCCATAAGGCATTTTTTTTTTTAACATTCTTACATTGGTCCTTGCACGTGCAGAGCCATCCAGTCCCGCTCTCAAGCCCTTGCTAAGTGAGAGACAATAGTTCTAGTGGCATCACGATATATATTTTACTACTTCATCTTTAGGACCTCGACTGCAGTGTTTCCGCTAAATAAAGCCAATAATAAACATTAGGCGTGAATAGCAGGTAAGAAGAAAATACATGCATAGCTAAAAACAAAAGACAGAAACAAATCTAGTAGAGAAATACATGTTCTAATACAAATCTGAAAACAGGGTATAAAGCGTTGAGATTTACAAAATAGGCTTTAGATTATATTAGTAAAATATTCAGGTATATCAAAATTAGCACAAATACTGCAGTAGGGCAAGTTTGTTTCTTAATTGAATTTAACTTTAACAATGTAAGGATATTTCTTAAATTGCTAATGTCCTTGCGAACACAGCCTTGGTAATGTAACTTCTAGTCATTAAATGCCACGTTATTTTTGAAGTCATCTGAGTGTTTCATATTCTCATCTTTCGCTTTAACTTTCCTTTCTTTCTCCCCAGTGTTTCTTTCTCTCTCTTCTGTTTTTAATCTGTTTATTTTTGCATTCTTCCAGGGCTATTGTCCTAATAATAATAATAATAATGAGTAATGAATGGAGCACGTTCTCTCTCCTTTATACGCTGGTGTCAAAGCGTTTGCGCTCTTGGGGCTGGTTTTTTAATTACAAGCTTTCGTGATTTATTGTCTGCGATACAAAAGCTAGTTACAGCGTCGTTATTAAATGAATACAAACCCAGTAATACCGCATTAGAGTTAGCATGTTAATTCCAAAGACAGTGTGTAAATGTGTAAAATTCGCTGTTAGCCTGTTGCTGTAACTCCGTCGGTAAATGTGCATTTAATTAAAACATAGTTGTTGACATTATGCATCAGCATTAGGGGAATATTTTAACTGGTGTCGAAAGCCCAAAATATGCTTTAGAGTTTGTTATTTATTTATATTTAACGTCTTCAAATACTTATAATTTATATGTTTCATTATTTTTTTGGAATACAAGCGTTATCTTTTATATAAGTGCTGGAATTTTTGAACTTGCGATACCTTCTTCTCTCCCCTTCCTTATCCTGCTCACCGGCCATGACAGGAAGGTTCACCATCTAATGATGATTTCCTGAACTGTCAAAAGTTGTATCATGCAATGACCAGCCGTTCCGATAGGCCGGTTATCTCTCGTTTTCTTTTTACACACAGTCGTCTCCTGGGCACCGTGGATTACTTCTTTTAGGCATTTTCTTCAAAATTGTTGGGTTAAGCCTTTGACCTAGACACCATATACCTTAAAGTTTTATGTCGGTCCTGATGGTGTAGCGGTAACCATACTTGCCTCCTAAGTCCAAGATCGAAAATTTGTCGGCTGTTTCACGCCCTGATTTGAATGGGACACTGATGACCTGAGATGTTAAAGAGCGTCCTTAAATTAACCAAATAAAAAAAAAACAAAGTTTTATTGTAATATAGTGATGTAAGTGGCAATATTGGCATAAAAGTACCGACTGTAATGCTCTTAATGAGTAGGAAACTTGGATTTGCAAGTCAATGAACATAATTTGTCATTCTATGCAGCATTCAAACTCTTTTATCTGTTCGTTACGAGGGAAAAGTGGCAAACTTTAACAGGCTTTTGTTTTCGGACTCCATGTATGCTCAGTATTAAGATTTTCAAACATTGACAGGAAAGTGTCCTTTCTTTACATGAAAAACTATTTGTAAATATCTTTTCTCTTTAATACACCTATTCCTGCTTTAAATTCTGTCACTAGGTTAGAATTAGAAATTCGGTTGGTTTTAATACAATAAACGTAAGAGGATTTCATAGGCCTTCAATCTGTTGGTCTAATTTGCAACATGCTAATTTTCAAGCGCAGCTACCTGTATGCCCCGTCCTCTGCTAGAGATCAACCGCTTGTTGAGAACCATATATGCATTTAAAATCTAAAATTCAAATATGCTCTATAACTTGCCAAAATGTGCACTTAAAATACCAAAATATGCACTTACTTACATGTACACTAAAACTGGTAACTGCGAATTTACTATTAGTTATCAGATCCCACGAGAGGGACAACTTGCATTATAGGAAAAAATATTAAAATTATTGAATAAACTCAACTACTATACTGGGAGCGGAAAAACAATGCGCAGACTATTGTAGAGTAGAAAGGCAGTACAAAATGAAGCATTTTGAGGGTAGGAACAAGGGGTCGCAGAAGTTCTTTACTGCGTTACATGAGTAAACATTGAATTTATATTAGTCTCAGATTGTGGAACTTGTTTGTGGCGTGCCAAATGTAAACTAAACGACTAGCATTCCAACTAACGCAATTAAGCCAGCCATGATGTTTCTGATTTCCATGAATGTACATATACCCATACATTCCAAAATTCCTATTTCAGTTAATTTCAGAAATGATGGCGAACGTTCAAGATTTGCGCAAATTTAATGTAACATTTCCGCTATTAACACTGTACACTTTCGTTCGTGATTGCTTTGTACTGAACCACGAGATACATATTTGCTCACAATATTTTGAATTGCAATTCTGGAAGAGAGCAATTTGATCAGAAAGGCCGGCCCTAAATAAATTCCCCTCTCACACGACAAGCTGATTCATATTTAAAATACCGTTTACACAAAAATTGCGTTGTTTTAGAGTCAACTTTCTGCCTGATCATAAATGCATAATGCCGTAAGACCGACATGATCAGGTTCAAATTAGATATAAACATCGCGTAAGCAGACAAAGTTATAATAACTAAAGTCTTATGCTTGGCGACCTCGATTAACGTTAGCTGTTCCTAGGTCCGAATTTTTCTGCAAGCTTTTAATCGAGCACAATAGTTTGTTTTGACATTTTGGGTTATACCCTTTAGCGCTCGGTGCATTTCCTCCAATAAAAGTCCACGAATCATCAGCTGGGGATTTCTGCTTCGAGACCGCAGATGTAACAAACATTAGACATAGAATCTAACATAAATGTAGAATACCAGTTTTTACGACGACATGACATAAGTTCCTCAGAAACTAAGCAAACACCATAAGTTAACAAAAAGAACAAAGAGAACAAATTTATGTACCTTAGTGTCACATGTTTGTTGTATAATGTTGCTTCTAGTTAAGGGTTTTAATGTGGAAAGTGGGGTGGGTAATCACACTAAACTTAAAATTAATTTTGAACTAAAACACTTCATAAGAGGAAAATAACTAAACGCCTCTTTAATATGCTTTGGTGTTTCTGGTGTTAATCTCTAAGTGTTGGAAAGTGAAATTCTCTTTTCTTGGGGTTAATGCCCTCGGCACTTTTCACCTTTCTGTTTAAATGCAACAATTATGAATACACTCCTGCGCTACTCCCTTGAACAGCACTTTGCAAATTAAATTTCAGAGCAGTAGGGAAAGAATAATGGAGGAAAAAGTACTTTATCCAAACGTGCTCCTTCCACTGTAACCGCCGCTTTCCCTCTCTCTTTAAAGAAGGATATGAATGTGAACGCTCATCGACTTCGGGCAGCACTCCTAAAGCCAAAAGAAAGAACTTTACAATGAGATTCTGTGTACCGGAGACAGCTGGAGGAAGAATTGCAAAATGCCCCGGGATAGCGACATAACTAAGGAGGCGAGTCTTACGAGCTTATTTCACGTGAAGGAGATTACGGGAGGTTCAAGCCTCCTATAAATATTAGGTAGTGTATCCCTCGCTCAGTTTAAAGCTTCAAGCACCTAGAAAGAAAAAGGTGGTAGAGTTCGCTGTATTCTAGTTAGAACATTTGGATAGATCTGTTAGTAGGAGCCATGACTCCGGGTTCAATTCGAATCTCGGTGTTGCACTCCTTCAGTCCTAACTTTACAGTTTCAGATCTAGATCGAGTTTTCGTGAGACTTGAATCTTTCCTACAGGCTTAGGAATTACATTTCATAAAATATTGTATTCTAATAGAGATATTCTTTCCCTTTCCAGAGCTTCATCCTTTAGTGAGGTGTGTTTTCAAGGTCGTCAGACTACATGCAGTTTGCCATTGTGGAGTCCCATCGTCCGTAAGTGTTATGGAAGGGCAAATGCCCAATAACCAATCCAGTAGCTTTCTGGTTTCTACAAGGTCTTTAGTCACGTGCTATAGATATTTTAATAAGAATTTATTCAGCTTTTGACCCGGAAAGTTCTTCCGTCTTATCTGAAGTTATTTCTTAGTGCATTGCTATATTGCTAAAGCATCAAAAAGTTCTGATCCTATGAAGTCAATTTTAGTTCTTTCTTTTGCAAATTTTATCTGCTGCTTCAGTACTTTGAACGCCCAATAAAGCATTACTTCATTGCAGAAAGATTAATGAAAGCTTGGAGACATTCCCATACAAATAGAGTTGACTTGATTAGATTTCGGCGATGCAGAGTGGAATTTATTATGCATTTTCCCGAGATGCATCTCTTTAATTTCACTCTGCCATCACTCTCAACTTACATTTCCTTTTCAATTCGTTTCATTTTATCCAAAAGACTTATTGCCTTTTGCAACAACCATGTCGATATACTGCTCATTATTTCCTGTGAAATCCTGAGCATGTAATTCCGACCGGGAGCTCTGGTCTGTGAATTCAGGGAATGGTATCGGAGGCACTTCGACACTCAAATTCCAGACTGGAAGAGAGAGCTCCTCCTACAAGACTGGCCCACCGCTACTGACTCTGGTTTCCGAGACAACGTCCATCCTGTGGAAGGCTGGCAGACGTGCCTTCTGGCACCATAAAGTGCATTCACGCTCACATACGAAGGCATAATAAGCCTCCATATAGACTGTTGTGCCTTAAATTTCAACTTCCCTATTCCGTAATGTTCATTATTGCCAATGGAATGGACATAGGTTTTCTCTAGAGGGTGCGAGAAAAATATGAGTAACATATGCGAGTAGAAAGGGGACTTAAGAGTAATACTTTGAATGAATGCTCACAGATGCCTCAATTTGGGAGTTACAGGCATTGATGTGAATCAATGTTGGGATGTGACGTGTGTTTAGCCATTAAACGTAATGCAAGTCACTTGGGAGAGGAGCGATTATAAGCAATCGGCATCTTAATCTAATCACAAGTCAGGTAATGTCACTCAATGTACAGGTCTTCTTGGAAATGCCAAGGTATTTTAAGAACTATGGTAGTTAAGTTTAATGAGCGATTGCTGTACTTAGTTCAATTAATATATCTAATGAAGTAATGGATTGTTAGAATAAATTACTTGTTTAAGGTAATCTATTGCGTTTTCAGTCTTAGATCATTTGTAGCTTTGAAGTCCAATAACTGCATCACCACAACAAAGCATCCGAAACCATACGCTCCTATTCCCGAGGTCCCTAATTTTAGATCTTCCCCTTTTTTCAGTCTTAAATACATTTTACATATTTTTTACACCTGTGTGTGCGATTCAAATCTAATTGTTCTGGATAAAGGTGAAAAAATAAACTGAAATTTCAAGCTTTTGCTGATGGATAAATTTATTTTAAGACTAAATTTACGAAATATTTTCCAGTTACGTTATCACAACATAACAAATAAAAAATATTATTTTTCAAAATATGTTCCTTTTTTTTTTTTTTTTTTCGACGAGTTTCCTCCATCTCTCTACCAGTATTGGCGATAGCCCATCCTTGGATTTAGAGGCAAAACATCCCGAACATGTTTCTTGACATCTTCAAGATTATCCAACTGCCTTCGAGAAACGTTGCCATGGACCGAACAAACCATTGTCAGAAGTTGCAACATCAGAACTGTACCCGGGTGAGGCAGAATTGATATTCCTTTTAATTATTGGATATTTTGATGGATCAATCTTGATCGATGGGCGAGAGCATTGATTTATTGCAATATAGCGCGCTTTCTATTTATTAAAAACTTGGTAAACCCTGTGCAATTGTTTGCATTACAACTCAGGTTTAATTTCACCATAATTTGCGACCAGCTAATAATTGACAACTTTGAAAGGACTTTCGCGTAACGCCGATTAAAGTTCTTTCCCATGGGATGCCAATTGCTCCCTCTTCTCAGAATTACGGAACAGCCATTTTTCATTACGTGTTACAGCTCGGATTCAAAATCGGTCGTCTGACAAGATAAGATAAGTTCAGATGGATATACTCTTTCATACGTTATGTCCACTTAATGGCGGTGCACAGCTATTGCTCTATCGAGAGAGCATACCTTCCTGACAATTCAGAGTAATGGTAAGTGGGCCTTTTTCGACATCTGAAAGTCATCCAGGGTGCAGCTTATTTTTAAGGTTAGTGTCTCGACCATTGAATTGCCTTAACCTGTTCGATGCTGTTCCCATACTGACAACATCCTTTTCTTTAGCTGCTGCTTTAACACTCCAACCTTTCTTCCAAAAGAATTAAATGAGGAACGCTTATTACTATTTTGTAGTCGCATATTCTTTGTTAGCTTTGAAGTATATGTAACCCAAAAGTAACCCATAGCTTGTTTTGCAGATAGACGTGGGAAAAAATGCAAATACGTCAAAGCTTAAAAAGATTTTTTTTAAACATTTTATTTATGAATACGAAAATTTTCCGTAGTCATTATTGCTTCAGCTATGTAGTTATCGAAATAAAGTTTTAAATTACAGCCTAAGATTATTTTCCGATTTTCTGATAGCACCCGGAAGCCCTGGGTTCGTGCCCCAGTACAATCAAGCTGTCTGGGAAAGCTATTTTTAGTCAGTGTCAGTGATAAAAAGAGCTGGACTTTTTTTTTTTTTCTTCGTAGATTTAAAAGTCGATTTATGTGAATGGATATGCCGGAGAGTTTTACAAAAGTATGTAGCTTCATATGCTTATGGGGCAACCGAAATATAGTAGAGCACTACATAAGACTTTAATGAGGACCGCTATGGGTGACCGAGGTCGTTGAGGCGTGGACTCCTGAGCGGGGTTCGATTCCCACCAGGACCGTCCTCCCTGAGTATTTGTTTCAGGTTTCCCTCAGTGCTCATAAATGGCAAATGCCGGGGAGGTACCCTAAACTTAGGCCTGGAACGTTTCCTTCCCTAAAAAAAATCCTTACCCAATTTATCATTTCATTTCATGTATCATCAGTGCCCACCGCCTGTGGTGCCTCAGTAGTAAAAACGGGCGCTAAACACCATTAAAAAGAAAAAGAAAAAAGAAAGACTTTGATGGACGGAAAAGACGCACGTACAATCGAGAAGAAAATGTCCAGCACAAACTAATTCTTTTGATTAACTCAATGAAAACTTCACTCCCATCCTTTCATATTAAAATCGGATTAGTACAAACTTCTGGAAAACAGTTGAGAATACTAATCCAAAAGGATTTAAGTGTCACAGTGAAACATTCTGTAGTATCCCAACTGCAAAAATAAAGAAAGCTGTCTTAGTGGTACAGCAGATGAGGGATCTAATGGAGGATGGATTATTTGAATAGATCTTGCGGGAGATCGAAAAGATTCAATGAGGCAAAGCAAATTCCCTGACTACAGGCAAGGTGTGGTGCAACTGCTGGATGCTTATAAAAAATCGGTTGCCGCATGTCACTCAAATTCCACTTCTTGCCCTCACATTTAGATTTTGTCCCGACCAATCTTGGGGACGTCAATGATGAGATGGGTGAAAGATTTCCCCAACACATTAAATTGATGGAAAACGTTATCAAGGTTCCTGCCAAGAGTCTACGTGGTAGATTATTGTTGTATGCTATATCGTGATAATTCGGATAAAGTGTATAAAATAAAATGGTGTACTAAGCAATTGTATTATTCAAGTGTGTATTAAATTCAATTCAGGTAATAAGTATTAATTAATACTTTAAGTACTGCAATTCGTAATATTTACGTGAAAGCTTTTTATGTTCAAAAATGTTCGGTGATAAATCAAAGCCAAGTGTTTAGGAACTACTTTGGTAAATTAAATATATAATTTATAGTTTAAAAGCTTAATGGAATAGATAACGGTAAGCATGTCTGAAATTATCATGAAAAATTGGAATAGGTAAGGACAGTTTCATCTTTGGTAATTACAATTATTTTTATTTTTCTAGTCAGTGTAATAAATAGATAACTGTTGTTAATCTTTCGTATCCAGTGAGGCGCGGACTCGTTAACGGGAGGTCTGGCGTTCGCACCCCGCCAGGACCATCCTCCCTGACCAAGGTTTTATCCACTTTTCCTCAGTCCTTATAAATGGCAAATGGTACTTTAAACTTAGGCCTGAAACGTTTCCTTCCTTAAAAAAAATCCTTTCCCAATTTATCATTTTATCTCATGTATCATCAGTGTCCACCGGCTGTGGTACCTCAGTAGTAAAAACGGGCGTTAAACACTATTAAAAAAGGTATCCAGTGATAAAAGAACTGCCTAATATAGGTTATACAGTGATGGGCATGAAAAACCGGTCCGGTTGTCCTAATACCTTGACAACGGCAGAGTGCGGCATTGGGGCAGGAAGAGGAGGAAGGGGTGATGTAAAGTATTGGGGAAAGAATAGTTTCAGAAGAAATGTTTTTAATAATATTTAATGCCCGTTTCCTACTGTGAAATCAAGTGAGTGTAAATGTCCGGCAAGATGAGCCGGGCCAGTTATTCTACCCAATGCTGAACAATAAGGGCTCGTACCATAACATTGTATTGTACGATATACTGTGTTTCTCTGTAAATTACTCCGGATGTCAACAGTACCAAGTGCTCTTTGCCATCTTTCATTGCCTGGTGGGCATAGAACCACTTTTTAGCGATACAAACAATTTTTATTATATATTTAAAGACTCATGAAATGTTGGTTTTCATTAGCATATGAAGTACAATGCATGATGATAGCGTTGACGCTACTGGAGTTCATGCAACACATTATCGTGAATTAGGTGGGAGCTGGGATGTTACTTCTCAGTTTACAGTTCATGACATGAGTATGTGCAACTTGATTACTGCATTTGTCCGTCGCTCGACCTTGCTCAGTCAGGAGAGCAGGAAAAGTCTTCAGTATGTTCGTTAACACAGTTCGCTATTCTAATTATCATTCTATTGTAAGTTTATAAGCTTCCAAGGCTTAATTTGCATATTTTTTCTTGCTTCTGCTGTCTGTTAGGACTCCAAACGAGCTGGGAAGCCATGCCTATGGCGGGAAGCTTTAATCAGTCAGGGTAAGGGAATGCGGAAGGATATATTTGTTCACAATCCGGGTAAGGCAAGGAGAAACTCGTTAGCTGAAGTATCTTAGCGAAGTGAGAAATGGGTATTTACGTACACACCTCGTAAGCATTCCTTCGTAAAGAACAACCGAAGAGACCATTAGGCGTATTTGATATAAGTGTGTTATGCAATTAACTAATGATTAATTTGTGTTCATTGAGTCATATTGTTCAAGATTAATGCTCTGCAAATGAAGGAATTATTGAAACACCATATATCAACGCAACAGCACCACAGACAATGTGAAATTCAGCTTTTTGAGCTGCATTCGCCCGATATTGGATTAAGTAGCTTGTCAATCGTACTAAAGCAGCTGTTACAATCGCTTCTTTCTATTTTCTTAGGAGTGCCGGCAATTGAACTAGGAAAGATATACAATTACACCCCGAAGGTGATTAATGAGATTGGATTTTTTTTTTCACCACAACCTGAAGCTTAATGTATGCGGGTGGAGAATTCGGGAGTAGTGGTTGATCCGGGAGAATGAAACAGTTTTCTTCTACTTATGCAGTAAAGAAGATGGACTCTGAACCTGTCGCTAACGGTTATTTGCATAACAAAGACGAAGATGCGGCAAACATCGAACATACTGATGAAGGATTGCATAGGAATGGATACAAATCCTATGTTTACATGTTTTCATAACTAGGAGACCATGTCGTTACCTATTTAATGCCAGCCCTGATTTCCTGCGAGAACTCAAAATTGACAAACACCAGAGACTATGCAAGGAAAAAGTTTATATATTTTTTCCCCGCCCTCTGCCAATGCCGTTGATTTAGAAAATGAAGCCATGCTGACATTGTGTTTCAGAGCCAATGATATTCTTTTTTTCTGGGTTTACTTCCAACGGAATACGTGACATCTCGTTAGCAGGAAATAAATTGAACCGCAGGTTTTATCGATCCCATTGACAAGCAAAATAATTGTCCATTGTACGTGAAATATACAGCAATAATGGAGCCACCATAGGAGGCTCTGAGCCTGGCGGCATCCAGTGACCACAAAATGATGCTGACTCTTGCTGGTACAATGTTTCTAAAAATAAATTTGATGGTCGCTGCGGTACAATCTACTACAGAAACTTTAAAAGAGAATGCTGCTACTGCTGGTCTTCCAGTCCGATTTTGAAAGTAAAAGAAGGTAACTTAATTTGTGAGATACTCTAGAAAGTTATGTTAATTCATCTCTCATTGAGGTAATTAAAAGTATTTATGTTAAAATGATGATAATATTAAAGAAGCAGAGGATAAAATTTCAATCGTTGGAGGTGAACAAGTGGTAATAGTATTTGGATTATTTACTGAGGCCCTTCAGCATTTCAGGTTATCTGCGTCCCAATCTATTCAGGGCGTGAAAGGCCGACAAATTTTGCTCAGAGGCCTCTTCTTTCAGGCTTGAGGTTCTTTCACGTGTCCTAATTCTACGACAGGGGACCCACGACTTTACTTCCATTCTGAAGGAAGCCACACTTAGGAATTTTACGTCTGAAAAAATCCATCGACTCAGGCCGGGATTGAACCGACGATCTTGGGTCTACAAAACAAGTACGGATATGGTACAAGGACCACCGGGGTGAACAAGGAATTACAGAAGGGTTGAGGCGTACACCCTTTATTGTTTATACACTTGAATATAATTTTAGAACTAATTTAAGAGAAATAAAAATTAATGATAGATAATGATAGCTTATGCGCATGAGCTTGTATTAACGACCACTTCTGAGAATGCCGTACAAAGAGAAGTTACAGGTCTTAATAAATATTTGAAGATATATAATATGGAAATATCTGCTGAAAAAAGTATCGAAGGGATTGCAAGCTAAAAGCTGAGAAGAATAAAGCTGTTATAAGCGATAAAATTATTGATCAGACATCAAGTTTTATATATATATAGTCCTGCCGATTTTGAAGAAGCCTAAACGTGTGTTATTCCGTTGGTACTAAAGGTATCTCTGCTAACTGGCAACAGGGAAATTTAGAGTCATGCAGGGGCGGTGTGTCAGTGTGTGGTATAATACTGCAGCACAATGATTATTTTGTTCAAATAATTTTTTTTCTTGTGTTAAATACTTCATGTTTATGACATCATATAACCTTGCCTACTTAGACAAGCTGCACGTTTGAGAGTTAAGACTGTTCAGCGTTCTGCTGTAGTCTTGGGTTTTTCCCAAGAGATTCGAACAAATCTGCATATGGGGGAATTCAAAGAATGTGTTCTGATTGACTTATTCAAGGAGAAATCGTGCTACCTCAAAGTGGAGCACATTGAAAAATCGATATTGTTAGCGGTCACGCAATAAAGCACGACTCCTTGTATCTGCATGATTACAGAACAATTTGACTACGTAAATCTCCCTGAATATATATTTCCACTTACGTGGTTAAATATTTATAAATACTTGTATGTACTAATTTTAGTGTGAATGTAAGATTTGCATTGTCCTTTTGCTAACGAATATAATAAAAGTTAAATAATAATGGATTCATGGGCAATCAACAGGGTGAAGATCTTGTTGCCCTCCAAGCTTCCGGCCATCTTCACTCTGATCTTCTTCGGCATCGAGAAAGCTTAAAATTCTCACAATTGGCATTACATGATTCGGAATATCGGTATGAACAGGGTAAGCGTTTCTCTACAATGACTGCGTAGAATAAAGCAAAAATAGAACAACTAGGGAGGCCAAACACAAATTTGAATGTAGCGCAGTCAGCGAAAGGAGGAAGAGGCAATCTGCATCAGGCGGTTTAATCGTGAAGTTATATTCAAGTAATTTTTCTGAACGTGAACTTGAAGCTATTGTAAACACAGATCAATTCTTTATGGAGGACTGGATTTTAGATACATTGATCGTGCTATACAACTCCTGCAATATTTAACTTAGAACAAGAGTAATTCTCTGAATTTACAAAAGTGTTGAAGTTAGGATGCCAACCACACTGCTCAGCCAGAGATGTTTTTCGAGCTTAAAGGTTATAAAATATTTTTAAAGAATGCACTGTAAGAGTTTTACTACTCTTGCTATGTTGTCAATGGAGAATAGCACGATTTGAAAGATGAAGGTGCCCAACACCATTCACTGACTAATTCTACAGTATGAAGAACGCTTTACGCATTTCACATTGCTCATTAGTTAAGGGTCCCTTACCCTCATACTCATCATTTTGCACCCCTTACCAATGGGGTCATATATTCACGTAATGAACGTAAATATGAAAACAAAATATCTTAAAATATAATAAGTTATGAAATAATTAAAACAAAATTTAGCAAAATGAGAAGCGCAGTAAAACAAAGAATACACCATATTACAGCAAAATTAGCATTAAAACACCGCCACGGGTGGCCGAGGGCATTAAGGCGCGCGCTTGTGAACGGAAGGTCTGGGGTTGCATCCCCGCCAAACCGTCCTCCCTGAATGAAACTTTTTTCCAAGTTTTCCTCAGTCCTCATAAACGGCATATAGCAAGGAAGTACCCTAAACTTAGACCTGGAACGCTTTCTTCCTTTAAAATATATATCATCAGTGTCACCGCCTGTGGTGCCTCAGTAGTAAACACGGCCGTTAACACTATTCAGAAATAAACATAAAGTGTGGCAGACGTTAGGACAAGCCATATAAGGGACGGTTCGAATTGGGCAGAGAGAATTGCTCGCCACTTGGTACGTGTGACACTAAGAGATAGACAAAAGAGTGATACAATTAAAGAAATATTAAAGACAAACGATGTAATTGCAGTCGGAGAATAAATGGAGAAAACATGGAGAAAGAATGGGTCCCCATAGACTACAAAAGAAACCTACAACTACAAACCCCATGGGATTTTTTTTATTCTTTTATTTACGGACGCTCTTTAACAACTCAGGGTCATCAGCGTCCCATTCAATTCTGGGCGTGAAACGGCCGACAAATTTTGCTCAGAGGCTTCTTCTTTCAAGCTCGAGGTTCTTTTTCGTGCCGTAAATGTACGACATGGGACACACGGCTTTACTTCCCTTCCAAAGGAAGCCATACTTAGGAGTTTTACGCCCGAAAAAATCCATCGATCCTGGCCGGGTTTGAACCCGCGACCTTAGGTTTAAAAGGCAAGTATGGTTACCACCACACCACCAGGAGCGACTAAACCCCATGAGTGAACAAGATGGCTTGATCAGTTCTGAATCAGGAACGGGCACGTGTTCCAAAATGTTGTTTAGGAAAAGGAAGAAGTGCTATATACAGTATTTTTAACATCCTTTAGAAAACTAAGAAGAGTTTTAGGGTACTTCGCAATTTAAAATTTGTCATCATTATTTTTGATTACATTGTGTCCCTTACTACTATATTTTTAATTTTTTTCTTCAGATATATTTCATATTATTTATCTCAACTTTGCCTGCAATTTGCATAGCAGGGATTCACATAATAAAATATGTAATAACCGTACATCATAGATGGACTTTTTGGGCAGCGCATGTGCTTGCTCTCTCACTGTTGACCAAGTTCGTCTTCGCTAAAAAGCCTGAGAAAGAAGAAAACGTTTTCCCTCGTCTTCCATTTCCATCAGTGTGATTGAAGAAGATGGAAGTAACTCTCGGAGCAGTCTGAATACCTCCTGTTCGATATTTTTAATCATGATTGCAGTTCCTGTACCGAATCAAAAAAACAGCTACGGGAACGGCACTCTCAAGTCTTTTAAATTTTTGATGGAAATACTTTTTTTGCCTGTCGTTTAATCAAACTAGTTACTCAGAAAAATTATGTTTTTAATAAAGCTTGTGGTTTTGAACACCTGCAAATATATGCACTGTGATTTGCAACAATTAATCCGAATTCTTCTGTA
Organism: Metallyticus violacea; assembly: GCA_030762175.1. Lineage (NCBI taxonomy): Eukaryota > Metazoa > Arthropoda > Insecta > Mantodea > Metallyticidae > Metallyticus > Metallyticus violacea. The sequence continues at coordinate 50,709,635 of CM060840.1, read as the reverse complement.
ATGGTGACTTAGTATTTATTTAGTTAAACAAATAATTTATATGAAAGTGGTATAAGAATTATGTGTATAAAAGTTTATTTTTTTCGTTATCATCTTCCTATATTTTCATATACTTCCGTTCTTTTTATTTATACGAAGATATTATTGTTATTTCAGCACTTTTTCGGAATTCATGATTGTTCAAGTTTTAAATGGTTAGGGATATATCTTATTATTAGTATTAAAGTGAATGCTTTTTATTAATGAAAATTATTGTTAAGATGGTGGTTACATTCTACGTTAAGTTGCTAAAGAACACTCTAGAGGGTTTTGGGAGTTTCCATTCTCAGAGAAGTTCCATTAAAGCAGAGTTTATGCCTTTTTATTTAAATTAAATCGTTAAAACTTTTACATTCTCTCTGCGAAAACAAGCGGAAATAGTTGATGCTTTTCGATTATGTAGGTACATTCAAATTTTATTAAATTAAGTGAAAAAATATACGGAACTATTATTCTAGTATTTATTTTCAATACCAATAGGTTGGCCAGATTGTTTTTCTATAAACAATATCTACCTTTGTCACTTCAATAATAGGCAACGGATAATTGTTTATTATTTCGTGAAGATGTTGTTTCAGAAAATAGATCAACAAATTTATTATATTATAACGATTTTTTCAAAAATAGTGCACATTTGTTTTACATGTAGATGGAAGATTTCAGAAGAAATGCAATGACACGTCAAATCTTGCGGACTTGTATAAATGCAAAACCTTTTCGTAGTCATTGTTGCACGAGCTATGACGTTATCAAAGAAATTTTGTAAATCAGAATCTATGATATTTGGGCACTACTAATCCGAGGTCCTGGGTGTGATTCTCTGTCAATTCAAGCTCTCTGGGTAAGTTTTTTAGAGTGGAGTTTTTACTTACTCTGAGAATATGAATGCCAGATAGCTTTAAGGCGCCCAGAACTCCGAGTTCATTTGCCCCATCATTAATTCACTTCATTCATTCCTACAGACATATCTATAGTATTCAGTCCACAAACTACATAGTCGCGTGAAGACCAATGCAATCAAAAGCAACAATAAATTAAACTTAAAAAATAAATAAGTGAGCTTATGTTACTAAGACCAAAATATACATTTTTTATATTTTATTTATAGTCGCATTGATCCTCTCGCGAAGTCTGTAGAAGTGAACTGAATACTACAGGTGTAAATCTGTAGAAATGAATTAATATGGCGCAAATGAGCTCGGAATACTTAAAGCTCTCTAGCATTCACCTTCTCAGAGCAATGAAAGACTCAAGTGTTCACCGTGCTATACTTGTGCCATAATCCCTGTGACTGACTGGTGGAATGTAGAAGAGAAAATAATATACTATTCTGTGAAACAACACGCTTCAACAATGCGTGCTATGTGCAATAAAAACTGCGGGTAGTCGAAAAAATTAAAAATAAGAAAAAGAAAATTAAAAATAAGCAAAAAATACAGGTGATAGAAAAAGAAAGAAAAACATTTATAAGCCACACATTTAAAAAGAATGGAAAACAAGATTTATAGTCCGCATATTTAAAGTTATCTCGTTGACTATTTTGTCAAAAGTCACGTGTTATTGGGGTATGTTTTTTTATTACTAACTCAAATTCAACATTCTGTGAAACAACTCTAAAATGTGTAAAGGTAGCCAAAAGGGGAATGCTGCACGCAAAATAGTTGACATCTCTTTATGCTCTAACCATGTCCTCCTAGACTTCCTCAAAACAGTTCTGTAAATTATTTCGGAACAAACTGTATGTACTCTTGTCTTTGTTTTTCTTTCAGTGCTGCAACTTCCGAAATTCGTACAACATTCTCCGACTAATATCACAAACGTGTTGAAAGATAGCCCCCAGGATTAGGTCTAGGAAAGTTATATTGCCTTTTGAACGGGAACAGAAAAAGTTATAATATTTAACTTTGGTTTGTTTTAACAACTTAAAATAACAACAAACAAATATTTTTAAAAAATTCTCTTTAAAACAATATAATTAAAGCAAAGGAAAACTGCAAATGTTCAGTACTTTGCACACTTCAAATTAAGCACAGTGAAACATGTACAAATAAATTCTGCAATACATGGCCAATAAATTAAAAAAAAATAATTAAATATAGTTGTAAGCGTAAGAGCATGATATTGTTTTTGATTAGCAATTCTGATTAAAATGCAATTAAAACAAACATTCTCAGTATCTTATGTCGTAAGAAACCAAGAAAAATGTTTCAAGTTGTGTGTGTAAAAAGTGTTACGACTTCAACACACACATACATGCAAATGTTCAATAGTCATATTGTATAATTACCTATAATCTGAGTCACTGGAAGAAAACTGGATTTGGCCCCAGCCAGTATAAACGCAGGCTGGAGGTGCCATTGACGTAGAATTAAATTATAATACGAACCTGAAAATCGCAGCTCCTGCCTGATGAAGTTACTTCCACAACAAATATCTTGCCCAACATTACAGAACCAAATCAAGCTAAAAGTGAAAGGCAAGAAGTTTAAAATAGGGGAAGAATGACGTTACATACCCGACATGAATGGATACAGTTTTCAAAGCGCTCTTCGGGCCAAAAAGGAAAGACCTCGATTTTACCAAATAAGGCTATTGAACATACTAAGGAAAGGGAAAAGCGAAAAGGAAAGTTGATTTGCTTTATTTACAACGCTCTTTAACATCTCAGGTCATCAGTGTCCCATTCATTTCAGGGCGTGAAACGGCCGATAAGTTTTGCTCAGAGGCCTATTCTGTCAGAATTGAGGTTCTTTATCGTGCCGTAAATCTACGACATGGGATCCACGGCTTTATTTCCCTTCCAAAGGAAGCCATATTTAGGATTTTTACGCCGTACGACCCTGGCCCGCATTGAACCCGCGATCTTGGGTTTACGAGGCAAGTACGAAAAGAAAAGGTCAGGTCAAATCGGTTAATAGAAACGAGTGGCAAGTATTGGCATACCTGTTTATAATTTGTAGATTTTGAGCTTATTTAATATGTCACTTCTATAATGCCTACAGAAGGGAAATACTAAACTTTACAGGTTTAAAATACTCATATATACTCTGTTAAACTTCAATAAAGCAAGTATGTATATAAATAGCTTAGAGAATGTTTGTGAACGTAAAGCCAATTACCTTGCTGGTCTTCTGAAATTCTATTGATTTAATTCACCCTCAACGTGTCAAAAAAAGCGCTGCAGCAATTTTGGGAGATTTGGGTACCAACCAAAGATATGCGGTAAAACTGGAAAGTACAACAATCTCTTTGTTTAAGGCATGGAAAATAAAAGCATTTTAAAATATATGTATATCACTTTGAAAATCAGTTATTGCAAACAACAGGATGGTAGAAATGACTGTGAACCAGCGAGCGTGCTTTAGCGAACGCGATATAAAAACGGAAGAACGAGCTAACAGAATGACAGCACGGAAAATATACCTCGGGAGCTATGAACAAAATAAACACAAGCCTCTAACTGAATACTGAGATTAAAACAGAGCGAGGAATTCAAGAAGCACTGGCGAGGGGAATAACTCAAAGCATTTTAAGATAAAGTGCTTTGGGCGTTATAATACCGGAAGGGGAGGCTATGCTACATAATATAAGCCCATTAAGGGAACGAGCTTTCTTGCGAATGTAGCATATTAACATGCACGAAATTTTTGGATTCTTTCAAACAAATGTGTTACGATTTTTATACTTTTTTTCTTTTCTGTTTACTATTTACCATTCTTTATTAAAACAAAAAAATTAAAAATAAATGCGAAGAACAGATAATTATATGCAATGACGAATGCTCTTTGTAGGTGCCCCGTTGAAAATCAGACCAAAACAATTAGATATCGAAAAAAAAAAAAAAAACGGTTTTGGTTGAGCAAATGCATAATTAAAATAAAACTCAGTATTGCAAACAAATTTGCAGGCACTTAACGCCGATAATGTGTTGTATAAGGAAATGCCATAAATATCTACATTATATCGCAAATATGCCAGTGCACCTAATCCTATAAAACTAGTTAATGAATTATGCTGTCGCAGTCAATTTCGAGCATTCGGCTCCTCTCTAGTAGCAGCAGCAGCAGCAGCAGCAGCAGTAGCAGTAGCAGTAGCAGTAGCAGTAGCAGTAGCAGTAGTATATTTATTTACAAAATATATTTTTATTTCTTAAGAGACAAACAATACACATAATTTCATAAAATAAATAAATAAATGATGAAAAATAAGCTATATATACTAGAAAATCTTTAAATATCTAAATAAAATAAACAGAAAAGAAAACGATACAAAAGTAAATCACTTCCCCTACAACCTTTACGGTTGTCTGCCTCTTTCAATCTGAGCTGTCTCACTTTATTTAAAAATTTACCTACTCGCTCTTCCTATCTATCTGCAAAGCCCAGCACTGCCACTGCCCTCTTCCTCCGTTAACAAACGTGGCCTGTATAGCTCTTTCTCCATTCTTCCGTCCCCTTGCAGTACGCCAGAATATGCTCCCAAGATATTTTCTCTGCACATATAGGATAGATTCCTGTCCCTCTCATCTTGCTACTTTAGTCATCTACCGCGCGCCTTGCCTAAACCAAGCGAGCCCCTGAACGCTCAGTTTGAATGTAATGCTTCATCCCCCATCCAATTTTCAGCTCTGATTGTATCTTTAGTGAAACTTTTTCTGCACACTCCGAAAGAGTCAGCTGCCTATTAATGACCCTCAAGAGTTTCTTAATTTTTCTCCAAACGCCTCTTCTGTTTCCCCGCTCTGCTATCCAAATGTTTCCTATTCCTATATTTTCCAGACCGCTTTTCAATTTTGAAGCCTACGTCATATTTCCCCCCTTCTCAGCTGCTCGGTAGCAGATCGCTCTAATTAGTGGCTGATCTCCGTGAACAATTTGTAGCCAGTACTTCACTGCTCGGATCCTGCATTCTATATTCTGGCTATGGGCACCAAATTATTTCGCAATTTGTTGAACCCTTCCCCATTCTCAAAATACCTTTCGGAAAATTCGTCCTCACCCGATACAATTTCTCTGTTTGTCCCCAACCCCAAATTTCGACCCCGTAAGTCATTGCAGACCGTACTACTCCCGTTACACTGTCTCTAACAGTTCTACAGGTACATGTGGAATTCTGCTTCGTATACGGAGAGTTTCTGTGGCTTTCATATTCACTTTAAGTTTCGTCCCATCAATGTGTTTCGTTCATTTTCCATTCGTCGAGAAAGTTAGCTTAAGCAACACGAAACTCTTCATGTTATTTAATGTATGTCCTGCATATGTTCTTATCTCTGTTATGCTATAAATAGTTCCGTTCTTAAAAGTCACGATCTTCGTTACTTGTATTCACTGTACGAGTTAGTAACCAAGTATGGGCTCCTCTCTAAGAGTAGAGCGTAGAGTAAGTGATAATCAGATCATTCGCCTCCTTCGGCATCTAATAGTGAACTGAGGTATTACTTGGACAAGAAATGGTCAATACTTTTGTTCAGAGATCTCTGTTTTCCTGGAGTTCTTTAATCTACGACATGAGATCTTCCATAGAACTTGTATTTTGATTTTTATATCCTGAAAAATCCATCGAACTCAGCCGATATAGAATTACACCAGGCAACATGCTACTTAATTTAACCACATCATATTACTTTCAGACATTGTACGGGGCATTTAGAGAATTTTAGATACTGAATCTATTCAATTCTACGGAATTTAAAAATGTTGGCACTGTTTCTAAAAGACGCTGTACATACCACTGGCTAAATTTTTTCCATTCCAATTGCTACTACACAAAAGATAGACAGAAGGTGTGGAGCATATCTCTTTAGCACTGTCGTTAAGATATTGTCAAGTAAAAGCTTATTATTTTTATCAAGTATGAGTCGCCTCCATTATTTATATTTTAATTTTACATTTTATGTAAGGCATATATCATTATAAAATAAATAACTTATCCAATAGGATCCACACATACGATCTTCTATCAATTATGTGACAAAGTCAGGTGTATTTCTCCCACTACATTAAACAAAATTACACAATATACCAGTTAGTTGTGTTCAGTCATGATTAGTCCGAGACTTTTTATGTTCATAGCACTAAGTCTCGAAAGCGCTGAAGATGAACTACTGAAAATTTGGATTATTAACTTTATTACAACTCTCTTATTTCTCTTTGTATACCATAAATTCCCCATCTCAAATTCCTTGTCCAAGACCCCTCTAAAATCTCTGAAAATATTGCGGTGTATTTCATTAACATCCGATATAACGAAATAAATACGTTAATGGAAAACCGCGCCTGAATTATATTCATTACACACAACGACAGATCGATTGTAATTTCAATTTTCTCAATAAAGTGATCATTTATAGAATTAGCCAAATATAACTCGCTAGAGCCAACCGTGGCAATATTAGAGCATATAAAACATCAAATCTCCACATATTTCATATCTCCAGCACTGCAGCGCTCTACGACTATAAAAGGCGACATGGTTATTATTGCAGTCACGTCCTACAAGTCACCAACATAGTCAGAACTTATAAAAAGCTCCAGCTGAACGTGTGCTATGCAGAATTTCATAATGGGTATGGGAGTAATGAGAAGAAAATTACAGTAAAAAACATGGACGTCACTGCATGAAAAATTCTAATTTTATATGTAAGAACATATTAGCTACTGAAATATGTTTTCTTAAATGGTTCGTCCGTGTTTAAAGGTAAGTGTAAAATAAACAGTAAATATTCAACAGTATACTTTACAGTCTCTCTAATCCAGTGACTTTGTTCTTATAGACATATTTTTTTCATTCTTTCATTTCAAGCAGAGAAATTATTTGCTGATTTTTAATGCTAAAAAAGAATGCAGTGAATGGAACTTTTGCTTCCAGTGTCTATGTTATAAACCTGCAATATAGCATTGATCATGTTATGTTTTACGTGGTTTTCCTATATTTTCCTTTAGGTTTCTACTTAAAACATATGGTTTGACAAACTGGTTTCCTGCACATTTTTCATGCCTGGAATTTAATAGAACCTGAAACTCAACACAAGAACAGAATGCAGATGATATCATTTTAAAATAAAGTATCTCATTGTTTTTTTGTATTGTGGTAATAAGAATGATGTAATTGTTTTATTTTACCAGTAAATATGTTATAATTAAATCTCATTCAAAAATCATTAATCACATTTTAGTTCATGCAGTTTATGCGGGACCGCGGACCGATTGATACATTGGACTCTTCATCAATAATTTTCTCACTATATTTACGTAATTGTCAACTGCAGCAAAACGGGCATTATCTTACTAGGACTGTAGTAAAAAGTTCGGTAATACTTAGAATTCACTTCAGTCGTGATTGATATATTTTCACAGGAGGATTCAGCTTATATACAAACAGATTTTATAAGTTGAGTTATAGAATATATATATATATATATATATATATATATATATATATTCTATAACTATATTATATAGTGATAATATATCACTAATTATTATAGTGATATATTAACATAAATGATATGTTCCATTATTTTCCACACCCTACCTTATAATTAACGCCGGTTATGTCTGTGCAAAATTTGAAAGATTATAAAAATCTTAGACTATTCAAAAAGACCTTAATCAAAGCAACAGTTAACTCCATATATTCATTTACAATTCAAAATCTACAGGGAAAATCAAACTGCAAAATGTGATGGTAAACATTGTTCTAAAAATCCATTTATATGCCTGCTTTTATATTACATAGGTTGATATTACCGTTACTGTCACTACCAGCTTTTTCTCTTCTTCTCAGATATTTTTTGCTGACAAACACGATAAACTAAACCAATGTAAGACCCAATCCATATGAAATCGTTCAAATTAGTACTGCGTTGAAAAATACACAAAGAGTTAAGAAATATGTGATACACAAAGACCTTTTATACTTAAATGTATTAGATTCCTTGTTTTAATTTCATAAATTTATCGTACATGTGTGAAGAATATAAACCAGAAAGGACTAATGTTAAGACATTAAACCCAATGTCGATTTTTATAACTGATAGCATTAATTCTATAAATTGTGTGTGTACCATATTTAATATAAAATACGAACAGGGATATAAATCAGTTAATCCATATTTGACTAAATTCCCAACAGAAAACGGGAAAAAATGGCCGACTACACCCCTCCCACGCCCCATCCTCTCTGGCAAAAAAAAAAAAAAAAAAAAAAAAGTGCCAATATTATTTCCACGTTTCAATACAAACTCCCATAAAATAACTTCGTTAAATTATATATGGGACACGCGGGACTTGCTAAAGCAGTCGCAAATGGTACTGAAGCTCAGCATGCTTCAAACTAAGTGCAATTTGCACACACGTTAAGTTTCGCTTTGAACGGAAAGCACATGCATAATTCAAGTACAGTGAAGGCCCGCCCCTCTACTACCTGCAGGAGGGCCGGTAAATGGTTGTCGCCAAGCAATACTTCATCCACAGTTACACTGTTTCGGATTTCTTGGAACTTCTCGGTGTTCAAGCACAAGGTTATATTAGTTACTTGGCATAATTAAGAGGCAGTCTTTCTATCTTGCTCTCGAAAAATATTTGAAATAGAATTGCGGGAATAACATCAGAAAGGGCTTAAAATTAACTGTACAAGTTCTACAATAAATATTTAAGCCAGTATTCGACGTTGATGAACACTAGATTATTTCTACCTCATCTGTAAACTAAAATACAAGCTAAGCAAAGAGGGTGAAATACCGCACTTCCAAGATGCATATGTCCTGTTGTCCTGCATTATGTTAGAGTTTAGATAAATGTGTGTTAGTGCGTGCTTGTGCTTAAAAAGTGAAAAGAAAAAAGTAATACATATTTTATTGTGCGTAGTTAAAGTAGAAAAATAGTGTGTGTGTGTGTGTGTGTGTGTGTGTGTGTGTGTGTGTGTGTGTGTGTGTGTGTGTGTGTGTATAATGAATACACATTTTTAAATAAATTATCTTTCTCGAGTATAGAGCAAAAACTCAAGAATAGTTCACTGAAGTTTTCTATGATGTGTACAGTGTCCGTCCGCACATACCCACTTAGTGTGGTAACGCCGCTACGAGCAGATTGGCTGACCTTCATGTATCATTAACAATTGCGTACACCTAAAGTTGTGCGCGACCGAGGTAGGTGAACTGAATTACTTTGTCTTGAGAATGTAGTAATTAGCAGCGTGCATAACAGATATAAGTATTCTACTTCTAGTTGCGTTTTTTCTTCTCTAGGTATTCATGTATTTTGGAGCATAAATCTGAAAACTATATTTATTTGTTTTAAATTTGAAATGTTTCATTACCTTTGTGGGAAAATCGTTCAAATATGCATAAAAGAGATTTCCTTTTAATCTTGTAGATTAACAATTATATTTTACAAATAATTATGTTCGGCAAGATGTGAGCTTCATTAAAACTATTGTTCAGATTTTTATTTTAAGGGCTTTGAGATCAGTTTGTATAAAAAAGAGAATTTCTTAAAAAAGATTTGTCTAAAATTAGAATATACTACACTTTTAAAAACTTTTAAATTTTCGTCAAAGTTTACATCGCCTGTAATGAACACATCCGGAACAACAACAACAACAACAACAATAATAATAATAATAATAAAAAATGATAATATCCAAGTGAATTGCTAGAAAAGCTCGCTTCTACATATAGGTGCTGTAAATTTTCAGAGTAAAGCCATGCAACCTGTATTTGTACCTACTACAGCCAAGCACTCTTCATTTAAATGTCTCCATATCCAAAGACGAGAGACTCCTTAGAAAAGCAAAGCAGACGAAACAACGAAATGAAGTGTCGCTTACTATATTGCCTCTTCAGCTTCTTGTATTGCAAATATTTACTTAAGAGAGAAGCGCTAGTTCACGTTTGTTACATTGGTAGCTTTTACCTCTACAGACTTAGAGGTAGTGCTTTAAAATATTTACTTAGAGACGCTGTGTGACTTGGAATGCAATTCATTACACTTCTACAGTAAGATGAGCAACGAGCAAGGCTGGTTTTCAGAACTATGTCATGTTAAAATAACTGCATTTGAAAAGCAGAAGGTGCCTTTAAGTACAAGATTTCCATGTTTTGCTGAAAAACGTACGAAAAGCGCCTTGGCCTTGACTACACACCAACACGGACGTTTCTTCTTTTCACTTTCCTTCACCTTTCCCCTCAACTTTACGAGAGTAGGTGTATTACTGTCAGCTTGCATAAACAAGTGTCTGTTTACAACCTTTCAGCAACTTCCCCCTCTGTTACTCACGTGTTGCCGCCTCCTAGAAACTTCTGAGCGGAATAAACCGGATACTTTCAGTTACTACAGCAGTGAATGGCCTCGACTGCGGGCCCGAGGTTCGATCTTCGTGTTGCAACAGTGGCAGTTGTGATGAACAAAATTCAGGTGTTTGCTATTGCCATTGGTGAAAATTTGTTCGGTTTCGAGAGAAAACTAATTGCCGTAGACTCACCGAATGGTTATGGTAATGGTCAGGCTATATGGCGGAGAAGTATGTGTACGGTTACCCTGCAGAATTATATCATACTGTGGGGTTTCTTCCCTTATCTCAGTTGATACAACAGAGCACAAAGGAAGGAAACAAAATGAACTGATATTCGTTTCGTGAGCGTTAATTTCTGAATGAACTGTGTGCCGTGTGACAGGCATGTCGCATTACTGACTTTAAACAATATTTTTCAAAATCTTTTAATTATGCTGTATCTGAGGCGAAACAGAAATCAAGTAAAATACACAATCAAATCAAATCAAATCAAATACACAAATGTGTTTCTCACTACAGGTAAACTTTATATTTTGTAGTTGACAACTTTACACTAAATTTTGCGTGACGAAAATTGAAGGAATTGTGTCAAGTAATAGAAGTTCGTAAGTAAAAACTGCTGACTAGAAATTTCTGAAATAAACGGTTTTACGCTTTAACCTGGTTGTTGGTATAGGGTTCTCCCACCTATGTAGAAATTAAGGTAGGTATGGATAAAGCGTTCAATTAAGACAGTTCGAGACAGGCTCGAAAGCAGATCGGACCTATTGGTGTCACACCTTCTATCTTCTCCCTCTCGAACAGATCAGTTCAAAAACATGCGAAAGTCATTTACATACTATGTGATAAGTGCAACTATGGTAGCTTGTGATAAAGTAATAAACACATAAAGACTAAAGGTGTCTGATATAAGCAGTAACCTCTCATCTTTCTAGCTAAGCGAATGTGATAACTATATAGTTACTTTATCAGTTTGTTAAACCTCACAGGGCTACTTTCTATTCCTGGATTTCTTGGGTGTCATTGGTAATGACAATAGAAGAACGCTAGATAGCGATGCGCAAAACGAGTCTCATAAATAATTAAGCAAATTTCAGTGTTTTAAAGACATGTGGGAATCTTTTAAGTTGCTCAAATTCAGCTTTGCAAATCACAGAATAGCAAATTGAGTGAACTTTTAAAAAAATACACTTCAATGTCGCGGAACACGTACAACCTTTAGCATTCAATTGACGAAACCAGAGATTCCGTGGGGCTTATTGTATTAATGTGGTTGCATGCAGGTGGTAGCGGCAAACCTTACCTACTAAAATGCAAATAATTAAACACTGTTAATTACTCTTCCTTTTTAATAGAACTACGGATATACCTGGCCGTCTTGTGTGAAGTATACAGCTGCAACTTATATGGTGAAATCAATAAATTGTTTTAAGTAACAATATTCCAATATGATACATTTAAAGTATCTTGTATAAGCATGTCATAGGATTGGAGCACGACTTCTTGACATCGGCAGACTTATAGCTAATTTTAAAAATATTTCAAAATTTGTAAATGCCACGTCTTATTTCCAAAGTTCAAATAAGGATGTCCTCCATCTCGAGCTGGTAACAAGAAGCATGCAAGTGGCAGGAATAATACATTTTTCCTATGTGACTTATCTCTAAACCAATACATTGTTTTACTATTACCCCTATCCTGGTCACATTGTGTTGTGCGGCATGTTCTTGTTGCTTTGTTTGTAAACACGTAGGTATCACTGCAGGCTTTTAGCAATACTATTTCCGAAGCTTAGTACTTCATATTCCAAAACAAATGTGAATACATTATGAAAACAATTGTAAATGTAACAATATTATTTTTAAATGCACACCTTTAAGTTCCGTATTTACATTAAAGATGTGTACTTTAAAACGGTTTATTTAAGCACAAAATGTAATCGATGGACATTTCAAAATATTGTGTGTGTGCGTGCGTGTGTATATTAACAAAACAATAACGGCCCCGCGCAACTGCGGGCTGCCACAGCAGACAGAGCGTAATAATACATACGAATAATTTAACAAATGTTATAAAATGAATGTAAACAGGAAAAAGAGAGCTTATTTAAAACTTTATATGGATTCTTATTAGTTACTGTACAGGTAATGAATGGGAAAGTAAAAATAGAGACTATGTAGATCAGCTTTTACAATCTTCTGTAAATTTAAACCTTTCTCGATGATGAAAAAGGGCAGTGATTTCTGCGTTCTGAGGTTTATATTTTTCCTTGAAGTATGATGTCAGGGTGTTAAGAGATAATATTCATGATTTCACTTCCTCAGGTTGGCCCTTATTTTATAACGCATATCGTTGTTTGATGGGAAGGCAATCTTATCAATTCTTATTATTCTTTAATTGTTAGACATACTTTCCTGGGCCCTGTTCCACAAAAATATAGTCTAATATATACAACTGTATTAGTGCAAGTGCTTGTAAAGTATGGTCTTGTAACTTTCTGTTACACGAAAGAAGTGTAACATTTGTAAAGTATGAACAAGGGTAACAAGTGACGTCATATAAAAACAAGATGGAGGAACAGCTGTTCGTCATACGTAGCCATACCCACTCTTTAGGAATTTTAATGTACATAGCGGATTATTGTCATTCCTGCTAAATGGGTCCTGTGTTTCTTCTCATATTTAATGATATTTTAAATACTTTATCATGCATTTGTCGATATTCAAGTGTAATAATCCACTTTGAGACAACGACCCATGCAGTTTAGGAGCCTCTATTTCATTCGTCGAGAGATGGAGGAACAATCGAGCTTCCCGATTGATCTCGGTCATTTATTTTATTAGTCCATTTGATCATTTATATTTATTATTTGTTTATACTTCTTGACAATCGCGTTCTCATCATTAGCAATTTATTTTAAAAGAAAAAGAAAATAAACTATTTTCATGGCGTGTAGTAAGAACCTTAAAAATACATTAAATAAGATGCTGGTCTGAAATAAGCATTTGAAACAGGTAACGTCAATATCAATCATAGTCGTTCTTTAATTGCACTTAACTTTATTATTCTCTCTTTATACATATTCCTACCATTGCATTCGCTAATACTTAGCACATTTGGGTCAAATGACTCCCAAATCATTAAAAAGATAATAAATATTGTGCTAGTATTTGAAGTTACCAATGTTCTTAAACTTATAGAGAAATTTATGTAAATGACCAGTATTAATACTAATACTTCTGTGGAACATAACAGTGAAAAATCACTTGTACATTTGTAAGTAGATGGAGTTGTAAAGTACAAGCCTAGCAGAAACCATTGTGGAACATAATTTACTAATAACTACAAGTTACAAGTCCATACACTTATAATGTATTATACCATAGTTTTGTGGAACAGGACCCTGATATGTCAGTAACAGTTTAACATTTTGAGCTTAAAGATATCTTAACACATCAATTTAATTATTTCACAAGTTTGCAGTAGGCCTTTGAACATCGAAATCTGGTAATGAAACAATTTGGAATGTAAATAATTTGAAATTTGCAAGAAACAATTGTTTTGATAAGGAATTTGGGACGCAAATAAAGTAATGTTATCTGCTGATCCCATCTCCAGGACACACACGTGGGCGTGTCTCGATGTGGCAACAGCGCGTATATTAAGGGGGAACTGAGTAAAGGAGGGTTGAGGTCAACATGTAGCTAAATGGAATAGGCGTGCACAATTACATCATTTATACATACCACTTCTCTCTCGCTTACCTCTATTTCAGCTTTAGTGTCAATTGATTGCAGGCAATACACAATTATGTATACTGTTTATTTATTTAATACATTTGTATATTAAAATGAAATTGAATGTATATAAACACGAGTTTAAATATACTATTAGATAACTTTCAATAAAATGTATTTGTTGGGGACAAAGCTAGAGAATATAATTTATAAGTTAACATCAACTATAGAACTGCAAAAATTACACCTTATAATTTCCCATTATTGTTTAATAGCATCCACTAACAAACGAACTGTTTTAGCATTAAGAAGAAACAAACAAAACACTGCATCATCAGTGTGTATTATATCAAACGGTAAAAATAGCCAAGAAAAGAACTGTATTGTCCCTAAAGCAGAGTAACCCAGCAAACTAAATATTTATGACATTTTATAATATGATAAAATGCTAAATAAGAGATAAAACTGCCTGGTTTACGAACAATGGACCAGATATACTAAAAACAAAATACAAATTACATGTCAGGAAATATTACACTATCTGGTCACTCAAATTTTTCGCAGGCTTATATTTTTGTTCTGAAAGTTAGACTTTCCAGTAGCATAATAACCATTGTAATAATTCAATTACCGGTACAAATATGGGAAAGGTTCCATAACATTAACACAATGACATATTTTATATTTTATCAATACGCGGCCAAGTATGTTAGTTTTACTAGTAGTAATATTAGGCAACGGAGAACTTATTATTACAATCCTATCTGCATAAAAACTTGATTTTACAACTTAATAACTCAAGTACTATCTACAATAAATTATGAACAATGTAATTACGCAATCTAGCAAATGTTATTTTAAATTGAAACAACTAAACTCACATTTCCTACAGTTATTATCCAATATTAAAATTAATAGTACAGTTCTACAAATTATTGAATCTTACACCCTGGTGGGACGGTTACTCACATTTGCATTTGCATTATATTTATTGTTCTATACTCTTATTACTCAAAGAAACGGAAGACCCCTCTCTCTAGAGAGTAATTTTCTTTTTATTGTGTAAGGAATCTTCAATATAGCTCTTAGCTTAGTTATTTCATGGTTTCACCAGAGCAGGGTGGACGCGATGTGACGGTGGTTTGCGTATTGGAAAGGTTCCAGCCGCGGGATCAGGTATGGAGGCGAGCTATCTGACGGGGGAGTGCTCCACCTGCGTTGGGGTGTTCTATCTGGAGATATATATGTTGGGATTCCATTTGCGTCTGCGCAGTCACTGCCCGTAGATACTTGCCGCCCTATGCCACCCTCATCTTCTACATGGAGGTGCCTACATTGGAGGAACAGGCACAAATAGCCCGCCATGCGCAAGGCTCAAGTACCGAAAGTATATTTCTCTGCTCCTGACCATCCAACAGTGTAACTATCGTGCTCAAACAAACAGTCCTAATACATTCTTAATAAAACAACTTTAAAAACCCAATTAACTAATTTACATACAGTATTAATTGTTGTGCTTAAAATACTATTTGCGCTTCGTACAGAAAGTGTCTTTTCTGTGCGAGTTTCGAACTCTTGGAGTCAAGTTATTTTACTTATAAACAAAAATAGGCACGAAAATACCTAATATCGAATAAAATTTTATTTTAAAGCAAGAGAAACGAACCGAGAATAAAACAGAAAATTTTGGGATTTTCTTTATTAATTATTTTGTAAATATCTGTATTAATTTCGGCTTACGCAAGTTTCAAAGATTAAATAAATGCTGCTGCGGTCATAATATTTCATTTACAAACAATCTCAAATGAAGTATATGGAAAATAATAATGGAAAGATTATCGGAAATACGAAAACCAATATTGGTGATCAATCGCAGAACCAGAGTGAATATTTTTCACGTTTCTTTATTAGATCATATAACCAGCGTTGTTCTCTTAACATTTAAGCTGTAAGGCAGGATGAAAAGAGGTTACGAAATTGTGCAACGCATTGTTTTCAATAACGGATGTAAGGTTCTGCTTTCTCTCTTTGCAAATTATTAATCTGATATTGATGGTGGATATTTTCCATTTCTTCAGAGACCGCAACAATTAATATTTTCTTTATTTAAATGTTATTTCCTTACGACAACGTACGCGACTTCCTAAAAATCCCTAATGTGGTTAAAGCTCACGGTTATTAGCAATGTTCCATTTTTCAACGTTCACGTGGTAAACACCATTACCATAGCCATGTTTGCTTTTAATAAATTTGGTTAACATGTTTACTTAGTTCTCATTGTTAGGTGCAAAAGTACATAAATGACTTATTAGCAGTGTTACTACATAGTAAAGTTAATTCGTGTTAAGAGCGCATGTTGAAAGTTGCAGACAAATATTCTTGGAATAGTTTCGTTAATTGAAATTATTATAGGCAGCCAATAACATTGCGTTTCCAAGAGAAAATATAAGCACTTAATGTTGTGACAGATATTATCATAAGTTGTGAAGTTCAAGCGTGCGATGAAAAGTGTATTTTAAAACTAAAACCAGAAGTTCCACGGCCGTGGAACCGGGTTCCATTCTCTTAAATTCGGAACCTGGAGAGGATGGAACATTTGCCTGATACTGAATACTGAACCTAGTGGGGTAGGTCGTTGCCTTTACTCACTGCAGAATTTGAGACATTGTCTCGGATGCGAAAGTGGAGACTGTGTGCGATACTGCCATGATATTATTTCTCACTGATGTTAGTATATGTACAATAGCTCGAAAAATTGTCCGATCTTGCCTCAAACGTAGAACAGAATAGCAAGTTACTAAAGCGCGCGAGAAAGAACTTTGACTCGATGTTATGCCGTTAAAATAAATCACGTATTATGCAACAGGTTTTCGCCCTAAGCACAATTCATTGCTGCCTCACTTTGATCAGAAATTGACCTATTTTCCGCTCTTCCTTGCCTTGCAGCAGAGTTCTGTATGACGTTATTTCTCTGTTCGATCCGGAAACAGCTGTGATAGATTCTTCCGTACCTTCATATTCTTCCTCATAGATGGGACAAATTTCGTCGATAACCTAATCATCCTCTACGCCCCTTGTTCGAATCACATGTGATGCTGGCTAGTTAGGTTTGGCCTCCTTATTGAAATACTGGTCCGCCTCAATTTAGTCCTGATTGTACATTAAGCGAAACCATCTCCCTCGATTGTACTATATTTTGCTGTCTATCCATATCCTTCAACGGTTCTTAATCTTCCTCTAATCATTCCCTTCTATTCCCTTGATCCGCTATCCAAATAGAGTTCACTCCTATAGTTTTCAGTCAATTTCTTAATTTGAATGCAATGTTCCCTCTCAACCTTAGCTGTTCACAGTAGCACAGTATCCTAAATAAAATATGGTTCTCATGAATAATTTACCGCTCTCATGCCTTTTAATGCATTCACATGAATTAATCTTGTGATATTGGTCTTCTTATAGTGTCCTTCAAATCTTCCTATGTATATGGGTTAATCAGATATGCGATTTCTTCAAGTTCCCCATAGACAGAACTAGCCTATGGCATGACCTGGGAAATTCTTGGCCATAACCGCTTACTAAATATCCTGTTCTCAAAAACTACCTTAATAACGATAGATCAGCTTTATGCGTTATAGTAGAATCTTGCTGAGAAAATACGTGCTACGTTCAGTATCCGATATAATTCTTCAAGAATGGTGTGATTATGCGCATTCATGATATTATAATAAAATTTAGCCGTATTCACCTTACACGAATTTTTTGGTTATGCGATGGTTATTTCGATGCGATTTTCTCCAATGAGTGTTGCTCTGCATTATTTCACGGCTATGCTTCGTCTGTGATAAAATATTGTATGTGGGTTCCTAACATTGCCTAAAACCCAGTTGAAAATTTTTTTACTCTACTTATATTATTACGTGGTTGCAATTCTTGAGCGACAGTTTTGCTATATGGATTTAATTTTAAAAGTTTAATGCCATTCCAAGCCGAGGTTTGCGAAATTCCTGTTTCCTGTACAAGTCTTCGCAGAGATTTCCTTGGACTTCGTCTAAACTTTACCCAATTTTGTCAAGTTTCTCCTCGGTAGGCGCAAGGCGCATTACTTTCGGTTTCTTAACGTGAATAGATCCCCATATCCTAAATTTATTCACAAGATTGATAATAGCACATCTGTGATGTAGGAATATCGGGGAGTTATTTGATGAATCGCCATCTCACTTTTCTGGTGTTCATGGAAACCAAAATTTGATTAGGGCATTGCGCTATTATGAACAAATGGGGATGGGAAGGAACATGACATGGGCTTGATTAGAAACGATAGGGCAGGGATCCATTTGTATGATGGGTCAGGGGAATAGAAAGAGCGCATGGAGGAGGGTTAGGAACCGTTTGGGGAATATGGATAGGCAGCAGACAATTGCACCATATAGGGAAGTGATCTTACTGGAAGTAAAATCGGGGTTTAAATCCGAATGGGTGACGGAGCAATACATCAAAACTCACTGGACAGCGTCTCGTGTGGCTCAGACTAGGTGCTTGATGGATGATTAGGATCACTGATGAATTTCAGCAGAGAATTTGCTCCATATGTGGAGAGAGAGAATCTTGGACACATATTCTGGCTGTATGTAAACGTACTGAAGAAAGGAGGGAAAGTATCTACCGCACTCCTTCACAGGATCGGAAAGAGAGAGATGGGCATGCTGGCTTTGCAGGCAACAAAGAAGAGAAGAGATTACGTAAATTTCTGATGAAAGTGAGACAGCTCAGGTCTGAAAATGACTGATAACCGGGGAGAGGTTGTTGACTCATTCATTATAAGATACCCTTATATTTTATACGCATTTTTAATATTTTTAAAAGTTGTTCTATTTTTTTCTAGTGTATTGTAAAAGCGCGTTGTATCCATGCGCCTGTTGAAGCTGTTTTGTAATGACTTCTTGCCACTGTAATGAATACACTCTCACTGCATTTATCATACATCATACCTCAATGAACACATTTATAACAAAAGAACAAATTAAACAAAGCATTATTGAATTACAAAATCAGAATCATTACTCCTAACCAATATACTTCTTCACTTTGCTAAAGACCTTGCCAGATTTACGTTATATGAATAAATATACATTTTAGATGATTTTTTATATTAAAATATAATTTCAACAGCTGTCACATTACATGCTTTTTTTTCTATTTTAAAAACAAAATTCCTGTGTGGTGGAACTGCTAATTATCTTAATGAAAGACAGAAGGAAGAAAAGTATTAACGAAAGAAAAAAAATAACAGAGAAGAAAAAGGAAAAGGTAGAAGGAAACGACAAATCATTTGCTGTTACGTCATAAAGCATCAAATTCATCATTTGTTTTCCTTGATGTTCTTAGCAGTCCAATTAATCATAACCAAACTTGCAGTTCACTGATGACATCGAAGAACCCTTATTATATTTGTAAGCTATTCAAACGTTCTGTGCAATAAAAACTTATAGAATGTTGGGAATCCTCGACTAAGGATAAGAGATTATGTTCTTAGTCTTTGTTCCTCGACTCATTTACTAATTGATGCAATATTTAAGAGCTAACAGAAGCAACGTTTTATGTATTACTCAGCTCTCATTTTCCTTTCACAAAGGGACGCAATCGATTTTACTCACAAGGAAACTGTTCAAATGTGCAGTAATGTATGGAACATCGACCGGCAGTTCCACGGCTATTTCTCCTGATGCCTTCTGTTCATAACTACATTTAAGGATGACAATAGAAGGCAAAGCTGCGGATCTAATTCGTATGTGCACCTGCATTATGTAGTTTGGTGTAATCGCAAGCAAGACTTGCATGGTATATGAATGTTGAATATGTTGGGTCTCACCTGTTTCGCGTCCACGGGAAACTCGATTTGAACGTGAAAATTACATTGTATACACTGTGCGGCTTATGCTGCTTCCTCTATCTTTTTGAACACGCGATAAAAGTGATTCTGTATTCAATATTACGAACTATACTAAAGATCAACTTCAGCTAGTTGAATAATATTCAGAAATAGTTCAATTTTGCGAAATGTCGGTGGCACGGAAAAGCCGGATTCAAAGTAGGGCGAATTTGTTTTCTTTCATTACGTTTCAAGTAAATATGTGTGCATTACTTATTTCTTATCTTGTCCCTATTTACAATTCTTTGGTAAAATTCAAAAAAAAAAAACATAAACTCCATTCTCTCTGTCTACGATTAGGTGGGACAGATATTGTGCTACGTGTAGTCGAAAAAGTAAACTCTACCAAGCGTTAGAAATAAAACTGCAACTTAGAAGACATTTACATATCCGTAGACAAAGAGGGAAATTAAAATCACTACAAGGACTATGCGGGGATCGTATTTACCATCTCTGTCACCGTTGCGCTGGTTCGTACGATACCGGTGAGATTCTTACACGCAAAATGCTTTTTGATGAACCTATGTAACGCAATTCCATTTTAGTATATATATAAAACGATTGGCAGTTTTGTTATGTTAACCGAAATTAATTTAGGTATATTTAGGTTTCATGATCTTAACAATTAAATGAATTGTTCTCAAATATACCAGACATATTTTGAAGTATAAAATAGGCATTTTTAAAAAGTTAAATATTATGTGGAGTGTCGATGGAAACTTTCAGAGTAAAAAGAGCTTATTAGAATGTTTAGTTGTACATTCAATATGGCCCAAGTGTGCTATTATTGTCCCTGGCGTTCCTTTTAGAGCCTTGAATGGTTTAAATGGATTGGTATTGAAAAATACTTTGCTTAACTTGGAGGAAATTACTGTATATCAAAATAAACATTATTTATTCTCAACCTATTACAAATTACATGCAGCACTATGGTAAGTGATTTTTCACTTGGTTTATTTACGGACGCTCTTTAACATCTCAGGTAATTCAATTCAGGATGTGAAACGGCCGACAAATTTTGCTCAGAGACCTCTTCTTTCAGGCTTGAGGTCTTTATCATGCTAATTACGACACGAGACCCACGGCTTTACTTCCCTTCAGAAGGAAGTCATACTTAAGATTTTCATTCCCGAAAAAATCCATTGGTCCTGGCCGGGATCGAACCCGCGATCTTGGATTTAGGAGGCAAGTATGGTTACCACCACACCACCAGGACCGACACTATGGTAATAAACTCAATGCAAGTGTTTTATATAGAAATAAATGCCATGCTTTACTGTTATTTACGAATAAACTCAAATCCATTACACCAACTTTGTGTAATACACTCAGATGCCTGTAACATTACAAAAACAAAAACAGAACATTTTTTGGAAAATTTACAATTATTTTTATCCACAATTTTTCCCAAAGCTTAATAATGAAGATTGATACACAAAATGTACTTTCCTAATTTATACTATACGTTAACGGTTAAAAGTAAGTCAAAGTAAAGAATAGGTAAGTTCTATGCGAACTCGCTTGCCGTCACACACGAGTTCCGCACAAGGGCGGCAGAGGTCAGTAGTGGAGTATATGCACCGAGAATCGGCAGACTGCATTGAGTAATGAAAACGAAGATGGGTGCTTTGATGATGGAGCAATCACAGAATGAATGGGACCCAAAGAAAACCTATCTAGAAGGCGCTTCATCTGCCTGCAGCTGAAGAGACGTAATCCAGATGGTCTTTATGAGACTTGAGTACTCATGTTGGCACGGCTGAAGATAAAGAACACCATTTTATCTGAAAGCATCTTTATTTTTTCACATAACCGCTAAAGCCATTTAAATGTAAGTTAAGAGATAAAAACAAGCCGTTTATATCCATATAATGGTCATTTCCACTTTATGGTTGACAAACCGCAGACTTTTTCCCCCAGTTTCCCAAACAGATAAAGTCAGTGATAGGTGGGGAACATGCTGCCAATGCCAGTTGCCCAATAGGCCATTTGCAATCGTTCGACCTTCTGCTAATTCACGACACCATTTTTACTGTAATGGGTCGCATTCACAAACACAATTCATTGATGGATGTTTACAGGTTCCGTGTGTTTTATGCTCACAGAAATCGAATAACTGCGCGCATTTCCTCTCTTGACCACTCATTTAGTACCCTCGCCATTTTGTAACTGTTGCTGCGTCATGTTCCGCAGCTGTTTTACGCCATCTGGCAATGGAACTGCGTATTAGCTTGTATACAAATTGCCTTTGTTGTAGATTAATAAAACAGAAAAAAAAATTCTACTTTTTGATTCACCTTCCTATAATCTATTACAACTTTACTTTTTGTCGGTCCTGGTGGTGTAATGTTTACCATACTTGCCTCCTACACCCAAGAACGCGGGTTCGAACCCGGCCAGGACCGATGGATTTTTTCGGGCGTAAAAATCCTAAGTATGGCTTCCTCGGGAAGGGAAGTAAAGCCGTGGGTCCCGTGTCGTACATTTACGGCACGAAAAAGAACCTCAAGCCTGAAAGAGAGGCCTCTGAGCAAAATTTGTCGGCCGTTTCACGACCTGAATTGAATGGGACGCTGATGACCTGAGATGTTAAAGAGCGTCCATAAATAAATCAATCAAAAAAAAAAAAAAAAACTTTACTTTGTAGGTATTTTGTTGCAAAAAAAATTGGTGCCAGAATCTTTCCTGCAATTTATGAACAGTGAAGTGAGAAGCTTAGCGTGTCCGCTTTTGTTTCTAGATCCTAATGAGGGATTCATGTTTCGTCCACACAATCCTGAAAGTTAAGACGAATCCTCTTCAAAACTCCGGTAATGTGGTTTGATTCATTTCTGTAGTGTTCAGACATTTAAGGATCAATTAGTAGATTATTTTTACACACCAAACAATGACGTACCCTTAATACAAAGTTTAAGTCTCTCACGTAGATTTTAGCCACATTTATCGATCCTCAAAGCACATACTCCCATTTGATGTTCTCTGATTTTCGTTTTTCCTATCTATAAGCGATTAACTTTTATACAATTAGCTGCGATAGAACAGAAAGACCCTGAAAAATCAGCAACACTGAAATGAGCACAACTATAAGATATAATTTACAACTGTCATCTGAAAGGAACATGTTAAAGCAGCCTATCTAGACATCTTCTCTCTCACTTTCTTTGCTTCCACATTTAGCTCTACAACTCTACAATCTTAAATGGATATTTTGTTCAGAGTTTCTTGTCAACTTCATGTTCTATGTATTAGAGATGGCAGTTTCATCTCAACACAATGCTCCAAGCAGAAATAACCACGTTGCAAACCTTTCTGCCAAAACACGAAAATGTGGTTATAAAATGTATATTTAGCTACACCAATTGTTTCGCATCCAGTAGTAATATTTGTATGCTAATAAATACAAAAGTTATAAATATGCACGTTTGTTCATTCTACGTCAAAGTTAAAAACACCGCCAGGAGTGGCCGAGTGGCCGAGGTCGATAAGGCACGAACTCACAAGCCGATGTTCTGAGGTTCGATTCTCGCTAGGACCGTTCACCCTGACAGCATTTTCCAGGTTTTACTCACTCCTCTTAAGAGACAAATCCCTGCAACGTTTTCCTCCCAAAAATATTTTTTCCTAATTTTTCATTTTATTAGTGTACATCCTTGTGATGCCTCTGAAACAAAAAGGGGGTTGAACACTATTAAAAAAAGTTTTCATTGTTATGATCTCTCACAAGATCTCACACATCTTTATTCTCACAAAAGTAATAAAAAGTCTTGTAGTTACGGTCGAAGGCATATCTGCTTGCCAAAATAAATTGAAAGTAGTAATAGAAAGATAAATACACCAATTATTTGCAAATAGCTAAATGCTTAGAGGAACAAATTCCGCAAGACGTTTTGACAAGTGTGGCTAGGCACCGTAAATATTTATTACAGATGTCAAAAATACTTCTAATAGTATAGAACTTAAAAATTTAGGTTAATAAAAGATTTTGAAAATGTATATCCAATTTTTAATATTTTTGAGTGCTGAGTTTGAAATTGACTTCATGTACATTGGTACTATTCACCATATGAGTGTACTATTGTTGAATTAATATTTTATTAAATGTAATAAAAATAATTTATTCCCAACATTGGAGATTTTTTCCTTACAAAACAAGTAACTTATATAAAATTCCAGGTAAAATTTAATACAAGGCCTTTCAAAGCCGTTTATTTGCTTTTTATCTTGCCAATGGAGCTCTAGAACTTGCTTCTTCTCTAGTGTGGAATTTAGAGATTTTCTAAACATAGCATTCAGTAGAAATCCCCAACCATTGAAGTTTTATTGATCTTGGTATTTTCTTTCCATTTACTTGATATTCTGATGAATATCTGCGCTCATTGCACCAAGATTATGTGTATTTATTTAGAAGTTCACTTTTAAGCTCATTGAACATTCTAATACTTTCAATTTATCATATTTCATACTATGGTCACGTAATCGGTCAGGGTGGTCATTGTGGTTTTTTTTTGGTATGTTTAATATATATATATATATATATATATACATACATACATACATACATACATACATACATACATACATACATACATACATACATACATACATACACTTTAGAAGAAAGCTTCTCAAGTTCAGTCATTGTTATGTTGAAATTCTTCATCTAACATCACATTCTCTTATGTACGGTTTTACAAACGCCTTCTTTTAATTTTATTTCTGATAGTTGAGGAAACTTTTGCAGAAATACTTGAGGTAATTTGTATTTATTTTTTTGGCAAATCTTTAACATATCGTTTCATAATTCCTAGTTTGATATGAAGAAGTGACTGAAGTGTTATATTTGGGTCTACTAAACAAAACTTCCTGATTTAAAAGACGCTCTTAGTGGGTAGTGTTGCATTTCCCAGTATCGACTTCTTGCTCTGCTGTCCCATTCACAGATAAAATATGGGAATTTAGTATTCCGAATCTGTTAATTGAGCAACGTGGCCAACCTTATAGCATTATATTATATGTAAATTAAGTTTGTGTAAAATATATACGTGATATGACATTATCACTATTTTGATTTTAAGACAAAGAAGAAATAAAGTTTTATGAAACATTTTTTCATTGTAGGCCTGTACAATTAATAAATCTCTACTTAAGATACATGGTTTGCATTTGCAAGGAGATATCAAATTTATCCTGCAACAATTCAACAGGGCAGGGATCTGTTCCAAATACACCAATATATTCCGTGGTATTAAACACCAATTTCCTTCTATAAGTAAAGTTTTTTTCGCAAAATTTTTATAGAAGGCTTATACACCGTTACTGTTAAAAATAAAATTGCATTTTCGTTACTTTAAAATATACGTCTAGCAAATTTCCGGTTCATTACCACCACTATCGCTGAAAGACTCTTTTGACATTAGCTTTCTAACCTTTCTTTCTACGTTGAGAGATTAATATTACAAAACCATTAAAGAATCGCTTTCGTTTTGATATCACAGTTCTCCTGAAACCCAATAAGTTGTTTCTAGCAGTTATTTGAATAAATAGAAAATATCTACATTTTGCTTCTATAACAGAATCACAGTAGTTTTGGTGGGCCAGAAGCTTTGGAAATAAATAAGATTTTCTACAGCTCTCTCTTGGAGAGGATCAACAAAAGAAAAAACTTGCCAGAAACTGGAGAAAATCACGAGAACCGCTAATAACAAACCGGGAAGCAGCAATAAAGTTGAATAATATCACCGACCTCTGTGCGAGTGCACCACAGAAAAATGGAAGTAACGCTTTCGAAATGGGCACGAGCATTGCGGTTGCGTACATCACGCAACCGATGCATTAGCGCGCAAGCTGGTGCAACATTTTGATATGACTTTTTAATGGACTTTTCGGGGGCGTTTCCCTGATAAAGATCGTATGCCAACTTTGTGGCGTGATTGTATTATTTAGTTTTAAAGTCCGCTTTTTCTTATTAATTCACTTTTGTGTTCAAAATGCAAGCGCCATATTTGTATTTTTGGTAACTCTTATGTCCGAACTTACTTGCAGAATATAAAAGTAATAACAATAACAGAGACCAAATCACCCTCGTAAATAATTAATCATGCAGCATTTCAAAGTTCCTAATTTTCAAGAATTTTATATAATTAATCAAATGGAAAATATACTGGTTAAAACAGGTTCACGAAAAAGACAGAAAAAATAACTACTTAGGCACAACTGATCAGGATTGTATTTCTGGAGGGTGAACGACTGCACATGAAAAAATCTGGTAACCCACTACCATGATATATAGAATTTCAAATTAGTAACTGAAGGAATTTACAATAAAAAAAAAAGAAATAGTTATACAAGATCTTTCAAAATGATTGCCCTAATTTCAAATAGGCATAACTCCCCACCTATCAACCATATATTAATTTTGCATACATCAAATAAACAGTCTAAAAAACTCTTTGATAGTAAAATTATTAACGTGTGGCATACGCATTGTTTCGATTGTTGTGATATGTTCGTTAACTATTTGCAGAATGTCCGTTAAAAAGAATTACCGTAGACTGTCAGAAATTTCCAGAAGCAAGTCTTGTGTTTTAACCTGATAGGTGGTTAGGAGTTGCCTTACCTATTTAACAAGTCTTGGGAACGCTAGGAATGAGTTAGTTGGGAATAGGCCACCAAAAGGCTTAGACGTGTCGTTTGTAACTACTTTGCCCTAGCCCAGAAGTATGCATGGCTCAACGCGATATTGTAAAATCAGGTATGTAGAAATTAACACTCACTCATTAATGATCTGGAAGAAAGTAATGCATTTTATAATCTAATTTAGTGTAAGCACAAGAATTAAAATTTCACTTTTATTTCTCCCTCTCATGTTTGTCAAGCTGGCAGTTCTTATTTAGATAGTAAAACCCCGCAGGGACGCATCTTCGTGATGTCACTAACATAATATTTGTAGATAAAGGGATCAAGAGTTGTGACTTTTTTGGTTTTAGCCAGTAGGCGAGTTCCCCGCACACTTGCTCCAGAACATTGTTGTGACAATGAGACTTTTAATCTCATGAACAGTTGTGACCAATGGATGATACGTACCCCAAAGGAAAATGTTACACGGTTGTATCGCCACTTCCCTTTACCACTTTAAAAACTGATGCAAACAGAATGTCTTTTGCTGTTTGGTTAGCATTTTCTATAGATTCTTAATAAAATTAGCTCAATAAAAAGTTTTAATAGCTATAAATATAAAATATTAATTTAAAAAATATATTTAATTTATGGCCACTCGTACGCAACGGCCTGTGGCATAGTACCGGATTAACAACACATCTTGACGACTGTCTGAACTTCGAGAATTTTTCTGTCACTTGATGCATTCAAAACTACCACGTGGTTGATAAGTGTGGAAATATACTCTTTTGAAATCAGGGCAATAATTTCGACATTTGTCCAAATGGCAAAACTGCTTTGCTCTAACACCAGCTAGAAAGCTTTGGTATTCTGTGCAAACTTTGCCAAGAGAAAGGATACTTCAAAATTTTATGCAGCTTCTAGAATTAGTCAGCGTTTATCTGTTTATTTTTACTCTTTACTGCAGCGTAGGATGTCAATACTTTTAACGCCTAAGCTCTCTGACATTCTTGAACCAGTTACCAGTTTACTAAACAAATCAAGACGCTATACTTGGAAACAAATAAAAACATTCAATAATGTTCATACCTTTGCTTCCTAAAAAAATTCTTGACTATGCATTGGAAAACAATGCACACCGAATTTATTTATTTACTACTGCATTAATTTGTTTACACCAATCAATAAAGTGCATAATATGTAAATTTTATATTTAAATTCTGCATTGCAAAACAGGCAGTAAGAAAGATAAAGTTGGGACAGATTTACCGATTTATAACTCGGACCTCAAAAATGGCATATAAGTATTAAACATCTAAACAGAAGCGACATGAAATACGAGCAACATACCCCAAAATCAATGATTACAATATTACGGGAAATTGTGAGAAAGAAGAAAGCATAAATCATGCAGCAAAGAAGATGAATATCTCCCAGAGACGAAAATATAATCACAAAATTAATAAAATTTGTAGTTATAATAATAAAATTTCGCTTCCTACAAGTTTGAATACATGACAAAGCATTTATAAAATACCTAAAATGGTATAAAGGAATAGTAATTCCAATATTCAAAAAAGAAAACCTATTTGATTATCGAAGAATTTACTCACCGAATTTGGGTTATAAGATATGCTCTAAAATAATACCCTGAAGAATAAATAAAATAAATGAGGCCATACTAGGGATCAATGTGGGTTCAGAAAAGGACGTTCTTGCGCGGATTGTACACTTGTAATGCAGAAATTGATAGAGAAAAGAATATAATGTGCATACTTTCATCATATCCACGGTTATGAAAAAGCATATAAATAAACTATGAACCATAATGAGAGAAAGGGGATGTCCAGCACACACCACTAAAATAATCCAAAACATATTACTTCATAAGTATCGACAATGGGAAAGGGCTTAGTGATATAATTAATATTAGCCAAGCAGTAAAGTAAAGCTGCTCCATTCCCCAGCTTTAAGTCACTCATAAATGCTTGGCGGCAAAATTGAGATAAACGTTTTAAAGTAATTAATATTAACTTAGATACAATACTTTTAGCGGATGACTAAGTCATATATGCTACAAACTTCAGAAAGTCACTGCACAATTAGATAAAATAGGAAAACAATAAGTTAAATATTCCGCATAAAAAACTAAAACAATAGCATTCCAGGGGAAAAGCATAAAAGATATAAAATATGATGTAATAATAATAATAATAATAATAATAATAAGAATAATAATAAATCATAGTACAAGTCACCAGTTTATACATTTTCAGCCTACAACATTTCTGTGTATATACCACAAATATAGACACAAAACTAAATACATTTCAAGCGAACTGTAGAACAATCAGAAGAACATTGAAATATAAAACAAGAAGGTATGCCCAGTTTAAAAAAAAAAAAAAAAAAAAAAAAAAACACCAGGTAGTACTAGTTTTCTGTTACACAAGTGATAACTGGACAGTATTCAGACAGGACAAAAGAACAATATAAAGTTCAGAAACGAAATTTCTTAGAAATATAGCTGGATGTAGATTAATAGCTCAGAAGAGAAATACAGAAATAAGAGAAGTATTACAGATCTACAATCTGAATGAACAAATCTAGAAATCAAAAACGGACAGGTACCAACATATAAGTAGTAGTATACCAGAACTCAGAATTACGAAAATTATACCCCAAGGTTACAACAATAGGGGCATACTGTTTGCAATCTTCTTGAAGTTCGAACAGACCCCACGGTATTATCCAAGAAGAAGAAAAAAGTCCGCATTGTGAAATATGGTACTTATTTGCTTTAATGGTCATAATATCTACATACTTTGGTTGCTAAATGTGTTTCACTCACTTGTTCGACATCCCACATTTTGTTTCCGAGTAACATAGATCAAATGGAATGCAAATGTATGTATGCATTCATGCAGAAATTCTCACTCAGTTTTCGGATACTGTGGTGAAGGGGTCCATTTAATCTTCCTTTGACCAGCATTATCATGGAACTGACAACAATGAAGTAGCTTGGAGTCAACATAAAGACAAAAGAATAGCTTATTTACTAATGGGTACAACAGCGCCAGAAGTGTCGAGGAATATTAAAACGCCACGACAGTACATTTTATAAAGACAATTCTGAAAATAAAACACAATGAAAAAGGTGTCTAAAAGCAACTTAAGCGGTGGACATACACCTCTTTTGTATCAATATATTCTGCCCCCCCCCCCTCTTCTTTACAGAAGCTTTTATGGTGTGTCTGCTTGGGTCTCATTCTCATCGGATGTGCAAAGCACTCGAACATTCTCTAGACTGCCCTAAACAGTCCATTCTGCATTCCTTTTGATTTTGACCTAGCGCGCGCGCGTTCTTTTCCCCTCTCCTTGAAAGGGCGTTAAGATTAGTGTTTATACCGGCTCACATTTTACATGGTATGTACTGTGCATACATCTCCATCTCATGTCGCACGAATCACGTGTTTTTGGGAGATTTTAAGATAACGTATTACTTTAATGTCAAGCGGAGTAGGGAGGAAAGCGTAATGTCACTATCGGCTATTACTGTCGCATTCTTCCATGATGCATATGCCATATATGCGGTAGCCATATATTATAACGATCCCATATAACTATTAAGCATGGAAGAAATAAAGAAAATGTTCAACAAAGCAGTAATTTGGATTAAGAATATAATTTCGGTGTTACTGGTAACTACAAATACACCTTCATTTATTATTTTCAGTCACATTCCAATGTTTCCGTTCTCTTGCCTACCATTTTGCTTTAATCTCTCATAAAACCCAATGCATTAATGTAACTCATTTAGCATAGGTGTATTATTTAGTACTGAATACATCGATTTCAAAAATGTGGTCTCTTTAAAGGGATAGTCATTTCAAATTCTGCGTGGGAAGAAACAACAAAGACAGAAAGAAATGAGGGGAGAGGGAGCAGAGAGCTAGCAAGAGCAAGGCGAAATTATCATCCTGCTATTACAAGTTCACTCCAGACAGCGAAAATTCTGCCATTGCTGCTACCTACTCGGTGCCTGAGGCAAGTGAACTTGTTCTTGCTCCAGCCTCTTTCTCGTTAGCTACGCACATCATACCAGCTAGCAGTGCAACTTGGGGTACTGACTGTATCACCATTGGAACTAAATATGAAGAGTCATGGAATTTATCTGCGCTCAGTAAAAGGAGCCTTGAGCCACTAGAATAAAAAAGTTATAAGGCTGAAATGAGCTCAGACAATAACCCTTGGAGAAATATTAAAACGTGGTACCGAAAAGGAAATATTAAGTTTGAAGACTAAAACATCTCAATTAATTTAACAGATCCTGTGTAGGTCATCTACTAAATAACTTTGCAAATTAACAAAAAGACGGGAGAATGAAATTCAAAAGGTAAGGCAAAGTTGTTCATTTAATGAAAATTGACGAAATGTGTGGAAAAGGGATAATTGCTTGCTAGAATGGTAACTTTCAGCAAGTTGCATTTCAAATGTTTAAATTTAGAAATGTGTATTTGTTTCATTGTTTATTCGTTTTCAATGTTACATTTAAGTTATTTCAAATTTGAATAACATTTTTTTTATATGTTGAAGAACTTTGGTGTGTAAAATATGTAAGCTAATTGTGCAATTTCTATGATATGAAAAATAAAAATTGAAATATTCACATGTTAATGATTTCTCTTCTACGAACTCATTTATATAAATATACAATATACATTTCTGTTTACAATGTTCCTTGTATCCTTTGAAAATACGCTTCCTTTCAACCAGCCGCCCTTCTCTTTCCAGAAAATGAAGAAACTTCAGCAATTCTAATTTTTTGTCTTCAACAGGCAATAAACTGTCTTGGATATTATCCGCAGTTTTCTAAAATGAATAAAAAAATACGCACACTTTTTTGTGGCACAGATCATTCTAACCAATTTAAATTTTAGATGGAACTTCTTTACCAGAATGGTCGCGTGTGATTTTTTACAGTCAGCATTTCATATCTCATCTCAGATTTCCTTACTTTTTAATAATGTATTCAGCTCACCAAAACTATACTGAATGCTGTAATCTCTGAAGCAGAAACATTCACCACACCCATTTTGATAGAAACCTCAGAACTGTATCAAACAGTGCTAAGATAATATAAAAAGAACTTGGCAAAAAATTAATATTTTAAAATCAGTTTAACCATCTAGTACAGGGTAGCACATAAAACGAAATGGTGCATTTTAAGGAAAAGGGGCAATTTTGGGAAAGTTTCCTTTTATCATCTAGTTCCTCAATTATAGGGAAGATGAAAGGAAATTCCATGAAAACTTATTGCAAATAAAACACTGAACACGTTTAGTTCGAAAGTGGCTTTTCTTAGCATGACATCCACTTTATCTATTCTCGTCGAATGCGCAAATTTGGCGAGCTCCACGACACAATGCAGACCTCATATGATCTCATTTCCGTCATTTATATTTCTCAAGTCAACAACCTAACGTTATAGAGACTCACTTCGTTGCGATCCACTATAAACCAACTGAAAACTGCATCATGTATTACAAACTTAAAACCAAACTACATACATTTGAAATGCTACTGATGGCACAATTAGTGTCAAAAGAAAATAGTGGAGAAAGGATTTCCGAGGTCATACTTACATTAGATGGAATACGTTAGGAGGAGGTTTTCGACACAGCGTCCAAGCTGAAGAGCAATCTGCATCTATACCCCCCAGAAGGAAGGGAAACATTCGGCGGAGGGGCGATGAACGAACGCAAGTGGAATTACTATCGTTTTCTAAGATGTTAAGTTCTAAACGCTGACAGGCCTGAGAAATCCCCGACGGTATCGCCACGATATCACTCGATGGCCACCCTTGAGTAGAAACCGCCAGGCGCTATGATATGAGTTAAATACGCCGCCTTGTCTCGCTGAAATTCGCCACCCTTCGTAAGGGGAGGCGCGGCTGAGATCGTTGCCTTTCAGATGCTCCTGGTGCGGGCTGCGCAGTCCCTGTACCCGCAGTACTTCTGAAGTTACTAAAGTATTCGAGTCCCTCCTCTTGGGGAGTGTCCGGATGGGTTGTACTTGGCGTGGCAGTGGACCTGCAACTCATGGGAAATTGAGTACCTGCGGCTGTAGTGTGCCCCAAGGGTGTGCCTAAGGCGTGTAGCTCGGGGTAAGGGGTTAAGTCCTCAAGCGCTGTTTGTCATGAAGCGGTGGTGGCTATCTTAATGCTTAGGTGACTCACCTTAATATGAGGAGGCCTATACTAGACGTGGCCTATCCACCAGTGAGAACCTGGTAGCTAAGTTTACTTAGCGCATTGGGTGAGGCGGGCGAAAGGCGGGTCGGCAAGGTAAATATAAAAACTACCTGGCTGCATAGACCTCTAAGTATATTCCTGTTGGGCCTGGGGAGGGGTTCCCGCTTAAACTGGCCACCCTATAACCAGTACTATTAAATGAAATGAAATGAAATGGGAGAGCGGATAATTCCTGCATTCGCATAAGTGGTCAGGGTAGCCGGCCTCCAGGGACTTGAACTCGGTACATACCGAATGCCAGCCTCAAGCGTTACCTCCTGGGCCACCCCGTTACATTCCTAAATTACAAGCAAAGTATTGTATATATTTCTAGGGATAATATGAGTTGAAGTAACACCTTACGGTTTTTTCAGGCATAAGTAATTGCAATTCTCACCTGCCTCTACTTCTGTGAGAAGAAAAATTATATTAATTAAGGTATACTCATATTTGCACACAGTCAAGCTATACTTAGTGCACTTAAATGTCAACAAGTGAACTCTAGACGTCTCCAAGCTCTCGTTAATCAATAAATCAGAACTTCGTTGGGTGCCTGGACATCAGGGCGCATGAGGTAAAAAGCAGCAAAAATACTGCCAAACATTTTTGCGGCATTATCAAGAAAACTGCTTGAACCACGGTATATAAATTTACCAAGAAAGAGCATAAGATAAGATGGAAGAAACTGTAAAATTATATAAAACATTCGATAGCACCGTGACTAAAGACCCTCAGTAGGTATAGGAAGCAAACCAGAAAAGATAATACAATAATTATTGGACATTGGCCACTCTGGAAACATCTACGGACGATGGGACTCCATAAAGTAAGTCCCAATGCCATCTATGTGAACAGTCAGACAAAATACATCTTACTAGAGTGTGAAACTCTGGAAAGACAAAAAACAACTCTGTTAGGATTCCATTTCAATTTTTAGGAGATTAATTCCTAAACTTGTGGGAAAGATTCTAGAATTTACAAAAGCTCCCTCTAAATTTTAAACTATAAATGTAAGATTGAAGGAGTGGAAGAATGGGCCTTGTTGCTCAAGTGCCAGGGTGTATTACTGCACGCTCCAAAAACAATCTAATCCAAATTACAATCTCACTACTAAGCCATGAAGCAGATAATGGATTATGAAGAAATGAAGTAACTTAGCAGCAATACAAACACACGCCTAAATTACGTGTAATACAGAGCGCTCAAAATTCTCACATGAATGAAATACCGGAAAGATTACCTTTAAAGTTATTACCTTGCAAAAGTCTTGGACATTTCTAAACATATTCATATATAGATCTTGTTAAAGCTGCAAAATGAATAGGGAGTAGATGCACTACGATAGATGCTCTCACCAGGGAAGAAAAAGTTACACATCCTGTAAATCGAAATTACTATTTACTTTGAAGCACATTCAACTATATATACTTTTTGACCTTCCCGTTAAGTGCCAGAAAGTATCAGTGATACATTCGTTGACATCATTGACGATCATTTCAGATCAATGTGGTAATTATAGGAAAAATATTAACGATAACAAAAGTCTTATTAAAGATAAATATTTAATATATAGGATGCATTGTGTCAGTTCTCAGAGGAAATTCTACATAAATACATCAAACGAAAACGCTTGTTTCAAAACGAGCACTGTAGGTATGGCAAAGAGAAGTATTTTGTAAACAACAAAACAGGGGCTTTTACCTGTACACAGTTGTCATTAACTGTTAAGGAATGTAGAGCCACAAAAGAAGAAGAAGAAGAAGAAGAAAAAGAAGAAGAAAAAGAAAATACCCACTTGAGCGGAAAATTTAAGAGAAATTTGTCCTAAAAATCTTTTTCTTCTTTATTAAAAAGTAGGTTATATAAACCTTTTCTGGTTTTTTTTTTTTATTGCAACATTCTGTGGGTCTGCGAACGTTTCTCTTAACGCTGGTTGATATAACAATATTTTCTCTGGATAACGGCATATATTCATTCTGTGAACGTGACTTTCCCAGTTATGGGTACAATTGTTAATTTTTTACCGTTTTGAAATTTTTTTGTCTTGTCCTATTATTACTTCAAGGCATTTTATCTCTTATTTGATATTTTAATGAATCTAAGTAATGTCAATAAAGATATCGGTATTTTCTTTTATCACTTTTTTGGGCGGTTCAAGATTCTGAGCAGTAGAGTGAAGCGAAAACCGCCATTACTAATGCAATTTCAATTGAGTATGTTTTATAACTTTTTCACACATTTGATTATAGTTAAATATTTTTATCTACATCAAAACTTCCTATAGAGGATATATTGCAGCTTATATAATTTAAATGATTTAGCTGTTCTACGAGTGTTCCTTATTATTATTATTATTATTATTATTATTATTATTATTATTATTATTATTATTATTATACATCTTATTTGTCTTTTTCCCTGGAAGGCCATCAACTTAATTTTTTCAGATGAAATTTAACAGTTAAATCTTTTATAAATCTGGTGGTTTAAATTGGAAGTTTCTATTTACAGTTCATCTTCAGTTCGTGCTGTAATAATCTGATCGCCTGCATACGTAAATGTTGAAATATAGATGTGTTGTCCTGAACAAATTTCTAAACTTGTTTGTTCGTCGCAATGGAACAGGATTTCGTCCTTGTGTAAATTAAAATGTACAAATGGCAAATTACAATATTGTTCAACCCCCTGTTCGACTTTACAAACTTTTACATAAACCTGAAAAATCAGCTTTTGTAGCGATAACACACAGTTACCATAGTAACCACTTTCGGAATAGATAACCTTGTTCTGAGAGAAGGAAACATCACTAGCGTACAGAGCTGCAGGAAAAGACGAGTAAAGATGGAAAGCAAACACTACTCTAGTCTTTGTGAGCGAAGGGAATCTCAAATCGAACTGGTGTACTATTACATTCTGAACGACAGAAGGTAAGTATTTAGTTCAACAAATTTAAACTTCAGTTACCTCCCACTCCCCGTCGCGAACTGTGAAGGGCCATGGAAGAGTCGTTTCTACGCTTTGTTCTTCATAAACAGCCCCAAGCATGTTTGGCGCCAGGGAGTGTTTCAACAGCTTCACTTCGCACTAAAGTATTACAAGTGCTATGCTTTATACTCTATCATTCACATCTTTTTTCGCTCCTCTGGTAGCCTAATCCTCCTTCACGGACGAGCACTTTCACAAACACCAACCGTTGTGAAAAATCAAGCCCTAATAAGAGAGCCTTCAGTCATTTTTTCCACTCTTCCTTTGCTCTTTTCTGTTTTAAATGAAGATTCCTTAGATGGAAAGTTTTCTACAAATTTTATTTCGAAAAAGCTGATGGTTGCGGCAACGAAAAAACAGAAACGAAATAGCGCTAATTAGCTTTCTTCAAAGTAAGTCTACAAATTAATTGCAAAATGTGATAAACTGTGCGTTTCTTTCCTTTGTTTCACGTAATAAGAATTGAATTAAGAAAGAATGTAAAAACCGAGCATGTCAATATCAAATGTTCAATTATTCTACAAATATACTGTAATAGAACATTTTCTTATAGCTGTAATGCACATTAAACTCGGCTGGACTTTTGGAATAAACAAACGAATATGATTAAAAGATAAAATAAATTAATACTATAAAGTAAAAGCAGTTGACATGAAATTTAAGCTCAAGAAATTAAACAATGATTTATGCTAAGATGGAGGCTAATAGTAGTGGATAGGTTTGCGCCCAAGGATAGCGAGAAATGCGATAACGGTCAACTTTAGAGGGTGTCGCTTTAAAAAAATGCGGGCTTCTATCAGTATGACTGTCTAGTTCGTATAGTTTTGAGAATTCGTTGTGGAGGGTGGGAGTGCGCCTCGGAGAGCGAAAGAGAATTGTAGTTTTAAGTAAGTTTGTTTACAAAATTCGATCATATTAGTACTTTAACCACTCGCTAGGTTGGAATATCGTACTTCCAGCGCTGATACTCTTCAAGCAAGCTGCACTGACTAACAATTATGTCCAACTTACTCGTTATCCGAATAAATTGATCACCCAGCGCTTAACATCCGAATATGTTAACATAAATGATTATGTTTCCCCCCTCCTATATTTTACGTGGGTAATAAAAATAGCTGTTTTTATTTTATGCTGTCTTAATTTTACACGACTTAATATCAGATAATGCGCCAGTTTTAGTGTTATATTGTTTGTTGTTATGCGACTACTAAATAAAGCATCTGCGTATACATAGAAACCCGTGACATACAATTAAACAGTTTCACTCCATTTATTAAAAGTATCTTTTCAGGTGAATGGTAGAGGTAGCGAGCATTGCAGTTAAAATTTTATACAAGAAAAGTGAAAAGACGTACAACTTGTTTAAGTAATGGTGTAATATTTATAAAATGTGCACCAGTGTTTTAGAAAAGTAGTTTGTTGTTAAACTATATAAACTATTACATAACATAACAAACAATATCATCTGATATTAACTTCTCTGTGGAGATCATAAATTCCTGCCGTCGTTAATAGCAACCAACACTATTAATGTAAAAACCACTTACTTCCCTAAATAACGTCATGTGCGAATGCAACGTAATAACAGCATACTTGTTATATCGGGGTGGAAACATTTGCTTACACCTGAGTAGCATAATGAAGAAATGCAGATTAGCTCTAAAAAGCTATACAGTGTCTTATTACTTTGAAATAATTGTAATGCAAAGCTAAACATTTATTGTACATTAGTAACACCTTTGTCCCAAAGTAATACTTGTATTTCCTACGGCCTTGTTCGCTATAGAAACGAAAATGAAGAACCCGGTATGACTCAGCATTGAAACAGAGACGATTACAGTGCATATGAAATATGCTTGGAATTTTGGGTAAAGCGTTAGGAATTCTTATCTATTTGGGTGTCCAGAACATGCATGCGTCTGAAGGTTTGTTGACATACACTGGAATACTATAGTGCAGTTTAATAATAATAATAATAATAATAATAATAATAATAATAATAATAATAATAATAATTTTACCTGGCGAAGTTAAGACCGTCAGGTCCTCTCTTTCACTTCACCAGGGACAATTACGATTACAGTACATACGTATACAATATAATTAATGGCATTAGCAATTTGAACATAGTACTTGTTAAATGCTGCATTCTCCAAATGAATAATGTTCCAGCAATAATCTAAATTGTTCTTGTGACCGGCCGAGAGTTCCAGAGACGAATATCGACAATGTCAGCTATTTGATCGGGTGTTTAAATTATTTTTAGAGGATAAGGAGTGAAAACGGTTCGAAGGATAGTGCGCAATTGAGGGGCATAGAATTCCACGCAGAGTTTGGAGGAGTGCAATTTCCTTCTAGCTCCCAGTCGATGCCAGCAGGATAATAACCATTCAAAAGCAGAAGTGATATGATCTGACTTACGTAGGTTACACACATAGCGAACGCAGGCATTGTGAACACCTTGTAGTCTTTGTCCAAGATTTGTCGTAATGCAGGTTAACAAAATATAGCAGTAATCGAAATGTGCCATAATCAATTTTGATACACGTGTTTTATATATATGCATGCGCGCGTGTTTTGAAAAAAATGTGAAAATGCCTGTGGAGACCTAAAACTCTTTAAAATGCACTAGAGAGTGACACGATTAAAAACGAGATTAACGCTTAACACTATAAAATACGATATTTATT
Source organism: Metallyticus violacea (assembly GCA_030762175.1). NCBI lineage: Eukaryota > Metazoa > Arthropoda > Insecta > Mantodea > Metallyticidae > Metallyticus > Metallyticus violacea. The sequence continues at coordinate 50,671,052 of CM060840.1, read as the reverse complement.
AAGACTACGGCGCGTGGTACACTTCAGCAACTTAGTATCCCAGGAAAGTTACTCAAAAGGTTCCCAGGGCATCCAACATAGGCAAAGCGAAAACTACTGGTTGCCAATGATGGGAAAATTACAGGGAGATATTTAGATACGGAGGATGCCAGACTAATGTATAACTATTGCTACCATCTCTCTATCTCTGAGTGTACTCGTGGGGGAAGATGGAGGTACGGCATCTATGAGGACTAAGAAACAACACGTATCTAAAGCAGAATGGTGAAGGTTGGCACGTTAGTCTACAGACAGAGGAGAGCCAGTTTTAACTGAGTGTCTATGGTTATTCAACCTAAGGGACCCTGCAGTAGAGGTTAATCCAATATAACAAGCAGGGCAAAATGTACACATGAGTATATAAAAAACCCTCCTAGAGGCACAATTGGCAAATGTACAGATTTTAAAGTCCGCTTTAAGTGTCGGACTAAAGAAAGATGTACTTGGCGTTATTAAAGTACACGTTTTTGCACTTAATCCTGTTGTAGGGATAAGAACCCGGTGTAGGGAGCGGAACCTGTGTGGGATTAAGTGCTCTGCGGAAGATGATATTTAAATTTTGTTAAGAAATGGCGGTTTATGCAACAATGTGGAGGTGTGTATATTGAATGTGAGAAAATTCTTCAGCCGTTTCAAGGAATGGGGGCACTGAAGTTTCTTTTGTTTGAATCTGCCAACTAAGATTACTGTCAAAATAGACATTGAGAATTTTTACAGATGATTTTATTGGCACTTTGATTTTATTAACACACGCGAATGTGTACTTTTGTTAAATAATCTATTATGCCCCATTATTACTGCATGCGATTTCCCCGGATTTATGAAGGGTCCCTTTGTTTAGCCCACGTTGATACTGAGTGATAACGCATTTGTTAAGTTCAGATATGGAGTGGACGGGTAAGTCTGGTCATGAGTGCGTATATGCATAGGTCGTCTGCATGTATATGGTATCTGCAATGCTTATTGCGATCTCCTACTGCAACGCACTGTAGTGAGCCGGAGACATAGAAGTAAAATCATTGGCTAGAGTTTTCAGATAAATGCACTGACTTAAGCTTTGAAAGCAGTTCATTTATATTAACTCAGTCAAACGGTCTAGAGAAGTCAATAAGAGTTAGGATAGTCAGCTCACTTACGTCCATAGCCTGACAGATGTCCTCAGTAACGTTAAGCAAGGCAGTTGCTGCAGTGTAACCAGCCGGAATTCTGACTGGTGTCTATAGTAGATTGTGCTCGTTAAGACAGAGTTACTCGCTAACGATCCGTTCCAGTGCTTTCCATTTGGCAGGTAAGATGTTGATAGGTCTGTAGTCTTGTGGGGTGGAGGTGAAGTGACTTTGCTATTTGCGGTACAAATGTTTTTTTCCAAAGGGTAGGGTATGTTCCTCTTATTATAAATGCATTAAATATATGCGTCAAAGTTGGTAAAACAATGTCAAATTTGTTTATGAAAATGCTGAACATATAAATTCTTTTAGTTTTTGTTTTAATCTGTCTTAGGGCATTTTTACGTTACTGGAAGTAATATAAGTGAAGAAAAAGTTGTCACATGTTGGAGTCGGTACATTCTATTCTTTTTCTAGTTGGTCTATGATTTCTAAGATAATAGATCTGCAACTAGTGCAGTGTTCGTTAAGTTTTTCGTAACGGACGCAAATTCTTCCTATTTGTCCCTTTGTCTTTCCCGACATGTTCTCGAGATTTGTGTGACCAGAGGAGCCTAGTATTCAAACATTGGGAGGAATGAAAAGTATTGGAGATGATCAGCAGCGGACCATTTCTGGTCATCTACTTCGTGCGAGCAAAAATGGTGCCTTGAAAAGCGAAGTGCTGAGAAATTTGTCATACAGTCTACAGTTAGGGGTTCGTCCACGAAGTCCGGCAACAGCAAGCCAGTCTCCAGTTTGCATACAACCAAGACCATGGCGAGTCGGATAATGAAGAAATGCAGGTGGAAATGGGAAAGAAATTGTTACATCAATCTATGGCTGGTGACATTTCAACGTCTGTAAGGTATACGTGCGTACCAGTTCAATTAGGAAAACGTGGGAGAACTTTGAAGTCAAATTTCCGTGTCTGTGTTGCCCAAAGAGAAGTGTAATTAAGAACTAAGACATTGAATTGATGCAATGCCCACTTTTATTTACTATGCGGTTGGTCGGCTTTTCGCGGGCCATCTTGCAAAACCTTCAGAGTGTTGTAATGTCACATCATTTAAAACGGTGAAAATAACATCTGTTACTAAAGAATGCCCAAAAAGTAATGACTCGGTTTTAAAACTCGTATATTTTCTTAACCATCCTGCTGTACATTATACATAGCAAATAATACACTACTGCAAGCTAAAATCAAAATTTTCCTTGCATATTTAGCGTGATTCTGTGTAGCATTCCTCTGATCCCTGCACGACGGTCAGTTATTGCAATTAGCACGCAAGTGAGACCAATTCAACTACTGACAATCTCACTACAACATCCAAATATGTTTTTTTAAAGAGACAATCAGTTGCAATGGCGATATCTGGTTCTATTTGTAACACAGAATTGCAGTTAACTGTGACATCAGCAAGCTTGTTAGCCTTCAGTCCGTGGCTAAGTTGTATAGCGCTGCAGGCACAGGTGATTGGACACCGAGGAAAGGAAGGCAAGTAAAGCCGTTGGTCATGTGTCTAGATTTACGGCATGTAAAAGAACCCCAAGCCTGAAAGAAGTTGCCTCTGAGCAAATTTCACGCCTGGAATTGAATGGGAATCTAATGACGAGAGATATTAAAGAACGGCCGTAAATAAACCAAATACTAAACTGTAACCCATATGTATATTAATTATTTTTGTCCATTGCCAATTAATTGTTCTAATGAACTGTGGGCATTCCCCCCTCTCATGGCGGAATTACAGCGGTCTTCTGAGGTCGGGACACCGCTTATGTCCCAGTGGTGACGATGGTGTTATGGTACACCAGCGAAGGTTCTTCTACAATTGGTGCTCAAACATGGTCTATAGGGATTTATTAATGATGGCACAAATGAGCCTCCAATCCTATCTGGCATTAAGGGGAAAAGGGGGAGGAAGAAAACTTTACCCAGACAGTTTGATCTGACCGGAAAAGTTGGTGTGTTATTGCTCCTAAAAGAAAGCGTACAATTTGACAACACTATCCTTAAAAACAAAAGATCCGTGCCAATGCAAGTAAATATCTGACCTCCATATCAACAGCACAGATCCTAAACTACAAAAAATTAAAATAACCTCTCTCGCAATGTCTCCAATTATTAGCACCCGTTCACAATTCTTTTATCCGCAAACTGCACGCAAGCATACAATAGATCTCCAATAATAAAAAAACGATATTTCATTTCGTTAATTGTCATGTTAACAATAAAGCCAATACACTATCAGCGATATAAAAGAGAGGCAATGTTTAATGTAATGAAGTGCTTTCACAAGCGCCTCTTTTTTTTATAAATTCATCATTGGAACAAATCTCTTTATGTTTTCGTCCATCTCTTAAATACCACTTTCAAAGAGACGTTTATTGATGGGGGTAAAGCGAAAAACAAACAAAATAAAATTACTCTTTCCACAAAGAAATATCCTCAGGCATATACAAAACTTTTAATTTATATACTTTTTAAATGATGAAATAAAACATTATAGTGGGTTACAATGTAACGAATAAATGACTCCATAAGGCAAACATGTATTTCTGCATTTATTTTGGTACATTTCAGAGAATTAATAATGCAGAAAAATCAAAAGTTACTGTTACAATCATTACTTGTTAAAGTGTGCATGCTGAGTGTAACCAAAGATCAGCTTTTTTCAACGATGAAAATGTAAAACGGGAAACTTTAGCAAATAAGTTAAACCGACGCTAATGTAGGGACTCGTGGATTGGAGGTCTGCTGGTCGAATCCATTCTCCCTAAAGCACTTTGAAGGTTTTCCTCTGTTCTCTCAACACAAATGCTGGGAAGTACTAAGGCACGGAACGCTTCCTTTCCGCCAAAAATTTCTTCACCAATGTATCATTCCATTTCATTTTCCTCCGACTATGATGTCACAATAGTAAAAACAGGGGTTAAGCACTATTCAAAAATAAATATTTATGTCTAATAGTGCTTTTCAATTTTCTCGAGAAAAGATTGAAATTAAGTCAAAATTTATAAAAAGATCAAAGAAAGTTTTTTAGATTCATGCTGCAGAAGTGACAACACCCGATTCAGACCTTAACTGCAAACGGAGTATTTGATTGTTGATTTATTTTATTTTATTTATGGATGCTCTCAGGTCATCAACGTCTCATTCAATACAGGGCATGAAACTGCCGATAAATTTTGCTCAGAGACCTCTTCATTCAGGCTTGAGTTTTTTTTTTTTTTTCTTTTTTTTCCACATCTACGACATGGGACCCGCAGCTTTACTTTCCTTCCGAAGTAAGCCATACTTAAGATTTTTACGCCCGAAGAAATTCATCGACCCTGGCCGAGATTGAACCCGCGAACTTGGGTCTACGAGGCAAGTATGGTTACCACTAGACCACCAGGACCGACACGGAGAATCTACCATACTCATCAATGGGAACACTTGGGCTTGATTCTTGAAAGAAGTGAGGCGGCGCGTAAAAGAAATCTCTCATGGGGTAACGGATGTTTCCCTCTGAGGTATTCATACCCTTTTGAATAACTGGAAGAAGTGCATAGGGTTCAAGAGAGCTAAATTAGAGATTAGGTGCATTGTGCTTTTAGTAAATCAATAAACTTTTCATGCTTTCAACTTCATGGCTACATTTACTTCTTCACAAGCATTTGACAACATCCGGGATATAGTAAGTGAAATAATTTACAATAATTACAGCAAATTACTTCGCAATTGCTACGGGAAAACTATTTTTGTCTCTTCCTTCATGGAACAAACTGAAAGTTGTGGCACACCGGCGACAAATACCCCTGTATGAAGAACCCCGATATGAACTGCGGGATGCCAGATAGGGGGCTTCCCTCTCAGCGAAAGTTAAGATTATGAAAGTTTTGTGGAGCGGGAGAATGAAGCCAGTAATGAAAATCTGCCAGAACACGAGAACATTGCGTCAGGAAGAGGCCTGATATAACACATCTTGGGGAACAAAGACATAAAACAGTTTACTAGCATGTTCGTGCCAAAGGAATCGCTTCGCAATTCTAATTTTAAACTGCTAACAATAAAGTTTTCCCATATTTATGAGAAAGGACACTGAAACGAATGTACGTTTATTTTTTAGTCAGTAGTTGGAGAAGAAGAAAAGAAAGGGAGGATACTTGCCTTTTCCTTCACTTACAACCTATATTCTTTAAGAAGAAACGAAGGAGAACAACCTTGTATCTAATGCTCAAGAGAATTCATTATAAGAAAAGAGAAGAGAAAGCAAAGAATGAAATATAAGGTTATTTTTCGAAGAAACGTTTTCTTTTCCTTTATATCTTTCTCCTTTATTTCATTTTCTTCCTTTCTTGTTTCGTCTTCTATCCCACTGTTTCGTTCTAATTTATATCTCAAAATAAATAAATAAAACACTTAATACGAAGTTTACACAAGTTGAAAAAGGTTGAAAAACACAAAAAATGGTTTTTCTATCTTTTACGTTCTCTTCCACTCCATAGCAATTACCTTCTTACTTGCCTTTTATCGCCTCTACTGAAGAATGAAAGAAAAAAGATAGTTCTTTAGAGTTCTCTTTTCCTATGAAGTTTTCCTGCTTTCCTCCCTAAAAGAATAGCAAAGAAAGGGGGAGGGAAAACATACGAAAAGAGAAGTATAATATGGAGAAAAGAAATGGTGGAATCTAAATCTTACGCACTTTGATTGTTCTGCCATGCCAAAGAACACCAGCACTTTGAAGCTAGCATATTATAATTAGCCAAACTCGTACTCACAGTTAAAATTGAAGTTAACGTATGTACCCATTTTTAAAATAGTCATTTCAGAAAAACATGGAAAAGTTAAATTACCCAGAGTACTCTTTGAAAGTTTGATAATTTTATCGACAACCAATGGAAATATGGAGCGAAACACCTGAGAAATGACACATCCAATCAGTGTCGAAAATTCCGAAGCTTGACAAGTATATAGAGCGATCAAACATGTTTTAAATATCCTAAGTTTAAACAAAAATTTGACGTAAAAATCATATCACAAAATATACAATAATGAAGACGTTACAATAGCTGCCGATGCTTTTAGCGCCACTCGTACAGACATGTCGTACAGAAGTATGCGCACATTTTTAGTTTTGTGGAGAGAGGAAAGTTTGATTTGCCTTTAGCACCGTAGATCTTAAAGGAAATTAAGTGGTGTGATAAGTAAACCTTATCAGGTTAACTTCCTGCAGGTCGGTTATGTTTTTAAAAAAGCATACAAATCTGGCTTTATTAACGTAATTAGAGTCAGAGTATAAACTTTTAGTTTGTACCCAAAGGTATTATTAACTTAAGACTATTCTTCAAAATTCCAGCAGCAATAGTTTATGCAGAAAAATACGAATTGAGAAAGGTCTAAAGTGTCGAGAGTTATTTTGGAGTGCGTATGTAAATGAGCCCGACGCGTGCTGTATACAAGGTCACACCAGTCGTGATGATGGCTACACGTGAACAATCAGTCCCAGGTATTGTTACGAAAGCAAGCATTATTTCAATCTTTGAGATATAAATAATAAATATGAGTAAATTATGTTTGTTATTGCAGGTTATCAGGACTTTGCTATCAATTAGTGTGTTAACAAAGTAACTTTACTGTAGTTTACTGTATTAACGCTTTAGCACTAAACATAAAAAATTAACATCTACAGAAATCTCTCATTTTGAAATTAAAAGAATTACAAATGCAGGATCTTAGAAATACTTAACTGCAGACAAGTTCTGTAATGTAGATTACTCAGTAGGAAATAAAATTAATAATAAATAAATTAATTAATAATAAATAAAATTAATACTGTGTGCATATCATGAACGCTGTGCGAGGGAAATCAGCAACGAGCCGGTAACTAACGTCAGTTTCGTCCTATTCAGCTGTCGAAGTTGCCCCCCCCCACCTAAATAAATCTCTGTATGTGTCCAAGCTAAGCATTAAACAAAACATTGCCAGAACACTCCGTTTTCACACTGCATTAAAAATTGCAAAAATAGAGGGAATATCTTTTGTTAAATGTGCTTTCATCTGTTTTTAAGTACTACGTCTTCAGATAGTTGATCTACATTCAATACACAAGATGTTTAAATGCGAATTTTTTCACCTCTTCTGTACTGTAGCTTACACTAATATATACAAATAAATTCACCAAGTTTATCATTCCTATTATATTCATATTTAGCCTACAGGTGGTATGGAAAATAAAGCCCCAAATACAGAAAGCCAACAGTGTGCTTCATTCCATTCTCCTCTCGTCTTCCATACCTTTTCAGAAACATATATTGGACCCCAGCTAGTATTTGCAATTCCAGAAACTACATTGCATATATCCATTCGAGAGTAGGAAAAAAAAAAAAAAAAAAGCAGCAATATTGGATCCTCATGCACTGATATCAACACAGGAAAATAATGATGGAAAAACAGACTCCATCGTTTGCTATTTGCATTCCAAAAGTCAACAATAATTGATCTCCCAACAGGTTATTGTAGAGTATTCATACTGCGGGAAACAAACCATCATGCAGGCTTTGCGAGGAGGGCAGGAAATAGTCTCTCTTATAATCTTTAAACCCAAAGTGGTAGCTGATGAAAACTATCCTTGGATTATGAACCCTTAAGAAAATCCATGTGAACAGTTTGCAACCCTTAAGGTAATTTAAGTTATGAGCCGTCTGAGCGTGGTTGATTACTGCATAAGGGCAGCCGGCGCAACAGGAAAAAGTAGAACCGTAAAACTAATATTTTTACTTTAGTATTTATATTTTTACTGAAAGTATAAAATAATACCGCGTATTTGAAACTGGTAATAAAACTTGTATAATTAAAAGAAGTTTAAAATGATGTCCCTCAGTGGCAATACGTTGTCGCCATCTGCGTAAGACATTCCTGTATTTAATATAACATTTATTCCGTAAGAACTTGGCGGTTTGGAGCCTTCTAACAAGTTAGGGAACAATTTCTCTATTCGCAAACACAATTGCCAGGATATTTTATTGAGAATCAACTGATCATTTCTCTCCAAGAATCCCTTTCCACATGTCATCGTATATAAAAATGCGTATTTCAAGATTATAATTAACTACACATAATGAAAGCACCGAGTAATACATGAACGCTCAACTACTGGCTGACAAAACCTCCCTCAAACTAACTACATGCTGCTACCTGCACATGAACTACTTGGCCTTGACGATTAGCATCTCGCAGTACTCAGCCTTGTTCTGCTGGTCCATAACATAAATAAACTCACGTAGTATTGGAAATACTTATTAGGGAAAATAAACCTACTCGTATCTTTCATTTAAAATGCATCTAAGATGTTGTTGATTAATAGACATAAAATAATGGAATTAATTCTTTAATTTGAAAAATGTTCTTCTGGTCGCAAGTAATTGTCTTTCGGCACCATAATCGATATTAATGCACCAACACAAAAGTTCAAGGCTTAGCGTTTAGCTGGATATCTCATATGTAGGTACTGATTTAATGCCAAAAAAATGAAGACGCGAGTTGAAACATTACAAAAAAAAAAAAAAAAAAAAAAAAAAAGTAACTTCCGATAAATGAAGTGGTGAGAATTAAAACGCAATAAGCGACAGTTTTGGGTAAATTAAGTTGTACTGTTTCCTACTTTTTAAAAGTAACCCTATCTATTGGTAATGAAAGCTGTGTGGGGAATATACCGGGTTTTATGCCTCCTTTCATAAGAAATTTCATCACAACGCGCTGTTCCATGCACGCACTAGCACCTGTTGTTCGTTTTTTATTTACTGGGACGTGCGCGCTGGCTATCAGCAATAGAACACACTTGCCAGTTCCTAGGACGATGAGCAGTGCTGTGATACTAGGCATGACTTTCTGTATCTGTAAAACTAAGTATCATGTTCCGCTTGAACGCGGCTTATAATTAGCAATTACCAGTAGAGGTTTTTAATAACTACCGTCGAGCAAGATTTTTATGTGCCCTTCTTCGCCGGTTCTTATAGAAAAGGTTCAAGTCACACTTTGAGCTAGGTCCGGACGAGTTCGTTCATCTTTGTATGCCTGTTCCCCAACAAGCGCGACTCCCATTTCACGTTTGAAAAAAATAATTTCAAAATAATAAAGCTCTAGGCATATGCATAAGGTGAAATTCTACTGAAAGCCAGTCTCAAAAACCGGAATACTATTTTAATAACATATTTATTAATTTTAGTAATGCACAGCTTAAATATAATCCGGTTTTCTTTTAAACTTAAAAATAGATACGAATACACGTGTTTCACATTTTTTCTACGATCCTATAAAAACTTATTAAAACAAAAGTGTGTTTAGTACCTAAAGCCTACTCTTAAATAGAAAATAAAATGCATTCTCTGTGTTATGTAATATTTAAATAGTTAATACCCAAAATATACATTGTTAGATTTGCATTAAAAAGTAATTAATAAACTATTTCCATGATTTTGAACTTGCTTAAATAATTGTTTTCCCACTATAAAATTATCAAATATGCCTACAAATTGAACCTTAACAGTAAAAATGAGTACAAGACAAAAGCAAGGAAATCTTTTCTCTTAAATTTGAATTTTAAATGCCTTATTTATTCAAAAGAACATTTTTAAAAGCACTTTTCTATTAAACATAAAGAAAATATGGGTTTAGATCTTGGTCTCATTAAGAGAATTCTAGGCAGTTTTATGAAATCATTTTGAAATTTGTAGAATTTATCATATAAAATTCGTGTATTAAAAAAACACGTTTGAAAAAACAAGTGAAAAACTTACAGTATCATATAATGCAATGACAGTTGCAATCTTAATATACCTTTCTAGTAGAACAATTCTATTGGTTATCTCGAATTTCACGTTTTTTAATTTTTCACTTTTTTGAACACTTACTTCCTCTTTGTAAAAGGTCTAACGCACTACTAACAGCTCTCCAAAGTCCTAGAATGACACAAATTCAGCAACAACGCAAAATTTAAATTAATAACACATTCAATAACTCAAAAATCAAGTTAAGGAAAAGATTATCTTTGGGGTTGATTTAAATATGTAACATGGCCCTATGCAAAAATGTTTCAATGTATTACTGGGCAATTTGTACATATTTTTTCAGACTTATTATGAAAGTATGTTTCAAATTAATATGCCAAAAAAGTAAGAAAGAAAGAGAAAAAAAAAGACCGTGTAGGCGTGTACCGCCTTAAAAGTACGGTTTCTTTCTAACACATTACTTTTTTTAAAAAAATATTTACTAAACAGAGAACATTGTATTACTCTCGTAAAGCAGTATGTTTTTTATTAGAATTTGAAAAAAGTTTCCATGTCATTCTTTAATAACACGCTATATTAACGTGTACAATATCGCATTAAATACAAATGAATAATGCATTTAAAAGCACATTCATACCCATACACATTCCCATTCTCTTTGTGAGGTCATCAGGGAAGTAATTAACACTCCATTCCTTACAAACATGTGCCCTGCAGCGCTCATCTAAAAATCAGTAAGCTCACAATAACGATACAAATTACATGTTTCAGTTGTAACGTGACTCTAACTTGTGTGGTGGAAATTGAATTGGATATCCCGTCAAAATGTCATATACAATTAGCATTAGTAAGCTATGTGACGCGAATGCAGTAATGAAGCAAGCTCAATCAGGGCTGAGAGAGTGGGTCGGATTAAAATATGTATTAAAGGACTCAATCACATGCAATAACAAAAACACCTGTTAATAAAGGTATGGCGTTGTTAAATTCGACTTTAAGCACAATGTTAACCATACAGACGTTGATGTCCCCTTCAAATCAAATCAAATCAAATCAAATACTAATCACTAGAATGGGTTTCAGCTTCTTTCAGCACTGTTAGCTTTGATTTTCTTAATCAGTAAATAGCAATGCTGTAACATATTTAGTAATAATACAAAGAGCTGTCTGAAAACTTCTCGCTCTCGACCATAGGCATTTATCTTTGACGTTGATACCTCCGTCCAAAGCGTTCATTTGAAATATCAAGTCCTTGTTTCAATACTTTTATTTAATATAAGTTTTTACATTAGACTTGTAGATATTCCTTAAAATGGATAAAACTGATCATTTGGCTGCAATAATTTTTCTTTGTAAAACACTGTTTAATACCAAGGGTTATTCACACCAAACTTAAAATGGTCGTATCAGTCTCGAAGACAACTCACGAGAACGATACCCAGAAAGTGCAAGAGCAGGATCCATTGATAAATAGATTAGATGATCGGCAAGTCAAAATGTGTAATATTTCTGAGGCTATAGCATTTCAAGGGTACGTGTAAGTTATATTCTACAAGAAGAATTGCATATGAAAAAGCTTTCCGCAAGATGGATGCCACTAACAAAAGATGCATTCGAAACCAGCAACAGAACCGATTTTGTGCCTCAATGTATTACTTGGGATGAAACTTTGATCCACTAAAACACAAGAACCGAAAAAATCCGTCATTCAGGAGCTGCGTAAACTAAGCAAATTCATTACCGAATAACTTTAATAAAAATGAATATAAAATTGAAATTAGGTCTTATTAATTAATGAAATTAAATAAGTTATCGCATTACTAGGAGAGGAACAAAGGTAGAAATCCTGTAAGCAACCCATAAGTATTCAAAAAAGAAAGCACGTTTTTATAATAATACTAATAAATATTAATATTATTATTATTATATTATTATTATTGTTATTATTATTATTATTATTATTATATTATTATTATTGTTATTATTATTATTATTATTATTATTATTGAGATTAAGCTACAAAAATGAATAGTATACTATTAAATTATATGTACGGCCACTGACAGACAAAGCTATACTGTGGTTCATTAATGCTAGTTAACGAATTCGACGAATCGTTTGTTAATTGATGGTTATTTGCCAGTTTCGTTCAGGAAAAACAAAAATTGAGACTGCTAGAGCGTTAACAGACACACACATACACCTATATATGAACATATTATAAAGCTATACTGTGGTTCATTAATGCTAGTTAACGAACTCGACGAATCGTTCATTAATTGATGGTTATTTGCCAGTTTCGTTCAGGAAAAACAAAAATTGAGACTGCTAGAGCGTTAACACACACATACACCTATATATGAGCATATATATATATATATATATATTAAATTGTAGGTGACTAGTAGGTATGATCGATACATATTTTGATAGATTATTAAAAAATCTTTCCATGGGCACAACCGCAATAGCTTATATTCCTTCAAAATTCCCTAAAAAGCAGATTTTTCACAGTTATGACCGCAATAGCTTCATTCCTTCGGAATTCGCTAAAAAAGTGTAAACAATGGGCAAGAACCGGATGTTTAACGCCAAAGAAGATAAAGTAGGCTTCATCTGCAGGAAAAGTTTATGGCATTAGATTTTTGGGACGCTAAATAAAATTGATAATAGATTAATTACCTTCACAAGGGTAAAACCATAAAAAGAATACTTTCCAATCTTTAAAATCGACTTGATGTAAAAAAATACCTTCAGAAAACACCCAGTTTGTATAAGAAAAGATCATTTTACAAAGACAATACACCTGCTCACAAAAGTGTTTTACCTATGGAAAAATTAAGAGCTTTAAAGCATGAGTATGTTTGATCATCCCTCAGACTTCCATTCTACTTCCAATGCTCAAACGCTTTCAAGCTAGAAAGCTTTTTTCACCAACCACATGACCATTGAAACAGTAGAGCATTATTGTGAAGGCCTTTAGGAGAACCATCTCAATGGCGGGATGGCACTAGAATAAATAAATGTATTGACCTTAAGCGAAAGTCACCAAGATATGTCAGAAACTTTGAAGGAAGTTTAGCACAGCGGTGGTTCTTGGGAAATTGTCACAGGACAAGAAAACACATAACTGCGAAGATATAATAGCAATTTTACATTGATATATTTAAGAAACAGGTGTCAAATTAAAGTTGTAAATCGTCTATCAACTGAAATCTACACAACAAAGGGTTTCTTACAAGGATGCTGTTTGTCACTCCTACTCATGGATGACTAAGAGAATATTGTAGAAAGTGGAGTTGCAATCAATCCAAAACACTTGTTCTTTTCGTAAGTCATTATAATCCAAGATATTGTAGATGCTTCCTACATGGCGGGTACTATAAAATTGGGAGTTCAATATCCACAGACAGAATAAAATGAAATTTCCAGTTTTCTGCTGCACATGGCTTCTTGTACTAGTCGTTTAATGATTAATTCAACGCCTTTTTTATATACGCCTGCTTTCTGCGACCGGTTAGGCTAAAAATATATTTGAAATATTCTAACTAGATCAGATTTACAGTTGGTGCAATTTTGCCGGATCTTTCATGGCTTTATCGGCCGTTTTGCGCCAGCTGGTGGGTCGGCAACCAGAGTAGCAGCTTCCGGCGAAGCGGATGTAATATCCGGCTGAACTGATTTAAGTTCTCGCAATTACAATTACAATGAAAATGCATATGCCTTATAGCAGCAGATCTTAGAAATTTCACCTGCAATATTCACGCATTTCTGACCTCTTTTTAGTAAATATTCATTCACACCCAAATCAGTTCATGTGTCGAAATTGAATAAATTTCAAGCCTGTGCCTTTCTTTCAGTTCTTCTAATGTAGTAGAGGCCTGTTCCATACACTTTATTTTTCAACTTACTCCATAAATAAAAACCACACAGTCCGTACGTCATTTTTGTATTTTTATGAATTTGTAATGCTCTCAAAAAAGATGAACTCTATTATTTTGTATGCATTTACTGTGCACCATAATCCGATGTCGTCGTGCAAAAGAGTTTCGTGTATAAATCGGGATTTTCTGTACTCAAATACTTGTTATTTTGAATGGAAACATGACCACGGAAATATAGCCATGATTCATCGGTAAAAAATATTTAGCGCGAATCAATTACTGTATCATTAATGTTGCATAACATCTAATTACATAACTTCACGTGAATACTGGCCTGCAATTCGTGGACAACAGATTTGGTTTCAAGTTTAAATTGACTCAATTTCGGAAGATAAACTTAAGCGTGTTAGACATTTTTTCTGAAAAGATACCAGAATTGCGTGGGTGTGGCAGGACAACATTTTCGGCCATAAAACGTGTGTTAGATTTTATTGCAATTGCGAGAAGTTGAATCAGTTGCGCGGTTATTACATCTACTTCGCTGGGAGTTGTCGCTCTGGCAGTCGACCCGTCAGTTGCTGTGAAACGGACAACAAAACCAAGAAAAGACTCGGTATTAGAATAGTTTAGAGCAGTTAAGGCAATTAACATCTTTGTTCTATTGCTGTTTTATTTAAAGTTAACAGCGTTTCTTTTGGGAATTTATATAACGTAAGTATATCTTAATTTTCGACGTCCTCCATTATTTCGTGAAAGTGTATACATACAACGACAAGGAAAAACAACACTTGCCTAGAGGGGAAGTTTCTTAGAGTTGCTATCTTCCCCAACCCCTTTCCTCAGCAAATCTACATTTACATCCTCCTCAGGCCATGGAAACAGAACAAGTTATTTGGTTACTTTTCTCCAGATATCCATGCGGAACTTATTCTCTAGTGCCCAATTCTGTACCGAGGATTCCAGCCAGATACACGCTATGCGGTCAATTTAAAAACGAGATAGCAAATCTCTTTTATTTATAGTTTTTCATAATAGGCAAATAGGAGTTAAATAAAATTAACAAAAATTAGATTTTTCTTACTTAATATCAAAATTCAACGGGAATAAATTTGTTGCAATATTTCAAATGTTTTTGTTTAAAGCCTTAACATGTACTTACACAATATAATGAATCCTAAATAAAAGATTACAGAAACAACTTATAGCTGCAAAAGTTTAATTACAAAAACGTAACAAATATTCAGTCCGTAGAGTATTGATGCATTTCTCAGCCGATTGATTTTGGTATATTTACGGAAACATTTCAGGTCATCAGGGTTCCATTCAATTCAGGGCATGAAACGGCCGACAAATTTGCTCAGAGGCCTCTTCTTTCAGGCTTGAGGTTCTTTATCGTGCCGTAAATGTACGACACCAGACCAAAGGCTTTACTTCCCTTCCGAAGGAAGCCATACTTAGGATTTTTACGCCCGAAAAAATCCATCGGTCTTGGCCGGGTTTGAACCCGCGATCTTGGGTTTAGAAGGCAAGTATGGATATCACTACACCACCAGACCGACTTCTCAGCCGAGGTCACTCAAGTGCTATTCGTTAACATCTCTTTTTAAAGACATTTCGAAAAAAACGTAAAGGAAGAAGAGATTTTTTAAAAAGTAATCTTGTTTCGCCTAAGGTTTAATTATTTTTGTAAATATATCATTGTGTTAAGCCGTTTTGAAAATAACATTTTATCAACTGTGACAGTCCTGCAGGTAAATATTAAATCTGAGAAATGTTTTAAGGTAGAAACACCTATATATGTATTCATACTTTTTATTTGTTCCCCCCGTAGCAAATTAAAAATCCAATTAATTCTTATTTATTGAAATATTACTGTGATTCCATTTTGTCAAGTTATTAGTATAATAATATTTAGAATATCTTATATCAAACAACATAAAATTACAGTTTTTGAAACTATAGCCCACACTTTTAGAATAACTAAGAATCAGCACTTCGCACCTGGAAATAGATGCAGTACAGAAACAAATGTTAATTAACATTCTATGGACAAACATCAATAAAGTTAATTTCATTTCATTTACATTTGCTTAACCCGAGGTTACATTGCACGCATAAACAAACTTCTGCATGACAGCATTGGCGCAGTGCATGGAAGCCATGCACCTGATAACGTGAGCGCAGGAACGTTGTAACTGCTGATAAATATAATTTTCTATTTCTTAGTGTTATTGCTACTACTAATCTTTTCATTGTCAATGATATACATGGAAACCGGATAATTTCTGATTTCTGTGTAGTAAATCGGTACGCCCATCAGAATGTTCACTCCCAGCCTCGAAGTACGATGCTCGAGTGAAATGAGAATATGAGAAAAGCGATTCTTTGTGTACGACAATAGGAATTTATGTAACCATTATAGAAATTTGCTCTTTTCGGTACGTTTGATATGTTATATTGTTACACATCCCTCTTTCAACCGTTTTTGGCTGCTACAACTGTAGAAATGATGGACTCCGTAATGTTATTCTCCTAGTTGTCATGGCACACAATTTTTGATCACCTGTTGATTAAAATCTGGAATCTTCAGGATGAAGTCTATCTCAACACAAAACATTGTAAGCATCCTGTGTTTTGAAATTACAGGGAGACTAAAAAAATACTTGGAGTTACTCTACTCATTTTTTTTTTTTTAATTTGGGTATTCTCTTCCAAAGGTCACAGAACAAACATTATGCCCAGTTGTATGAAGGTTGCTAACTGGTGATTACTTTTAACTGTAATTTAAAAAGTAACTACAGACTAGTCATCATTTCTGTTGCATAAAAATATTTAAAAAAAAGATTTGATCTCAAATAAGGATAAGAACGTATTCTGAAGACTTATACATTATTACCCCCAGGCTATATAATGGGTATGTGTGCAGTCTAAGAGAACCTGAAACTCCAGGAATTGTTTTAGAAGTCTACTGTCAATTTCCTTACAGCACTCTCTACTGGCCATTCCTTTTTCCACTTCGAATATACCTCTAACAATTATACGGAAGCTCCCTGTCTCATAGCATCTTTAAGTTAGTAGTAAAATGAATTCAAAGCATGATTTCGCTTAGTTTGTGATTGTAATCAGGGACGTAAAAACTGTTCCAATTCTCCGACATTTTGAATTGTTTGTAGTTCTGTTCTAGGAACGGATTATTTCTCATGAAATACACGAGGAGTAAGTGAAATTAATCATCGGATGAGATGTCAGAATAATCAGAAGTCTGTAAAGAAATATGTACAATACTCTGCTTGTAAGCTTAAACTAATATATTTTCAATTGAACGCAACTCTGTTATTATTATGCGAAATGAAAAGTGAAACATTGAAGAAACTTTCTTCTTCTTCTTCAAGCCTGGTTTTTCCATAGCCCCATGTGGGCCTTCGGCTTACCGCGACAACCGCTGCGTCTTTTATCTCCACCACGTGATATTGGTAGAGTGCAGTGTTGCAGGGGAGTATGTGATCAGCACACCACATCCCGCCAGTTGCTATATCGCGGCTTACCAGATCGAAGATCGCCACCTCTCCAACAGGTAGCTTCCCAATTGTCCTCAAGAGGCTGGGTGGACCCCGTTCCAGACTTTCCTAAATTAGAAAAATCCCTAAGCAGGTATCAGAGATCGAACCCGGGCCTCCCATCCGGCAGTCAGCAACGCTAACCACTAAGCTCAAGAAGGTGGTCAGAAGAAACTTTACCCAAGTTAAAATATACAGGACTTGGCATACAATACCGCATCACTTATCTCGAAAAGATATAGGTGTGTGTAGAAACTAAAATCCAATACGAAACGTACACTTGGCGGCAAAGAATTTTCATTTCTCCACTTTAACCAGAGTCTTGATGTGTTATGATTTCAGCTTCAGTCAATAGCGATCTAGGATTTAAGAGAAAAACTTCACATGGAGTGAAGATAGGTTCGCAAAGATTTATATGCGGTATTTTTGGGCCAGCTTTGCCCGCCGGTGGTTAACGAGACTACCATGACAGTAATATAATTTTATGGAACCACGTTTAAAGACTTGTGAAGTACAACAAACCTTTTAGCTCTGTCGTGTGTGTGTTGGCCAAAGTTGTATCCGCATAATTCGATATTTGTTACAAATGCTCTTCATTCCTTAACGTAAATCAGTGTTAGCGTCGGATATCTCGTCAACTGAATGCAAAAGTTGTACTAAAGTTTTAATGATCTGTACACTGCAATATTTTCATGCTATATTGTACGTTTCTTCAACAGAGCAGATGTGCAGAAGTTCTACTGACTTCGCGTAACTTAAGCCGCACATTTGTAGGTGCGTGTCCTCGACTTCCTGCTTTAACAATGGTCTCACGCTTGCCTTACGATAACAGTGTCGCTGAATGTTTGCAGCTAGATACGCTAACGTTCACGACATGGTACACGCCGGTTTAACAGCCATTTTCCCTTGCTGGCAGTTTACTTAATAATTGATGCGAAATCTTGTAAGACAAGTCGCACTTACATCAGAAGTTGGTAAGATACGGCTATGGCGTACACTCGTTAAAGTGGAACGGATAGCTGGAGAATGGAGTAGAAGAGAAACATCCAGTGGCGTGCACTGAGTTGCTGCCAACACTGACAAACGTTTCACGAAAATACAGAGAGACAAAATGAGAAATAAAAACGATTGAATTAAAATGATTTTCAGAAAAGTAGATGTAAATAAAACAAATATTAACATTATAACATTTTATAATGTTACCGAAAGAAAAATGCATAAAATTATACAGGGTGGTTATAACGCCTGGTTCATTCAAAAACAGCAATATCATATTTTTTTTAAAAAAAATCTCAACAAAATATAGCAATTTTAAAGGAAGCCATGTTGATTAATAATTTGAAAAGTTTCTTTTCTCGTTTCACTCGTGTGCCATTGCTACGCAAGTGGTAATTGTTCACATTTACTAAAATTACTAGAAATATTTAATCATTACAAATAAAAGAATTATGGTAAAGACGACCGAGTGGAAATAATTCTTCTTGTGGACGAGAAGGATGGTCGCAGCGGGACGTGGCGCACAAGCTCGATAGCAAAAAATTGCTGAATAAGTTTCGTGAAACAGAACAGATTCCGGTTCTGGCCGACCGTCGGTAGATGAGGAAACGAGAACTGCAGCACTTGTTAAGTTTCGTGTTAGTCTCAAAAAATCAATGAGGAGCACCAGTACTGTGCAGAACATTTTGAAAGTTGAACAATTTCTTTATTACAAGTTACAACTTCTGCATCATTTAATGGAAGATGGCCCTGACCGAATGATTAAGATGTGTTGGTTTGTGCGCCAAATACTCATCTTTCTTGAAGATAATTACTTTCACCGATAGACAAATGTTTGTTTCTGGAGAGGTCAACAAATCACTGATCAAACAGAATCCTAACTGGTTCATAGACAGCAAAAAGCAACATTCTCCAAAACGGTTAGCGCGGTATGCTTAATGAAATGAAACGTTTGTTGGCTTATTCTTATTTGAATCGTCAGTCACTGGAGAAAAGTACTTCAGTAGGCTAGGTGATGAAGTTGTACCAGAACTGGAGATAATCGGCAGCTACCCAGACTAACATTAGCTTCACTATGCTATTTTATTAGGCTTCAAGTTTCCCGATCACTGAAATGGAAGATAAGAGTCCTGTGGAATTAAATACTAAGTCACCATTGTAAGGTTTTTTGAAAGCTCCTATAGGTATATATTGTAAAAGTTAGGGACATGAATCATTTTGAGAAATTATAACCTGGGCAACGATTGCTTTGTTTTCTCGCATAGTGAAGATGTGCTGAGAATTGTGGCGAATATATGGGACAGTTCTATAGTAGCAAAATGCGCTATTCACCATTTATCCTATGGTGTCAGACTTTACAGCCATTCTGTACTTTATCAAAAGCGCCAACTAAAAACGCGCAATAACTACCATGAATTTACACAAATATTTCTTCAGACAAGCGTCGCTTATTTTACGCCACTATGGGTAAATATTTATTTCTCAACATGTGTCAAAAAGTATATAATCGTACAAGTTTCGAACTCACTTTTTGGTTAATCAATATTTCAAATCTTTATTTGGATAATAATATGAACGTTTCTATTATAGCAGTTAATGTGTTTTTCATGCAATACTGAACAGAAATATTGCACGCGTTTGTTTAAAACACTATCATAGTGTTGCTGTTTCTGTGCTAATATTGCTGCTGGTATTCTTTAATTTAATTTTAAATTTATATTTGCTTTTATCATCCAAATCTTACTCGATAAGTTTTTCTTGGGGTGTTTCTGCACACCACTTGACTGGTATCTACACAAAAGCTTTCTTCGTTAAAACTTGTCTCCAAAGTTCAACACATAATTATGTCACTTCAATAATTGTAATTCCTTCCGTTTTGATTTCCAATTGTAACTGAAACAGAGTATGCGCAGAATCTGTGAGGTAAAGCCATTCCTGTCATTTTTTAAATCTTGCCTTACTTTACCTTTTATTCCAAACACAAGCCTTCCTCTTTCCTAGCTTTCTTCTTTATTCTGGCGCGAAATAAGGTGAACTTTGATGGAAACGCCACTGGAGACCGCGGACAGGGCTACAAGAAAGAGAGGAAAACAAGACCGTATCACCGCGATATTGGATCTGCACAAAGATATGAATGCACGCAAGAGATGTTTGGCCTGCCTCCTTTTATTGCATAAAGACACGTCAATGCGGATTTTTGGTGTATCGCTTCATCGCTAAACGTCACATGGTAATGCATCTATTTGTCAAATCTGGCAGCATGAATGGACTCCCGGCTGCGGAAAAAGGCACTGACATCCCCAGTTTCACTCTCAGTAATATGTGTGTACTAAACGACAATTTATTTGTGAGTAATAACAGTAATTCTTCACGTGTTCCACGAGTTTCACTTCATCTGTTAATAAAGCTCCCCGCGACAAGTAATTTAACACAAATCTGATCTGATTTGTCGCTTTGCAGCATTTTCGTAGTTGTGATCTCTACAGCGTTCCGATATACCCTGCTGATATTTGTTGTGTTGGCAGCAAATTTAATAAGCTACGTTGGAACTTAAATGCATAGTGTTGGCAAAACCGCTCTGTTTATGTTCCTTCTTCCCCCGCCAAGATGTCACCTTTTTATGCGAGGTCATACGAGTGTATAGACACAAGAGAGCGTGCACTTCCATTTGACAAAGTTAAATAGAAAAAAAAATTACCTAAAATCAAATTTCCTTTGTCATTAACATGGAAGAGGTATCATGAAAATAATATTGTAGTTTCTACACGAGGATGAAAGGGAATATGATTAAGTAATACAATCGAATCTGTGCACTGTTTCACAGACAGCGTGATTAAAACTAAAAACTGCGTGTAACTTAAATATTTGTAGACTCTTTGGGATTTAGTTCTACATGGCTGAACATGTAAAGCATTTAATTATGAATTTATGTACGGAAACACTTCTTTTGCTAGGAAAAAAACTTAGTATTAGTTGACGAAATACAACCGCATAACTTCGGTGTTACCAAAAAAATTGCTAAAATATTATTTCACTTTGTGCATTAGATCATCTGGCTAATTTTGTATGTTCTACCACAACAGCTTACAGACAATTTCTATAAGGAGTTCATCGTAAACACTCTTCCAGAGCAACAAATGTGTACGATGTGGTTCATATATGACGGAGCTTCAGTCCAGTTTAATAATTTTTTCGTGATATACTCAATGATATCAAAGAGATGAACATATACAATCGACGTGCTAGACTTTCAAAGTGATATATCTATTAACAAACTTAAAACCTACCACACAAAAATGTATCTTTTTCAACCCCATACTGTTATACGGTATTACTATTTGGGATAATAGTAGTATTAAATCAAAGGCTCTTCTACAAAAATAAATAAAAAAATAAAAATATAAACAAAGTGGTACATATATTGACAGGTTATCGATACACACTTTAAACCTTGAATTAGCGAATAAATATTAATAGTCATTTTACATATATATATATATATATATATATATATATATAAAGTAACACTATTAACAATGAAACAAATTAACAGTAAATATATATAACCGATTATTAAAAAATAAGATGGGCATATAAACGAGATTCTTCTACATAAGCCACACATAAAAATAACTCCACAAGATACACGTAAATATTCCTTTTATAGTTGATGCTTTTTTGGAATATCAATAAATACCTTTAGTTACATTATATTGTTAGACATGTATTACACATATTTTAATGTATTTCTTTTTATATCTCTTCACACTTGTATCTTTTTTACCAATCTATAGCGCCACTTTTGACGCTCACGACTCGATAAATGAACATTTTTATGGCATAGAATTGAAATACAAATGAAAATAAAAGAATATTACGAACGGTCGAGATGAGAATACTCAGAAGAGTTTGAGAGCTAGCAAAAAAAAAAAAAAAAAAAAAAAAACCCACAATGTACAACATACAGTAAGATGGTACACCAAAAAGGATGAAAATAGTTCAATCACGTAAACAGAATAAAGAATGAATGAAGTTTAACGCCCGTTTTTTGTTACGGAGGTACCACAGGTGATGGACACTGGTGACACATAAGGTGTACGATTTTTTGGGAAAGGATTTGTTTTTAAGGAAGGAAACGTTCCAGTCCTAAGTTTAGGGTACCTCCCCGGCATTTGCCATTTATGAGGACTGAGGAAAACCTGGAAAAACTCTCAGTCGGGGAGGACGGTCCTGGCGGGATTCGAACCCCAGACCTCCCGCTCACAAGTACGCGCCTTAACGAACTCGGCCACCCTTGGCGGTCACAGAATAAAGAATAAGAGTTAAGTTCCTAATGCTTTTGAAGAAAAACTACAGGCAGTCGAAGCTGGTAAATCCACCTAAAATATGGAGAGGTAGTTGGGAATCCTATCAGACAAATGAGATTAACAGCATTAACTCAAATTAAACAGATAATTACATCTCAAGGAAGAAGTAAAATAAAAAGAGGAAACATTCCGCCCCCTATTTTTGTGGGTTTTTAAAATGAAGAAAAGCGAGTTATATATGTGCAAAGCAAAAAGTAATTTCCTAGGAGTTTGTAAAGATACGACGTACGATTCCTGTTTTCCATCTGCTTCAGTTTTCGCATGAAATTCGAACTGAAATGATTATATTTAGTTTTTCATCATTCATTTCGTTTCATTGCAATGCAACCTATTAAATTTAAATAAAAAATGACATCTGTAGTTTCGCAAGCTGTATTTAAACATTTAATACTAATTCAAAAATCAAGCATTATCTGAGAGTAAACAGGTTTATTTTGATGTTCGCCATGAAACACTCACTACAAAGAATGTATACCTATTTCAGTTACATCCTGTATATTCCACCCATCCTAATGGTCAATAGCTGAAGAAAATATTTCCTTCCTATTTCGAAATGTATCTTCTGCATAAGTTTTGATGCTATATTCATCCTATTTTGTTCTATTTAGAAAGTACTATATGTAAAGCGAAATATCACAGCAAAAGACTCTCTTTACTAATGACTTTTGGAAAAAATCGAGGTGAAGCATGATTAAGAAAAATACTCGTATTTGTATTTGAGCTAGTTTTAACACATTTTCCTTAATAAAGCTGATTTTTAATCAGTGCAACTAGATTTATAAACAATTTGATACTCGCTATATTAATGAACTATATATTTGCATTTGTGGCATGAGAAACAATCTTTCTCTATTAGTTTCAGGTTTTCATTAATGTCTTACAGTATACTAAGAGGACTTTTGTTCAAGAAATTATTGATATTTTGACTGTCTTCCAATGCTGTACTTAAAATACATTTTTGACTCCTAATCAAAAAAAAAAAAATATCAGGTTTAATTTTGGTGTTGGATAACGTACCTGTTCAAAATACAGAAGCTCATTTTTCTGTAGCGACGGAACACTAAAAACAACGTGGATCCCGTTCTGTACCTCAAAACCGTATTCAAATATCGGAAAACTTCTCAGTAACCCGCTACCAACGTCAATGCAGAACGAAAGTTTAATTGGGTTCTGTAGGGTACAGATTGGAAAAAAAGAGTACTAGAGTTAAGGACTTCTAATAAGCAAGCAACCTCCCCCAGCTTTGCCCTGCTGGCCAATTTAAATCACGTGTCGTTAGTGGAGTCCCGTTGGACGTGTAGAAAGTGAGACTATTCTCTTTGAAATCGAGAGGTGAAAGGTCACCTTTCCCTGCCTTCTTCAACGAGCATCCCCATAGCGTTTGCGCAAAGGTCACCACTTTCGCTTGCCTTGACGTTGTATGTACATGAATGGTAGAGTCCAGTGTAGTACGCACTTGTTTGTCTCGAGAAGAAGAATGCACGCACACACAGCTCGCTAGATGAATGTTGCTAAGGCGAGCTTTATTAACTGATTTTTCCTCACCTAGGTAGAAGAGCACAACAACTCAATTTATTCCCATCAAAATGGTGTTTTTATTTCTGAGATGAGTATATTATAATTACGAACTTCTCATCATCTTAATTACTGTATGCAACGAGATGCAACCTTCCTAAAACACATACATATGCTCATAATTAACCGCGAATATGTCATAGGTTATACAATTCTGCCATTGAGATATCCCCAAGTTACATACTCGAGCAAGGAGATAACCAACTTTCCCCTCTACCTACCGAGCGAGGTAACTCAGCGATTAACGCTCGTTTTTATTGCTGAGGCAATGGAAAAAACTCGGTTAGGGAATCCTGTCGAGAATCGAACCATACACCTTCCGCTCACAAGTCAATGCCTTAACGACCTCGGTCAGCGCTAGCTTAAGCTAGATCCTTCCTTTCCACGAATTTCCGTGCTTCTATTTCATATATTCTCTGCAGGAGT
Source organism: Metallyticus violacea (assembly GCA_030762175.1). NCBI lineage: Eukaryota > Metazoa > Arthropoda > Insecta > Mantodea > Metallyticidae > Metallyticus > Metallyticus violacea. The sequence continues at coordinate 50,646,291 of CM060840.1, read as the reverse complement.
CGAAAGTGCCTGCCAAGGTGGGCTGGTGCTGTGTGACGGTGACTTGCGCTTTGGAAAGGTTTCTGCTATGGAAGCGGCCCTTCTGTCGGGCTCCGCATGCATCGGAAGTGTTCTATCTGGAAACGTTATGAGATGTTGTCTATCTCAGGGATCGTATATCCTAGCCGTTCAATATCTCCCTAACCTCATCCCTTCCTCCTGGAGATGTCCCTATGGGGGTCTAGGCCCTATGCCCTTCTCCGTCCCTAACATTCCAATCCAATTCCCAAGGCCTACTCACATTATGCTCCTATCTTATGTTAAGACTAACATATTAATTTATTACATCTTATGGAAAGAACGGGTTTGCATTATCTTAGAACTTTTCTTGTAGATGTAGCATTCAATTTGAAAGGTGGAGTGGCAGAACGAGAGCCTGGCCTATTTTATGGAATGAGTATACAATCGGTTTGACGGTGCACAATTCCCCTCAATATGACATTTGCAAAAAAATAAGTTTTGAGCTGTATACCTACTTTTGCAGCCTAAATGTTTTCAAAGTTAACGAATATGAATGTAAAATCGCAATAAATAATTCTTATATTGTGATCTACACCTCCCTTTTAACAAATAAATTCCATTAACAAAAGGAAAGAATGATATGGGTTTAGTTATTATTGGGTACAAAAAATATATAGCTTTTATATCATCCAGTTGTAATCTTATGAACAGGCATCGAGAATTCTAAACATTAAAATCAGAATACTACGGAATGAATTTATATTGGTACTGGGCTGTAGACAACAGCTGGGAAGGATACAATAGGTCTCGAGCTACACAGCCCCCTCTTTCCTAACTCCTGCTCCTCTGCCGCGGGGTGATTCATAGTTTGCTTTGTTTGTGTTTGAGTGTACCAAACTTAATGTTTATTGCTTAGGAATCCCGATATCTACTTTTAACTAAAGCACGAACACCACTGCTGACTCTCAACAGTTCGAGCACTGGGAGTACGGTTAGTGTACTCAAACGTGTAGTAAAAATACCGGAGAAGCTCAAAGTCTGGTGTAAAGTGGCGTGGAGGTTATTTTATTTGTTAACTGGCTAAAAAGAATGACTGGAATGAGGAGATGAAACGGGCATGAAAGATGCTCTCACTTCGACCGAAAGACTAAAATGGAAATGGGAAGGACACTTGATGAGGCTGGACACACAGAATAACCACTTGGGACCCCAGAATCGGCAGGAGGAAAGATCCGCTGGGCAGATTCCTTCAGACGGAGGGCCGGGTGCAGTAGACGGGGGGAGCAAAGGGCAGACGAGATTGTAAAAACCTTGAGAGTTTCCCTTTCAATAACTAGTGTAAAAGGAATTTAAGGGTGGTGATGAAACAGTGCACCTTGGGAAGTTTATCACAGCACACTATGATGGCTAAATGAAGTGAATCATTGTGTGTATGTAACTGAACTATTTTATATTATGAACTTACTCCTTAGAAACTTGCTCACTAATGAGTCAATATCATGTTCAGTCCCTGATTTGTCAGGAGGCCATAGCTCTTAGGGGATTCCAAGACTGTATTCCTTTGTTTATTTGGTTATTTAGTTATCTGTTTATTATTTTTACATATTTGTTTGAAAGTTTTCAAGTAATATTAGTTTAAAAAAGTATAAAAGAAATTTATTTTTTCATTTGTATTTCTTACTGCTATATCTATTACAACACAAGTGTCAAATAGGATTGTCTTTGCTTTCTTGATGCAAAAGGCTCAAATTGCAACACCCCTATAGAAAGGAACTAAATAATATTTACAAAAAACTGACTTGCAGGAATTTTATAGCTGGTAAAAGCGAGGAATATTGCGCCACACAATTATTTCACAAAAAAAGCTTTAAAACTCTTTGACAGAAATTTGAATATCATGATGTAGATGGGGTGCTGACCGTTTTTATGTTGTTTAGAATTAAATTGAGTTTATATATTTCTCTATTTAAATTCCATGTGACATAATTTACTAATCGCTCCTAAATTCAACAACTACGGCAACTTATTTTTGTCAACTGTTCACTACTTAAAGGACCTCTGTTAAAAAAATAAATAAATAAATAATAATAATAATAATAATAATAATAATAATAATAATAATAATAATAATAATAATGTAGCACTATATAAAAGAACGCGTTAAAAGCAGCAAAGAAAAAATTGAGAACACAGACATTTCCTTTGATTTTCGAGTAATCCTTTCTTACGTTTCCTATACCAACAGACAGCGACGTCATCGGAACCGAATGGCCCAGCTCTAGCAACACAATGTTAGTCAGTGGTCAGGTGTATTTAATGCTGTGCACTAATTACGCCACTCAGCACATTAATTTGTAACTGGGAATAGATTTACTTAAGTGCAACTGTTTACCGATAAAAAATAAGAAAGCTTACAAAACAGCGTTAGCCGAAATTCTGTCGCTACATCATGCTTCTGTGTGTATTATTCGGTTGTAGTAGTCACACCGAAAGAAGAAAGTAGGAAGACCTTTCGTTTCCCACATTTCCTAAAAGGGCTAAACCTCCGATTCGATTTTCATCTCGTTAAACCAAATTGATAGGCAAAGTCATTAGTAGTACTTCAGTTATTTGTTCACGCCACTTAACCGATAACGAGTAAGAATTATCGAACATTTATAAAAGCAGATTCCTTGACATACAATTAAGTCCCTTCATTAAAAAATAAAAAGCTTCAATGAGGAAAAAGCTTGATCAGGAAATAGGAGAAAAGATCAAAGGGCACACTGAAGAAATTGCAATGGAAGTAGCACCAATAATTTTAGAACATAAGGAACATCGATGGGATTTGATGGCTGTAGAAGTAGGGCTTCAGTGTTAGATGGGTGCTGAGTGCTATTGCAAACAAGACAAGCCCATACAATAACGCAAGATAAACTATGCGAAATGTCGGATGAATTCACAAGCCCCGAGGTTCAAATCAAACCATGGATTTTTCTAAATTTTCTGAATGAAACATTTTTTTTATGGTGTTTAACGCCGGTTTTTACTACAGAGGCACCACAGGCGGTGAATGAAACGTAAAGAATAGCTCGACACATACAGAGAGTGGGGAATCCATTATATTCTACAACTCAGCGCAAATATTCGCTTCAACGAACGCTCTCACACTGTTTCATTTGAAATTACTTTTGTTTATCTTGCTGATGTAAGAGTATCGTGGAAGGACTTACTAGCTAATGCGTATGCATTAGTCCTTACATAGGAGATATGAGTTTCTCTATGCATATACACAGAAGATCAAATAGAAAGGTCCAGCATGAGGAACCATCTCCATCGTCAGAAGGCTTTGTGTATGTTGCAGTAATCTCCCAATAATTACTGGACATGTCAGTGTATTAACACCGGCAACGTTCCTACATGTTAGCAAGACTGTTTCTGCTGAATAAATTACATGTTGTGGCTCACTGGGGATTACCCAGCAAGAAACGCTAAGTACTTTTCAAGTCAAATACTCGCTGAGAGAAAATGTTATGTTACATGCTGTCACAGCTGCGTTAGTTCTATGTCGTTATGATACAGCAGGAAATGAAGAGCAAACAAACGGTTCTAATACCTGTCATATACAGGTTGAATTCTAACTGTAGGGACAAATTTCAGGACAGAAATAGAAGTCCACGTGTTTCTGATAGACCGCAACGCTGTTCTTCATGACCTAAGTACCTCGTACGAACATTATTATCAGTTATAGTAGATTTACGTTTCTTTTTAGGTGCAACTTTGCTTATTATGAACAGCTGTTAAAAATAGCTCGTTATTCCACTGGTATCAATAAAAAATCCAAAAAACTCTGGATATATGTAATAATGTGCATGCCCTGAATCAAACATGTTTTCAGTTTATTCTACATTTATTGAAACAAAATCGCATCAAATGTAATAATGTACTTATAATTTTTATGAAATGTTATTAAGTTTTAAGACATGTAGCTAAGACAAAACTGTTTTTGTACGTTTCATTTTAACTTAAATATTAATGAATATATTGAAAAAAAAAGACAGGTACGTGTCAATAAATATGAATTCCCAAACTATTTTCATTATTAGGAGAAGAAAACTTCATTTTTCAATGAAATTCTGATACGTTTTCACTAATGTCTCTTTTCAAACACCAACAGTAATCAGCCATCATTGACATATCTGATGGCCTTAATAGTGGCTTCCATTCCGCTCACCTTGTTCTTCACTCATTGCCCCAAGATTCGCAGGGAAGTAATCAATATGACTGTTAAGTACTTTAACACTCATCCTACATCGTATATTTCTTAAATGTTGTAACATTTCCTCCACAATTTCTTTATAGTTGTCAGATTTCTTGTTGCGAAGAAAGTTTTCTGTCACTTTTTATATGACAACCATGCTCGCTTCTCTTCCTCGGACATCAAATAAGGAAAGATTTCATTCTGCATAGGCTCACGAATCTGGGGTCCATTGAAAACACCGGCTGCTATCTTAGCTTCGTTTTTCTGTGGGAACTTTGTAACAAGAAAGTTGAAACAACCACTATTCTTATTCAGAGCAGTAACAAATTGCTTCATCAGGCCTAACTTAATATGTAATAATGGAAGAAGGACATTAGAAGGAGAGACCAATGGTTCATACCTTACATTTATTTCTCCAGGAACTCAATTGTCCCCTTGTGGCCAATTTTTTTCCGATCCAATGCTCCAGCTTAGCCCTATTGTCCCACTCACAAAGTGAACCATTTATTATCTTGTTTAAATCTCTCAAATGCTTATTTTGTCTATTTGCACAATGAACAAATAACTTTGCTGTCGCCACACCGTAGTTTAAGTCAGTTTGTTTACAAAATGCGGCTGCGTTAGTGCCTTAACCATGCACTAGGTTGCAGAGTATTTTCCATTCAAGATAAGGTGCGCTACTAGCAATTATGTCCGACTAAATTTGACTGACCATACATAGTAAAGAAAGTTAAGGAAAAGCAGAAAAGGTATCATTAAAAGCGAAACATTTCTTCAAAATAAAATTCTTACTTTTCAACAAATTTTTACTAACGTCACTTTTTAGCACATTCACATGTTAGTTAAATGTAGCCTAATACTTTTAAGGCAATGTCCATATTTAACATTAAGACTTTTAGTAAACTATATTAACGTTTTAACCTTTCCCAAAGCTTTGTTTATAGCTAGAGCCAAATCTAAGTATGTAGAAAATGACGAAATATTTTTCTTTAAATTCGTAATGCACATGAATATTGATTCTAGATAAATGACGGGATGCAATATAATGTTCGAGCTATTTATACCTTAACACGTAATTTACTATTACTAACGAACTGCATAACTGCAAAGGATTTGTTCAATTTGGGACTAAACTAAAAACAGCATAAACTTCAGATCCCCTTAGATGATAAGCAACTAAATTAACAGACGTTTTCATTTATTGTTTCTTTATTAAATATCGGCGACAAATACAAATCTGAACGAGGCAAATTGATCCAAAGCGATTTCGCTTGTATGCTTGGCTAAAGAGTTGCCTTTGAATAATTTGCTAAGAAACTGAAATCTATAAAATGTATTTCATTAAAAATGGTAAAAAAATAATTCAAAATATCTCTCACATTTTAGGAAATATAAATGCTGTTTTATGAACCGTATTAATTGAAATTAAAATTATGGTGAAACAGGAAAAACCTCTAATCCTTAATTGCAATTACTTACGAAGGCAATTCCTTTAATAAAACGTTCTCTGACGTCTTAACGGTCACCTGCCTCCATTCTTCTCTATCTTTCCATGTCCCCTTTCCAGTCCCTTCTTTGTCAATTACTTCTTTAATTTGATTTCGCCAGCTAAGACTGGGGCGACCCCTCTTCTTTCTGTATCTAACTCCTATCCGTTCCCTGTTCTTACATGTCAATTCATTTTTAACTGACTTTCGTGAATATCATTGAATTTTGTCCTCTCTGCTTTCTTACTTATTTCTTTCTTATTATATTTCCTATTCTTAAAATTCTAGCAAATCTACCTAAGCAACATCTTTCTCTGGTCATTAATAATAACTTATTCTCTTATTTTAAGTAAGGAAATTTCAGAAACGATGCGAATTTTTTTAATTACTAATTTTTCTTACTTGTTCATGTGATCTATTTTTATTCCTTATAACACTGTTCTTAATTTCCTCTTCTTCCTCCATTTTACTGTTTCTTTTTATTTACTTGAGAGACTTTCGTGCATTTAATTTATTGATAGCTAATTGCTATTTCCAAATTTAACATTCTCTTTCATTTTCCTTGGCATGTACACCAACCAGATCGTCAGTCATAAAATGTACAAGGGTAGGTCAATAAATTTCCGCCTCGCCGATTAGAATTATCACTTTCACAAAACCCTTATCTGATGCCATGCCTTATCTTTTAAATAAATAACTGCAGCTGTAACTTTCGGTCCGCTGTGTTCAGTTCAGATATAGTTGCATAAAGAAGGCTAAGTATAGAAGGTTGTGACATGTTCAAAATGGAATATCCAGGTAAAGTTCCTCATAAAAGAAGGAATTATTCCAAATGAAATTAAGCAGCAATTGGACGGTGTATATGGGTCGAGAAAGGTTCGATTGTTGATTTGATTTATTTACGGACGCTCTTTAACATCTAAAGTCATTAGCGCCCCATTCTATTCAGGGCGTGAAAAGGACGACAAATTTTGCTCAGAGGCCTCTTCTTTCAGGCTTGAGGTTCTTTCTCGTGCCATAAATGTACGCCACGGGACCCACGGCTTTACTTCCCTTCCGAAGGAACCCATACTTAGGATTTTTACGCCCGAAAAAATCCATCGACCCTGGCCGGGATTGAACCCGCGATCTTGGGTTTAGAAGGCAAGTATGGTTACCACTATACCACCAGGACCGACGAGAAAGGTTCGAGAAAGTATTGAAGACTAAGGGTGTGCAGGTTAGCCCTTGGAGGTGCTCACTCCTGAAAACACCGCTCTTGAGGAAGCAGAAATTATAGAGACCGGCGCCTCAAAGTTGCAGAAACAGCAGCAAGGTTGGGCCTTTTCTAAAACAATAGTCCTTCCAACTATTCATGAACATTTAAACATGAATAAGGTTAGTGCAAAATGGGTGCTTAGACTTCATTCCTCAGTCCAAAAGCAGCAACGCGATCTGTTGTCAGGCATTTTTGGAGCTCTGCCGTGGCAAGAGAGAGAAATTCTACAAACCATTGATACAGCAGATGAAACTATGATTCTCTATTATGATCTCTTGTCCAAAAGAGAATCAATGGAGTGGCGAAGCACCGCCTCTAAAGGCCAAGGTCACTCAGTCAACCAAGAAGATCAGCCACAATATTTTGGAACTGTGAAGTAATGCTCTTCATCGACTTCAAAGAGAGGAACACACAGTAAATGGGGAATGATATACTGGCCTATTGCACAGACTACGTGCTTCCATCAAAAAGAAAAGGCGAGGTAAACTGAGTGGTGGTGTGCGCCTTCTTCAAGACAACGCGCCTGTGCACACATCTCTTGTTGCAAAGGAAGCTGTGAAGAAATGTGGCTTCAAGTAGATCGACCATCCACCCTACATCCCAGATCAAACTCCCAGTGACTATTCATCTTCTCAAAACTCAAGGACCTTCGAAGAAGTACATTCAAGTGTGTCGAAGAAGTGATGGATGCTGTATATGCCCATTTTTGCAGACAAGATTTCTTTCTATTTTAGCGCGGGGGATTGAAAAGTTAATTCAAACATGTGAGAAGTGTATTGCAATAAAGGGCGACTATATTGAAAAGTGAAATATAGTTTTTGTCTTTACCATATCTATAAAATGGTTACGCAGGAAACTTATGAACCTACCATCGTATGTATTATTTCTATTTACTAACAGTATCACCCCTGCTCTTTCTGAAAAGATCGGCTGATATACAGTAGCTTTGTATTATTCCTTTTGAAACGATACAAGGCCTAGAGATTTTATTTCCAGTGTTTATAAACTTGTGACAAATGGATGCTTATGAACTAATTTCAGTATATTTATGCCACATTTTTTTCCCCCAAAATACCCCATTCCTTTGTTTTTGTTTAAAACACTGCCGTATAGCCTTCAAATAAATAAAAAATAAACACAAAATTCTATTTCTAGCAGTTTTATTTGCATTATATGAACAACTCAGAATTAAGATACGACTGTTATTTAAACATAATTTTCTAGTTCTAAATACTGATGTTTTGTTCTTAGCTTTATTATTTATGGTATTTCCTTATATTCAATTATGCATATATTTCCTTTAGCCCTCGTTTTAAACTGTATACTATATAAATTTAATTTATTCATTTAGAATATTCATCTTTCAATTAATACAAACGTTAACAATAATGCAAAAAGTTTAAGAGACTGGGTTCATACAAGTGTTCCTTTAAGAATAGAAATCACGACTTCATTTGTGTATGCAACACAATGACGAACACTTTGAACACATCTTGTGATTGCATTGTGTTCTTCTCCTATGGGTACAGACTTATGGGACACTCTGTATATAAACTTTTGTTTAATTATTACTTCTATCTTTGAATTTAGTATCTTTAATTTATGTTTTTTTTTTTTTTTTTTTCTTTTAAGTGCAACTATGACCTATAAAGAGCCACCTGGATTGTTAAGTATTTTACATTTAAACTTTCTAAGTTTTTATGCAGTCTTTTCTCATATAGATACATAGTGTTATCCGTTTGTAAATTCAGAAATTAAATCATATTTTGTCCAGATGTATGATTGTCTACACATTTAAATTTCTAAAGTTAGGATTAACGTAGTTTTACTATATAGTGTAACTGTCTTCTTTATACATATGCATTTATGAATTTCCTTGTTTAAAATATACAATTATTTTTATAAAAAATTGACCCTAATTAAGTACTTGTAAGTATTTAATTAGGGTCAACAAAATGTTATCAATTCTACTATTGTTTACTACACAATATTTTACTTAATTTGTTAAAATCTTACAAAAAGTAACTAACGTTTTCTGTTTTCCTATTCTTGGCATGTTTGTTGTATATCTTGTGAGTTAATAAATAATAATTTTATTCTTTCTTCTTTTGGCATCCCTTCTTTCATATTCCTATTTCCAGACAGTTCCATGTACTAACACAACATTCATCGGCGCTACTTTTGTCGCAACTTTTCATATGTGCCTGGATTATTTACTTATGCGGGTTTTTATCTACAAATTGATTATTTATTCTAGCCTGACGCTGTAATCTTTAACCTAAAGGTAGCGGTACATTCCTTGGTGCTTCCCCCCCACTATGGTTAACTCCCATCTATTCGTTGCTGGTGTTCGTTTGCTTTTCCTCGTTTCTTGCCGTTCATAGATTGCTCTGAAAGGTCATTTGCTTCATCGGGTATTGAGCCGCCAACCGCTATACGATGAGACCCCCTGGACACACATTTTTTTTGTTAAAAAAAAAATAAGTTTCATAACCGACACGGGTGGCCTAGAGCATTAAGGCACGAACTCCTGAAAGGTTTGATGTTCGATTTCTGTCAGAACCATCCTATCTGACTGAGGTTATTTTTCAGTCCTATACATAGCAATGGCAAGGAGGTACCCTAATTTTAGGCCTGATCTTCATTAATTTTACCGTTTCATCTCTTGTATCAATATTCACCGCCTATGATGCTTTAGCTGTAAAACGAGTACTAAGCACTAAAACAAACACCAATTTCATCGTTTATTAAAATAAGTTGATTACTTACACTTTTCGCACATGATGCATTTCTTTAAAGATACGTCAAAACAAAAGCCAAACCTTAGTACCATTGAGAAACAGTACGGATAAAAAAATAGTAGTTTCACCCACGATTAATACTTTTACTAGTCCAATTACTGCTCTGTGCTAGTCTGAGAAAACCTGAGGAGAAGGAGTGCGATAGGACTAAAAAAGGTCTCCAGTAACTGTTTTCAGGATTATCAACTGGTGTACACTTTTAGGCACAAAAAAGTTCGCAATAGACAGAAACTATGATCGATTTGGAAAATATGAGGAGCATTCGCTAACAATGGGCTCACTATACCTTTTGTTCATGTTCAAATTAGGCCATAAAGAGGATATAGATTTGCTTGGAGAGATTAGGTTCAAAATAAATGCTACATTAAAAATATTCTAAAAAATTCATTCAAAATAATTCATTTCCTGTTTATTTTGAAAACAAAAATTACTTTACTTTTTTTATAAATGAACATAAATGTTTAGGTTATATAATCATGTGATAATAAGCATTTTTATTTTAAAAAACACAAATAAAACAATTCAGGCAAGTGCAGGATTCCAACTTAGGTAGCCCTCACAGCTAGACAAGCTCGACTATCAGCATATGTTGTTAATTGGTAATGATATAATGAAGTTAAAAGCCCGAGCGCAGAGACATGACTTGAATCAATAGAACATGTTAACGCTTCGAGATTTTTTTTTTTTTTTGGCACAAAAGAGGGGTTTAGGGGTGTACAGCCTTTGCTTCCTCTATTTAAGTTTTATAAGTTCTGTTTAAAATTATATTTATTATTATATACTGCTACTTAAAGTAAGAATTTATATTTTCAGACAATGGTACAGAGGGATGGGGGGTTTCCCCCTCACCGACGATTTTACCTCAAAATTTCTCGCGCCAAAGTTTCTCGGGTGGAGGGAGGGAAGAATCATTTCATTAATAAACGGCAACGAACATTTGCAATACATATATTAGGAAAATAATATAAATATTCTGTGAATTTGTATGAAAATAACAGCAATAATACATAGAGAGATAGTAGAATGACCATCAGATCTTCATTATTGTGGCAACTCTGCACCTATTCACATTACAACTGCATGGTTGGCAAATCAGTAAAATTATCCTTACTCTACTTCGGATGTTTCTTCCTCCCCGCCATTTTTAATGATTTCGCACTCTGTTCAGAATCCAATTTGAAAATAAGTTTCGTTTTGGAACGAGAGTTTGCTTCTTTTACTCGGTATAATTAAAGACTATTTCAGCTAAGTACAAATATATAAAAACGTAAAAAGAAGCGTGCATTCTGCTCGCTGGGTTAGAAGGCAAATTGGTATATATGATGGATTGGATGTATAACTTCAAATTTCCATGAGCAATGTAACTTATACAATTCGTCATGATCAACATTTTACTGTTATGGTGGTTCCAGAATACAAATTCTTTCCTCCTCCTATTTGCTACGGAAATTAAACAAATAACGCATTACTGCGCGAAACACAGAGCTATGCTAACGAGCTCCTCAATGAGATTAGAGGAAAATGCGATAAAGGACATCTAAGAGCAGGAAAGAGAAAGAAAGGGAGGAAAAAAAAAAAAAAAAACAGACGTAATGGGCAAGGCGAGATCCACTTTAACAAGCAAGCTGGCATCAACAAGCCCCCCCCCCCTCTATCTCTGAAACAACAGCCGTCACCCCTTTCCCTGCCCACATATAGCTTGAAACGGCACTCCCCTCGGCCGGCAGAGTGGTAAATATTAAATGACTGCCTGGACAATGAAGGATGCGTCGTCCATTTGCAAGAAAAACATGGACAGCAATGAATACCAGTGATGATGATTAGGCTGTTCCTCGACCACGCCCGAATGCAATTTAAGTATGAAGGGTTTATCAACATTTCAACAGTGTTACTTGTTCCGTGCACAGTTTCTGAGTCAATTCAAGAATTAAAACTTGGTGCAATGTTAAAGTCATAGTCAAGATGTCGGTTTAAGGCATTCTGCGGGGCCCAAATAGAGACTTTAGTCCACAATAGAGACTAGTTGTGGATAATTTAACTACCGTTATGCTTCTTACAGAAAAGAACTAGCACTTAAGGAGGTAAGTTGATAGAACTTTGTCCGGGAGACATTCATTCAGATTCACCCGGACAAGTACATCTAATTTATTCTCTACGGTATATACAGGGCGGTTGTTTTTCATCAGCAAGTAACGCAAAAAAATGTATGGAGAGTTGTACCAAAAAGTGTATACAGGCTTTGCCATAAATGTGAGTCATTAACAACGGTAATTTCTTTCACGAATTTTCGAAAAATAATCGCTGTTCGTGTGAGAAATGTTTAATTTTGCGATAAAAATAAAGAAAATTGCTATTTTAAAGTTATTTTAAATATATTTTATTTATATTAATTGATTCTAAGAATGTAGTTCCAGTCAAGAATTTTTATTTAACGCCAGTTCTGCTGTTAAAATATGGTGGCCACCTCGCTGTGGATAAGTTTAATTATTTTCTTGTTTTTATTTGATGACGTATTCAATCTAAAGTTTGATTCCTCATATTAACCTAGCTGTTCATTTTACACTGTTCGTTTGATAGTATTGATGTCATTATTATATGTAACAATTCAAGTAAGCTTTTACAATTGTCATGTTAACTAAAAGAAAATGTGAAACGAGAAAATGTTAAAATACACACATGTGGTCAAGGAGGGGAAATCTTTATGTGTTTATAATGACATGCTTCGAGCGTAGGGCAATTATGCAGTGACTTCTGATCGCATAGGGAAGCAGATGTTTCTATGACGTACTATCTGAGCTAAATGCGCTTTCATTCAGTTTCTCACATTTCGAAAATTTAAAATGTTGCGTTGTTCTGTGCGTATATTTAATTTAAGGGCATGGTAGAGATTTTTGCGTCATAAAATAGTTTGATTTTGTGTACAATATGAAACTACATAGATTGTGGATACACTCATATATAATTTATATTGTTTGTAAAATTTAATTTGTTTAAATTGCAATTAAAATATGGCCATTATGCTGTTATACAACATACTTTTCCTCTTCTTTTCACTTGCTGTAACTTGCATTTTTTAAACTTTAGGTGCACGTTTCTTAAAAACTATGTAAGCTAAAGTCATAAATTCTTTACATGTGCAAAATACATTGCCCTATATTGTTCGTGAAAGTAACTTATATATGTATGAGAGTTCTGAAAAAATGTATGGTTTGAATTTTGCATAAAATACTTATACTATATGCAAATATTTTCAAAAATTAAACTTTTGCTTTAAATAACATATTATTTCACCATTTAATGTCCGTCTGTGATGCCTCAGTCGTAAAAACGGGAGTTAAACACTACTAAAAATCCATTTAATGTTAAGCAACATATTTCCAAATTAATTTTAAAATCTGAGAAAGCTAAGATTAATAGTTTTTGGGAAAAGTGCAACTAAAGCAGCAAATAATGTTAAAAAGTAATATTTTTACCGGTTTATTAAAATAATTATAAATTAATAGTAAATTTCAAAATAGTTTATAATTTAGAAATAATTGCTTAATAAGAGGTAACATTTCCATTTGGATAGACAGTCTAGTTCTTCATAAAACTCAGCTTGTATTATGTTGAGGTTCAGCACGAAAATTGCCACAATGTCTCTACTACAGCGCCTAAAAAGCCTTATGCCAGAAACCACATTGTGTTTAACTTTGGGAGATGTATGTAAAGTCTCGTGAGGCAAGTCCAGAGCCTTTTTTTCTATACTCCAAGATGGGCAAATACAATAGTGATCTTTTAGCTACGTTTTACATATTAATGTATCCGTAATCGATGAACATGTATTACGTAGAGACTTTAAGTAATGGTGCCTCTGATCTACATTTCGAAAGATTCAAGAACATAACATCAGGTATTCTGAATATTGAAGGCCAAGTTCACGTGGAATTAGTTATTTGTCGTGGCAGTAAAATGATAAGAAACTAATGAGGGCTAAGGGCGTGTATATTTGCGCTTCTGTTCGGTATACATCTATAATACCAGTATAAAAACTCAATTTTCAAGCAATGAACCCCAAAGTGCATTGTTATTAAGTCACGAAAAACCTTCCTTCAATCCCATTGAGATGTACTCATAAATAGCGAAATTCCCTGAGATCAACTTTAAGAACTAGTTTAAAACTAGCCGGAACGTAAAATCGTACATCAAGCTATCACCCACCAACTCGGAAGAAAAAAAAAAAAAAAGAAAAAAAAACGCTTCAAAGATCATGTTGATAGACTCAAAGCAATGCTCAGTACATTGCCAGAGTTTGTGAACATTAGTGAACAATGTGGTTTGCTTCTATGTCTATGTTGCTAGAGTTTATTTAATGATGAAGAAAAGTGTGAGCTCTTGTAATAGAAGTACTGAAAGCAACAAGCAATTCATTTGAAAAAGTGTGCAGTAAAATACATAAAACGCAGCTAGTGAACAGTATTTTACAAAGTTTGATGATAATTTCACTGCTATATGGGGCAGTAATTGGGTTAAATTCAAATTTTCGTTTTATTTCATTGGTCGATTTTATTACTTCACATTAGTGAAATAATTACTAAAAACTTCCCAGCTATATTAATATTCCTCTTTTTAAAACACTATCTCTTGGTGCGAGCCATTCTTTTGAAGAGATTCATTAACCTTGGCCTGCATGCGCTCATCACGAACAGTCCCCTCAACTTCGTTAACGTGTTGCTTCTTGATTGGTTTGCTGCAGACTCGCGAATTTGCATCTCCAACCTTATTTTATCTTTTGAACTCATGCTAGCACTTTTATATTCACCTGTTCCTCGTCTATCTCAATTACATGTTTGTAACTACCATTAACCATCTATCATATGAGAAACACAAAGATGATATTCTTAATTCAATCATGGAGCTTTGACTTACATCTAAAGGAAAGCAACTGCTACTAATTTTTCTCTGTTCGTGCCTTACTTTCTAGGAATGTTAATGTTGCTAGGAATTTTATGTTATAAAATATCGGCCAAGCACCACAAGCTATATGAATTAAAATAATTCAATTTATTATTATATTCATGCCAATTTAAATGTAACACTTAAGACGACGTGCAGACCACCGTGGTCGTTAAGCCGCGAATTCGTGAGCGGACGTCTGGGGTTCGAATCCCAGTAGGACCGTTCTCCCTGACTGAGGTTTTTTCCACATTTTCATCAGTCCTCATAAATGGCAAATGCCGGGAAGGTACCTAAACTTAGGCCTGGAAAGCTTCCTACCTTAAAAATATCCTTTCGCAATCATCTCATGTGTCATCAGTGTCCATCGCCTATGGTGCCTCAGCAGTAAAAACGGGGGTTAAACACTACTAAAAAAATACGTGCATCCGTATTGACATAGCACCCTCTGACATTTCCCGACCAAAAAGCTATGAAGCTTTTGGTCCTCTATAATTTTGTTTTTTGAACAAATTTCTATTCGCATTTAAGGAAATTCGGCTTTGCATTTCTTAGGTCTAAATGAGGTTATCCTACACACACGTCATTCCTTATCAATGCACATTCAAAACTATATTAGTGATTCAGTCATGGCTTGTATCATAGGTTTTTGTTATATAATTAGAAAGCATCCGAATTGTTTCCTCAAGGTACAAAGATATTGTGTGGACCCAAATATTGCCGAACAATGAAGCCAAGACCAGAACAATGAAGACAATTTCATCATTAAAAGAGTTCTATAATTAGGATTCAAAAGAAAACACTCTGTAATCAATAAAATAACTCAATTCCTTTATGAAGTTTAAAAGTACTGTACTGTACGATAGCAGGTTTTAACTTAATATTAGTAGTCACAATTAGATATTTAAAAACTGTCTTTTACTATTACAGCACGAACACAAGTACAGTATCTTATTCAGAATTGCGATAGAGAACATTGCCATTTGCACATTCTTTATCGTGCAAGACTGCCCATGTTCTTGAAGGACATTTCTACACATCGAAAAACACTCCTCTCCTCATCAACTTCTGCAGGAATAACATTAGCTGGTGGAACATTCTCTCAGAAAAATTTCATGTCGAAAGTTTCGCCTTGCAACTTTTCTGCATCTGGTAACTTTTGCTGTTTTTCACCACTTTTTCACTTTTTCTACAATAATCTCACTAATGCCCAGCACAGTGTTTCAAAGTGCTATTTGACATAAAAGATGTCAAATGTCAAAGATGTTTTATTAAGAAGTGAGTGAATGTTACGTTTATCAACCACGTTATTGCTGTTGTAAAAATTGAAAGATTGTTCTTAATTTATGTAAAACTTACTGTCAAGTCAGAATAATTTGAAATCTCTTGCGATATTCCGATGGATGCAGTATGTAGATATCAAACTGCAGAAATACAAGTATCCCAAAGCAGTCTCAAGAATATTAGGCGCATTTTCATGGAAATTCCACATTCTTTCAAGAACAATTTCCTAAATTGAAATGAGTTTGTCAGTCACCAAAAATATTTGCACAGAATTTGATCTTTGAAAAGTAGGACAACATGGAAAGAAAGTGCAAAGACTTCACCTTTAAACTTTGAAATACACTATATATTAAAAACAAATAAACATTTTAAAAGACAAGTGTAACTATAGTGCCAGAGAAAAAAAATAATAAAAAATGCCACAAAGAAAAGGAGCACACATGACCAAAAATAAATAAAATTACTTATTCTGATTTGAAAAAAAAAGTACATTGTTCATTATATACATTTTTTTAAAAAAATTACATTACACGAACTTCCGAAGTCTAGTTATATACTACTACAACTTAAGTTCAAGGAATAGAAAGCATCAGTTTCCTAACGAGCTATATCGGAAGGTCCCTAATAAAGTGCATTTTAGTGGAAGTAAATCACTAGTGTAAAAGGTTATTGATTGTGCTCATATTGTAGGAGTTTGCACACAGACTTGCGCTTATTGACTGCGGTATTTGAATGTATTTGAATGTGGCACTACAAACCTCATGATTGGATAATTTGAGATGGAAGATCTGAACGCTCCACTCAATTCTTTTCAATAGGATGGTAAGTCTGACGAAACCTTTAATCGCCATTAGTTACTGATCAGTTAAGAGCCAGCTCAATCCAACAGCTGATACCAGTCTTCGCCCTGAGGCAATCGCACTCTTTGACTTAAACGAACATACAGTAAAAGCCACCAAACGAAAAATGTCATTAAGAAACTGTAGGCAAATGCTAATAGATTTCAATACTATGGAAATGAGCTTTTGCTCCCAGTATCAGTACCAGAGTTACTACTTGTTTCATGAGAAGACTCTATGGCACTGACAATAAATAGCTAAAATAGGTTCTGTTCTTTCCAACCTATGATTGCGGGCAAATGTGGTGGCAACATACAATAAAATACAGGATAACACACCAATAATCCACATTCATCTTACAAGTGTTCCAAACTTTTTAAGAGTAATATATACTACATTTGGTATAGAATTGCAGTCTATGGAAAATTTTGTAGACAGTAAGATCAGAGGTATGAAATCGCCTAGCTCGGGGCTGTTCCTTCCCTTACCGTTCTCCGCCCTTCCTCAATTTAGTGAACACGTGCGGGGTCACTTCTGGTGCCAGACGAGTTCCTCGTGCCTGAATCAGATAAACGCAGAGGTGAGGAAAGTATGTGTAATCCGTTCTGGATTAACGGAATGGAATATGACATCGCTTCAAACAGGTTTGCATTGCATTCTGTGATACTTAAATAGTTCCAAGGGAAGCCTGGATCCAATTTGGAAATAATTAACTTATCAATGAAACAAATTCCAAACGTTCACTTTCAATATTTGCACATATAAGTAAATTTAAGCATACACATTTATAAATAGTAACAAAAACAAAAATATTAAAATTAAAAATTCGATGAACTGTAACAATGCACTGTTGTGTAAGAGTTGCTACAAATACCAGGGAATTCAAAAAGTATTGCAAACACTGTTACCGCTTCTTATTAGATTACTTTTGGCATAACATACTTCAAATGTAGTCCCCTGCCATGTAAACAATACGTTGCCAAATCATTAGTAGACGGCGCACTGCATTTGCAGCATAATTTCTACATACATCTCTCTCTCTCTAATCGATCTAATGGCTCTTCGGGTGTCAACTGCTGATTGAAGGTAATCGTGTCTCATCGACGTGATAATACGACCAATCTTCATGTTTATATCGCTGATTGAAGGTAATCGTGTCTCATCGACGTGATAATACCAATCTTCATGTTTATATCGCTGATTGAAGGTAATCGTGTATCATCGACGTGATAATACGATCAATCTTCATGTTTATATCGCTGCAGATGCACTACTGCTGTCTCCATTCCTCAACACTTTAGACCGTGCGGAAACCAGTGGGCTCAAATTTTCCGCTCAAATGTTCAACTTCTTTGCTAAAAGTTTATAAGCAGAAAATACTTATCAGGTTACATGGTAATTTCCACACATGTTGAGCGCCACTCTTTATCCAATACAGCCCTTGCAGTTTCAACATGGAAATCTTATGTTTCAACGACGGATCTATCAGAGCGTGTTCCCTTCCATGACGAAATGCTGCCACTCCTCTTGCAATAGTTGGCCAGGATAGGCCTTCTCTCACAAGCTTCTTGTAATGCCTAAAGCACGGAGTTGCAATGTTTTCCACTTATATTTTTACTTTTTATGAAATACGTTTGATCGTATCTGTTGAAGATTTTTTCGGCGGTATCTCTGCCAAATGAGTGTGGTAGTGAATTGTGGGAATTCTTTGAAAGCTTCAAGCTCTCGCACGTGTAGATATCTGGCGTATTTTGCTTCTTTTTCCTTTATAGAAGTTCTGGTGCCTTGTTTTTCGCAAGTTCCAGATCCTTCACCCCTTCTTTGTACTGTTCAGTAATGGAGGCTCCAAATAGGTGTAATCTCCCTTTTCTTCCCAGAGCCTCACATCCGAACAGTTTGTGTTCAGCAGTTTCATTATTCTGCTAACATTATCTGCAGAAGTGTTCTGAAAGGCCCATGTCCAAAGACTGCTTGCCTTAATTTCTTTCCCTCCGAATGGAGAAAAGACTTAGAGTATGGTTGGGACCTTTGGCAAGAATTCTGAGAAGTGACAGACCAGCGTCTTCTGTTGTTCTTTCCTGGTCAAAGTTTATATGTCGATTTTGAATTTAGTTCGCCAAGTCCCAGATAGTTTCAGTACAATAAGGAGAATATTTGCTCTTTTCTTGCCCAGTTTATCCTCTTCTTTGTCTCCTTCATTCCCTCGATGGCCTCGCAGCTACTTCAGAATCAGCAGTGTTTGAAGGCATTCCCATACCAATCAAGATTTAAATTGGTAGGAATCAAGTGCCTTGAGGGCTGTCTGAAATCGGCTATAAATACAACCCAAGTTTTGAAGACTTAATACCTGTATTTGGAGCAGTGGTAGCAATACTTCGTTTTGTAGCTATGCCCTGATACCTAATGCTCATTTATATTTGCATTTAATAAATACGAGTATATATATTTCTACACAAACATTAATCAATCGTTCCTTTTCAACACATGGGACTAGCTATGAATTATATGAAATCATCAATTCGACCGGCCTCAGCCAGAGGGTATCAGTGCCCTCGGCAAAAGTGCCAGTAATTGCAACCCACGATCTCATCCGCAGAAAACTAAAAAAATCGACGAAACACCATTTTTAAAAATAGCTCATAACAAATAAGGTAAGACGAGCTTTAAACGAAATGCTTCAGATCCCAAACAAAAAAATTATCACTGTAATTCTACTAGTATTTCAACTGCAGATTTCTACAAGAAATAAACATTTCCAGCTGTGAACTGTTTGTTGCTGAGGGCTTTGAAATCTATTCAATGCATACAAGATACAAATCTTCTTTATATGGTGCCAATTCTTAACACGTATAGCGAAACCACTTACCCTCGAGACCAATGTTGGCTTAGTGGAGAGTACTTCATTTATTTTGAATGCGATAGTGCCAGGAGAATTTCTGCGGCCAACCCGCTGTAGCCAGCCAGCTTTAAGCAGTAAAACCTTAATGGTACCTTTGCCTATGATCGTGAGAGACAATCCACCTACAAGTTTAATGCTTCCTTCCTCTGTCATTTCGTTTTAGGGTAGCCAAAGGAAAGAAGAAGAAAAATTTCAGGTTTCACATGCTTCCTGAAAGACTCATTAATGTTAATCGGTTAAAGCATTTCAAAGAACAATACAGCCCAGATTTACTAACCACACGATTCCTTGCATTTTAAAACATTTTTACGCCTGCCGACGATGTCAGTCTTTCTTGTGAACGCAATATACTACTTCTGCATGAACTGAAGGGAAAATGTCGGTTATGGTGCTGTAGTGGTACCCATATTTGCCTCCTAAACCCAAGATCGCGGGTTCAATCCCGCGGCCAGGATCGACAGAATTTTTCGGTCGTAAAAAGCTAACTATGGGTTCCTTCGGAAGAGAAGTAATGCATTTCAATAACACAGAAGAATACGGTGGTGGTCAAATTAAACTTTTTGCCGAATACAAAAGTGTGCCAAAGTGTATTTGAAACTGGGAACAGGGTTTACATTAGCGAAGGAGTTCAAGAGAGCGTACAAAAATGCTTTAAAAATGATTGGAAGTAAAACTGAAGTATCTATCAAACCAAGGCAACTGTTTACTCCTCAGCTTAGATAACGTTTGTCACCGAGTGCTACCTTGCATGAAACATTCCTAAATCTAAGTGAATGTTTTTCGTAGACTTCAAAGTGTACTTTTCTTTATTACTAGTAAATAAACAGTTTATATGAAACGTTTGCTTTTCCAATACACCAATATGAATTTGTTGCCCGTCTTTCATCTCTTCACAGAAGAAAACTATTCCCGTTCTTTTATCGATTTGCCCAGGAAGCGACAGTTACTCCTGGATATGATTAAGGCGCGCGCCAACCTCCTGGCACGTGACCGGCAGGCACTACCAAAATAAATGCAAGAGCTTGCATTTTCCAGCACATCCTCATAGCATTTTGGACACCCGAGATTTTATTTTGCACTCTGACAAAGTAGTAATGCTCATAAAACGTCGGTACTTTTTGACTGATGATGGCATTGCATGTAGATTGTTACTTTCCGTGAACTCTAACAATGTATGCCGTACTCCATTAGATGGCATTTTACATTTTTCCCATTAAATAGCAAACGTTAAAGGATAAGGGTCAGAAATTAGATCTCCCTTCCTGATATGCGAATTTCTTGAATGCTGCCTTTTGTTACCCATTTTCTTAGTAGTCCAAGCCTTGAGGTGTGGTCTGGTCAATATGGATATGGTGCCCTTTGAGTGTATCAAAAAAGTCCGTCAAAAGAAACTCTTTTCGCCTGAATTTGTCTGAATAGAATAAAGACTTGAAGACATAGTATTTCGATGTACCAACTCACCGTCACGGGTGGCCGAGGTCGTCAAGGCGCGAACTCGTGAGCGGGAGGTCTAGGGTTCGATTCCCCAGACCTCCAGTTCGATTCAGTGTTAATAAGTTGGTATATATATTAGGATCTTAAAGAGCTTATATTTCGAAATGATAACATTTAAAAAGTCTACCATTCGAAAATATCTGACCAGTAAAAGTGGACACTTTGACGTTAAAAACAATGGTTTTGGTGCTGAAAATAAGAAATGTATACTATCAAATTGAAAATTGGAATTAAATATATTTAAATTTTTTTAAAGTTTCATAACCATCACCTTATAAGTCTAGGCCATTAAATTTTACATATTTTATTCCAATTTTAATAACATAGCTTTTTCAAGTAAAACATACTTGTAGCAGATTTAAAAGTACACTGTTTAAAGTAATACAACGAATATACAATTAAATATCCTACCTGATAAAAGTCAATTAAAATATTGCTTTCATTATAAAAAGCATAAATTGAAAATCTGACATTTTTTTTATTATTATTATATTTTCCCCAACTTTTTCAAGTAAATTACAAAAATAAGCTTTAAATGATGATATAATCATTACATAACTATAACAATAATGATCACATTCTTTAACATTATTATTTCCCATAGTTTGCATCAAAATAAATTACAAAAGACTTTACAAAAAGTTTACCTAAAAGCTGCTTCTTTTGTCTCCAAGTATAAGTTTAAAGGCATAAAAAGTATTGCCACCTTTACAGATGTCATGAAGCATATTTAATATTGGGCAAGTGCACAAGATCTACATTTCATTTTGTTACTTTTTTTCATTTGTTTATTTACGGACGCTCTTTAACAGCTCAGGTCATCAGCGTTCCATTCTATTCAGGGCGTGAAACGGCCGACAATTTTTGCTCAGAGGCCTCTTCTTTCAGGCTTGAGGTTCTTTATCGTGCCGTAAATGTACGACACGGGACCCACGGCTTTACTTCCCTTCCGAAGGAAGCCCTATTTACGATTTTTACGCCCGAAAAAAACCCATCGATCCTGGCTGGGTTCGAACCCGCGACCTTCAGTTTAGAAGGCAAGTATGGTTACCACTAGACCACCAGGACCGACAATTTTGTTACCTTTCAAAATATACATAAATGCGTATTTGTGGGTTTGCTGTTTTATTTCGAAATATGCATATTTTTAAGCACTAAATTAAGGAATGGGCACTAATGTCAAGTTATTTATATGCACTATAAACCTCTAAATTTTGCATTAAGTGCTACAAAAAAAAATCTGATTTTTTTCATCATGTCTATTAAGAAAGACCCGCTGTCGACTGATCTATAAGATGTAAGTTTGCCATAACGCATCTTTCTGAACGCCCAGATAAATTAAACCCTTCTTTAGCTTACAAACGAACCGAAGCAATGTGGGTATAGCAGATTAATAAGCAATTTCGCATCTAACATATTTACCACTCCTAAACTACTTTACCCCGACTGTTTTACACCTAACCACGTGGTGTGTACTCCATTCCCAAACCCACGCACTGACCATACAATAAGAACGTAAGTATACATTCTGCATTCTGTTTCATGATATCGGATTAGGAAGAGGAAGAGGTTTTAAGTCATATCTTCCAAGTTCTTCTACGCCCGTAGGGAAATAAGGCGGCCTTAAAGGTGTGCTTAAGTCTTGCACTGCTGCGATGCCCAAACATAAATAAAATGTTACAGACACGAATAACTACAAAGCATATATATTTTTTTTTAACTGTAATCAATCTTATAATAATCGAACTTAGGCCAAATTAACCTATTTAGTCCCAGTATTAATCTTCCAACATCTCGTTTTATTGCAAGATCTGTTTAGCTAATATTTCTGCCAGTTGGAAAACAAGTTCTTTTCATTTTGGTTTACTTTGTTCTGTTTCAATATTTATATTAAAATATTGCGTGATTCTCTTATTTTCCTATGTGATCTTTTAAGGCATCGCTAGTAACCTAAACCAATAATTTCATTTTACTCATTTCCTACTTTCTTTTCACGATCTAGTTATCCGACCCGTACATTAAACCAGGTACCGCCAATGTTTTATAAAATATTAGAATTCTACCTTTCCTAATGTTTGTTAATGTTTTAGGACACCACAAATATGTTGGTATTGGTACACTTTTTATTTCAAATTTGAATTATAGTCATATGGTATTTCATTTTGCAAACATTTAAAATGTGCATTATTATTAATTATAATTTAGATAGTTTTTTATATATTTTTAAAAAGCCATGAATTTTTATGTTTCAGGAAACATTTTCAAATTATATTTATCAATTATTTTCTTAAACTAAAATTAAGCTATTTGGAGTACATTTTCATTACGTGCGAATACAATTTGGCCATGTATTTTGGAAATCATTTCGTACGGGACAAGCTTTTTTTTTTTTTTGTGCTGGAACTAAGATTAGCTATTTAGTAGTTTATTTGTATTACATTCATATGATATGCGTGAGAAATGGGCGGTATTAAGAGTTAGTTTAGAAAACAACGTCGTCACATCTCTGCAATCTCTTTTTGGTGGTTTTTGTTTATTCATTAATTGTTATTTATCAAC
This sequence comes from Metallyticus violacea, assembly GCA_030762175.1. Lineage (NCBI taxonomy): Eukaryota > Metazoa > Arthropoda > Insecta > Mantodea > Metallyticidae > Metallyticus > Metallyticus violacea. The sequence continues at coordinate 50,622,495 of CM060840.1, read as the reverse complement.
ATTCTTGATAATACAATAGGAAATATTAACAATTTCCACTCAACTTTTAATGTACAACAGTAGCAACGCTGGCGAATTATCAGGTATCTTGTGGCCTTTGTTACTATTTAGACGAAAGCGATAACTCGAAACTCGGTAGGATAGAGCGAGGCTATTAAGGTTTTTTCCGCACTTTACTCCACAATGATTCTTAAATACTGTTATATCACAGAAATACAATAAACGTTCTATCTGGTCCCCGATACAGGATTACAAGACAAGAATCGTAGATTACTTTCCTTTTCATGCTTTGTCTTTACGGGACAAACATATGGCTAGCGTAATGTACGGACTTGGCCATGGAATGCAAGTTTTAAAAAGAATTTTCAAGTAAATTCATATTCTGAAAAGTTGATCTCCTTTGTGGTGCAGCACTGCTTCAACAGGGCGAACCCAACTGGAAAAATGCATTGCATCATTGTGTGGGATGTGACTACACCTAAACGGTTCCTTTAGTTCTAAGATGTTTGCGTATACACACTTATTACTTTCCTAGTTGGTTACCCACCCGTTTATCCCCTCTGAACTATTTAGTTCTGCGTACTAAACAAACTTTTAGTTCGATATTCAACATCACAGGACGTTATCTCAAATTATTTACCACATTTTTTTCTCCGTTTCCAAAGATACTATTGACTTTGTGATATTTAAAGTGCCTGTATTTAGCCAGCTAATGAACATTTCGATTTTTTACTTTCACACAAACTACACCTACGTGCTAAATGTTTTTCTGAAAGCCTTATGAAAATATTTAAAGGAATAAAATTATAACGGCAAAAAGTACATAATGGCAAGGGCGAGAGTACCGTAAATTTAGTACTGAAACGCTTCTTCACGTTTCTTTTTCTTCTTCACTTTCAGTTTAGAGAATTTTGCACGTTCCGTCCTCACTACAGCATTTATGTACATGTTATGTATCCTGTTATCCTTTTGGTTTGTAATTAAAATTTTTCTTTGGTAAACTCTTTTCGTCCATGCTATTCAGATGCCTTTGTCACTTTTCTCTCTATTTTAAATATCATCTTTCAATCGACATAGACATATTGCTTTTCTCTCAAATGTCATTTTTTATCTAATTTCTCCTTATACATTCTTTTACATTACGTAAGAATCTCATTTCAGCTATTTGTCGGCTGAACAATTTGCATATTTAATTAGTTGGGAAGCCTTTTGGAATGCGTTTTCATTTTCCCGTAATGTTAATAAGTCATTTGGAAATCATTTAATTCTTGTTGTTGCATAATGTAATCCATTTAGATATTAAAAAAAAAAAGATTGACTATACATTGTCTAAATCCCCGGTCTATATCATTTTAATTTGATTTTGTAATGCCTGCATTAATGGCAATTTTGGTTTCATTATGAAGGCTTGACTTTAAAATTCCCTTTCTACCGTATTATACACGTCCACCAACGTTAAACCTCTACCACTAAAACATATGTCCTGAAAAACAACAATTACAAAGAATACAACACATGGGTCGTTATTTGGCGCGCAATGTGCGGGTCAAAGACTGGGCGGGAAGCGACACGTGAATGCATTCTAAGCACGTTATGAGGCGTTCTAAGGTGCTTCTTTATATCCTGTTTTCAATATAAAATAAGATTTTGAAAACAACAAACTGACTACGACTTTCAAAAAAAAAAATGGAACATGCAAATATATGACATGTTACTCCTTTTAGAAGCAAAGGGCACCGCCCTGGTTGACCCTTCGCCGGCTCCACTGCTGCTGAACATGATTTATATAGTTTAGGTTTGAGCGCACGCAAGCCTCACATTTCCCGTATATTTTCTTTTGAAGCTTCATGTGCACTGACATTGATTATGGAAATTCTGAACACGAAAGAGAGGTTAAGTTCTGGAAACAACATTAAAAAAAGAAATTGAAAATAAAGTCTTATTTCGCTACACCTGTTTCGTTGTTCACGTATTAAAATACACACACGATATTTTAAAGCACAGCAAAATCTTCGTTCAACTTTATATAACTTGCACACACAGAAGGGAGGGGGCGTACCTTACCGGGTGGGTGTAACGGAGAATGATGGTGATACATATGGGGCGGCTGTTGAGGTGGAGGCGGTTGAGGGTACCGCAGCGGCTGGTGCTGCGGCGAAGGCTGAGGGTACTGGAGGTGTTGCTGCTGCTGAAGATGGTGGTGATGGTGAGGAGGTGGCGAAGCATGATGCTGATGATGGAGGTAGTGCTGAGGGGAAGACGTGGGTGCCGTCTGAGGGCCGGATCTCCTTCTGGACGGCGATTGTTGAGGAGAGTGATGCAAGTACTCGCTCCGAGGTATGTACTGCGGAGGAGGGTGTTGTTGCTGATGAGCCATCGCAGCGCCTGGCGTGCGGCAGAATGGCGCGTGGACCGGGACGCGTCTTGCTCCGACGGACACTGACGAGAAACTAAGCGCGCACTGCACCTCGTCGCCCGGCCCCGCTGAGGCTACACACAGACCAGGCGCGGAGCGTCGCGGCGCCTCCGCTCACACACATTCATGATATTTTGCACTTTTTTTTTTTCTTTTTTTTCCCCCCGTTTCTCCATTTTGCTTGTAGCCACTAGTCCAGCAGTTGCAAAACAAATAATGGGATCAAAATGGAAACATCTACCGATAGCTATTCACGATAAAGGCGGTCACTGTTTTGTTTCCTGATAGTAATAGAATGTGAAGAGATATCTCTTGGGGCAACAAGTCATACCACTTATCACTCCATTACGGACTGAAAATAGATTGCGCAAACTGTCAACGTACAGCGCAAGCACTCCCTTGCAGTGCTTTTACTCGAGCCAGCGAATTTAGTGCAAAAAATAAAGATAGAAAAAACACACAACTCATATAATAAAGACTATATATTTAAGGGGCACTGGGAGTTTTTGACTGCAAATGGTTCCTTGAACCTTTGGGTGTACAGAGAGTCAATATTTGCACGTCCCCTCTCCCCTCGGGCTTACAACAATTTAAAGAGCCCTGCGCGACCTTTTAAATTACACTGTTTCTCAGCATAAGTTTTTCTCAAAACTTTATTTTCACACATTCATAAAAGTCCATGCGTCACAGTTTTTGTTTAAATTCAATTAAAATTTATTAGAATGTACAGCAGTATCCAATGCAGCATTCTATAAGACAAAAAACATGCTAACATCAATAATGATTTAAAAACAAATGTTACCTTTGAAAAAATTATTAGTTTTAAAGAGTATAATTTCTTATAGATTTAATAAAATTATCACAGTTCACTAATTAAATTTATTTAAAATATCTTTCTCTACGATTTCTGTATGTCGTTCAAAGCTCCAATTGCAAAAATGCCAACCAATTTTGTCAGCTCATGAGCCGCGTGGGACATGCGTCATATTTAAGTAATAACATTTATGAAATCATAAAATTGAGTTAAATTTGATATACATATTAACTTAACAACACTGAAATCACAGTAAATTTCAGAAAAACCCATACAAAAATGTGAAACTTCGAAAATTCACTCCCAGTGTCTCTTAAAAATAATAGTATGGAAACAAATACCCTAAACATTAATGCAATTTCAGAAATGGAATGAATACATTATTTTAGATCTATGGGCTAGCAACTAAGAAGAAACAATGGTACATAGTATATAATTAGTAACAAAGTATATATATAATTTTAGTGGAAGAATAATATAATAAAAACAGGCAATCACCTGAAACAGTTTTAAAATAATTGAATGGATGTGAATAAATCAATTTACATGCGTATAGACAATTGAATGTTATTACCATATGTTGGTTTAGACAATATGTACCAGAGAAATGCGTGAAGCCTTAATATATATCATATACTGTGTCCTCATTCCGCTATGCAATCGGAGTGGAAGCCTGTTTGCCTAAGTAGACACGTAAGGATGGAGTAAAAGTTTCACTGAGGCATGCAAATGAGTTTTCCCAGTCCTGTCTCAGGTTCATTTCTATAGGAATCGCACGTTGGACTTTCTACATGTATTCTAGTATTATACAGTATACTAAGAGTGAAATATAACCTAAAACAAAGGAATATTTATGACTGTAAACTATAAAGTAGTCGAGAACACAAAAAGGGGGTTTTAATAGATAAGCTTGAGGAAATAGGCTATTGATTATAATATTCTACCGGAAAGTCTTTAAGAGGATTAGCCCAGAAATTTGGTGTGTCTCTCGGTAGTGCGTACAAAGACAAATGGCTACATCTTCATCCGTATCGAAGTACTGCTCTACCTGAAACCAAACCGTGTAGGCGCTGAAACTAAATAACCGCTGGACAATTTATAATATTTTGGAGAATGAAATGCGCGCATTATCTCAAAATATTAAATGATGGCGAGTAAAATATTAATTACTATTTGCCACTGATAAACAATTAAAAAAACAACAACTGCGCGCTATGAGTTTCGACCTGGCGACGACCTACCTCGGCAGTTGGCGATACCTTTAAGTCGGCAAAAACAATTTCCAATTTCTTAGCGGAATATATACCCTATATAAAAATATGATAAAATCAATAATCGAATTATAAAGATAAGATGGTTGTAACGTACTTACCAAGAAATTAATAAAAGATTAGCGCATATTGTCGAAACTAAATTACTAGAATCTCTGGATAAATTATGGAATAAATAGATCTTGTTCAGATTACAATTTTGCTCTTACACAAATAACAGAAAAAAGAACAGAGTTTCAAACTGCTCACCTATTACATACTTATAGATTATGAAAAGGGTTCGAGAGTTAAAACAAAATTATGGGATATATTAAGAGGCATAGGGGTCGCAACAAATTTAGTTGCAGCAATGCATTTATTATATAAAAATAAAATAAAAATAAGAATTTTAACTAATAAAAGATGTTCAGTTGGTATTAATTTAAGAATAGGATAAAGATGATCACACTAAATGTTGTACACTGTTAAAACTGGTTTATAATTTTACATAAAAGTTTAATTATTAATACACACATTTTACATTACTCCTTCTGACGATCAGATACTAGCAAGATCAGAAAACGAAGTTCAAAAAGCAGTTTACAAATTAAGCCAGTTGCAACGAAATATGCTATGATTATCTTAAAAGTTTAACCCATTTCAAGGATTACAACCTAAGGGAGCTAAATTGTATTATATGGAAAAGTTACTGAACAAATAAACACATTTTACTCAATTTTAGTAAGGGCAATGTCATTATGATAGTTTTAAAAGCCATTTTAATTATTAATCACACATATTACTCTTTGTTGATGCTCATATCTCTTAAGAAGAACAGAAAACGAAGTTCAAGACAGTACATAAATTAAGTCAGATTGCAACGAAATGAATTATAATTATTTTTAAAGAATGACATTTTAAAGGTTACAACCCAAGAGAGCTAAAACATTGTAATATATGGAATGCTTATTGAACAAATAAATAAATTAAAATATTATTATATAACTTAAAAATTAATAGATCAAACTATGTTCAAATAAAACTAAACAGATTAAGACAAGTTTACGGAATTGTCAAATAGCATTGAGGTGTGTCAGTAAATTATATAAATTTGTTGAAATTTATTGTAATACCATTATTTTTATATGGATGTGAGAACGACTTTGCAGATCAAAAGAGACTAATAGAATCATCAAAATTACATTATTCGTTTTATATCAGCATAGAAACTGTTACATAATAAAAGAAATACCGATATTAGACAAAAGTTAAATATAGACTCAATGGTATCAATAATATCAAAGTATAGAATAAATTGGAGAGACCGCATTTAACAGACGCCGAATTTTAGCTATATAAACTGCTGGCCATTAAATTACAACACACTGTGCGTATTCATAATAGCCTTACGAAATTGTCTGTCTTCTCTTTCGATAGTTTTAGAACGTCGTTGGGATCCTTCACGTCTGTGTGTTCGTCTTACCTCGATCCACGGATCTCGTATTCATTTCGCTGCGGACACATTTCGTGCAACTTGAGTACTAATTCTTTCGAATAACATCCCGCACTCTCTGCCTTCTGCTGGTATTGCTTTTGATAAGACATACTCGTTCTTTCTGATAAAACGTGGGATCGGTTTAACACTTCTCTTATGGCCGTTGCAATTTAATCTTTGAAGTCGACGATGATTATGGTAATTAAAAGCGTGAGAACAGAGGTTAAACTGAGCCTATGAGCAATATCTCTTCTTGTTATTTACGTTCGACATTCGCAGCATTTTTATAACACCAAATAAACATGTGCATTTTTATTCTACGTATGACTACCAAATAACAAAACGTGCCGTTTTCTGGCACAGGCAATATGACCATGTAAAACAGTATAACACTCCAGGCTAACAGTGGGAGGGCAACTGAATGGTTAATCGATTAAAAAGGCAACTGATATTACTACTAGAGAGCTTTACGATGGGAAACCAGATTGCAATAGTGGCACGTTGCCTGAAATGCCACAAGAATAGCTCACACTACCACCCCCTCCAAAAGGGGGGAGGGAAAAAGTCGTACAGGCTTATTTAGAAAGAAAAACAAACGTAACACAGGCAATATGTAAATAATGTAATGTGCTCAGACAATTATATCGTATTGTGAGATTTTTATTAACGAAGATATAAAACAACCAGTCAGCTCATTTTTACCATTAGGCAAAAAAGAGATAAAAAAATTAAGCTGTAAAAATGCAATATTATAATTAATATTGCACGATGCATCTTACTAGACAAGAAGAGGGAAGTATTAGAATAAACTTTAAACTGTTAAAGCTAGAAATCAATGATGGAAAACGGGAAAGATGATGTGTATCGATAATCAATGATAGCACGTTCATAATTAATAGGATGCAAGAAGATATGCCATGAATTAAATTTGTATGGCAAGATATAGTAGTATGTACTTAAATAAGCATATAATTATGTCAATTCAACATGGTCGTCGTCCATTTCAAAACATTGCGTCCATGTTCGAATGCAGCCCGAAAGATATTTGTATTTCATCTGAAATCGCTGTATATGCTTCCCGAATATAGTCCACAGGTTTGGAAATCTCTTATTTTGTTTTTGTACATTTGTGACTTAATAAAATCCTAAAATAAAAAACTAAACAAACAAAGCAAAGTGTCAAAATTGGTGAACGTGATAACCCTAATCAAGATGAAGCTCTGTCTACCCATCTATAAGAAAATCATCGGTTGAGATATTCTCTCACATCAAACACAAAATAAATGTCTCCATTTTTTTGACAGAAAACTGCGTACAAAATGTAATCCAAAATTTCCGAGCAAACTATGTCAAACCGCGTAATCCAGTACTACAAACGACATTTTGTAATGATTGTTTATTTTTTTTTTTTATTTATTTACGGACGCTCTTTAACATCTCACGTAATCAGCGTCACATTCAATTCAGGGCGTGAAACGGCCGACAAATTTTGCTCAGAGGTCTCTTCTTTCACGCTTGAGGTTCTTTATCGTGCCGTAAATGTACGACACGGGACCCACGGCTTTACTTCCCTTCCGAAGGATGCCATACTTGAGATTTCTACGCCCGAAAAAATTCCATCGATCCTGGCCGGGTTTGAATCCGCAATCTTGGGTTTAGAAAGCAAGTGTGGTTACCACTACACCACCAGAACCGACTTGCTTGAAATAAATAATACAAATTAAAACTTTAATATCTCCAGTTCTTTATGAGTTTGACACAGTACTTGAAACGGATAGCAGTCATAATGAAATAAGATAAATAGTAAAAGACATGTCCCAGAATTGCCTTATATTTTTTTTTTTTTTTTTTTTTAGAATAGGCAACCCACATTACGCTGTAGGAGATTACAAAAGCAGCAGCTGATTTATCCGTCGATACTTTCGTACTGAGAACGGGCGACAGATATCTCTTCTTTGCTAATAGTTCACCAACAATCATACTTTACTCCATGTAAGCCGACAGTAAATTCAGTGTGCCACAATCACTAACGTATAAAAGAAATTATATTTAATGTAGGTATTCAAGTAGAGGAGGAACTAAACAGATTAATAATCGTCTGATTTTGCCCAACCTAAAATATCTAAAAGATGCATACATGTCATAGAAGTACATGAAAGTATAACTTGAAAAAAAGTAAAAGTTGTTCTGGGACAAGTGTATAAAGTTCATTTACGATTATTTTACGATGATGGATCGAAATTTCGACCACCCTGTATAATGCTTAAAATGAGAGCTATGATAAATGATCCAGAGTTAGCATACGCTTTTAGTTCGTCAATTTTACTGCGTCATAATTAAATTGCCATTTGTCAGCAACAATAGCGCACACTTAAGTCGAGTATAAAGAGAAATATTAATGCTTTTTTCCACTTTGTTAGCTCTAATTACATATGCAATATTGATAGCAGTTGGTTTTTCATTCGCTCAATGAATTTGATTTTCTTTCTTCAAAAGCTTTTCTGTCACTGAAACGATTTCCTCATAAACAAGTGGAGAGGTGGTAAAGAATTGATGAGAAACATTCTGAAAATAATGACCTGACCTTTTCGTTAATTAAACCACTGATAAAATATTTTAAAGCGTGGAAAGGTGAAAGTGCAAATTTTTGTAATTACAGCTTTTCACCAAAATTTTGAAACTTGCCTCATTAGGTTTTGAAGACATTGCACAAAAAAGTTCATATTTGCCTTACGGAGATCTATTCATAGCAACTTTCGACAATACTCAATCCTCTTTGTACTTTTATACCACTCTAAAACTCAAAACATTTCCCTATCCTCTATGAATGTCTTAAATTTTTATTCTAAACTTGGCCTTCCATACTTTTTTGACTATTGGAGAACTTCTGTTTTAATAGACAGTTTAACACAAACTTTCCCATGAATGGGAGATAGCAAAAATTACAACAATCTTTCTGAAAGAGGATAGGACTAAACCACAAAATTGTACAGGCATTAGCTTACATCTCTTTGTTTATAAAAGTATGCAAAAGCATATGCTTTATACTGAATCAAATAACAAATGTCATAACTCTTGAGAAGAAATAAACAGGTTTCATAAGAGAAACAAGCTGCACTGATAACACTTTTGTTCTTAAATTAATTATCGACAAAAAAAAAAAAAAAAGGGAACTGAATTTAGGGAGACCGTTATTTATAGTTTATTTTAAACTTTTTAACAAAGTATCAAGATTGAAAAGGCAGAATGTTTTAGATAGACGTGCCAACTGGATTTAGTAAACATTACTAGAAATGTGTTGGGGATAAAAAAACAATAATAATTAAGGGTGGTGCAAGACAGGTGTTTGTTAACAAATGTTCTTTGTAATTTAATGAAATTCTACGAAGTTTGGTAAAAAAAAGTTAAAGGAATGTCATTGCAGCAGGGAAAAATTAAAAACTATGCTATTTGCAGATAACCAGATTCCAAAAGCAAAAAATAAAAATGATTTGCAGAAAATAATCTGCTGGTTAAATAAAAGTGCTAAAGAATATGGAATAAAAATATTTGCTAATAAAACTAAAACGATGGATTATAGAGGAATGAATTCTACTAGAAAGTATGATTATTGAGAAAAAAAATCATAGTTTACGTACTTAGGAAGTAATGTTTAATATGAGGCTGGAACAGACAATTTAGTTACATGACAGGAACATTAAGCGAAAGCTTACAAATAACGTATTCAAAGATCCCATAGTAAAAATCTGAGATCTACAATACAAACTCTAACATGCGGATTAGAAACATGGATAATAGCCAAAAAATTACAATTCGAGACTACAGTCAACAGAAATGAGAGTTTTAAGATCAATAGCTAGATTAAAAAAGACAAAAAGATATTTTTGAGATTAGATAAGAGTTGGAGTTGAAGAAATAAATCAAATAAAGTTGGAAGCACGATGTGCACAGAATTCCAGACAGCAGAATTCCTAAAGTAGCACTAAAATGCCAACCTAAAGAATGGCAAAAATAGAAAATATCAATCATGAGATATGTAGCCGGAAAGGATTGAAAAGTCTAAAGCATGATGGAAAAGAAGTTTAATGCTACATTAAACAAGAACTTATATATTTATAGTAATCCAATTTTGTTTCAATAGCACATATTACGCTTTCATATTTTCCTTAAATGTCAATTGCCTACAAAATATGAAACTTAAGCATTAAAAGTAATTACAGACCTCTTCAGATGACAAATGATTCTTAACCGAGTGTTTTGAGATCGCCGGAAATACCTAATTCAGGCCCTACGAGATCTTGGACAATTAATAATTTTGAACAACAGTTTTGTACGTTGCTTTAGTTCTCACACCAAACAACTTATTACAGAATCGCCTGTAACTTTCCAAGTCCCATTTGTTTGTTTGTTGTACATGGAGCATTACATCACATGAGAACTGGTAGACATATATTTGAGGATGCAGTGCCCAGTAAATCGAAAGGATGTACGCACAAAGAAACATTTCCAGCAATTATCATCCGAAATGGAAGATATTTATTGTCGTAGATAGGAACTTACGAGAGGGCGAGTCGTTCAAACCACAAGAGAGATGGCCAGGGTACCAGACAAAGAGATTTTCATGCACCATAATTGGTGATGATATTAGATCATGAGGTAAAACCACTTATCCATAAAATGCGTGCTTTGAAGCACACTGAAGGACTAGAATGTCACTGACTACTGGTGCAAGTCAATTTGATTTGTTTTGTTCACGGACGGTTTTTAACATCTCAGGTCATCAGCGTCCCATTCAGGGAGTGAAACGGTTGACAAATTTGGCTCAGGGGACTCTTTTTTCAGACTTGAGGTTCTTTATCGTGCCGTAAATGTACGACATGGGATCCACGGCTTTACTTCCCTTCCGAAGAAAGCCATACTTAGGATTTTTACCCCCAAAAAATCAAGTCCTGGACGAGGTCGAACCCGCGAACCAAACTCGCGAGGTGCAAGCAAAGAAGCCATATGAGTTCGTTAGGTATATTGCTTAACAGCGCTCAATTACAGTACCGAACTTTCTACAGTTTGTACTATTGTGAGACAACAATTCATATGTTGCTATTGTGACTTGTGTGTTGGCATTGTTCATGGTCTCCTGCCGATCCGTTTGGATGGACCAAGTATACGGCTCATCCGAGATGTGCTACTGAAGTTGTCGCACACTTTAAATGGGGATGTTCGCAAGATGTTGTGGATGCAACATGATGGAACACCTGCCCACTTCGACAGCTATGTCCGCGAGCACTTGGTTTACACTTTTTCTAATTGGGAACTTAGAAGAGAAGATCCCGGCCAGTCGCTAGGGCGATCGCCGAAACTCATTCCTTTTGTGGGAGGCACGTGTCTTTGGTATATGACAACACACAGACGGACTATTTGAGAGAGTGCGCTTTGTATGTATTGAGGATGCGATGAGTGATAAATTATTAATGGGTATATAAGTCTAAAGCAGTTTACAAAAATGTTCCTTGCCATTTATTCAGCTACTCGTAAAGGCTGAACTGACATTTCCGACCAGTCATTTCGTATCTTATTTGCTTAGTTTAATTTCATCTACCATTAGCATTATTTTCATCCAAGAGGAATGGGATACTATATGACCGAATACTAATTCTTAATAGTTCTACTTCAATGATTTATAATATTTCTTTTTTATCTTCTTCCGTTTTCCTCTTGGATTTTGCCTACAACTGCACTAGCATTTAAAAAAAAAAAAATAATCTCTTTCTGACAGAGATACTCAATATATGCTTCTCAGGCTCCAAATGGATTTCAAACGCAAAAGTTGGAGCAACTTGAATATCGCATGAATACGAAAGGAAGATAATATCGGCAAATTGCCTTCTGCGTCTGTGCTGTGCCTTCTGAAATCCATCGAGATGCGACAAAAGATAAATCGAAAATTGCGAGTACATTTCTCCATTTCAAATCTATTTTAGCAAATCAATATAAACAGTAATATTCCTGCTAAAAAGCAGTACGCTAGCTTTCCAAACTTCGGATTTTAAAAGTAGGGCTGGTATAGAAGCATCCGGTAACCAATGATGCGGTTTAAATGCCACAAACAAGAGCTCTCTAGTTTCAAACGCAGCAGGCATGTGATCGAATCCCCGGTGCTCTTTATAGGCGATATTTTGTGTTGTAATGTGATATTGTACAAACCTTTACACATAACGAGCATTCGCTCCGATGACTTTCTTACTGGTGTCTCTAAGCTCATTTATTGATTTCATTTCATTTCATTCTATTCATACTACAGACTTTCGCGAAAAGACCAATGTAGTCAAAGCGACAATAAATAACACATAATTAATAAATAAAACAAAGTTTTATTGTTATTGTATAATTCATACATTTTTCATTACAGACCAGTAGTCAGTTATAGTGTAGTGGAAGCGATACCTTGCCTCGTAGGCCCACAGTCGCAGGTTCAAACCTGGACATGATCAATAAATTTTTAGGGTGTAATAATTCTGTATGGCCTCCTTTGGTAATAAAATAATAGTGTCTAACGTCCATTTTTATTACTGAGGCACCACAGACAGTGAACACAAATGATACATGAAATGAAATGATAAACTGGGAAAGTAGTGTTTTTTTAAAGGAAGGAAGGGCCCCAGTCCTAGCTTTAGATACCTCTCCGGCATTTACCATTTACGAGGATTGAGGAAAACCTGGAAAAAAAAATCAGGGAGGCCGATCCTGGTGGAAATCGAACTCCAGACCACCCGTTCACGAGACGCGCCTTAACGACCTCGGCCACCCGTGGCGGTAAATTTATCTGCCGTTTCACGCCTTGAAATGAATGGGAGGCTAATAGCCAACGATGTTAATGCAACGTTGACATGATACGGTCGACATGATATGAGTAAATAATGTGGCATATCAAAAGCCATTTAAAGAAAACAACGTAGCCATGTCTCCGGAATCTCTTCCAGTACATATTTTCTGGTAACCAGGTATAAGTAGCAGAAAAAGAAGAATTAAATTAGTCATATTTCCTGCTCACTCTTTGATGTATGAGAGTAAGTGACAACGCTGGCTGGAATCCCATGGTAGTGTGTTGCAGTTTAGACGAAAGCGATAGCTCTATACACTGGGACCTTGGTGGAATGGGATGAGGTTATAACGTTTGCCTAGAGTTTTATAAACAATGGATTAAGATAAAACGAAAGATACAAATGTGCAATGTGTACTCATTGAAGAAAAGTAAATTGTAATCAAATTGCAGGTAATTGTATATTTCGCAGGGAGCTTTCAATAGGTGACCACTCATATGAATAGAGTACGCACCTTTCGGCAGCGAACCGCTAGGCTGGAGCTCGCCTACTCCCTGATTTTTCCGGACGATCAAAGGAGGCCATGAAAGTATGTAATAGTTTGCGTGTGTAAAATCACACATCTAAATAATAAGTATAGAAAACGTAGAACAGGCCCCAGAATACAAATGTCTAAGCCCGATATATTATGCCTTGTAAGGGAAATATCCGTTCTCTCTCTCATTCAGAAATTAAAATTGAAGAGCAATGTTGTGCCATCAGATATATTGCTAGTTATTAATATTAAACGTTTTTACGCCTTTTATATATATTTTTGAACTTAATGATCATTACTACAGGTAAGGCTACACTACAACGAAAAGGCAAACATTGAAAAAGAAAGGGTACTTATTTAGTTACTTACATATTTCATTTTTGGAAACCAGTGTTGAGCAACTTTAGAAAGTGTAGAGAATTTAAATTTAGGATTCTAAATCTTGGAGTCTGCAACAGCAAGAGATCTATGAAGGAGGTCCGAGATGAAGGAAAATTTGAACATCGCTGATATAAACAAAATAATTCACCACCGTATCTGAACTATATTAAGTGAATGAAACGCCAAGATAGTGTTCTCTTACGAAACCTGCAGGGAAAATGTGTGCAGTATTTGTTTTATTTTGTAGCTGATAATGGTGCAGTTAAAAGGATTTTCGATTAACATTCTTTGATTAATAACACGAAGCTCGGTAGAGAAAACGATTTATGGAATATTTAATAAACAGTGTACTGAAACTTTGAGAGACAATGTTATTTAATACATGTTTAATTTTAATATAAACATTCAATTTACACATTGACTTACGGGACTATAAGAACAATATCTTGTTGGGCTGCTTTCTGCCTACCCATTAATTTTCTCGATCAAAATATTTTATCTTTTGTCCTTCTTTTTATCTAGGGCGATAGCTGTAGACTAATCCAATTTACTAGATGCCTTTGCACTAGGAAAATTGAGAAAAAATTCAACTTTATTCTATGGAAAATGTTGGTGCAACATGCTACTCAGTAGCGTAAAGCAAATCATAATAATAAGGTCCTAAAGCAAATCAAGAATTAGTTGCAATAATGAGCGGAGCTACATCTGCCGATGAGTAGCTTTAGCAAACAGCAATCTTCGATTGATTTGATTGATTGATTTATTTATGCACGCTCTTTAACATCTCAGGTCATCAGCGTTCCATTCAACTCAGGGCGTGAAACGGCCGACTAATTTTGCTCAGAGGCCTCTCTTTCAGGCTGGAGATTCTTTATCGTGCCGTAAATTTACGACACGGGACCCACGGCTTTACTTCTCTTCCGAAGGAAGCCATACTTAGGATTTTGAGCGCCCATTTGGGAATTATAATTAGCATTCGGTATTGCAATTATTGTGTATTTATTATTTTAATTTTAAGTCAATTATTTTCCATAGCTATAGGAATTTTGTCAAGACATGGCACAGCTGATTTTAACCCCTACATACCAGGAAGAATAAGTGTTAATACCTAATATATTTCAATATTGTGTCGTATGCTGAAGGGAAAAAGAAAACGACCTGCTGGTTAGCAGAGCTAGAAAATTGAAACAATACAAAATAATTTCCGAAAATGAAAAAAAAAAAAATATATATTTAAAGATCGGTTTGTTTAGCTTTCATTGTCCCCTGGTTATTTGAAACCTGAATCGCGAATATCCAAGCATGTATATAAATAAACAAACGCTTTTTTTCATATGAAAACAAAAATTATTTATACAACATTTTCAATTGAAGTCTCTAAAATGAAAAAGCGCAAGTGAAACAATGAAGCTCTGGATCAACAGCAAACTGGTATCTGAGACAAGTTACAATGTTTTCGTAGCCTTCATTCTATTTTTTCCACTCCATTTTACATTCTTAAACGCAGCCTGGTTTACTGCATTTAAGCAATTAATTCTACGCCATCCTCCCATTCGTATTTTTCAATTGAACTCCTATGCGCTTACAGAATGATCTCTTTTGCATCAAATAGGCCAAGACCTTTTTATTTTATTTTATTTTTATAGCTTTTTCTGCTATTGTTTCATATATGTTCATATTTTTGTTTCTTAGCTTATCCATTACCAAGGATATTTGACAATTATTTTTCAATACCAAGCGATAAAACTACATTTTAATTCTAGTAAAACACTTGCAAGTCTGTTTATTTGAAATGATATTTTTATTCCATTTCTGGAACCTAACCGGGCTACTCGGGCGATAATAGTTGGGATTTGCATTCGAGAGGTCCCAGATTCAAAACCCCAGCCATCTTGGCCGTGTGATTTTTCGTAGTTTCCTCTGATCAAATAGGCGAATGCACGATTCCATAGTCAAACTGCAGAGTCAAAAGTGTCAGGCGAGACGGGCTGCGGCTGTGGGGCGTGGCGGAGAATTTGCGACTTTTGAGTCCGGCAGGTTCTGCCTAAGAAATTGTGACTCTAGCAGGTCTGTAGACATTTGGGAAAACGTAAGGGATATTATTTAAGTACATTTCTGGCCACCCGGTATGTTTTTCTCTCATTCGTTCCTCATAGAGGTGCCCCTTTTGGAAGACAAAGGTACAAAAGACCCACCAAAGTGGCCAGGTGTGGAAACATCTTCCGCCTCATCCTATTTTATCTATCCCTGGAGCGGTTAGTTCATACCCCCATTTTTAAAGCAATGCATTTTACTTAAATTAAAACTTTTTCATTATTTTTCCTTCATACCTTGTTACTTTTACCACCACTACATTTAAACTGTTTATTTTCCTTTCTGCATCTTGTAGGTTTATATTTTGAGTGCTGGTAGCTGGAAACTGTCACTAATAACAACACATTACTGGCGTAGTGTTTTTTTGAACTGCGGTTATACAGTTTCAATGAATGCTAATTAGTTTTTGCTCCACACAACTACAAAGGAAGGTCATCATCAGCCCCTAGAGGCGGCGGTTCATCTGGAGAGGCCACACAGCAGTCTCTTAGCCTGCGGCCTACGCTGACCAGATAGCGTATAGGATCATTCCACCGGAACTAATGGATTGCGACAAGTTCATTACAATAACTAACAGCCTCTCAGAGTAATTACAGCTATCAGTGATGATGATGCTCCAGTTTATATTATTGTATTATTATAAATTTCGGTTGAAAGTATGCCGAAAGAAACCAGTAGCTATATTTAAGTAGCAGCTTTAAAACTTGCTCACTATGTTTCAAATAGCCCATGGGAAAAATAATCTGAAATACCTTCATAAAATATCAAGGTATTTTATTACATTAGACTGGGGAATGTGTAAAAATTTTAGCGAAATACGGTAACAATAATAAAGTTTCCCATTAGTATTTTTTAGTTTTACTTACAACCTTTATTTACAATAACTAAACAAGCACTATTATTTAAAAATATTTTAGACAACATTTATAATTATATTCATAAACACTGATCAATATTATTTAAAACCCCAGACATAAATAGCGGAAATTAGCATAAGTGCTAAGATTATAAGAGGTCTCGGTCTAACACTGAAGGAATGTGTTTCCGTAAACTCAAACACATTTATTCCAGCGATACCCCAATGTCATTGTCTCATCTCTGACGTGATTTTTCCGGCAGATCTGCAAAGTATTCGTTATCGCTAAAGAGCCAAAACTAGGACGTAGGGTGGATGCTGCAGCAATTCGCACTTCAAATATTTCAGTTTTTCAATCTTTTGTGAGCAGATGCACTTAAATTATCTTTTTCTCTGCAAACTGGACCTTTCTCACAATTTAAAAGTTTCCAACAGTACTCTCCGGTACTTTACCCTTATTTATATAATGTATTAGTAAAGTTCCCCGAGCGTCAAAAATATTAAACACAATCTCCTCCCGAAGAGGACACCAACTTTGTCTTCTTTGGCGCTGAACAACCGGCTTTTGTTTTTAATTCTGGTATGTGTGTGTGGATCGAATGTTCCTGCATAGCTATTGAATTTTATAAATTTCGGATAAGCGGTCAATGGTTACGTCATGGGATTCTTAAATACTTAACTTAAAGTTAGGTAAACTCAAACTACTAGGTCAATATAAACAAAACACGAAAACAAGCTATTATGATCCATTGTCTGGCAGGTAAGTCTGATGGTAGATGTAAAGGGAGAAAGTGGTTTGTAGCTCGTGACCTGTTGTATTTATCCCACCTGTTATCTACAGTCCAGCACCAACATAACCTCATTTCATTTCTTTCTTGTTTTAGTGCTTAAAGACATTTTGATGCCTATTTATAAGGCTCTCCATGTCTAAATAGCTGCCTTTGGTGCACTTTAGCTTTTATTGGGACTCTATTGTCCGTTCTTTCGTCTATTTTAGAGAATGAAATGTTTGCATTTTTGGTGCGACTCAAATTCCAAAAGACGTCGGTAGGACAACTGTTTCCTTACAATAGTATATGCTTATCTAGTGATGTGTAATGGGCTAAAATAAGGCTCATTGGTTTCTTGTAAGCAATATAATAAAATTACAATGTGATATATTGTTCTTTGTACACTTATAACTTTCATTCGATAAAAGAGTTTTACAACACTCGTACAAGCTATTGTAGACATACTCGAGGATAAATTTATCTTTTTTTGCAATTCTAAATGTCCAAAAACAAGAAACAAGCACGATGTAGTAACATAAGCTTTAAATTAGGGAGTTACATAGATCTGTTTACCTCAGGTTCATCAGGGCGCGTTTAATTAAACATAACTTACACCACATCGTGACGCTAACATGAAGCTCTAAAGGCTCGATAAGGCCAAGCATTCATTAAAAAGAAAAGAATTTCTCGCGCAGAAAATACTTTACGAGTTTCCCATCCTTCCTTTCACTACACAAGCAGCAGGATGTAAATTGGAAATACTTGGACCGTTAAACAAATGGTTCTTCAATACTTGTCATCCATTGTACGCCTTATGCTTGCATCAATACAAAAATTCCACGACGTTGGCTGATGTTAACGTAACAGGAATCGCAAAACAAAACAGTAAATGAAGCACATAAACGAAAACTGAAATTCGCTTTTATAAACCTTCGCTGCACGGCATTTCAACAATAATTAATGGCTAACGGTATTTGGTTCTCTTTTAGCTTATACCGTCATTTATATATGCTTATGAGCAAAAAGCATCACATTCTGGGATGAAAAAATCGATAATTGTTTGGCTATTAAACTGACTGAGTAGCTTCTGTTAAAGAGATAACATTGAAATATTGCTCCAACTGTTAAAATGGGTAATAACTTTAATATCTAAACACAGATCCGAAATATTACTTGAACATTTACACATTATAATGCTCTAGATTACATTTTATCTGAATGTTTTATTTTTTATTAGTTTTAAGTAGTTCATTGTATTAATGGTATGAGAAAGTCCATAATGCATATTGATCACATAATTTTGAATGCCCTCTCTAAAAGTAACAGATCCCAACCGGCCTCTCGAGAACAAGTGCATAATTATTTGGTTCGAAGTAGCGAATCCGGTGTGGAAAGTCGAGGTTAATATGAAAAACAAACAACACAATGTGTTTTACCTTGTACCTATACGCAACAACTCACACTTTTTACGTGTTGTTGGAAAACAAAATAAAATACGCTAGCTTGTAACGTAGTTATGCTAAAAATTGTTTAGGTACACACTGCTCCAATTATTATTTACCGACTCCAATCTTATATTCAGTTGACATTTCCCATCAAAATGTCCGCTTATTCTTATGGCATATTTTTCATTTACATTTTTCTAACGGGCTTCAAATGGGGAAGAATACTGACAACATATTCACATTGCAACAAGTCACAGAATAAGAAATAATTAAACGAAGAAATGCACATTTTATTTGTGAATTACATCTAAACATTTGATAATCTAATTAGAACATTGTGCAAAATATTAAGAAAATAGGTATGCCAATCCATCTTATTGAAGTAATGAAAACGTTACTTAACAATTCAAAATCCACATCTCTGCCACTCTGCCAAATACAGCAAAAAAATAAACAAATAAATAAATCAGGTGTCAGTCAAGGTTGCAGTATATCGCCAATATTATTAGACATATATAATTTAAGTTATTGAACAGTATATAAACAAATTTAATATTATTCACACATCTTAAATATTAGGAACTATATAATGACAATGATCTTTGCTTATGATCAAGGAATAATTTCAAATAATCATAGTACCTATAAAGGGAGAACTGTATGAGCTATATAAAATTTCCACCATTATAATAAAAAATATTGAGGAAAAAAAATAAAATTGGCATTTCAAGGGGAAAAATATGCAATTCGTTCTAAACTATCGAGAATAAAAAAAGTACACAATTTAATAAACTGAAATTTCTCGGAACGACAAGTACATATTAGGAAAAATTACCAGAAAGAAAAAATATACATATTTAATTACATAAATGATACAATTGGAACAGCCTTTTGTGAAAAAAAAAATGCTAAGTTTATAAAGTAGTATCTGTCCATCCTAACACAGGTTATGATTCAAAAAGATAAACTGAGATTACAAGCAAATTAAATTTCTTAGGTACATGCTAGCCATTACAATTGCAATGCCCATAAGACAAGCGTTAAACCGGCCAACTGTGTCTGAATTTGATCGTGGGAGAATTGTGGCATACCGAGAGTGCGTGAAGTTCTTCCGGGAAATTGGTGCTCGTGTTGGTCGAAATGTATCCACAGGAAAATAAATTTAAGCTCAATGGATCGAGGCAGGACGAACACACGACATGAAGGATCCCAACGGCTCCGTCAAACAACCGAAGGAGATTACGGGCATTTCTCTATTGCCATTATGAATACATACAATGTGGTGCAACTGTAATGACCAGCAGGATATGTGAAGGTGTGTACAGAACTAGATCACAACAGAAATAAAGACATGCGTTCAAAATTAAACGTTTTCTTTAAATAAATAAAAAATCGAATTGGAATAAAAAAAAAATAAATGGAAAGAATGGATTCACCAGACAGACTCTCGTGCAGATTTTGGGAATAACATATTGTGGGCAGGCGAGATATTAACGGACGTTCCGAACGCTGGACTGATATAGTGCAGTTGTTATAGGCAGATGAGTAATACTAGAAATTTGATTAATATAAAAGTGTATATAAAATAATTTAATCACCCCTATTATTAAAATGCTATGTTCAGTAAACAATAACGATTAAGAATTTTCTGCGAGAGCGCATGTACTCGAATTTTCGTGATAATTTAACACGTTTAGTTAAGCCCTCAACGAAAAAGAGGTTGTTTATGTATACTTGTGCAGTAAAATGACACCGAATTTCCCCTTAATAAAAACACAGTCACTGCTTTATGGTTAATATTATTAAACTAGAGAGGTTTTGATATCATTTTAGCGTAACTGAGCGGAAGCCTATGCATTGCGGCAATACTCCCCTTAGATGTTACGTTCGACCTTAAATTGTATACTTTCATTTTTTGTGCAGAGGGCGTGGGACTGCATACGTGACGATGACTGCAGGGGAGGTTCTAATTTAGCGTCACATAGAAATATGATACTTTCCTTGAGGGCCAAAGGGGAACGATAAAACAAAAACGCAACACGGCCCAACATGTATCATTTACCGCGTTCCCTTGTTCCCACAGGTGGAACGTGATTCAGCTGGTTTCAGCGAATCAAAGCTGCGATTTGTTTTCTAAAAATATTCCGCTACTACACTTTATCTCCGTTCTTTTAAATGGACGTCTACTGTACCATAAGAGCATTCTACCCACAATTCTGTGCGAAGGTGATAAATGACAGCCTTTCTGTAGAAAGTTTAAGCGCTTTGAGGCTACTTTAAGAAAACTTCTACAAACAGAAAAGATTACCTTGGTTCGTAACAGGTGGAGAGGAACGACATACAGGTAGACACTAACATGAAGGAAACTATAAACTAGTTAGCTTCTGTTATAGACTTGATAGCTAATAGGTATTTTGAACCACGAACTAATTAAAATCTGAAAATTTAAATTTCAAGATTTAGTGTAGGCAGCATAAAGGACATTTTTTCCAAGCAATCTGGCGAAAAACGATTGTCTATCGATCGGGAACGACAAACCCGAAGCTATGGCGATATGATCATGGTTTTTGTCATATAAAATTCTATGAGAATTACTTTTTAAGTTGTTACAAAAACTAAGAGAGAAACGAAAAGAGAGGAAAAAATAAAAACACTGATTTTATTGCTTTTTAAAATATTTGCCTGTAAGATACACTTTTGCATGCGTTCAATACAATTCTTGAAAATGTTTTTCCACTTTGAAGTTGGTATCTCAAAAACATGTTTTTTTTAAAGGTCTCAACAGCTTCTTGAGCGGATGAAAATCGCTATCCACGCATTTTTGTTTTTGACATTCGGGAACAAAAAGAAGGCGTTGGGTGATAAATCAGGTGAATAAGGCAATGCAACATTAATTCGATGTTTTCTTCTTGAAATAATCAATTGTTTGACGTGCTGTGTGAGAGCAGGCAGTGTCATGATGAAGAATGATGTGACGTTTTCAGTAGTTTTTCCTGATTTCGTCGGTGACTTCTGACAAACAAATTGTTGCATGCCATTTATCAATAACTGTTCTTCCGTCCTTTAACTAAAGAAATGGCTGAGCACTTCTTGGAAGTGCTTCATGAACGAACCACTTTTGTGGGATTCGATTCATCTTGGAACACCCAAACAATGGACTGTTACTTAATTCATACGATTATATTCAAGTTTCGTCACCTGTTACAATGTTGTGTGTGGATTTTGCAGTTCCTCGATAAAATTTTTTGAGCCTTTTATTAAACCAGTTAACGATGTTTTTTTAGATTTGGTCAAATTATGCGGAATGTATTAGGAACAGATCTTTTTCACGGCCAAATGTAAAGCAAAATCGAATGTACTGCAGTTTTCGATATGCTTAAGGATCCCTCTATCTCACTGTAACCCAAGCCAATTTTTTCAATCATGTTGCGCACAGCATCGATTTTTTTTTTTTTTTTTTTGAATGACTACCTATTTGAAATCCAGTACTGACGAATCATGGTCACAATGAAATTTTGCAAACCAATTAATAACAGTCTTTTATGATGGAGCTTTATCACCAAAAGTTGAATGAAGAGATTCTAAGCATTTACGTTGAATTAGGCCTTTGCTAAAAAGTTGCGAAAACATTCACTGAAATTTCCATTTTTTTGCAAAATTGTTTTTTTTTAAACGCTCAATGTAAACAAACTACTCGGTCAATTTCTAGGCTTCAACTGTTTTCACAACCAAAATGTCAATTGATTCGAAAATAGCGATGACACATGTCAATAGTGCTACGTACTGTTCGTTTCTAAACAACTTATAAGGTAAGCCTTTCATCTAAAAGGGCTTTATAGTCTTCTCTCAGGTTGGCACACAGCCCACGATATAGACAATGACTGTGTTTAATGCTATTGCTATAGTTTTCATCAATGTGTGACATTTTCCAGTCTAAACTCGACATAATCTTCATAATTCTTTTTTCTTCAGGATTTACAATAGCTTAATTCCGGGAATGCCAAGGTATGTTAATAAAATAAAAATGATTAACAACTCGTGCACAAACGTCGCATTACAGGTTAGTAATTTGTTTATGTGGAAATACAGAAGGACGCTTTATAAATTTGCATTCAAATTGCAGCTGTTCATTTGCACATTTTCCATGTTTTTGGATGTCGATATACAGTGCATATTACAGTATTTTGCTGATGTTAACATACATATTTGTTATTTGTGTAAATAAGTAGGTGTTGATTACGCTGGGAATTGTATAAACAAACTACACTACTCTAAGGATGCCATATTTGATGTTAGAAGTTCCGCAAAATCGAAAACTTTCCCAATTGACCCTACATTGAGTTTATATTTGAATTCGTGGCAGAAATATTTTGCGTCAAGAGCATACTGCTTTTCACTTGAATTTTAGAGAAACTGTATACCTAACTTCAAAAACTACATACATTTTAGCATATCATACAAAGAAAATTAAATAATAAAACCAGAGTTGATACAAAGTTGAAATTCTATAAAATAATGGCCGTCCCAGCGTTAATATCAGATTCTAAAAATTGGGTATCGAACAGATATAAGACGCAAATGAAATAAATTATTTAAAAACGGCAATCCACATTATCAAATGCAAAACAAAGAAATTAAGAGTCAGATTAAAAATATTCAATCTGAGTTATTGAAATCACAGAGCCTTAGATACATTAGACGTCCAAGAACTAAGTTGTGCTATAGGCCTACAATGTTGTTACATTATGATGAATAAGGTGAAAATCAGCCGTTTATTGAATATACACTAGTTGTAGTTTATATGTTTATTTTTGCATTTCTAAGAATGTACATATATTGTATTCATTAGAATATCAAACCTGAAAATGGTTGTCATTTTAGTTAAATTTTAAAAACATTTTCGCAATTTACTGGAACGAAGGAGCCCACAGAAAATATATCAAATATTAAAATAAATAAAAAAAATAAAAAAGAAAGAAAGAAAGAAAGAAAAGAAAAGAAAAGAAAACCTCCAGTGAAATGATTATGTTAAGAATTTTAAGTTACAATGTTACAAAGAACATATTAATTATAGTATTCTCTTATGGGGTAATCACACTTTATATATTTAGGTTTTTATTTTACAAAAAAAATTACATTTGCAGAGTTCATTTTAAATATCATTGTCAGTCATTTTTTATTGACTTAGCTATTTTGACCTTGCCATAGGTGTATGTGCTTAATTGTTTATTATATGCCAAGAATAATATAAACAGTTTTACAGCGTGCTAAAGTATTCATATTTACTCGACACGCAATAGTTTAAATCTTTACACCAATAAGTTCAAGTATTCTAAAATCAAGTCAAACTGTTTAATAATTAATTAATAGTTAATGGATGGTGGATAGTCCATTATATACTGTAAACTATTTTCAATATTTTAATTCTTTTTTTTCCTCTCTCTCTCATTGACATTGCTATACTGCAATAGTTTCCAGAAATAAAGAATAACTATTAAGTGCCGCATATTAATGCTACTGAAAATATTCTGGAATAAGAAATTGGCTGCCATTAACCTAAAGCCGAGTTTATGCAAGTAAAATGCGCCTTATTTTTATTTCTATATGTAGTAATATATATGTATATATAGCTTTTTAAAAAATATTACTTCTATGGTTAACAATGGAACACCTACAAGAGAAATATATTTGCTGAAATGTGATTTAGAATTTAAATAGCTTGTGCTACCCGGATGCTTGTGCAAAATGTTACACAATAACAACAACAACAATAATAGTAATAATAATAATAATAATAATAATAATAATAATAATAATAATATCAAACTACAGACACAAAAATTCTTTTACTCCGCATTGAATTTAAAAGGAACGTAGCATTTCAGCAAATTTATATTAAATGCCAAATTTAGCAGTGGAACTAACTTAGATGGTTTTTCTAGGGTTGCTCAATAAATATCCCCTTTTAATTGAATTATGTATCTTTAAATGGGAATCGTAAAAAAATATTTCAAATGCGGCAACTAATTTGAAACCTTCAAAATACCACAAGGGAATACATTACAAATGTGTACAAAGAGACACAATTAACTATGAACTAACATGAGGTGTTTGCCTATAGGCGAAAGTGGCGCTAGTTACATTTGCGAGTAACGTAGGATGACGTTAACACAACCATGCAACAATATCTTTTACATTTTAAAAGGTTTCACTTTCCAATTTTATGAAAGGAACTGGTCAGCGTCATTGTCATTGTCTATACATTTTTGGCATCTCTTCAAATAACTGCCGTCACTTGTCATAATTCATGGTAAGTAATGCTGGCTATTAGTTCCGGACATGTGGGGTTGCATTGTATACGGTATTTTTAATTAGTTCTAAAACTACTCGCAAGGGTGTTAGATCAAGGGACCGACGGACGGGGTGGTCACAAATCCTTACATAACTTTGTTATTCTGAAACACACTCTCAGTTTCTATTCATCGAAATATTCGCTGTATGAACCGTGGCAGAATGTTGTTGACAAAAGGCTCACACTCTCTGTTGGCAATTCTTACAAAAAAAATTGTCTTATTCGCCAAAACACCGAAAGCATTACAAACTATGCTGGAACAATTATGTGATTATAGCAAAAATGCAGGGGGAAAAAAAGGAGAAAATTTGTTAACTTTATATTAGTTATTTTATATGGAAACTAAACAATTTAGTAGACCTTCGCACATAGCCATGGGAAAACTTGTTTGTTGTGAAAAGTGCCTTAAGCGACTTTTAGAGGGAGTTCAACAATAACCATCTAATGTATAGGCTGTCTTTTAGGTTTCTTAGACTGAACACCATCCGTGGCCTGGAAGTTATTGACTTTTGTACGACCTGGAACGCTTAAATCGTCTTTGAACTTGGCTATCTAACTCAATTAGCACATATGAATCATGAATGAAAGCACTTGTGCAGAAAACATACTGAGTCTTGCGGTCTTGGTGGTCTAGTCCGGTTCTATCCCGGCCAGGGCCGATGGATTTTTTCGGGCGTAAAAATCCTAAGGTCAATTAATGTATTCCTTCGGAAGCGCGGTAAAGCCGTGGGTCCCATGTCGCACATTTACGGCTCGTAAAAGAACCTCAAGCCTGAAAGAAGAGGCCTCTGAGCAAAATTTAACGGCCGTTTCACGTCCTCTATTGATGACCAGAGATGTTAAAGAGCCCCATAATAAACTCGAACAGAGTTCCGTATCAGATTCACACAAACAGCCACAGGCTAGCTTGACCTTGTTTCAGCCAACAGCAGGAAACACGGGTGCGCGCGCTATGAGGGAAAAAACATTGCAAATTGAATCATAATTGATTGGATCGCTGCGTATATACTTTTAATTCACTGCGAGTGAAAATAAGAATGAATTCTCTCAAGACAAGCATATTTAAGGGCATTCGAATTTTTAAAATAAGCAAAAAAAGCATAACCACATTTCAAACGCTCCAAAATATTTTCAAAATATTTATGAGTACTTCAAATTCAATGAATAAAGTGACATTGGTGTATAGTATTTTTAATGGCATATACGTTCTTTAGATGCCAATTTTGTTTACTATAAAGATATCTGAAAAGAGTTTTGCTTAATGACAATGTTGCTCGTGAAGAACAGGGGCTCAGTTTCTCAAGAAACGTATTACATTTTACAAAATTCGACCGTGGATAATAAACAAAAATCGGCAGAATTGTTTTCTAATACTGAGAAGTATCTATCAGAACAAACAAGAACCTCCCACGGATTCTTATACAGAGTACACTTAAAGAGAAGAAAAAGAATGTTTGAAGTAACTGAGAAGCCAATAAAGCTACTCGTATGTGACCACAAGGATCGTCATTTGCACGCTAAATTCTTGTGAAGCAAGTTAACCGAAGATTATAAACTATAGAGACATATTCGTAACACTGTTGCATATTTTAGGAGTGATCAATTAGTTGTGATTGTAATTCTCAAACTGTGATGATAACATGATGATGATGATGATGATGATGATAACATGACGGCGCACCAGCGCATTTTTCTATGCATGTTCGAGTTTCTTCGATTATCGATTTAAAGTAAAATGGATTGGAAGAGAAGGCAAACTTGTTCACTTAACACATCGCTACTCAATATTTTCTTTTGGGATTTACTTATAGGTATCTAATCAAATCGAAAGAGATCGCAGTATAATTTACCTACTGGCAGCTGGCAAGATTTTCAAGCGATGGCGCCACCTAAAGTTGTATGAAGAAAGTGAGAGTTTTTTTTTTTTTTTTTTTTTTTTTTTTTTTTTTTTTTTTTAAATTCTTAACGATGTTTTTAGTAAACTTAATCATTCGTCAGTTCAGTCGTTTTCATTAATAATACTGGCGGGGAGGTTATGGAGAGCTGTGAAGTTGACACAAACATTAGTTGTACGTTGCGCAGACTGATGCATGAATGTGAGGTACGTAAGGGTCACGGCACGCCATAATCGATATGGTGCGAGGCAAGGATCTCGATACGTATCAGCAATCCGCTCACGTAAACCTGTTGTTGGGGGTGGAGTAGGGTTGATATACACGCGCTCGCCCGTTAAAAGCTCGCTCCAGTCCTGCAAAGTCATTTAACGGCATAGACTTTTAAGAACCCTACAAAGTTCTGTAACTAGTTCGCTTAAAAACAAGCACTCTCAGTAATGCAAAATATGCAACACTGATCCAAAATTTCACCTTGAATACGCGAATGGAAAAGCTTAAAATTGCCGTTAATCTAGAGAGGAAGTAAAAAAGAAACACTTCAAAAAAATTACTTCAACTGAGGTGTATTTAAGGTAGCCGATTGCCTAAGCAAAAGAAAATACAAGCAATCAAAGTAATAACTCTTCTAGTTCTAAGGCTGCCTAAGTGTTTTACATAAAATGTTTTCTCAACAAAAACGACTCGGATTGTAATTCATTTTTCATGTTCATTAATGAGCAGCATTGAAGATATAGGTTGTTTGTACCTATTAATATATGCATTACACTTGTTGCTTAAAGTAATAAACACAACACACATGAATAGGTTGAGAAAACAAATACAGGCCAAGAGATCTGTTGAAAATTCTTTGCAATGCGGGAATAAAGTCCCAACCCTCTTCCTGAAACTATGAATAACAAAATATGAGAGATACTGGGTTCGAAAAACAGGATTTTTTAAAATCCAAAACAGATTGACTATTACACAAGCATTTTTATTTATATATTGGATAATATTGGTGTTCTTTTTATTTTTCTATTTATATTTCTAAATGTTGACTCACTTGTAATATTCAAGTTATTAAACTTGATTTGCATAAGAAAACATTTTCACGTTAGTAAAAACGCGCTACACTGGACATAGAGCAGAAAAAAACAAAGTACAAAATTTCAGCATAATTTTTAACCCACTTTTACTGACAATTTAATAAAAATTGTGATAGGACCTTTGTATTTTTTTGTTTTTTCTCTCTCAAACAGTACGGAAAAACGACTTAATTCCTTGCTCCACAGATCAGATCGATTCCAATAAAGTACCACAACGCAATAATTTTATAAAGTATTAAACTTATTGTAATACGAGAACATATTACTTTATTACAGACAAAATTGGTGAATGTCGCTGCTGCTCAGATTAAACAATTAGAATACGACGCAACACACTGTCGTGTATTTACGGCATTAAAAAGGGCGCACAAGGTGCAAGACTTCTTTCACAGGCCTCAAGATTTAGAACAAATATAATTAGTTAACCAGCTCCTTCCACTCCCAGTTCGTGTCCAACATGAGCCTTCCAAGAGCCTCCTGCGGGCTATACATCCTTATAAATCCTGGGTCATGTAATGGGAGTCTCTGAACGACGGTCAGACTACCGGCAGAGGGAGCACCCGCTTGGGGCCTAAGAAGATTACGTTTGCCTTACATCTCTATATTCTTTTACTTGTGGCGTTGTACACTTTAAGTTTCTAAAGCGGCATCTTTTCTGCCGATACTATATTACTTATTTCTTATTTTATAAACCCTAATGCATCCTCTTACATATCTCACAAATTTCATCTTCGCAGACTGTATAAGTAATCTCTCTCTCTCTCTCTCTCTCTCTCTCTCTCTCTCTGTCTACGATTCGGAGCTATATTTAAGAGTAGGCGCAGCCGTAACCTTATAAAACTTCATTTGTGTTTCTCTTCTAGTTTTTCTTCCTATAGTTTACCAGGTTGTTCCACAAATGATTTTGAAACGTGTGAACTTTCATCTCTTCTTTGTCAAATTTAAAACTAATATCACACCATAAATATTAGAAGTGAGATGCCCGTTGAAATATTTTTTCCCCATTTATTACTATCTTCGATCTAATAGAATTCTTACCTTTAAATCCATTATCTTTATTTTGTTTGTAAATATAGATAAATTAGAGAATTCTTTGGAGAAAGTTCTAATAATGCACCGATTTCGTCAATTGTTTCCTCCGTTAGAACATTTCTTTTTCGCTTCTTAGGTACTATAGTGATCCCATTATCCTGAAATTATTAGCCAGATATCTGACAGGTTCTCTACCTGGAATTGGAATACCAGGAAATTGCTCTTGAAATTGTCTACACACCTATCTACATGATTCGGTTTCTACGTGTGTATCATGCATAAAAATTCTTTGTTCAAGCACGAATTTTTTGACAGGCATTTCAATGGACTAATAAGAATAATCTAATGCAATTCACAGATGTCTTAAATAAAATTTCACTTTTGAGATGCGCCATGACTCTAGTCTTTATAGCTCGAACAGAAGGCAGCAACTGACACAGTATAACACAGCTGATAAACGTAGCCTTGAGCGGGTCAATCACCACTTGCGCCCTGCTGAAATTATACCGGAGTCACTGCAGTGCAAGCGAACTACGCATATACGTGATCTATGGGCGGGAAAGCATGGTAGTTTCCTATGAAAAGCTTATTTGTCTCCGATCTGATAGGTCACGATGATTTATTTATATTCGATGAAGTTGTTTTAAAGGGTAGGTTAAGACGAGTTTAAATACATTTATTAAATTATACAGTATATATTCTCCAAATTTAACAAAGAATTTGCGACGAAAAATATAGCAGTTTGCTTTCTTCTTAGCTTTTCTTTTGCACAAAAGGTGCTGAAGAAATGTGCCAGTTTAAAGACAGCATTTAAATGGTCAAACGAATTCGATGATGAGGTACCAACTTTAAAAGTAAGCCGCAACTCGGGCCACCTTCTACTATGGAAAAGGAAGTTCTGAGCACTGCGCTAGAAGAGTCGTTTACCACTATCCGCAAATTGTCAGAAAGATTTGGAGCTATAGATCCACATGAACTTGAGACAAACGGAAAGTGATGCTTTGCCTTTGGCGGAATTTCGAAGGTGAGATTTATTCGTAGGAATTGACACTGAGTTGTACTGTAGGCAACAGTACAGGGTTTACGAAGTTTTAAAACTACGCCAATCGATCAAAATTAATCCAACAATAAATCTAGGAATTACAAAGAATAGAATTGCTGCTCACCAAGCATAAAGTTCAGAAGTAGGCGCTTTTGACTCCGGTTCATTGCAACATTTTTGTGAACAAGACGGTTCGATAATTTTAAGATGTTAAAAATACCTATTCAGATTATTGTATTATCGATACTAATTAATTTTAGATTTGGTAAATGCTATTACAATTAGATAATGTTACATTATGTTAAAGTACCAGCTATGGGAAAATGTTTCGCCTCTGCTGTAATAACCTCTTGTAGGTAATATTGCATTTAACAATGTTTTGTTTACTTTCTCCTTTTATACAGAACAGAGTATAGGGGATTAATCTTTTCTCAATTTATACAGCATATCATTATGGAAGTTGATTTGGTTTATTCACGGATGCTCTTTAACATTTCCGGTCATCAGAGCCCCATTCAATTCAGGGTGTGAATAGGCCGGTAAATTTTGCTCAGAGGCCTCTTCTTTCAGGTTAGAGGTTTTTTACGTGCCGTAAATCTACGATATGGGACCCACGGCTTTACGCACTAAAAAAACCCCATCGATCCTAGCTGGGATCGAACCCGCGATCTTGGGTTTAGGAGGAAAGTATTGGTTATCTATGTACTATCAGGGCCGACTTCATTATGGTAGGACAACATAATTTCATCACATGGCTTTTTGTCCTTCATTTAATAATATGAACATTTATTGGAAATATAACACTCGTCTTTATATTTTTAGAGTTATGAACTGGTGATGCACGTATCAATATACTACATTAGAAAATGCATAAATGCAATGTTCAAATGTTTCCAGAATCGTACTTCGTGAATAAATATTTTTCCAATTTCTCCAGTCTTTCTACGAGTAAGGGCCATGAGATTTTAATTATCATCCAGAAGAAACAGAGACAAGTGAAAGACGTTTCTGACAGTCAGTCCTTGATCAAAGGTCTTATTTTGGCTATCTAGCAGTGTCTTTGTTCAACCGTGTAAAGAGCAACAATTCATCAGTTACAGGATTTTAATTTGTTGATTGGGAGACAATATCATAACTTGAATGACAGCAAGTATAACACGAGCGCATGAGGCGGTGTATTGTCATGAAGTCGCACATATGTTCCACAGATTTCCTTCATTTTCTCTCAAAAATATCTCAAAAGACTCCGGTAGTATACGCCCGCAATGGTTACACCTTAGTCCGTCATGATTATGGCATTTCGTTCATTATTATCTTTTCTGACGATGGATATGAGTTGATCTTCTTTGAGGCGACGACTCTGCTTGCTCATTCCCTTTGATTCAAGGTCATTGTGATAAACCTAAAATTCATACATGGTGATCAGGAGATTGAAAACATCCACCTCTTTACTTGACAAAACTGCAAAAGCTCCTTTTCCACATACACATGTGCTGTCAACATTCATGGAACTCGTGCAGCGATCGATTCATATTTAATGCAAAGCTCGTGATCATTCAACTCCCACAGTTATACAGATCAAAGGTTCCACTTTGCAACAATTTCCGGTTCTTCAGTGAGAGAAGGAATGTCTATCCAAACACAAAAGGACCTGTCAAACTGATTATTGCATCGTGATTGTACGCTTTCGGGACACACAGCAATCATCTGGTCATGGATCTTCCTTGCAAATGCAGGAACAAGCAGTACAGCGCGGACTGCCACTTTCTCGACAGCCTCCCGTCATTTTGTTCCTGTCCGCAAAATGATCGCCAATATTGATTCCATAACTTCTAATTTGTGCGAAGTTTCAGAACATTCCACGATGCCAATTTGCATTGCGTTTCCTTATTTTTTTAAATAATTGTCGAATTCTTCTAAGTATATCAAACAAACGAATGCTACTACAACCTACAACACAATGATGCAGTTAGCTAATAAACTTAATAAGAAAAAAGTGTCTTTAATATTGAAATAAAATTATACATGCTTCAAAATTCTTTAAATATATTTCATATTTTTTAAACAATTTTAAGTAAAAATCTGTTTGTCTATTGGTTTAAATTGATTGGAACAGCTAATCGCATGTTCTCAATGTTAAACCATACTAAAGTAAAGTAAATTTCTTGCTTTTCCTCAGCTTCCTTCCATCTAACATATCCTGCATTTACAGCAGTCCTTTTTCAACTGCAAGTGATTTTTTCCCCCTCTTTCTTTTTGCTTTTCCTTTCTTCTTTCTTGCTTTCGCTGAATTGGTTCTTGTTTGGATTCCTGGAAAAGCAGCCTTTGCTTTCTTAAACCGAACATTAGCAAATTGGCTCTACTAGGTTGGAAGGTTCATTACGTTTCTAGAGTTGCTTTGGTTGGCTGGCCAATAATGTGATTACAATTTGGGCAGGATGAAGGAAGGAGTGCTACTCTTTTGGATTTCCAATTGTATTTCATGACAGGTACATCAGGGTTTGTAATTTGTAAGAAGTTTATATTAGGTTCTTCCTAATTAACATGTCTTTCACAGTAGCGTCTCAACAGTGTAATTTGAAAGAACACGTCCATGAAATATTATCAATCTCCTTTATCGGTCGGTGCCAGGAGATACTTGTAAAGTTACGGTTTTTAATTTTAGCAGAATTAAAGTATTATTTATGCAACAGTGCAATATCTAACCGTTTTCATGAACTCAAAAGATGAATATTTGTTTTATCTCTATTTCTTCAGCCTCAACTTGGTCCTTAGGTACTGTATTTTGAAAATGCCATACTCTGATTAGTATAACAATTTCGGAAGTTTTTACTTCCTATACAAAACTAGTACTAAGTGGGAATTTTTCATTTCTCTGTGCTGTAACATTTATATTTCCCTTGGACAACGGGAAGATACGGAACCTTTATGAACTAATAATGACATGGTAGTGCAGTAACCATCTTTATTGAAAGGTGTCTCCTTGGTGTGACTGCTTGTCAACCCTTGGGTGCGGTTTCTTCCGGAGCTTCCATCAACATGAACGCCAACCCTTGCGATGTCTACAGATTGGATGTGCGTTATTTTTCCAAATTTGTAAGCAGCGCTCATACCTTTGTCATTGCATTCGAATGAATATTGGGAATTCATTCCTAAGAAGCTATGGGTAGAGCAGAAAACATCTTGATTTGACGTTACAAGATACATCTTGTGAACAGTTCTTTTAACTGTCTTTAGGTTTGTTTTCAGCGGCTTGCAGACTTCGTGAATTCTGTAGAATAATTACTTAAATATATAAAGCTTAATTCTATAGAAAATCCCCATATTTTTTCAGATGTCAATGTAACCTCTTTTCACCAGAATTAGCTTTTAGCTGCTTTCTAGGACAATTACTAAACTAATACTAGTACCTTTATCAGTTTTTAGCCTATGTAACTCAATTTCCGCAGGAATTCATTAAATGAATTAGATTTCATTTTACTTAAATCTACAACATTGAAATTAAAGTTCATAAGATGCAATAAAAATAAATATGGAATTGAAAGACAGAACATATACGAAACAGAAATGTCCTATTGCAGCAATTTAAAATATCGATGTTTTACTAAATCATCACCCCAAAAGCTTACAACCTAAACATCTCCCATTTCACTTTGATGGAAATTAAATACTTCTATTTAAAAAAAAACTATAAGTATATTCTAAACTCCGTAAACTTCGACAGAATAAAGTTTGTGGTGTTATTAAACGTGGTAGAAATGAACTAAAGGAAGCCAAAGTCAATACTGTGCCTAAAACCCGTCATTTTATTGTGATCACACAAAATACGACTTGAGCGGTACATATGGAATTTATTTGCATTCACCAGAAGCGTTCATCTATCTAAGAAATACTTATGTTCAATAATTTCTATTTTGGTGACTGCCTCTGAGATCCAGGTGGATTTTCAACAAACGTTTAGCCATGTCCAAAGAGGATTTTTAAAAAATAAACCATAATTTAAATGAAAAGTATTACGAGAAACCCCTGAATATATTAAATAAAAGAAGTTTAATTTATAAATATAGGGACAGTTCTGCGATGTTTATTGTGAACTTTTATTACAATTATTAAATTTTCGAAAGTTTCCCAATGTAACTTTTTGGCATTCACTGTGGTGTCGAATTTTTTTCTACATTATAAATGATTATTACTGGACTAATTTCATCCCCCTGTTGTGTACATTTTCTGTCACGATATGTCACCACCATAATCATAAAATAATGTTTGTGAATTTTAACACAAACAATTCTGTAATTGTAACATATGGTTCTTAAAAGAAATGTTTCATAAATAACTAAAATATTTCAAATTATATGAAAAAATATTCTACGAAATTAAAGAATGTGTTTATTGTGCCATAATTATTGTAGGAATATTTTGAGATGATAAAAAAAAAGGAGGGAAAATTAAAACAGGACTTGGTGTAACGGAGCATTTATCAAACTTCTAAAACCACACATGGATCAATACTATTGTCTCTTAGCAGTCAGGTGTTGCTCTTCGTCCACTGATGATACCAACCGCAGCAGTTGGTGAAAGCTATGGTAACATATTAACCCAATGACCCGGGCAAAACAGCCCGGAAATTTTTTACTGTTTTAATTTTTCAAATATTTTTCTCGATTAATTTTAATTGAGATTATGTGCCATGCTTGACAAACTGTGTGTGTGTGTGTGTATGAGAGAATCAAACAATTTCTACAGAACTGATCTATATTTTATTCCACTATTCCTCATGCCTATTTGTTTTATAACGCTAGACTTTGAAAATGGGTAATATTAACTCAGATATTTTCTCACATTTTTTTTAAAGCAAATGGTGTGCCGGTTCAGCTGCTATGTATTTTCAATTCTGAATTGTAGACACCCAGCAAGGTGTACTCTGTTAAAAGCTACGAGGATCATGAGACCGCATGTTTGTATAAAAGTGTAATTTTGCCACATTTTAAACAAGTTCAAAATAAACACGAACATGTTTTTAATTTGTATACTCCCTACGTGTCTATCTGTGCATGCGCCTCCGGCAAAACGAGGAATTTAAATTTTAAACCCTTATTTGGCGACTCTCCTTTAACAATAGCGCTGCAGGTGAGGGAATGGTAAAACGCCCTACCTTCACGTAAATATAGAAACGACAGAGAGTGTTTGCTTTAAACCTTGGGCAAAATAAGTACTGCCTGACATTTCATTAATTGAGTGCTAGACATTTTCTCTCTTGATTATGATGAAATCTAACTCCAGCGTTTCGCTTAATTAACCTCCGTACTGAAAAGAGGCCATTTTCTGTCATCGTGGGTGAAGTTTGTTTAGGCAAAAGTTATTCATCTAAGGAAAGGATAAATAATAACTATAAGTTTATTTATTATATCTCTGAATAATGTGTTATGGGGTGCATTTAACTTCACTTACTGTTAAACGAATTTAGCAAAAAGAGTTCAAATAACTAAATTCCATCACTATCGTCAAGAATTAAATAAATACATTAATTAATTAATTACATTTAAAATAATAACAATAACGAACTGTCTCAAAATATTTAAAAAAAACCCTTCAAATGTGTTACTGTATCTATATACTTAAATATTTAAAAGAAACAACTACAATTGAAAGTCACACGTGTCATTCGATTCCAAATGCACCACAATGGTGAACAAGCTGTATCAGAACACTCAATATTATAGAAAGAGCCAATTTGATGCTCCGATTTCTGATTGAATATTTTGACGCAGTATGAAAACCACATCACTATAGTGAGAAGCATTATAAAATATTTTTTTAAAAAACGTTAAACTATCCAAATTAAAAGCATATCATAAACATTTAATATACTGTACTTGGAACTATTAAATATAGTATTTTCTCTGTTAATTTGGTAAACACTGTCTGCTAGTACGAATGTTTTTATACAATGAAAAGCTAAGTTCTACATATTATGTGAAGGGACGCAATCATCCTATATATTGTGACTTATGTTCTAGTCATTCAAGGTTTCATTTAATCACTAAGCAACAACTTGCAGCATCCGATATCATAACGGAGCGAGATGGCTCATGCGGATTGTTATAGAATCGAAAGTGACAGCGAGGTGGGTTGGCGCGGTGTGGCGCTGGCTTGCGTTTTATACGGAAGCGGGTCTTCTGAGAGGCTCGTACATTTTGAAGGGAGGTTCCACAGGCATCGGAGTACTTTATCTGGAAACATGCTAGAGACGCCATCTATTTCCGCTCAATTACCGCCTGTCTAGTGGGTCCCTCACCCGTCCCTTCCTCCCCTATTGGGGGCCTAGGTACAAATTGCCAAGTTGCCAGCAAGGCTGAAATACTGAAGTATCTTCCGCCCTAGACAATCCAATCTATGTCATTCTTACATCACGCGATTTCATTATCGCGTTTGTAAGCAGCGCATGCAATTTGTATTGATGTAATTATTTAGTCACTGTAAAATATTTTTATAATGGCATATTAGTAATATGCATGTATTTCCCATTAGAATGGTTTTCTTTACATGATAAATAAATATATTTAATCCCCTTAAGAACCAATCTCTTACACGATTTATCGGCATTTTGACGAATGCCACCCTGGTACACACAATAAAGTAGCAAGCAGGATGCGAAACTAAGTACTTCACTGTATAGTGGCTCTGTATTATTGACTTACCAATGACCATAATGCATACAGCATTGTTGCAGGATTGCTTGTGATTGCGGTAACTAATCCTACCAGAATATTTGATTTTATTTGCTAAATTTTCTCCCTATGATGAGCAAATTTTCCCCACAAATTAACTAATAACATGTTTCTAGTTACTTTTTAAATAATACATTGCAGGAAATGCAACTCATAAAGTAATTATACTGTTTTAGTTGTGTACGTAACATTTAGAAAATTGGAAGCTCATAACTAATGACGAACAGCATAAAAAACGAAGAATTGATTACTCCTTAGCAGATAAGGGCTCACGTTGCAGCAAGTGAACAGGAAGTGAGTCATAACTAAAAATTACTATATAAAACCACTTAAAATGAGTTTGTAAAATGTAATTGGAAAATATTTACAAATATAAATGTTCTTTCAAAATACGAACTATTTATGAAGCGCTGGTCCTATGAAAGGGACTAAGCCGTGTATCCCATATAGTGGATTCGCGACACGCTATAGAACTCCATGCCTGAAATAAGACGTCCCTGAACAAAATTACTGATCATTCCACGTCCAATAACAAAGTAGCATCACACCAGTGTTACTAATTTATAAATTTCGCTTACTTAAGAGTCTACACATGTGAAAACATAAAAATGACATTTTCCAGTCTCTGCGAATGGTCTAAAACTTCACATTTCTTATTCTTCCGTTTTCTACTTCTAATACGGTGTTTGAAATTTAAATTTTCAGACGAAGTAAAAACACATGTTCAGGTACATCTGTATTTAAAAACATCACCGTTCTGCAGGTCGTTTCATAATGGTATGTGTTTGATTCCTGCTGACGCAGTACGTAATCAGACGAAAAAGAGTAAAATTTAAAACTATTTTCGTGCAAGTTGTTACTTTACGTATTTACAGTTTGAACGTTTTCGTTATACATGTATGAAATGCCATCCCTTTGAGTTTGTAGTAATGCGGCTTTTCAAGCAAATGGAACCCATAAAGAGACCTTTAGATATAAGCGTTTCATGCTCAAGGCCCGTTAAATTGCATACCATAAGACCTGGATAATTAATATATCTTGGAAGTCATAAATCATGAGCAGCCATGATAAGCTTCATGCATAATCAATTCCCTGCGTTTTTAATATTTTAAAAAGAATTTCTTAGCTTTCCCTTTTCCTCCCAAATACCAGACTGTCATATCTTCTAACTCTTTCTTGCCTTTTTTACTTGCTTTCCCTTCATTCCTCTTACGTTTTCACTTCAAAACTTGAGCGCAAGTGGCACACATTATGCGAAAAACCAATGACGGGAGAAAAGAAAGTAAAAAATGCTGCAAGAGTCTAAACTTCGAAACACAAGTGACAACCATTACCGTTTCGAGACAATAGAGCTTCGCGAATATTCTACATTCCTCGAGCAACGAGAAAAATTATTGTATATTAGATCGACAATCGAAAGTAGACGGGGTTTTTACTGGACTTCGACTTTTAACAGCTCCGTAATCCCCACCTAGGTCGTCAATAACAGCGCCGTTAGAGAGAAGAACGAGAAGATTATCAAAGAGCGATGAGGGGGGAGGCATTCTCCTGGCCAGTCCTTCCTGTTCTTTTGCTAACTCTCTTCCGTCCCATTTTCCCCTTCCTCTCCTTCAGGAATCCAAAGCCCAACAGCTCGTCAGCAATTCTTCTTAATTCGAACCAAGTACATTCTGATCACGAGCAAGAGAAGCCTTAATGGCTTCCAGTTCAACTTTTAGTTCAACCTCACACTGTCGCCAAAAGTAATGAAAGCTCCCGAAGTCGTTACATTGCAATTCTCAACTTACTGCAGTATGATGCAGGACCCCCAATAACTGCACAAGCATGTAAAGCAACGGCGATTTATTTAACGAATCTATGAGGGTAGAGTATCGAAAAAAACACAAAGTTTCTTATAACTAATTTCCATTAAGTGTTTAACAATCCATGTATTGAAAACCAAAGCGTGAATAAATTGCTGAAATATACGAGAGGCCGCCTCGGCCTAACAAAGAAGGAACAAGCATAAAACATTAATATTAATAACGATATGTGATAGCACAATATTGTGGCAATTATATGACATTGACAATGCTAAATAATAGTGTGTATGTAGTGCGTAGCACTGTCAAGGGCGTAAAAATCCTAAGTATGGCTTCCTTCGGAAGGGAATGGGTCCCGTGTCGTACATTTGCGGCACGAAAAAGAACCACAAGCCTGAAAGAAGAGGCCTCTGAGCAAAATTTGTCGGCCATTTCACGCCCTGAGTTGAATGGGACGCTGATGACCTGAGATGTTAAGAGCGTCCATAAATAAATCAATCAAAAAAAAACTGTCAAGGAGGGTATTGGTCTAGTTAAGATGGTTGGAAAAGTCAAGCAAGAATAAAGATAACAGTAGCATGGGGTTTGATGGTAGGATGTAGGCGAAGAGCACAGAGAGGAAAGGGGGAGGAAGGATTGAAGAAGTCCATCTGTTTGAATGAACAGTTCCTGCAGTTGTTTCTCCTCCTCTTATTTTGGGCATTGCCAAAATTCACGGCAATTAACGGAAGTTTTCACAGTAACAAAATTGTTGCACCGATCTTCATGAGAAAATGCAAACATCATTCACATATTATTGTGTTAATGGATCGAGCATATGTTCTAAAAACGAATTTGCTGAATAACTTCTTCCGGATACCATGTATTTGAGTATAGAATGTCGTACAGAAACCACAAATACAGATACATAATCAAAATATGATTGACTTCTTACTATAGGTATAGATAATTTCTGCAGAAAAGTTGCTTACAGTTAATTAAAAGATATCATTTCAATGATACACTTCTCTTTCTGTCACCCCAAAAAGGTCATTTCAAACAGAGGGCGAGACACCCTCTTATATACCTCTTGTAACTCAGTTACACAGGATTGTCTGTAGTTCAGACACGAACATCATCCAAAAAACTGATAACGAATGGCGTAAGTTGGCAATTACTGAGTATTAAATTTGTTCTAAAGCCGATGAATTTTGTGCTCAATTGATCACACTTGAGGAACACTCAGGCAGTAAAATGTTCTATCTGTCATTTCTCCGATTTGCATTTGCAGCCATATATAATGCTAAGTATTAACGTGTTTTCAGCAAGATCAATTTAATAAAAGTGAAAAATAGAAATCGTCTCGATACAACTGCCCGCTAGTCCGCGTGTAAAAGTGGTGGTTCATCTTGCGAGAAGTTTGTACCTACTGACGACATGCTAAAGGTTCATTATACAGTCCGACAGCATCTAGCAGTTCGACCGCACAACCACTGGTTCCTGACGTTGGCAACGACGAAGATGATAATTTCTGACGTCTAACACTCGGTAAGTCATTAGTTTCACTTCTTTGTACCCAAATCAACAAGGGTACTGTCTCACAATTTATCGTTTTTGAACTCTAAATTGACTTAGTTTTCATTAATTATGCAATTTAATATTAAAGTTGCTGATATACGGCCCTGAGGATATGTATATATATATATATATGAAAAATAAATATAAAGTAACACTATTAACAATGTAACAAATTAACAGTAATAATAAAAGTAGAAAAGGATAAAACACTTCGATAAATCTCACTTGAAATCACTATATTTCGAACTACTGGAGTTTTTCTATGGCAAGAAGCTATATATATATGGCTCATTTTCAAAACATGTAGGTACCGCATGTGATGCCTCAGTAGTAAAAACGGGCGTTAAACACTATTAAAAACACACACAGGTTCGTATGTGTTTGAATAATGGCAGCACTTTGTAGGTTGATTGGCCTGACCGTCTGTCCCGGGAGACGACAAGAGTAAAATCACATCATGTAATGTTAAGCAAAACT
This sequence comes from Metallyticus violacea, assembly GCA_030762175.1. NCBI lineage: Eukaryota > Metazoa > Arthropoda > Insecta > Mantodea > Metallyticidae > Metallyticus > Metallyticus violacea. The sequence goes on along the minus strand of CM060840.1, from coordinate 50,581,648 downwards.
TTAAAATGGAACAGTGTCAACATATAATAAACTGTGACACAGGACATTTTCACACAAATAGTGTTTACTGTGCAATAGATCCCTAGTATTCTCTTTTCCTATGAAGATGTACATGATAAATTTAGAATAGTTGGGGCAGAGATTAGCGTCGCAGATTCGCACCCAAACCCAATTATTAGGTTTTATAGAATTTTGAACAGATTAGCCGGTCTGGGCTGCGACAATATTATTCGTTCAAACACTACTGAATGAGAGGAATGATCTGCATTTACTAACAAGAAGTAATAAAACGAACCTAACAGGAGAAAAATGTATTCTTGGGTTCTGATTCTATGTTTTCCAAACGATTTCTGATATTGTAGCACGGGCAAAGCGTCCATCAGAGAATTCAGGTTAAGCGGAATTTTTATTGACAAATTGAAAGATTTCCCTATTTGAACTAGGCGCTGTTTTTGACGTATTAGCCTATACAGTCCAAGGCAATGCATTGCATAAGTGTATCAGTGCTTTTCCAAGTAACTATCAGGGAGAGGTGAAAGGAGTCTTTCATGGTAATTTTCATTACTGTGTAGGCTGGCCTTGGTCTTCGCTCAGTCGCTTAGCCTCTTCTGGGATTTACAGAATCTGGAGGTATACATTCAGACAATATCATTTCAAAATATAGTATTTTGATATTATTTGTTGTATTGTAGTAATATGAAGCATGTAAATATTTAATTTTAATGGCCAATGACTCTTATGACATTATTTTTAAAACTCCCTCAATCATTTGAGACCCCAGATAGTATGATAGGTTCGCAACTCTTCGTTTATAACAATTTTCCCTTTATTTGTATGTAATTGTCAACTATTGTAGAGCGGTACAGTGTCCGACTAGTATTATAGAGTAAAGGATATACAATTCAGCGAAACGTCAAGAGTGATTGATATGTGTGTACAGAAAAAGGACCGGAGAGCGTATATGCGAGCAGATTTAAGGATGTGTCGTGGAAATTGAACTAATTATAATACTGAACGTAATTTAATTTAACTATCACGTATACGCGCCAACTACATGGGGAGCAAGAGCGTATATGTCCCCCGAGAAACCTATCACCGGGGAAAATTGCATGCCTTTTGTAAATTGATATATTTTAAGGTACATTTACAACAACGTATTACATTAAGTGATAATTTCATGTTATAGTCTTGGTTGTATCATTTATTGTTTTCACCAGAGCCCGGAAGTTAGGCAAAATGTTTTTTTTTTTATCTAGGTGGATAAATTTAAGCCAGATAACAATGAACATGTTTCCGTACATTTTGGGGTTCGGAGAACCAGTTTTTATTTTGCATTGGGGGGGGGTTATTTTGGCTTCTGTTGCCTATTTTAAGGTTTAAAACTTTTTTTGTCTGTTTTGGGTCGTTTGTGAATTTTTTCTGCAATTATTCAGCATTTTAAAAAGTACACAAAGTAAATGTCATGTTCATCTCACAAAAATTTCTCTGGGAATCTATTTATAAATTTATTTTTTTGAGTGTACATGGGATATATTGTGCTTCAATATTATAAGTATTTTAAAGGCCCATTAGGGTACAAAGTAATCATCTACGTGAGATTGTAGATACCCTGTATCTGTTTCTATATAACTGAATACAAGAGAAAGCTTTAACTATGCCAGAAAAAAATTACACTTTCCATTAAAACCATTCTTTATAAACAAGAGATTTAAAAATGTTCGTTTATTTATTTAGGAACTAGCTTAGCTGCAATTTTTTATTAGCAGTCTCAAAATTATATGCTAGTAATACAAGTCCGTAGAAATGTAACGCCACTATGTCCTATTTTGTAGCGCTTTCACAAATGTCGCGCAGTGCTGGAACATCAAAATATTCCCTCAGGAATACACCTACAGGAAGGAAAATTTCCCTTTCAGTTTTTCAAAATACTCCCAGTTGGGAATGAATATTTTAAAAATGTATATTCATTGATCATTGCTATAAAAGCTCTGCAGCAACATTCATGGAGCAGGAGGTGGATAGGTTTTTTTTTGTACTACTACGAAGCGAACTCATCTAATTCGGGCACTTCTGCTCTAAAAAACCAATTGCATACTGGTGTATGTTGTGTCATGATATGACGACAATAACGTTCTATGTTTATTATTCTTTTCCACATTAGATACATCAAGCTAAGCAGGTACCACATTTAAACTGTTAATTTAATTTAAGTTTTTGAGCTCTAGTATTATATATTAAGGTAATCGAATAAGAGGTAAGTCTCATGCATTAAAATAGTGTTGATGTTTGTTAAACGAATGCCAAAAGGAATCAAAGATATTTAGAAGCAGTGAAAAGGTTTAAGTTATTATTAATACAGTTAATAGATTTTAAGGTAAGATCAGAGGTCAAATTTTGAAAAATAATCAATTTTCTAATGTTTTGTTCCAAATATTCACTTCGATTTTTCAGCTGAATTTGGTATACAATTTATTGAAAAATTGCAAATGTGTGTGCTTTTGATTACCAAATGTATCAAACTATTTTTAATACTCCGTACTATTGCATAAAAATGAAAATATCTCTAAAACCATTTGTTATAGAAGTCTGTGGTTTGACGCCTTTTGTAAGTAAATTGTTGTTTCAATAGCAATATTGACTTGCTTATGTGTTAAATGTTTTAAGCAATTGGGAAATTTTGCTTTATTTTTAACTTCACAAGCTATACATCCCAGTTTTCTTTCCTAAATGCGTCTAATATGATGCCTAGGTCCTTCAGGGCTTGCAAAAATATTAAAAAAAAAAATATTAAAAGGAAACGCATATTACAAAATCTATCATCTAGTATTGATAATGAAAACAATGGACATATTTCTGAAGAGAATAATTCAGTGAATGATAAACCAATCACGTACACTCCTTCTAGTGCTTCCAAGTAAATAAATCCGGTATTCATATGAAGGCAACAAAGGAAATGTTCATATAATGATTGACTGGAATATTTTAATTACTGTGTTGTGTGATAGTGTATCCTGCAATATGTGTGATGGTAAACAATAGTTTGAAGATTCAATGTAAGAAACCAATGAGTACGTAAATGGACAATCAGTTGTGTTAACATTAACGCTACTTTACTCGTAAGTGAAAAAATTCACAACGTATGCACCTATTTCTCATAAACGAATGAAGATAGAAGCATGAACTTTTTATAGCTGATCTACATTATTACATTCATTACTGAGCTCTAATTTCAGGTTATTTGTATAACAATTTTTGTACATGAATATTAATATAATTTTACTTTTATAAAAAAGGAGTCTCTTACAAAAAATAATACATTTTTGTTTTTATGAAGTGCATTCTCTAAACTAGAGCTCAGAACTTTTAATATGATGAAAAATAAACAGTTAAAGTTTCATCGAGGTAACTGAAATACTTTCCGAGAAAAAGGTAATTAAAATGAATAACCTTGCATTAGTAACATAGTACCTGAGATCTCACTTTAACGTCAGTTTTCGCTGCTGATGTATTACAGTCGGTGGACACTGGTGATAAATGAATTGAAATGATAAACTGAGAAGAATTCTTTTAAATGAGAAAACGTTACAAATTTATATTACGGCACCTCCCTGGCATTTGCAATTTATAAGGACTGAGGAAAGCGTAGAAACACCTGTCAGGAAGATGATCTTGGTGGGAATCGAACCCCAGATCTCTCTCTCACGAGTCCGTGTCTTAATCACCTCTTGGCCGACCATGCCAATGTTTTAAATTGCGTACAAAATATTTTTCTCTCTAAATAAGTTAGGAAGCAATGTTTATACGTTAATATTTATCTAAATTTCTTGTTAATTTCTATGGGAATTAAAACCAATTAGAATTTCTTTCATTCTTTCTACTTTTACACAATACTCGTATACCATTTTTAGGGGGAGTAAATTTTGCTGAAATTGGCATTTACATTTTTACAGAAACCCGCCTCCGTGCAAACGTTTGCGACTGCTAACCCGGAGGTACTTAAACGTAGTCATAAATTAAGGAGTTCCGGCATTTTGGAAAACTCCGTAAAAGCCCTACCCAGACAGTTTGATCTGACGGAAATCGAACTTAGGGTCTTCGGTTAACAGTTGCAAACGATTGCACAGAGGTGGGCTTCTGTAAAAATGTAAATGCCAATTTCAGCAAAATTGGTGCAGTACAACTTTGCTGTAGACTTCAAAACATGTTTGACAACTTCGAAATCGCTGACTACGAAGAAAAATAGTAGAGTCACAACATTATTAAGCAGGAACATTATTATTATTATTATTATTATTATTATTATTATTATTATGAGACATCGCACAACAAGGATGCTCAAAGACACACGAAAAGTAAAGGCAGTCAGTCATTGGAATGCACATGATAGCGCCAAGCTGCTCTGACTCAATGATGTGCGTTTTCTTGAATCTTGTAACGGAAGCTTTGCTGCTTTACGTTTCCGACAGGTAAGCATCTGAGTCAAGCCTCGGCCGTGATACAGTAAGCAGCGTTTGGCTTTCTAGGAAGTGTGCAGCAGTAAATCTTATTCTTTTCTTTGCTCTAGACGGCTGCATGTTCCGTAAGCTCAATTTACATTTCCTTATTTTTTTCGGGGCCAGCTTATTTGCTATCTTTATTTTTACATTGTGTGCCATGATGTTTTTTAAACGTTTTTATAACTTGCTTTCTTGTCTGTTTGGGTGGAAATAATTTTTCATGCACTTCTAAATTAGATAGAGACTTGAAAATTTCCACATAGGTCAGATATGGATGACATTACAATATAATACGGTAATTATTGTGGTTCAATGGTTCCACGGTTCAAAAAATTGGTTCCGCAGCTTTGAAGTAAAGTAGTACAATATCAAACACAAAGACTTTAAAAAAATGTAAGATTGAATAGTAAGAACACATTTCTGTACTTTCGTTAATAGCGCATAAAAATACAAAATTTATAATAATCTTTATTTAAAAATAAAAAGTTGCTATGATGTATGTATTAAATTTATCAATACAATTAATAAATTATAGTGTAACTTCATTTATATTTAACTTCAACGTTTTATTTGAATTTAAAATGATTAGAATTATTTTTATATTTTGATAACACAGTCGCCATAGCAACTATTCAAATAAATATCGCGATGTTGAACGTGCAAATTCCAAGAAACGCATGACTCAAGCGCGATCAACTTAGACGATGAAAAAACGTTTTTCTCGACTCTCTAGTGACACGTTACGACATGCTAAATATTTTGATAACAATACAACAGCTTTGGTGACTTTTCAAATAAAAACATCAAACTTAAATCCACACAATAAATCCTTACAAATAACATTTAATAAATAACAACATTTAATAAATCTGATTTCTATTACATAAATTCAATTGCGCCAGTGTTAATGTGTAACATGTGTATTAATAGTGTATTAATAATTTTAACTGTGTAAATAAGTAGTGAATGAGTATTATATTTAATATAATATAATGAGTTACATATATTATTTACATTTGTATTAAGTGTTACACTAGTATGATTGTAGTTATAGCGGTATAATGCCATTTTGCTCATCTATTATATGCCGAGCTATTTAAGATCGTTTCATGATCAGTTACGGTGTAATATCTTGATCTTTTCCCCTTACTTTTGGTACTATTAGAAATTTTTCTCACAGTATATATATATGGGTTAGTTTTGGAATGGTAATCAGCATTTATACAATGAATAATTACGCTTCTTAATAGAATTGTTTAAATATTCCCATATTTGTTAATTTCTTTGACAACTATTTTGGAATTTATGCTGAGAGAAATGTGGTGCTTAAATATAACTATCCGATAGCACATTTTTTTTGGAGGAGTCTATAACGCAATTAAATTCTTATTGTTAATTGAAACGTAACTCATTGTTATCTGTTACAGAGTTTATCGCAGTGCGTTAATGCTGTTTTTAATGATATTAATTGTTAATACATTTATACTCTCTCTATTAGTCTGCAATACCAACTTTTTAGGGAAGCACATCTCATGTATGATAAATAACCCACAACCATTGGAGCCATATTTCAGCAGAGCGTCTCCTTTTTTCCTTAATATGCCTGGATTTTAAAGGCAGGGTATCGAATTTAATATATATATATATATATATATATATATATATATATATATATATATATATATTAACAGTAATAATAAAAGTAGATAAGGATAAAACACTGAGAAAAAGTCACATTTGAAATTTATCAGTGTTTCATCCTTATCTACTTTTATTATTACTGTTAATTTGTTACATTGTTAGTAGTGTTACTTTATTTTTATTTTTCATGTATATATATATATATGTGTGTGTGTGTGTGTGTGTGTGTGTGAGAGAGAGAGAGAGAGAGAGAGAGAGAGAGTGAGTGAGTGAGTGAGTGAGTGTGTGTGCATCATTTGGCTCAGGTCCTGTGATAGCAGAAACGGTTTTTATTCGGATAATAGTGCCACAAGTTTCCTGATAACTGAGCAAAGTGTTAAGCAGCGAATAAAATCATGATATAGTGGTTTATGTATTTATTTCACGTTTACCGGCAGCCACGGAAGGAATTGTCGTTGTTTAGAACATACTATTGGTGAGAACACATAAGCCTGAGCGAAACAGATTTTGGTTGACGACAAGCTGGCGACAAGTGAGCAAGAAGGGAGGACTCTACTGTTTAATTTGATCCGAAATTTGTGATAAGATAATAGCTTTTTGAGTGTTTCAACAATGCATCCTGTGTTTGTGTCTTCTTCTGGAATCTCTGGACGGCAGCGCTAGTGTTGTGTTCTGGTACGAATTAAAGCACTGGTAGAAGTGAATGTAAGCAAAAACAATAAGTGGAAGCAGTAAACAAAGTTCTAACTCGAATTTGCAAAAGTTTCAATCCAGCAAAACACATGTATGACATTTTCCTTTTCATGACCTCATACAAGTTTGCAAGGTTCGGTATATCACCTTATTCGTAGATGGCGTTAAGTATACAATGAATGATTGGAGTTTAACGCCTGTTTTTGCTAGAGGCACCACAGGTGAGTTAACTATACAGAAAAGTAACTAGAATACAGGAATAATTCATATTAATGCCTCAAGACTAGAAGTTTAGTTTTTTAGGAAAACATAGTAGGCATTCATTTCGTATCTAACAATTAATTCAAGGTAAAGGAAAGAAAAGATTGATATATCACATAGGAATGTACAGAACATAATCTACAGGCTGAGCAGCAGGGCTTCATTAAGGTGCCTTAGGATAGAACAAATATGTTTAATTATAATTATGATAATTTTTTTTGAAATGGTATTTAACGCCCGTTTTAGCTATTGAGGCATCACAGGCAGTTGACACTATGACACACGAGATGAAAAGATAAACTAGAAAAGGATATTTTATAAAGGAAGTAAGGGCTTCAGGCCTACGTTTTGGATACCTCCCTGGCATTTGCCATTTATGAGGACTGGGGAAGACCTGGAATAAACCTCAGTTAGGGAGAATGCTCCTGGTGGGAATCGAATCCCAGTCCTCCCGCTCAGGAGTCCGCGCCTCAACGATCTCGGCCACCCATGGCGGTACTTATGCGCCGAGGTTCATTTGGCTAGTTTTTGTTTTTATTTTCTATTTAATTAAATAAAGCTTTAGTGGTTTGTACTGTCTCTGGCGTATAATTTTAATCCGTGTTTATTCTGTGCGTGTTTATTTCCCTTCAGCAATGAAATGTTTTCAACGTTCCCCAGGAAAATGGAGAGAATTTTTTACGGGTTTTAAACATCGAGGGATAAACATTTTGGAATACTAGATCGAGAGCTTAATTTTGCCGCTAGATATCTTTGTCCGCGAGAGGGACATAATATTATTGCAGATGAAAACTGCAGGTCAATTATCAATGCTTGAACTCTTCCGAGCCAGCAGCTTTTTGTGATATTTTCAGAGTTAGTGCGCTGAACCAGACATCTCAACAAAACACTGTTTTTGTAAACCGGATGCTATGAAGAAAGAGATGAGATAAACGAACGGAAAGCGAAATAGAAATTTATGTTAGACATACCCGCAAGCACGCCAAGCTGTGCTTTTTCTGCGTTTCATATATGAACTCTTCTAAATCAAGAAAAACTACCACAGAGAAAATTTTGTTTCATATGAAAGTAAGTTTAAAAAACAAAAGAAATCCTTCAGTAACACAAGAACAAAACGCGAAAGGCGACCGTAACGGCGTTCCAGAATAACGGCTTCGTGTCGCAATCTCTCTCATTAAGAAAACAAAAGCATAGTCATTGATAGTGAAAATGAAATGCTATAAAAAGGGAAATGCCGCTGTTTAATAGTGTTATACAATACTAGCAGCAAACGGAAACCAAAGAGGAGACATAACCGAGACTAAAAACTATTCTCGTTATATTTTAAAGCATGCTTTAGACTTATAAACAGCTAAAACTTTATTAAAAATGCCTAAGAAATCAAGCAACCTTCATCTCAGAATTAACAAAACTGAATACAAAAGCATTGCATGTCCCATAGCTGTTAGCAATCTGGGATTCTGTGTTTTATTTTTTTTCTTTCTTTTTGCTTAAATGTAAATTTCAGGATTACTTAAGTGGATTTTTTAATTTCAGCTAACTCTATGAAGTGCTTATTTATGCGGCGTAAATGTAAGTGATGGAAAAGAGTGATTAAAGGGTTACTGCAAAGAAGACATTTGATACGTGCATGAGCACGTTCCGAAAACAGGGGCTTTATGTAATGTGTAGGATAAAAAGGCTTATAAAATGTTTTAATTTCCCCGATACACAGTTAATGTCATTAGACTTTTCCTTCCATCTACAAAATAAGATATATGAAAAAAGTAATTATATAAACAAATACCAGAAGACTAGAACAGCGCAGCAGAGCCCTGCAGCTTTTCCATCCAGCAGACTATTTTTAGGGCAGGGAAAAGTTGAGCATCCAAAAAGCACGGACAGTGGCATTTAAAGGAACAAGGAAGTTACAAACAGAATAATGCCGAATAATTTCCTCAGCAGCAGCATTAATGGAATATATTCATTCCAATGATACGATTACAAATAAAATATAATAGGCATACAGCCGAACGTACCGTAAGTACTTTTATAATATACTAGGAATTTGATGTAGATAGGCACATATATGTATTTAACAAAATATAAAAACATATAAAATAACAAATAAACAACAGCAGGAATATCACACACACACACACAACTGGATTCATTCAACTTGTTTCTCTACCTGGAACACGATTGTCAAAGTACTTGTATTTTCTGGCGGATCGCTTTGCCCTTCTCTGCAAAAAAAAAAAAAAAAAAAAAAAAAAAAAAAAAAAAAAAAAAAAAAAACTACGGTGGCTAATTAATAAAGACTGAGAATGATTTTTACACGAAATATATTAGTAAGGGTCAAGGTTGGTACGGTATTTTTTGAAATAGTCCCCATTGATTTGTAGGCAAGTGGCGTGTCTGCCAATCCTAGAAGACATTCTGAAAACGGTTTTTTTTTTTTTTTAACGTTATCATCACCACTGCCTCCTCCTCCTTCACGACAGCCGTTGATCTGCAGCTCTTTTTTTGAGACGAGGGAGCAGGAAAAATTCACACGAATCTAGGCCCGAGCTGTATGGAAGGTGGGGCACACATTTTATGATTTTTTTTTCCTGGCCAAATGTAACAGCATTGTAAATTTAATTTGAGTACGCGCATCATCTAGGTGAAGGACCCCCAACCCTAAGGACGTTTTCCTTCAGGACGCTCAAAACATTCTTGTAACACTCTCCATTAACGGTCGTTTGCGGGGAGACTTCATGTTGATAAACCACTCCATGACAAATGAAATCATGTTTCCTGTCGACCGACAACCTTGGCCTTCTTTGGTGTCGGAGAACCAGGTGATTTCCAGACTGAACTCGCCTGTCTGCTTTCGAGATCGTTATGAAGCCAAGTCTCATTACTTGTATTGATGGAATCTAGCCAGCCATACTCCGCTCTCAAACGCTGAAGACACACACCATCTTCTGTTCAGGTGTCAACAATCTCGACAACCATCTACATGTAAGATTAGTGAACGCGCTACCACGGGAAATCTGCCACTCTATTCGATCTTCCCGAGCAATGAGGGCAGCTTCGTTAATCGTGGTCTCGTTCACTGAAGTGGTTGAAGCACTGGACCGCCCAGCTTTGTTGTTGAAACACGGCCTTCCTCAAGTTCTTTGAACCACTAAAGTGCGGACGATTGTAGCAGAAGAGCATCGCCATATGTTTGCTCACCTGAAAAATTATTTCATCACCGTATCTCCACTGTGTGACGAGAAAAAATCATCATTCTTAGTCTTTATTGACTGGTGTTTACATTAAAACTCATTGTTTAAGACTGTATTAATGTAGTAGTATAACTAACGAAGAACAATTAGCACACAATAAAAGCACCTAGTAATACACGACACACAACCTCTTGTTGACGAAGTTTCCCTCAGACTACAAGCACATTCAAAATATATGCCTTTGGGACTTTCTTTTCCCAGTACGCAGGCCCGCTCTGCCTGCCCTTAATTCAAATAACCTCACTGTCATTATAGTAATCGTTGAACATGGGTAAATTTGAAATAACATTAAATGAGCCTATAAGTTACGCGGAGGGGTGTTCTCAGACAATATATCTCACGACATCATAAATAGATCTAATAATAATGAAACTTTCGGCAGTAGACATTGTTTCCGCACGGAATAGACAAAAAGATAACTAGAAATGTGGTGTTCTAAAATAAAAAGTGTCGCTGTGAGCGTGGCACTGAATGGTCTTAACTTTTTGCGAATTAAGTAGCTATTTAAGATGCACAACATCGGGTTTGCTTGTTGACTAGCAAATCGATAAGCACTGGGCTTTAAATATATTATCCGTTATCATTCAGTGAGCATACAATAACTTTTGCTGTGAGAATAGTGCCCCCAAGGGAATTAGAAGACTCGGCACCTTTGAAGATTATGCAGAACCTCCATGAACCTTCTCTGCTTCCATCTACATGATCTCCACTTTACTGACAAGAGCTAAAGAGTTGAAGACAGTTTGAAAGACGTTCGCCATAGCTGTAATCTTCATATCAGTTGAGAATTGTCAAGCTTTCCCCTTCTGCGCATGTTCACCTTGATGCTGAAGCGACCTTGTACTGAGGTTTGTTTGTTTTTTAGAATAGGAAACAAGGAAGAATGGGGAGGAAGGATTTGATCTCAGTTCAAACTTTCTGTTCTTTGCTCACTTCTTCAAATTAGTTCGTAGGTAGTAGACTTTATTTTAAGTTTATAAGCAAATTAAACTACTGTCTTCGAGAGTCAGAAAAATGATCCTCGGGAGCTGCCTGTTGGACAACACTGCCATAGACCATTATAGAATGAGGTTTGTCAACAATGATGCCACCTAAGAATTTCATGGATAGTTGAAGAGTTTTTCAAACGCGCGGTAGATTTTTTCACAGTATTGTCCTTTATAGTTTGTAAGAAAAAGATGCTTAAAATTAATCATATAACACTAGTCATATGTAGTATTTACTTGTCAGTAAAAAGCTGTATGCAACAATTTTTGGAACAGTAATGTCCAATTTCACCGGCCTGTGACGGAAGCTGTACACGCGAAAATGCAAGCGGTCGATAAGCATGTGAAACAGGCAGTGAATCTTTAAGCCACCAGTATGTGTACACAGCAACTTAAAGATGAATTACTCTAATAACTATAACACTATAACTATTTGGATAATCGCGTTATTGGAATCATCCTGCCACTTTCTGGGCACGTGCCACACACTTCAAATCCTGCCTGCTTCACTAAATTTTCAATTAGAACCTTCTTCTCTCTGATCTCCCATATTTCATATTAACTATAATTCCTCTTGGGAAAAGCAGCAGGCAACTGTCCCTACGCGAAGTGGCGGGCCGCATTGTTCTCAATGTTGGAAAAGTATGCAAACTAATTTGCCTTCCCGTTGCGTTTGTTCGTTCGCTCTCCCTGAAGCATGCCCTCGTTAGCAGGCGTGGAAGAGAAGGTTTAGAAAACATGATTCATGCAAATTAAATCAAATATCGAACAGAAAACAGTGGAGATTCAACGGGCGAATTCCCAAAGAGGTAAAATAACTCAACCTGTGCGGCAACCGCAGGCTGCGTTATTATTAAAACAAAACCTGAACACACATTTTCAGTTGCAGAAGCACCAGCAATGAAATATACCCTCGTCTTCAGATCTCGAGCTAACAAAAGGAAAACTTTTGTTCGATAACCGGAAGCTAATAGAATTCATCTCTTTTCTTCTCTTTTGAAAGTGGTAAAAATACACAACTACGGAGTTCGCGCCTCTATAGAGAAAGAAATGATCATTTACCTTGCGTTTAATATACCAACATCATTCATTTGCGTGCTTTTATAAATTCAGGAAGAAGCTCGAAATAAAAGACTTTTCACTTAAACTTTCTTCTCTTTTGTTACCATGTTTTATTTTTGCTAAGAAGTCGAACATAAAGAGGACTTTATAGGGTGATATTTACTCAAGACTTTTAAGTTCAAACGTAGGAAGAAAATTTGCTCTGATATCTGACAAAGTCCTCAGTTCAGGAACGTCCGATATAACTCAAAGTTTTTCTCTTCTGAATTGCAGAAAAGAAAGGAAGATAAAGCCATAGAAAAAAGGAAGGGGGGAAGCTCGATTTAGTAAATATCGGAAGCATTCGGTAGCGCCAGATTAACAATATCACCTTTGGTACTAGTAAAGTAATAATAAATACCTAGGCTCGTAAGCTTGGATTTTTTGTTAGACTTTTTGCTAGTAAAATATGTGGAAATTACTATCTATGAATGGACAACATGTATTTCAATTTTTAAACATTAATACCCAAACACAGAAAGTAAAATAATAACATTTCTTTTTAAAATTAATGCTACGTTATAATTATTCTAAAATGTAAAACAAACTGCAAATATTTCTTTTAAAAATAATGATCAATCTCTTATTCGTTTTAAAACCAGACATTATTTTACGTTTTGTGTGTGTGAGCATAAATACCCTAAAATTAGAATAAGTGTTTCCAAATGGAAGCCATAACGCCATGTGTGTACTGAATGTTGTTTTTACTTCCGAAAAATAACAAATAAAACATATCACGCATGGGTAGGATTCGAACTTCGGTAGTACTGATTACTAGACTCCTGCATGTAACCGATTAACTATCAGCCATGGAGAGTGATGTAACTAGTGGTGAAAGAATGAGATCCGTGCATCGAGCGCTGAGCCGAAAAGAACGCCTTAGAGTATGCGCTCTCTCTAATAGGGTATACACAGCTCAACACCACAGATTGCCCAAATAGATGACGAATTTTTTAAATAAAAACTCAACACATGGGCTGCAAAACACGTTAAAATAAAAGTGGGGCATGAGTCTAGGTAATATAGTTGAATTTCGCAACAAGTTAAGTACTGCAAAAAGTGCACTATAAGGACCTTTGTATGTAAACAAGAAAATCAACTCTTTGCATTTATTCGTGTAGTAAGTGAAAAGTGTTGCAATGCATGAACCATACAAATATAGAAATGCATCTGTCCCCACGTTCTTCAGAAGCATGCGCTAAGTGTTAAGCAAGCCAAATCATTGTTCTCCTAACATAAGGATGTAGTAAAACTAGCCCACACTTTCTACAAGAAGTGAAATTTAATATCCGTCATGAAATGAAACTGCTGTCATTTCTCAAAGAGAACACACAATAATCTTTTGCCAGAGGTCTCATAAATACGCGGACGATTATATGCAATTTCAGCATCTCTTTTCCTAAAGTGATTGTGCTTCATAAATTACTGGGACGTTTTCTGTTGTACCTCGATTGTCACATACGAAAACCCGTGCAAATGTTTAATACTTGTATGGCTCTCTCTCCAGCGATTAATGTAGATCATAAGTACTTTCTATCAGTGGTTATAATACGTTTTACATCGCTAATTCCAAAAAACTAATGCATATAAATGATGCATTTGGTACATGGTTCGTTTCAAGAGTACATTTGGCACATATTAATAGATACGAACTGACAGATGTATGCAGGTGTGTCAAACTCATTTAGGCCGCGGGCATTTCCGAATCTCTAACGCCTCTGGCGGGCAGCTCAGTTTTTGCTTGTTGATTTACACTTGTAGCTGAGAATGCATTACTATTTTAATTAAATAAAAGTTCTACAAAATAGTATATGAAAAGAATTTGCGCTATCCGGAAACAAAAGATAGCATTTCAGAACAGATGACTCGCACATGCGGGATAATAATCAACTTCGAAACACATATGGGGGGGCGCAGAAAAACACATAAAGGGCTGCGTGCGGCCCGCGGTCTTCGAGCTTGAGATATTTGGTCTAATGTACATGAATAAATGGAAAATGTTTTAAGAATAACTTTTTACTTTATTTTTATATAAAATAATAACGAAAAAATGCCTGGTGTTTATTTTTTGAACCCAGTTTATTGCCTAAATAATCGCCTCAATTTATCTTGAAAATATGCAGCAAGGTACCTTAGTCTATTACTGCTTCAAATGTCAATGTCTGTAAAAGAGAGAATTAATGACTCACAGCATAGTATGCTTATCTGGGAAATTTACATGAGTTACATGACAGTCATACTTTAGTTCAATAGCATTTGTTGTCCACTCAAGGAGTACGGTAGTAAAATTAAAAATGCTTACCAGTGAAGCGTTATTAAAACTTCTCCGTTGATGTTTAACATTTAAATATTATAATAATAATAATAATAATAATAATAATAATAATAATAATAATAATAATAATAATAATAATAATAATAATAATAACGTAACTCTTGGAACAAAATAACTACAATAATAAGAACTAGAGAAGAAGAAATAGATAAAAAACTTAAACGTCAACAAATTTTCACTATATTTCTAACAGTTGTTCTTCTTCAAAGGCAGAAAACAACTGAAGGTAGTAAAATTAAATATTTAATCTCGAAGGTAATCTAATGTGTGGAAACAGATAAAACAAGCAACAACAGGGAAAAAAATATTAGTAACATTTAAACCCGGTAGTGTTCCCTATTCATGCAAAAATATAACTGCATCTTCTTATGTCTAAGCCACGAGTCAATAACGCATCAATAAGTTTTAAATTAAAAGTATAAACGAAATACATACAGTGAGATGGGGCATGAGCGACAAGAGAGACTTGGTTTTAACTCCAGCAAATAATTGTTCATACGGAGGGAAACAACAGTAGAATAACCAATATAAACTGCTTTGCAAAGCTTACAAAGCAACATATATACGACATTCTAATAAGAACAACTGTAATCTTAAATTGTTTGGATAAATTGGGGCTGTAGAACGAATGATTAGGCATAATTAGCGTACCGGTTGATTTACATTTAGGGCGTTGACAAGGATGCCAGCCTGGGACGGGACGCGATAATTTCAAAGAAGATAGGTTGGGGCGAAATATACTTTTAAGGCTAGGGGCATGTTCTAAAAGTAAGGTGGGATAAAAATTTAGAAACTCACTTAAGAAGAATACATTAATAAAGTATCGTGACATTGTTTCAAAATAGGTTTGATACTCTCAATTCCAGGCATTTGAGGGCAATAACTTTCTTATTGGAAGTTTTAGATTTGCATTGGAATTTTTTGTACGCTGGCGTGATATGGGATTATAAAAGGTAGGAAGGATGGTTTTGGTCTTGGAGCATTTGAGCTAGGTTCTTTGAAGAAGTGTACGATTTGTTGGAAATATAGGGAAAAATAAATGACTATTTAAGTGTTTTATCTGTTTCTGCTTTTTTTTTTTTTTTTTTTATTTACACATAATGCAACTGAAACTCATTCCTGCTTAGCATACCGTCTCTCTGCCAGAAATTCCTTGCCATAATTCCCTTAGGTCAATAATAATATCTAACGCTTTTTATTTCAAAGAATAGTATTACAATACTCATTCTCTTCCAAACAAGCGCGACGCCTGGTCAACGTCTTTACTAAAATCTCCAAGAATGTCTATAGCCGGTAATTCTGGAGCTAAATGATATCTTGGTGTTATTGGTTGAGCACTTGATCCTTTTCCATGTTGGAAATATAAAAAAGCCCTATGCGTATAAGCCTAAAAACCATAGCGGTCAGAAAACACGTTTTACTTTCCTCACAGAAGGGTTTGCTTAAGGGAAGCCGCAAGGCACACGTCCTTCAAAGATTTATACCGTCATTATTGGTAATGATTAGAAACCGGATATTCAGGCTTAAAAAGGCATTACACATTATTACTGATAACTTACATTAATTTAAATGGAATTATTTTTAAAATTATTATTATTTTATTAAAATTATTAGGTACCTGGATTATACATAAGTTTTATGTATAACAAGAAAACAAGTTAAATGCTTTTTCTTACGTATTTTAACCAGCAAAATTATTTATTCGAAAAAAATTACAAAAATGCCCAACAGATTTGTTAAACAATTAACTTTTCTCGTCAATGTTTTTGTGTTAACAATACTTAGATTGTGAAAAACTCCAAGGCAATTATGTTGTAACTCAGGATCACAGTGGATATTTTACCATGGCAATCCAAGAATGGCAGTCTCTTTTAATGATGCACGAGCGGCATTTACATTTTCCTTTTCGCGTCATTTGTTGCTTATAAGTCTTTGTAATCAGAACCGTGCCGTATTGTAACTGCAATGATTGTTTTTACACGTCACTCATGCAAACTGAGATCGACAATTCACAAACAAATGCCGCTCGCTCGCAATGAAAGCGAGAATACTATAGCAACCTTCTTTCCCGACTTAAATGTTTTATGCTTTTCCTAGTAGGGATGAACACATTGTAAGGTATAAAGTATTTCCTCTACAAAATGACCGCCACGGCTGGCCGAGGTCGTTAAGGCACGGACTCATGAGCGGGAGGTCTGGATTAGAATAACGCCAGGACCGTCCTCCCTGACTGAGTTTTTTTCTAGGTTTTCCTCAGTCCTCATAAATGGCAAATGCCGGAAGGGTACCCTAAACTTAGGTCTGGAACAATTCCTTCCTTAAAAATAAATCCTTTCCCAATATATCATTTCATTTCATGTATCACCAGCGTCCAATTGCCTGATGTGCCTCTGTAGTAAAAACGGGCGTTAAAAACTATTTATTCGTTCATTCTCTACAAAATGAAACCCATGGCAAAACATTCTTTGCAACAATCGTCAATGAAGCACTCGCCATACTTCCGAAATTTTACAGAAATGAAACAATTAAAATTTGAGTTTCTTGATCCCCCAGTTGAGTCATATATTCAAGATTTAGAACAATAACGATAGTAAACTTCTACATTAAACACAGAGGAAAAAACCACCTACTTTTACATATTTTAAAACTACAACCCATCATCACTTCATCATTGGGAAAGTTGTGTCCATGTAAATTCTCGGGAAAGTGAAACAGTCAAGGAATCAAGTACGAAGACATGTTGCATGTGGTAAGCACTCTTGAGTTGTTTGTCCAAAAATGTCCGCTGATCTTGCAAGTCTTGACCTTGTGTGCTGGATCTTCCATTGTCTAAAGACAGATATGACTGCTCATATTATCATTCCATCGTAACGATTTCCATTTGATTTTTTCTTTAAATAAAAGAGACAGCAATTTTTCCCAACGCTTCAATGCTTTCTTATTTTGGTTATTGATGCTTCATCTTCAAAGCACCGGATGCCTACTTTAAAGTTTCCGTATCAAACATGTCCGTGTTTTGTCACTTGCAACTTAAGCACTAGTGAACTATTTTCTGGTGGTTAATACATAAATGCGGGATCCAGGGGAATATTAGGTAGTGCGATGCATATCGATGTGGTACCTGATTGATTGTGCTGTCGTTGTTCTAGTGTATATTTGGAAACCTCTCTAGCTCAAGAGAACGGATTTGGAGATTTTATTTCTCTAATCTGCTTGGGCAACGATGTTTTTAGATGTATGTGCTATGAGTGCGGCAAATTGTGACTTCATGGGAGTCCAGCCCGTCCCCTTTAAAACTGACAACTCCAGCTCACAGCTGTGACAGGTGGAGGAATAGATTCCCAAGAAGGAGGTCTGTCAATATTTCATAACATTGCACTGAAGGGCACACATTCGCTTCTTTGCAGTGAACATTGACTTGTCTACCAACTTCAGTTTAGGAATTGCTAGCAATTGGGTGCGCTAGAAACATGAACTTTCAGGTTAAGCGGGGTGTTAAATTGTTTTCCTCGTTTAACTAGTAGTGAATAAAGGTGAAGGAAATTGCAAAAAGATCGAACGATCTGGATGAAATCGAAGATCTATGAAAGTGTCTCAAAAACTAGCCTACATATAAAACTAGCGTAAATTTAAAATTTACATAAAAAGTAACTAAATAGACAAATTCAAATAATCTTGCCAGTAAACAGATGGAAAAAGTCAGTAACCATGGAGAAAAGAAGAACTAAAATGACGAATTTTTGAAAAATTAAAGCAAAAATAACAAAAATAATGGGGAAATTTTTTATATTAAATGGAGTTCCCGTGCTGTGTTCTCGAAAGAGCGGGTTTTTGAATATAGTATCTTAAAATTGTTGTTAGACAGTTTATATTAAAATTAGTTATTTTAACACAAACACCAAACTGAAAACTTGCATCTTGTAACAACAGTGTTATAAAAACTGTACAACATTCCAGTGTTGCCAGTTTTAGTTTAATGCAGAATGTGAAGATCTTTAGTTTATTTAACAGCAGACAAAATGCGCATTTTATATTCCTCGCGCGGTTTCGAAATAAGGCTGGAGTGTAAATTAGTAATTACATATATTTAATTCTAAGATTTATGTGTATTAATTAACCATTTTGACAGCTTGTAGCAATGAAAGAAAACCATTAAGAGCTGATTCCGTCATTCCGCTTGAGCCTACTTTGAATTATTTTAGCTGCGAGAAAATTACAGTTTAAAATATCAATTTATAGTATAATGTATAAACCATATATAATAAATAATAAAATGTTTAATTTGTCTCAAAAATACACTGATAAACATCTATTTACCGCCGATGCGATATTACCAACATTAGATATTTAAGTGCTTCTCTTCTTCTTCCGTTCCAAGGACTGTGTTCCGAAGCTGCAGCAAGTTACATGCTTTGATCAGCCCATCTCCTCCTATAAGTCGTCTTCCACTGCAGCATATTGAGTACTAACTGTCGATATGTGTTCTTCATGAATGTGCTCTCACGTCACGCGTTCACCAAATAATAACTTTCATACCATCAACATGCATATTTTATTCATTTCCAGTATCTCCAGGGCAGTATAGTTATATAAAAATATTCTTGAAATTCCCTTTATGTTTCATTCTTTAAGGCTAAGGAGTAAACCCGTTTTTTTTTTTTTTTTTTTTTTTTTTTTTTATGTGGAGACTGACCAGAACTTGGCACAATTCCCATCCTGGGGGATCAGAGTTTTATGTCAATTTTTTTCCTCCTCCTAATTGGTGCACAGGGACTTATATCCTAACTTAAAGCAAGAAGTAGATGATAATAAAGTTCCCTTTTCTACAACTTGCCTGAGGATTTGGTGTTTGTTAAGCAAAAGATAAAAACACTGCAGACACTTCTGTTTGGCAGGCAGGCTGCGGCACGCTGCAGTTGGATACAGCGTTACGATACACAGGACAATTGGCGCCTGCTCGCAGAATGCAAATTTATACTGTGCTGAACAGCGCAGTCGGGAAGACAGTGTAATTTATTTGGGGAAAAGTTGCACAAGAATAAGCATCTCAGTTAGAAACGAAATTGTTGGAAAGACACCATTTTAATCCTTTCAGTAATGTTTCAGAGTAGATTGAATGAAACTCTAGTGACAGGCTTCTTTACACCTTCAGAGACTGGCTAATCCCTCTAATAGCTCTTATCTTTCAAAACGATTTAGCGAAGAGAACGTATCTATTAAAGCTGGAAAAACATCAGTTACATCTTCGCTTTAACCTGAACGATCTGCGGTAGCAGAGCATGCCATAAATGAATGTCATGGCAAACACTTACAGAACAGAAGTGCTTGCAAAAATATAAGGCTTTTCCAAACTAACCAGAGGGAGACATTGGAAATACAACATCCAAACAATTTTAACGAAGATGGCAGATATCACCTAACTAGCTCGTGGAAACCAGTTCTTAAAAACAAACAAGTACCACCTTTCCCCCTCCACTACATACATAATATTGATCGTGCTTCCAAAACCAGACAGAGGTGTATCAATATTGTCGTTTTTAGTAGTCAGGTTATTCATCGTCCACTGATGATGCCAACCTCAGTAGTTGGTGAAAGATATAGTAGAATATTAAACCAAGACAAAACATTCCGGAAGATTTTAACTGCTTTAATTATAACAACGGCCGTGAAAGCCTAAGAAGTATAAGAATGTATATATGATCCTACCATTTTAGAGCATATACCTATTTACTATTATTATGTAATAATGCCAGAAGAAGTTGAGGGGATGAATACTAAAAGATGGTTTGATATATATGGAACCTGCAGCCAAAATTGCGCAACAGATTCTTCTGAAATTACATTGTCATCTACAGTCAATTATTTGCGGATGTTTACAGCCCAATGCTTCATTACGCAAGGCAGACAGCTGGCTATGAATGAACTTAAAGTGACGTAGCATTCAGCACTGACGACAATATCATGTAACCAACTGTGCATTTCGCAGTGACATCTAAACTTTGTAGGAAACGACTCTCATCAGCACATTCAGATATATATATATATATATATATATATATATAAAACTGAAACTTAACACGTGTTTGTTCGAACCCAAAAAACTTTCCTTGTAAGTGTATATTGCATTTTAAAAAGCATCTACTGAACGAAAAAAAAATTGGAAAAGGGACCTGGAAAGCGGCTGCACCATATAAAATAATTCCTGGAACTATCTTGAATGAAATAAACAAGCGATACGTCCCTCACTTTTAGCCATTATTTTTGCGTACCGATTAACTAGATCTTTTTTTATTTTTATTTTTCCCGATAATGAGGAAAACTTTCAGTAAAAACCTCAGGCTGAAAGCTCTAATTTAGCAAGTAAAGCGAACCTATGCCTCAGAGCGAGACAAGCAATTATCTAGATCTATGGGTTTATATTTACATTATTGAAACTTTACAAAAACTTAAAACAGCATTTAATTATAACGTGTACAGTCCCGAGAACTTTGGTCATGATGTTAGAGAAACTAGCTAGACATCAAAATAAGTCGATGGATGTTCCAGAAGAAAACATTTTCATTTTCACAACGATTTTGTACCTGCATATTTAAATTATCGTCTCGAGGAGGCAAAGTCTACTTCCAAAAAGACGCTTTTCATTCCCCGGCATAATCTACTTTTCTTTTATGTATCAAATTCCGTTTCATCAAGTAAATTGCAATCCTCTGTTTTAACGAACGTCTTTAATATTCGCAATCAATGTTTAAACACAATTTATTAATTCAGAGAGATATTTTCTGGAGGAACAAAACCAAAAGTTTGCATAATCCGAACAAATCAGAAAAGCATTGATTAAAAAAATCCATTAGCTAATTGAATTTCCCAGAAACCTGCAGACTTTCCATAACTGTGCCTTCAAAAGAAATTTAATTTTAAAATCATCTCGGTATGTCAGACTAGAAATTCATAAAAACAAGTACATGAAGCTTTCTCGGCTTGTGAAGATAATGCGGAAGAAGGGAGCTGCAGAAGATAATTTTAATGTGATTTCACAGAAATTCGATAATATAGTCTGGTGTCAGGGAAATAACTTACTACGCCTTCTTCTTTCAAAGCAATTAAATTCAACAGCACATCGAGCGACATTTTGCGTAATTGGGTGCGCGTCTGTACAAGCGCCAAATGGCATTAAACTAGTGAAAAGTGGTCTCAACTATCGGAAAGATAAGCCACATAGCTGGAAAGTGCCAATGCATTTCTTGTTTTTGCGTTGTACTGTAATTATCAGCACTAGTTGTAATAGCAAGAATTCCGTGTTTAGTTACTCAGGTACAATCTTATTGACTGGTAACATGTCTACACCCACAGCCTGTAGAAGATGAACCACGGTATGTTTTAGAGAGACCAGCTCAGTTGCATGCAGAAATAAGTGTTCACAGATACAGTTCATACGGCATACTACTAATAGTGTTTCAATGAATTTTATATAAAACATACAATAATAGTAATTTAGTACACTTTCATCTAAACAAGTACTTCTTGCTTAACTAAACCGTTGCTAATATAATATATTGTCTCTAAAACAGTAGCTACACACCTACACTAACTTGACATAATGCATAAAGGTCGAAGTGCAAAAACAAATGAATTACTGAAGCTCAGGCCAAACGACCTGTTTACATTTGTAAAAGATTCTTAAAAATCCCCCAGACGACTGATTCTAAAAATATGATGAAAAATGGTTCCTGTTCCGGAGTTTTAAGAAAAAGCAATGAACATCCTGTGGGAAGCAATCTGTCAGTAGGTCGTCGAGGCAGTTTTGGAAAAAGGCGATGCTTTCCGTTGGTGGAATTTTTAAGGTGTTATCTATTTCGAGCTGCTGCTAAATCGCACAGGATTTAAGGCTATACGGATTTAATAAATAGGGAGATCAAAACAAGACTGTTCCCACCAATCGATCAAGATTTGCCAATAAAATCCAGGAATTAGGAGGAGTAGAATTGTTGTCTCATCCTGTATACAGTCTAGATGTTGCGCAAATGTTATTAAATTGTGTATTTCAGTAAAGTAAATTTTATTATAGTATATTGTATTGAAATGTTACTAATTGAGCGTTGTAAAGTTCTTCAAAAGATGACAGAAATGTGTGACTGCACAAAGTCACAATTTTGAACAAGCAATAAATTAAAATGAATGCATGCTGATGCTCATCAAAGTTATGCGAGCAGAAAGTTTAGGGTAAGTTATCCATCGATGGGAGTACGCAACTATGACAATATTGGTCTGGCGCGGCTTGCGTTCAGCTACGGATATAGGGAGCTAAAATGCTTAGTGTTTTACTGCGGCTCTCCTTATAGCTAAAAAAATAAACATTAAATAAGGCATTTACTGAGAGCACAAACATGTACTTAATATTTTGGAGAAGCATACATGATGAAAAGCTGCACTATTGTTCCTTCACACGTCATAATGTTTTCCAACTGCGCCACTAACTTTGGGCTGAGGAAAGTCTGTCAAGACACTCTAATGTAATAGTGTATGTCGAGCTATTTTCCTAAGTGGGCCGGAAAAGCATTCAAGGATTTCGCGTGAAAACTCCTGCCCTCATGTATAAATTAACCTCTCTAGAATACACCAAGAAACAGTTGACCGATGATACATAAATATAAAATAGCCAAATGTACAAATTATTGATGTATTTGTTTATATGGATGTTTAAGTAAATTATTCAAATAAAAGTAAGATTAAAAATAAAAACCATATGTAAACTTTAACAAAATTGAATTTGTTTCACCTTATCTATTTTAGATCTATAAAGCAATGTGGTCAAAATTACGCTTAAAGGTTAGAAGAAATAACTTTTGAAAAAGTGCTGGAATCATTAAATTAAGCACCAAAATCTCCAGGATTTTGGATCAGTAATGTATAAAAATTTCAAAATCGCCGATGTTAGTAAATAAAAAACCACGCACTGCACTCTAATAAGAAACGAAAAAATATATTTTTAATACTGTTTATTTCTACAGGGGAAAAAATAGAATGTCGTTTGAGCAAACAAGAAAACAGCCAATGAACTGGATGTGGAACATGTCGAAGGACTGCACTATCATGGGTGAAAGAGAGCCGGATTGGAGGTCGTAGCGAGAAAAGCAATTCCAACGGAACACAAACTTTAACGATAATGAAAACGATGCAACCCCCTCATAGCAGCACATGCATAACCCACCACAAACACTGTTCACGTTCAACCAGCTTTTCCAGCAAAATGTTGTATAGGTGTAACTGTTCCTAGGGCGCCGCTTTTTGTGGGAACAGCTCAAAGAATCTCAGCGTTCATACAAATTGGGGATATTTTATTCCATCATTTAAAAATGTTATTCGCAAGGTTAACTGATTATTTGCTTTAAGCTTTGTATTCTCCATATTGATTGCATTGCAACTACAAGCTCCGGCTCCCTCTACTTCAAGGTATCTTAGCCCAACATTGGATAATATTCACTAAACTCTTCTACCGAAAACCGATAAGCGCTGTGAAACATTTAGGTTGGGGCAGAACGGCCGAGATAAGCTACTATCATTGGACATGGGCAGAAATGAAGGGATTAAGAGGTGTATATTGAAGCAAACACCTCTTATTAATGCAGTTGCATATATAATTAAAATGATTCCTGGAAAAACCTTCTTACATTTATTTATTGGTAATTTTATTTATTAATAACCGAAATAGCAAGCTGAGCTGAGCAGATATTTTGTAAACTATTTACAAAGGAGGAGTAACATGGTGTAACACACGTGCGTTTATTGTCATTAAACAAAGAACAGTTATCGCTATATATATTTAGTAACTATTATACTAGAGGCACGTACCTTGCTTTTAATTCTCATTTTCTTAGGTGGAATCCTAGTATTACTTATATATGTTACAAACCTTATTTCTAATTAAATATCCTCTACTCAAATAAAATTATACCACTCGCTATTAACTATTACATTCACAGATGGAATGCGCAGTAGCATCAATATATGACGTCGTGATTGTTGAATAGGAAGCAGTGAGCTAGGCGCTCTTGTACAGAGAAATATATATTCAATGACTTGCGTTTTCCTGCACGTTTTAAAGCATTTTATGCATGTGTGTTAAAAAAATAACATTGTCGCAGTAAAGAAAAGAAAGCAGCAAGCACGTGAAAGAATTTACAAGGTACACGCCGGCCGGTCGGCGGGCCAGCATGCAGCGATTGTTCTTAGAACCATACAACACATTGTTCTAATAGGATATATCATCAGCAAAAGGTGAACCAAATAACCGGAATGGAAGAATGAGCCTTAAGCGGGCTTCTTGGTAAAGTTTTGGAATTTTACGACAACGACAAACGCCTTTTCTCTTTATTATTATCTTTCTTTTTACAAACTTCAGCGTTTACATAATGTTAACAGTTCTTTTTCATAATTTCAATTTTGTGCATTAATATAAAAGTATTTCATAAATTAGCATTGCTTTTTACATTCTCTCTTTCAAGGAAGAATGATTATATACATAAAACACTTACGGTATAAATTCAATTTGTATCGGAAGATGTTTACGTACATTTATAAAGAGTTGAATAAATAAAAAAGGATATAAGTATCAAACGTGCATCAAAGTATATTAGTAATTAGATTAACGTAAACACATGCGCCTTAAAATAACGGATGCGCTCGGCTATTCCAACATTATAGAGTGTAGAAAATAACTCTTGTCTCTTTCTCGCGATCAACCGCCGATCACTATAACGAACTATTACAATTCTATGATAACTAGCACAAACAACAAACTATTTGCAAGATAATAACTGGACTTTTCTATGTCAACCCGGGGGCTAGATGCATTAAACTGCCTCCTTATAAACTTGTGAGCTTGTGTTCCCTTCCCGGTAGGTAAAGTATAACGGAAATTTTTGTTACACTAACAAGATTAATATCAGATTTAACTTTAACCCTGCTATATTCCAAATTCAATAGCAATCAATATGAGAGTAAATTACTTAAAGCGCTGAAGCATAACATTGTGTTTTCGCAATGAGTGAAAAAGCGGAGTGTGCGTCTGTAGAAAAATTTTATGAGAAATTGTGTTTGAAGTTGGTTCTGATGGTGTTCAAATGTGTATGAAAACCTGAATTAGAAGCACGAGCGTGGCTATTTAACTCAAAAGGATTCCACTGCCAACACCTCAATATTAGCGGCGCTCCATTTTAACAATTAAATAACAGAGCAAAGATCGTGCTTACCGACAGTATTCCATAATAAAGCGTTTGAAAGTTTAACTGAGCAACAGCAAGAGTGGATGACAAATTTTTTAAAGAAAGATGATTTCCACGTTCTCGCTAACGCGCTTGTATTAACATCAAAACGACTTCTCAAGTACTCTGCGAGAAATATTTAACACTGAAAGTCATGCCCTGCTCTTTTATGCTGGACGCTGCAAAATTAACTCCATAAATCCATAAAGCAGGACAGGCTTAGAGCCTTACTTCTCTTTGTATTCCGTAAATTTAAAAAAAAGTTTCAAGTCCAAATTCAACAATGTAGCACATAGAAGATAATGTAACAAGAAGTGCTAAATGGAAATCTATAACAACAGCTTTTTTCTGTGTTATCAAATTGTATATATAGTCCTTTACTCACAGATACATACAACTTAATTTGGAGAGTAATTCTAAATCTAAATCTAAAAGTACTTACAACTGAGCGGGGTGGCTCAGGTTTAGAACTCGCATTAGGAATGTCACGGGTTCAAATCCCTTGGAATCTGCTATCCTAACCTGGGTATTACTGGTTTCCCCTGGTCGCTTTCAATGTTTCCTTTGCATTAAGTTTTTCCAATTCCCATTTCATTTCATTTTTATTTTTGTCGGTACTGTTACAGGGTCGAAAGTGCCAGGTGAAGAGGTGGACTAGTGCTGTGTGCGTGTCACGGTAGCTTGCGCTTTTGAAATGTTTCTGTCTCGGAGTCTGGTATAGAAGTGATTAGAAGGAGACTCTCGGTCGGTGTCGAGGGTTCTGTTTGTAAACTTTTTTTTGTTTATTTATGGACGCTCTTTAACAGCTCAAGTCATCAGCGTCCCTTTCAATTCAGGGCCTGAAACGGACAAATTTTCCTCAGAGGCCTCTTTTTTCAGGCTTGAGGTTCTTTTACGTGCCACAAATGTACGAGATGGAACCCATGGCTTTACTTCCCTTCCGAAGGAAGCCATACTTAGCATTTTAGGCCCGAAAAAATCCATCGAACCTGGCCTGGATTGAACTCGCGATCTTGGGTTTAGGAGGCAAGTATGGTTAGCACTACTCCATCAAAACCACCATATATGGAAACATTACAATTACTTATAACATATTAATTTGTTAATATTTCACGTATCATACTTTCTACTGTAACTTTCGAAAGTGTTTTCAGGTCTTGGTCTAATTTTACATTTTTTTTTTTTTTTTTTTTTTATTTTTGTAATTTTTCAATTTTTAGAGAATACTTTCAAGAAAATCCTTCTCATGTCTTGAAATAGTAGTTTTTTTTTTTTTTTAAATATATCTACTAAGTCGAGAGGTATGGTCTGTCCTTGCTGGAACGGTAATCAGAAATTAGATTAAAGAGATAAACTGAACATGAGAGGAAAATAAAAAGCACTGACGGAATGAAATCGTCAAAAGAAGTGAACCACGATAAACCCGGAATTACACGACTTTTAGATATTTATGATATGATCTCTCACATGAGTAAGAAAATATTTATATTAAACTGAAGTAAATTCAACCTAGCCCCTGAAATTATAGTTGGATTTCATGTTCATGAACACAAATACAGGAGTGTATATAACGTTTTAGCTAAATAGAAGCGACGTTTGGACAATAGACCTGTTAAATTAAAAATGATCATGATAGATTTTGGACAGGTATCCACAATTCACCGAAAACGAATACCTAAGAGTAGAGAATGAATCAAAATTTATTTCCGCTGAAAAAGTCTATTCGTTCTCATTTGCATTTGACATTCTTCTGATTATAAGCCCCAACGTGACATGCCCGCATAGGATAGAACTGATTTACGAGATCTATTCCGCTCTGCAGCACGCAACAGAAGCGTTAAGAACGCAATGCGATGGCCCATTGTTGGTGTAATGTGCATTGAAGCGGCGAAAACAAACCTTTGCTTTGGGAAATGGACAGGAACTGGCGAACACGTTAAGCACGTAAACACGATGCGCAGGTATGTTTCAAAATCGAGTTATCTGGTGACTGCCAATAGACCGCTTTCATCCAGCCTCACATACATTACAACCGGACTGGTCTTGCTGCATACATTAAACTCTGATAGAACGTCGAGTAACAGCAAATAGTGTGCGGCGTAAATCATAGGTCCCCCGAGCACGATCATTGCTCTCCAGCGTAATGCATTTGTGGTTGACAAAGTCCTTGGAAAGCTGTATCTTTATCATCAAATGCTGTCAATCCAAGAGATAAACGGATAAAGATTTTCATTACAGACGCAGTCTTTCTATGTATTAAAATTATTATTTTACTTCTCAGCAATTTCTAATTTGGCATCAAAAGAAGTATTGCAACTCAAATTAGAAATTAAGGGGGGGGGGGGAGAAAGAGAAGGAAATTACGTCTTTACTTTTAAATATACTTTTGATAGGGTCCAGATTTTCATTAGAATTATATTTAAAAAAAAATAATGAATTTCTCAGTGTATATTATGACAAGCATTTCTGTTTCATTTCCTGAAAACTCAAAATCCATGTACAATTTTATGAGATAAAAATCGAATTATAAATTAAAGGCATCATTATTGTAGAACATTACTATGAATATAATAAATGAATATAATAAATAGGATGTAAAAATAGAGTATACAGAAAGAAACAGTTTAAATATATAATTAAAACAAAAAGTGCAGACAGTTTTCGGAACTCCTGAAGACACTAGGCTTCACCCCTAACTACTGATACTCTTTGGATTTCAGAAGAGAAAGGCTTCCATTATATTCAATCAGCCTATAAAAGTTGACATTTATTAATATAAATATTTCAAAACTACCGTTATTTCACTTTATTTGCTAATGTTCTTATTGAATCTATATCCCCAACACTGAGGTTACCAGGATATTAGTGCCACTCCAAAATTAACACAGTCTCTAATACTTTTCCTAAAGTTCACTTTATTGGCCTGTTTATTGATTCCTAACTTCCCATAAAAAGTATTTCTTTATATTTTTCTCTAAACTTAAACTCGGTCAAAAATATCTTTGAATGTAAAATATGACTGGAATGAGATTATATCAACATTTCTGTTTAATTCTAGCCGTTATTGAATCCAGGTTGATGCAAAAAAAAAAAAAAAAAAAAAAAAGCAGATGAACTAATACGATGGTTGTGGTAATAAAAATGAAGGATGAAAATTCGGTTTAAACTAGCGCTGCTTACTATATGAAATTATTATATAACATGATTGAGAATGATGAGATAAAAATAAATGTGCATCCTTTATTGATGTTTCTTTATTAATAACAATTTAATTAATTTGAAGTTCATTTATAATAATTTATTCCCAGATACTTATGTTTGTACTATACTCCAATTGCACTATCTTTCTCTCCACACACTAGTTGATAACTTCTACTCTAACTTTTGCATATCCTTCACTACCATCTTTATTGCAGCATTCAGCGTATTTTTCCTCTTCCCAATATATTTTTTATATATTTTATATTAATGCCTCTATACGAAATTAAGGATATTTTTAATTATTAAAACCACCAAACATTTCATTTCATTATCTCCATTCATCATTTAATTTCTTTCCAAAACTTTACCACCACGGGTTGGCCGAGGTCGTTAAGGCGCGGACTCGTGAGTGACAGGTCTGGGGTTCGAATACCGCTAGGACCGTTCTCCCTGACTGAGGTTTTTTTCCAGGTTTTCCTCAGTTCTCATAAATGGCAAATGCCGGGGAGGTACCCTAAACTTAGACCTGGAATGATTCTAAGGACGGAATCATTTATTTTTAAATCCTTTCCCATTTCATTTCATGTATCATCAGTGCCCTTCGCTTGTGGTGCCTCAGTAGTGAAAACGGGCGTTAAACAGCATTCATTCATTATTTCCAAAACCTTCTCTTTTTTAACTCCCTTACTTTCTTTATTCCTCCCATGCCAAACTAAAACAAAAACAACCAAATTACTTAAACACAAAACAAAAATCCACTTAATTCCAAATAATAGGTTCAAGTAAGTAAAACGATTTCCAAAATATCCTTAATTCTATATCACAATATTATGAAAATCAGGCTTGAACATGGTTTTATCTGAGGCTATGTTCTCAATTAAGTCAATATAAATTATTAATATTCGATTACATTTTCTTTTAATAGAACAGCAGAAAACGGATAAATATAAATTTGACGGTTTTATTCAAACTCCTGCCCCTGATAAAACCGGAGGTTATAATAATGACGAATACGTAATATAATTCCCAGTAATATTGCATGAACTGCCCGACTCTTTTAGCATTTTGAAAACTTAATGCAACAGCGTTACAGCGTACTGAAAAGAATATCGACTTTATACTTTCTACGCTAATTTCTGAAGCTCTTCTATTTTTGCTTTCGTTTCGACTTGCCCTATATTTTGCATATCTTCTCGCTCATAAATAAGCAACATCGGATACTGCGCTAGCCTTTCACGGTGCTTATCAGATATATCGAAAAGGCAGACGTTATCCAAGTATATGCAAATATATTCCTAGAAGGCAATAAGAAATACCTGGATTAAACAAATGAGCGAAGGTTTTAGAAAAACAACGTAGAACCTCATACTTGAGTTAACTTGAGTTAATTATTACAGTAAATTTAAAATATATAGCGTTATTTTCATAAATACAACACTAGTAGCATAACTATACTTTCAGTGCACCCTGTTACTGGTTTTACCAAAAGATAACCTAGATTACCTCAAACCTCCTTGGATATTTTTACAAATTATATATTTTACTTTTCTTTCTTAAAACTTCTTGTTAATGTATTAATAATGAAACACAAAATAAATGGGTATTTACAACTTGTAGAAATGTTATGCTTTTTTTAACAATTAAAATACATTCAGTATAAGAAAAAGCAACCGCTTTTAGACAGTTCAATGTTTAAGATAGTGTAAGCCGATTGCTCATTATAGGTTCCACA
Organism: Metallyticus violacea; assembly: GCA_030762175.1. Classification (NCBI taxonomy): domain Eukaryota; kingdom Metazoa; phylum Arthropoda; class Insecta; order Mantodea; family Metallyticidae; genus Metallyticus; species Metallyticus violacea. Next base: position 50,550,687 of record CM060840.1, on the reverse strand, counting down.
ATACAACTGCCCTAAAACGAAAAGTCAAAACAGCACATGACGCACAGAGACAATTATAAGTCTTAAACGAACTCCTGCCATTTATAGCACTATTCACTGCTACTAAATACGGGGATATTGAAAAATATTCCCAGAGGTTAAAAAAAAAACATTCTTTTCTGAATATTGCCTTGTTCTTAGTGCATTTTGCATAGCGAAACTATGAATATACTGAACACCAAAAACACACTATATTTCGAGCTAGACTCTTATACGCGCTGTAAGACAAGACTAGCTGAGATGGGCAGCACCTCTCCTGGTGAAGCATTGAAAGTTCTAATTGGCAGGGTGCCAACTATAACATAGGGAAATTTGAGATTGAGGCCTGGCGGGGTCCGGGCTTTATGTAAAACTATTGCTGCCATCTCTCGATCTCTCAGTGAAATAGTGGTAGAAGCCGTTTATGCATTTTATGTCTTCAGATAAGTTTTTATTATTCTATTAATAATGACATATAATTGTATTTATATGGCTAAACTACTTAACAGATGTGTTTGGTGAAAATGGAGTTCAAGAAAGTTGTGTGCTAGAATTCCATGATAGTTCATAGTCACGGTTCGTCCCTTTCAAGCATCTTACAGGAAGGATCCTGGTTGTCTGTGGAAGAGAAAATAAACTGTGCGCTCTACAATGCAGTCAACGAGGAACGTTTACAATGCTACCAAAGTAACGCTACAACATCCCAAAAGAACATTTTTGTAATACATAAAAAAAATCCTTCGCACTGACCGTGTCTACTAGTGCTTACTTTGTCATTAGCCAGTATAAACCAGTGCTATAACGCATTTCCCTCTCAAAGCTCGCACGTTCAGCCATTAGCATTTATATTCACGAGATGTGCATTTCTTTAACTACGCCCAAAGTTTAGTGGTTTAATTCTTTGACATTTCTTCATTGTTTTCTACTTTTATTTATTTGTCAGAAGTAACTTTTGCAAGAAAATCTGTAAGAGCTGCAAAAGTTTTAAGCTGATTGATGTATCGGTTTTTTGTAACTGTTGGTCAAGAAAAAGATAAAAGTTTTCTGTTGGCATGCTTTTGTGGCAGGAAGTATTTTTCTTTGCGACAGCGATATAAGACGCCATACTTCATTTCATACATCTTCTTCTACCACAAAGATTAGGCCATCGGACCTGTTCCACTTCAAGAAGTTGAATTGGTCTTGCCATCAGATTGTAGACCTGTAAACACAATTTTATACGTAACAAACTTAAAAGAGCATGCGGCATACAGGATCCTGAATCGAACAGGGTATATCTGGGTAGTGTGGTTTACAAGAGCCATTCAAAAAAGAATGACCATAATTAATCAAATTTCCCGCGCTAAAAATTAACTTTACAATATTTTATTAGCTTAATGCGTAATGTACACGTGCCACTAGTTTCATTGTTGCCACTTTCGGTTACCGCCTGTGAGAGGTATGCATCTTGAGGCATGTTCAGTTCCGCCTACAATAACAGACGAACAATATGTTGCTTTGAATTTATGTTTTCGTGTCACCAAAGTTTCTGCTGAGGCATATGGAGAGTTTATTCTTTCCTGTAGCACAACACCAAGATGGTTCAAAATGTTTAAAAAGGAGGGGCAATTAATTTCAAATGAAGGTGGACTCGACGCTCCAGTTTGAGTTTGTACTCTAATAGAAAAAAACAATAACAACGCTGCTGTCATTGTGAGAGAGGATCGTCGAATAACATGCAGAACAATTTCAGAAATTCTGAAAATTTCACTGGGTGCTGACCACTCGTTGGTAGTCGAGCAGTTGCACACGAGAGGTTTTTATGAGTTCCAAGACTGCTGATTCCCAAAGTAATGGACGTTCGCATGGAGTTGAAGATTTGCATAGGAAGGCGAGGAGAGTCTTTCAAAGGTAATCATTGCTAATGAAACTTCGCTAAATCATTTGGATCCCGAGAGCAAATAGCAAAGCTATGTGTATAAATCTGCATCATCACCTACACCAAAAAGAGCAAAAAGTGGTTGCTGCCGGTGGGAATTTATGGTGATCTCATTTGTTCATATTCAAGGAACAGTTAACCAGCATGTCGCGCCTTTCTTCATTATAAATGTAACTGGGCAATACTATAGAGATATCCTGAAAATTCCGCAAGGCAATATAATACTCAAAAACCCACATTTTTGGGCAACAAGTCGGATGCTGCACATGATAATGCACAGCCGCACACTGTAAATGTTATTGCTGAATATCTCACAATAACAAAAGTACAGTATGTCCCTCACCCTCCATATAGTTCAGAACTAGTCCCGTATGATTTTTTCCTTTTCCCCAAATTGAAGAAACACGTTCTTGATAGGTATTTCCCATCATCAGAAGTAGCGGTGAAAGTTACTGAGGCGATTCTGAAGGACCTATCAAAAAGAATTTGCAACATGTCTTTGAAGACTGGCAGAACGCTGGAGCAGATGCATTGCATTCAAAGAATGAGTGAATGTATGTTCATAAAATGATCCTTTTTTATCGAACAGCCCTCTTACATTAATATTAACAGAAATGTAAAACATAATCTAAAAACATAAATATTTTACTATATTTATAATAATGTTTAAAGTTTCAAAACAAAAGAATATATTAAACTTGCATGTTATTTAATTTTGCAATGAATAAGCGGCGTTTCGCAATCCAAAACTGAAAGTATTCCCGCTCACAGCGCACACGGAGGCTACTCAAATGATGCTCAAACATCATGCTCCGTGTGTATTTCTGAGCACAGTGAAAGAGGAGATTCACTCACTCACTGTAACCTGGTAATGTTGCAGTTTAGACATATGTGAGATTTACGGAACTTTCTTCTAACATATGAATCACATGTTGCTTTGTTCTGCCATGTAGTTTTGCAGAAAATGTCTGTTTTTTTAAACCATTAACATTTCCAGACGTATTGGGAAAAAACAAATTGTCACTTCAAAATTAACATAACTTTAGTAAAAACACACACTTGTTCTAATTAGCTAACATGCGTAAAAAACCACAGGGAATGGTTGCAGCTACAAAATACTATGATCTCATCCCGCTAAACAATCGCAAAAAGCAAACTGGTTGGCCTTCAATGGAAGCGATTCTCGATAAGACACTAACGTAGGCAATTGAACGTGCCCAGTTGTGTTTAACACGATAACTGTTTCAGTTCCATTTCTGTTGTAGATGGCATTAAACTTTCTACTGTGTATTTGTGTACTGTGGAATATGTCAATATGAGATGCACACTAGAACAAACAATGTTTATTTATGATTGTTATGTGCAACCGTCCAAGTATTATAAGAGAGAATTTCGCGCTAAATTTCCTGGAGTAAATCTTACGGCGTTTTCTTCTGTATATCTCAGATTTTTTATTCATGAACCATATACATTTCTATAAGTTCATTGAATAACACTTGAAGCAAGAAGCAGTCAACTTTTTAATGATGCGTTTTAACGATGTGCACGTCAGTCCCAACTAGAGTTGAGGAAGCTTCTAAAGTGAATCCCTTTCGGTTATATAAAAGTTAACAAAGAATAAAGTGACGGTTACTGTTGTAGTTCTGCAGTGCAGTGCTGAGTTTAAACAGGAGGTATTACTAACCGCGCCACCAACACAAGAAAAAGGTAAAATACTTATTGATATAAGTGTGGGAAATCCAACAACGGATTTTTCGAACTTCCTTTGACCGAAAGAAGTTTAATAACCTGGCTTTTAAAGGGTATCATCTTAAGAAAAGCACAATTTTTTATATTTATTTGTAATTATACTTTCATCCTACTTTCACAAGAATGGCTTACCCTTTCTTTTTTTAATAATGACTATCTAATAATTATTCCTACACTGTATCAATAATGTAACGCATTATAATAAATAAACAGCTTTTCTTAAAAAGCTCTAAGTTACTGCGCATTTTTAATTATAGACAGAAGGGGAGTTCAGAATGTGATGCAATTCAGTGTTTCAGTACATCGTATTGCAAATGTAAATACTAGGGGTGTTCTAAAAGTTCTCGAGATGACTCAGAGATGTCAAGTTTCACGTGTGGTCACTTGTTTGTGACGAGCGTGTAAACAAACTAGTGTTAACCTTTCCCAAAAATTATTATTATTATTATTATTATTATTATTGGATAACATACAAGCTCTGTTAGTACTGAAACATTGAGTTATGGGCGCATTTTCATTTTCTAAAATTTTCACATAATTTGTTTGGAAAATTTGTAATATTATTAGTATAATTTCGAATATTGTGATACTTATGCATAAATATTATAAACTTTATGTCTCACACAACTATGGGCGCGAACTGATTCTGCAATACAGTGCCGCGAATTATTAAATACATACTGACAAAACGCTTTCATTTCATAACGATCTATTCAACTATATTTAATTTAAACAAAAAGCACGTCGATTTCGATATTGAGGGGGAAGTTTAAAGCCAATGCTAAATACATTTTAATTTTCACTCCGTCATTCCCAACCACTCCCAATTTAAAATTTCAAATGGCTACCCTGCCATTTAGCACTTAATTTCAAAGCGGAATCAACTGCTATGGCATATTCTGCTTTATATCACTGCCTGCTAACCTGCAGTGTTCTTATTGTTGTTTGAATTTAAACAAAATAAAAATAACTGAGTAGTTATAGAATGGAAAACATTACTTTGTGCAACAATATCGCTGTAGAACATCAATAACAACAGTCCAGGTTGCCTAGCAACAACAAAAACAATACAATCTTCAATTAAAGCACTTTTGATGTTCGTGCTCCTGAAATCCCGTAGCGCTCACTGCATCTCTTATAGATGACGCTTTATCCCTGCAGCCAAATTGTGTTTAGCAATCAATTGTAAATGTTGAAGTTACGGATTCGTTAAATAAAACTTTAACTCTAATGAAATTGCACCTTTGGTTTTCACAATATAGATAAAATCCCATGTATGATATTGAAATAAAAGATGGGCAAATCTTGTTTTTTTAATCAGATTTTCAGTTATAATTGTTTATTGCTGGTTTCTGAATGGAAATCAAGCCTTTTAAAGTATTACTATTATTTCTTTTCTCCTAAATTCAATGTTTAGCCGTAAAAATATAACAAAGTCGTTTAAGTATACGTTTATGATAGTAGCTAGTTTTATAATTATCGCGAAATTAAGATAGATGAAAAGCATTACAACATTATTCGATAATCAATAAGGGGAAGGAGGGAAGAATGTTGTAAAGAAATAAGAGTGGTGTTTTGCAAAATTACTATATAAAATAAGGCTTTATCTAAGAGCAATCACAGCGCAAATATTACCTCCAGTTGTTAATTTTTATATTTTCATTTTCTTGGCAGCATTTTACCACATAAAAATTGCCTAACATAATTTGAAAGAATAACAGTAACAAATAAAGGACCGTGCGATCTTTTTTAGTATAAATACGTACTAATTATTATTGTGTGGAATACTTTTCAATGTTTTTAGCGTTTTCCAGTAGTTAAAAAGTATGAACTTGCAGCTTTTAGAATCATTTGGTCAGAGATGTTTTAGAGGAAAATGATTCTGCATCACATTCTGTATTATTGCGCCGTAACGTTTTCAACCACAATCATGCAATTCACAAGAGCGGGTAGTGCAACAATAATCACCAATCACCAACAAACCGGTGACTTAAACTTTGGCATCAAAAGCAAATGTTTCGGAATGCTTACATTCGGACATAATTACTCTTGGGGCTTCGAAAACACACACGTGCCTGATATTAATTAAAAGAATAGTAATAAATACTCTCGGGTTGTATTCAACTATACCACCCCTTTATTTATGCAGTGCAGAGTCGTCTGTAGGAGAATGCAAGTAGTACAGTCAATTCTTCTATCTCGTGACATACCCAAACCGACCGTCACGTATATGCTATCCTTTAAGTATCAAAATGTTTACATTTCAGCTGCAGTGGCTGGTGTAAGCAGGTGAAACCAAACATTTAATCATTATTTTTAACTTCTCTCTCAATATTTGGTGCTTTATGTTTTAATTGTGTATATTCAACTGAATTCAAACCTCGAGAGGAATGAAATGAAAATTCTGTATATTTATGTTTAATACTTTTTTTCTGCGCTCCTATTCACAAAAAGTCTGCAAAAATAGCTAATGTACTATTAGGCTAGTTAAATGAACTTATTCTATGGAGCTCTTGTATGCAGATCTTATGTTTATTTATTTCCATGTATAATTAATTAACAACTTTGTAATAGACAATTTGGTTAGTGTTTACATACACCTTTACAGGCAAATGATTTACATTTACGAAAGAAAAACTACCAGAGGAAATTAATCTCAAGACACCATGAAAAACACTAGGAGAATCATTAATTGACGTAAACAGAGTTTCTTCTTCTTCTTCTTTTTGCAATTTCCGTGTACATGCTTTTTAAAATTATTTGTATTTACTGAAAAATTTAGTACTTTTAGAAACATCAATACACACACTTTCTTTTCAACTACATAAATTTGTACTTCCCATTTTTATAAAAGGTTCATAAAACGAGTAATTATTAAATCGATTCTGCAAATTTAAATGTTTGAAAGTTCGCTCATTGAAAAAGTTGAAATTTTATTACTACTACAATTCTTGAAGATAGAACGTCTTGATTTTGTTCTAGTGGAACGGGGAGCCTAATTGTAATACTGAAAGCTATTTAATGACCCTGATTGACAGCCTTTCTCTCATCTCTGCGCTTGTAGCTTATTCACTTATAAAGCATGGTCCTGCTACCTTACATGTGGCGGGGAAGATTGCGCTGAAAATGAAAGTATCCAATTAGATTAGCATCCAGTAGCTGTATCTTTGTTGAGAGCGGATCAAGTTACATCACCTTAATGAATTTATGGAGAGTGATGCGAGGCTGCCGTCATCAGCAACAGATTACGGGTCGTTACAGCACGTGTATCTGCATCAACTTAAAGCGATGTCACGTATACTTAGATAGGCGTTAGTTCTGGAACCGGGCCAACATATCACAATTGAACACGAAAAATATGGAACTTGCCTAATTTCCTTGCCTTTCTCCGCTAGCGCAGGCTTCCCATGGGAGAGTTCTTTCTAATGGGGGTGGAAGTCCTTCAGGAGTTCCTCCGCGCCATGCGCTTCCGGTGGGCACAAAAACTGCAGGCAAAGCACTTCTATATATTATGGATCCGGTGACCAGATTAATGGAAAGGAAGGAAACTTTCTAGACGCCCACCGCTGTAACTTTGAAATGGCCTTTGCTGTTATTTGCATCATCTTAAAAGTCAAGCCTCAAGAAAGTCCTTTATAGAGAAGATCCATTAATGCAGAATGAAGGCACTTGAAAAGCTAATATATCTTTTAATTTCCTTCCCATTAAAGATGGAGAACAAAAAGAGTACCGAGAGTACAAGAGTACTTGTTCCTGTTCATAAATAGCACGTTGACAAAGCTTATCCTTTAACGGTACATAATGAGTTATAACTGTAGGTGAATACAACATACTGAGTTTTTTTTTTAAAGTAGTAGCATTTGCCTTTGAGAGAACATGGTTTATTCGGCACACATTGTTATATTTTTGATCCAATGTAAATATAGGTATCCCTTCTCAAAAATTATTTGCTCGAGTGCGGATTGTCATTATATTACGGTTTTAATAAATGCTGGTGGTTCATATAATAGGTGAAAATTAAATATTTTAATGAAATGAATCATTTATACTACAAAAAAATATGTTTTTAAAAAATAACAAGGAGTTACCAGTTAGTAATTAACAAATTATGGAATATACCATTCAACTACTGGTTCAAAAGAAAAGAACGTAATAAAGCTATATTACGTATCTAACAGATTGATTCAATCCCTCTTCAGCGCACCTAAATTCCCCCTTCTAGTTTAAATTCGTTTTCGTTTCTCTTTAAATGAACCCACCACTCCTTTGTTCCTGTATTATGTCATTTATGATTTCAACCTTTATATTTATTCTCACAACTTTATTTCTAACTTGTTTAGTTCTTCGTGTTCCTTACACATTTCATTTCTCCTTTCATCTTCTACTTTAAGAGTTAAAACCTTTGCTCCAGGTAAACAAGTAGAAAACGAATTGCTTTATATATTTTTATATTTGTTTTGCTTTTCTAAGTATATTAATAATATCATTAATTGGATTATTTTAATAAATGTTTATGTACATTATTATAAAAATTAAAGGATACTTACTTACTAAGAAAGTTTAAGAATAAAATTTGTTCTTTTATTTTATTTCTAACAACAATATTACTTTTTATATAAGGGTATCAAAATTTATAACTATCATATTATATGCAATTTAAAGAGAAATTAGTAATAGCAGTCTGGTTTATAAATAAAATCTTTTTAAATATTAATAACATTAAACGACTCGTTCAGCAATGTTAGAAACTTCTACAAAACGGAATATAGAAAAATAAATCCTGTAGATCACCCTAAAGATCATAGAAGTAATACGAACTCTGTAACATTTAAAACTGGAAACTTAAATATCCACAAAGAAGACATAAAAACATGTCAAATATTTCGTTATTTTAAAGCTTCTTGTTTCCTTTTTCTCTTTGCAGCTATATAGAGAACAAATAATAAAGGAAATAGTTTTCTAAACGTTAAGAGGTATAAAAGAAACCGTGTTCCCCAAAGTTACAGCGTTTGCGGTACAAAGCTGCTTAAAGCGAGGCGAAACAAAAAACAAACACAATCACAACACTGAGGTGCCTCGTGTGAAACAGTGGCTGGTGAGAAATAAAGTAGAAAACTCCGACGGTAAAGGAAATGCCCCCTGATGAGAAGTGACATTAGGGCAGAGTGTGTATCAGTAAAAGTGCGTGAAGTTGGAGCCTGTAACTTCCCCGCAGCGTCATCTTGTGGTGCGGCAAAGCGCAGGCGAGGAAATATTATAATAAATTATTACTGGGGCACCAGAAGCGCTTTGCGTGCAGAATCTGACCTCCTCTGCCTCTCAGTTTAATAAACCGGCAACTCCTTCCCCCATTGCCATTCTGCCCCTTAAACAAAATGTTGCATCCACTAATTTCGCGTGTTCTGCACCACTTCTGAACCAACGCGATTCTGCTCATTATATCTTTAAAATTCAAAAAGGAAAATAATAAAAAGACCTCAAACACACAAATCTATGTTTCAGTCTTGTCCACTGAAAGAGGAACGCGAGGGCCCTTCTTCTCCTAATGTTCCTTCCCCTTTCCTTCTCGACACGAACATATTTAACAGTGACTGGACTCCTACAGAGGTACCCATAACATTACATCGAATCTACTGTAATATTAGAAACTGATTTTTTTTTATGTACATCCTTGTATTGATATTAGAAATACATCTTGAAGTAGTTCTAATGGGTGATTTTTCCTTCCCGGTCGGTTGAAACTGGTACCGCGGTAAAAGTAGGCAGTTATGATTGTCGCAATGTCCTTATTAACACTTAAAAAGGTGCATTTACTCACTATCTTAAGTGAGATGATGCTGCAAATGCCTTCCTTCATTTTCCATACATTTCTGACATCGTCTTATGAAAAGCCATTACCTTCTGCAGTTTCCTCTGAGAAACACAAGATATTTCTTCACGAATGTTAAATTTCAGTTCATCTAATGTGTGTGTGTGTGAATCTAGTGATGTTTGTAAAAAGAGCTAGAGCATTTTTAAATATATGGCCTTTGAGTTACTAGGCAACGAGCTATTTGCTTGCATTATTGCTGAAAATATATTTTAAAAATAGAATAGTACAAGACCAGTTTAAGCAGAATTATGTCATTTATACATACGCCATTCATAGCATTCCTCAAATCAAACAAAGAATGTAAAACGACTCTACTCGCCTGCATAATGTACAAACGTCGAAGAGTAGGTTCATTATTTATCGAGATGTTAGTATCAAAAATGTAAACGAGTACTGTAGGTAAGAGCACAGGGTTTACGAAGTTTTAAAATTACCCTATCCGGCTTCAATAAATAGAAAACGTGTTATACTGCAACAAGACAATGCACCTTCCTATTGATCAACATTGGCCCCAAATTAAAAATAATAAAAAAGAACAAGAAATATAAGGAACAGAATAGCTGCCTGACCCCATAATATCTGCGACTTCCGTCTATGATTTACCCCGCTCCGTGGCAAACTTTCTTCGAGGAAGGCGGTTCGATAATTTTGAAGATGTCAAAAATACCTGTGTAGAGGTTTTTGTCTCTATATTGCCAACAAATTCGAATGCTGGTAGAGAAATGCATAAAAGTTGCCAAAAATAATGGCCTTACGGATATGGAAACTTAAAAAAATAAACATTACTATTACTTATCAATTTAATTTTAATCAATTGAAAAATTAAATACATTAGCTTCACTTCCCTCATCTTTAATGTCTACAAATATACTTTCCATCCTCCTTTTTTTAGCAGCACCAGAAGTTTTTGTTGTTGTCAGTTTCAATCCTTTAAAATTCGATCATTATATTTGAAGATACTTTTCTGTTAATTTGCCAAATGCAAATTGTTTTTGCAAAATGACACTTTCGCCTGGCATAAAATTATAATAAGCCACTGGTGCTAAAACTAATACTCACTCGCTTCCAAACGCTAACCTACTTGTTCGTCATTTGCAAAGAAACCCAAAATTTCAAAACAATAAATCAATGTAAAAAGTGTAACAAAATACCATCTATTTACTTTTAATGAAAGTTTCTTTATGAATTAAACTTTTTCATAACATCCTTACCATAATATCGCCAATGTGTTCGAGAATTGAAATGAGAACTGTATGACTTTCTTGAAAACGATTCTTCTCACAATAAAGTTCAACTGGTAATACGATCGGAGTAAATAAAAACGCAAAAATTATGTAACTGATTATGTCAAACCATCTGCTTATAATCCCAATAAGATGAAGAACATTTTATAAGTAATGTATTACAAGCTCGATCATTTCCTCTAGTTAGAACTAATAACGTTTGCTCGTGTCTTAGAGCTAACCTAAGCACATAATTTTAAACTGAAAGCATATTTAAACCGCATTTATTGGTTACATCTTTTTAAGTACTTTGAGGTAAAGCCATGAAGTATGTAACTGGTGACATCACAATAACCTATGAAGGGATTCACCGTCTCCTCCGTTCGGCGCGTTAACAGAAAAGTGCACTACTGAATTATATGTAAGGCGCAAACAGCAAATCTACTAGTAACCAAAATTAGCCATTTACAAGATAATGGCAGAAATAAGCCAGTCGATAAAAATACATTTACGTTATCAGATAAGAAATGTGGCAAAATTTAAAAATGTAATTCTGGAGGTACGTGTTATCTCTAAGCCTAATAACTGGATTTATATCTTTACCTATGGAGTCCCATTTTATTAAAATTAAATATTACAGTATGGACAAATAGTCTACGCTACATGCTTCTGAACAGCGCGGGATAAGCAGAAATAAAAATCAATATGCACCAGGTATTGAAGTGGCCCTTAAAGCCTCTACTCTTCAGAATACAACAGGCCGAAGATAAAAAAAAAAAACAAATGTTTATAAACAAGAGCAGAAACGTTTACAACAGTCTAGGCTTTGGGTGAGAGAGAGAACCACATTTAACCGGAACTGCGGTTTACACTAGCCTTAAGGGAACGTGGGTGTTGAAGTTTATTTCCAAATGTTCCACAAGTTAAACATAACAAAGAATCAACTATAGTTTGAAAAACATCCACGCTATACCTCCATTACAACCCATTTTCACCTGTTCCACAACTTTCACGGTTATATCTTCATCCTAAAGACGAACAATGTACCAAACGGACCTATTTATGTAGTATATGTCTCTGATTTGATAAGCTGCAGATCTAAAGCCCACGCTGAATTTTAAACCATTTGTTAAAGAAATATTCTGAATTTCTGCAAACATGAAAAGAGGTATATGTTTCCTTTCCGTTTTTAAATATGAAATTTTTTGTTTAAACATTAGAATGATTAAGTTGCTCTGATTGGAGAAATGTTACCTATTTGCATAACTATTTTAATAACATATACCAAAATATATAAACCAATGTCTACTATTTCCCTTTACCTCTGAAATTTTAAAACATTTAATGATATTAGGTTAGCCTTAGTGAGTCAGCGAGTATTAATTTTAAGTACAGAAATAACAATCTTGTAATACTTTTAGAATAGATAGGAAAAATTCGGGGTCACAGCCGGGATTCTGATTCTCATTACCAAACTTAAACGTTACAAGCAGGTGATGTGATGTAACAGTTACATAACTCTGTACGTCAAAGATGCTTTCTTATTGCTTTAGGCCTAGTCCTTATTGTCAGTTGATTGGAATAGTATGCGTTTATGCTAAGAGCTCTTCTGGTTCTCGAACAAGTTAACTATGTGATTGTAAGGAACGAAGAATTGAAATTGGTAAAGAAGATTGGTTTGGATGCCGTCGATTGCGTTTTGTTACGAATGTTTTATGCATTTATTGCTGGTATTGAGAACTGAATTGTAATGATGAATAAGAGCTTCAGGAAGCGAGGGAACATTAAAATCTTTGGGTTTATAAATATGTAAGTTCTTTAATATTGTTAATAAACGGCATGTCTCGTTAGAAACTCCACTATTTATGCCAGTCAAAAAATTGTTGTGAGGTCCCAAGCTGGCGGATTTGTGTAGACCTCGTGCACAGTTAAGTTGTACTTGAGAGCTCATTACTGTAGGAAACAGAAAGCTGTCTAGTGAACTGATTCTGCGCTTGCGCACAACCTTCTTCTGTAGCAGGGTTCTTTTCTAAGAAAACATACATGCCCATACACGCTTGGAAATCACTGGTCTGCTAGTGCCAACTCCTTTGATATGTGTAGGCTACAGGCTACAGTCCCAATCTACTTTGATTGCAGCAGGAAAAAAAATCGAAAACATCAATTTATAGGGCATTCTGTGCATGGTACTATGTTAGCGAGGAAATCATAGTAATTGTAGCAAATCTCCTTTAACGCCGACAGAGAGAGAGGCATGTGAACGCCAGGATTCGAAACCACCATCTTCACAACTATATTATGAAACTTTAACCATCTGAGCTATCATGCCGTTCCGATTGAAAGTCTAATTATCTAGCTATATCTGTGCAACTCGCTACTTCCGGCTCTCTCCGCTGTCTCTCGGAACTGCAGCCATCAGTAAGCCCAAGAGTTAAACCAGCAGATCTAGTGAATTCCGCCCTGCGTGTATGAATATGCAGAAAACATTAGTTTTCTTGAGCGAGAAAAGTACGTGCGTGGCATTAAGTGATAGTGTCTATAAGACATCTTTAGTGTATGTGATTAGCTATTTTAAAGGTAACGGGCATGTGAATAGTTCACAAGAAAATAATACTAGCTTCTGTTTACATAATGTTTTTTTTCATTATAATTTTTTTTATGTCTAATTTTTTTATATTTTTAAACGTTGTATAAGGCCTTTTAGATATATATTTGTAATTTATGCAGCGAATATCCAAATGATGTTTATTTTTACAAAAATAACCGCTGCATATTAAATTATTCAAAAATATTACACCTCAGCCGTTACGTCAAATTGAATCTACAGCTGGTGGGTATCAGTTTTAGGTTTTATCTTTTTAAAAAAAATTTTTTCGCACTTTTCAGCACATTAAATTTTTAACAGTGCATTCGAAGTTATACTATATATGTACTTAAAATTTGCCTTTTAACATATTTAAAGAATTATTATTATTATTATTATTATTATTATTATTTAAAGAAATATTTCGGTTCTACAACAAAAACCATCACCATAAAAATAGTATTATGATGATGTGACGAACAAACCTTATGAAATAATTCTAATAAAATGTTTGGTGTTCAAGTTACCATAAATATTTTTCCGAACAAAAAATTTATTCTAAAATCACTAATTTCATCACATAAAGCACTTTAAAGATACTTTATAACAAATGTACTACAAAATTGTAACACTTCCAAACTCATGCCACTAATATAATGAGCAGCTAAATATAGTACTACGAGTCGGTCTTAAGTGTTCTTGGAAGATCTATGTTTCAATTCATAATCTCTTTTCTTCGTCATTTTGATTTCTCTTTTCATTACTTATTATTTATATCAACATTTATATATTGGGCCAAATTATGGCCTCAGAAATGTGGAGTGGTGCTTATCGAATTCGTTTTGACTGTAGGGAGATATTTTAAGCGTTAGCGGTGTTGCTGATGTGCAGCCCATATTTTATTGGAACACTTGTTTTTAAGGTTTATGGCAAGTTTTATCATTCGTTCTGTGATTTGAGGAATAAACTGAGAATCTAGCTTGACTTACGCAACACGTGAATGACGCCCTAATAGATTAGGCTGTCATACATCGCTACACATTTGTAATTATACATAATTATATTTAATATTCAATATATATTAAGCCTATTTCCCGAAAGTTGTCTTTCTCTTCATGTTCATTTTCTTGCGTGGAAAAAGTGCCAACCTGTTAACTGAAATATGTCTGCATGACGAAGACTTCCCTAACAGAACGTGTATATTTTAGTGTGTGATCGCTTAAAGAACAATGTCCCTATTATTGCCCTGCTAGGGCATTTTTTGTGCATGAGAAAATACGAATATTCCATCAATTATTGCTGACTAAATCAATTTCCCAACACAGCATCCTCAAATTAACTCGTTTCCTAAAAAAATACGGAGCGAAGAGGGAAATAATTACATTAATGCATCGCACAGAGCAAGGGCCTGTGGCGCTTTATTTTGTTATATTCACCGCTTCTTTTACTTGCTAATGTACAAATACGCCAACAGCTGTTATAGTACTGGGCGTTACATTCAGGATGGCATAAAAATTCACTATTTTTCATTGCTCATTGGAAATACATGAATAAAATTTTATTTTTAACGTGTTTTCTTCACTATGCAATACCTATCTAAATAACACTACATCGCTAAAGTGTTAGGGGCAAATTATTGGAAGGCACAAATCAATAGAAATGCACACTTGAAAGATATTCTTATAAGGGGTAGAATTTTTCCAAAAAAAGTAATTATTTGTTTTGGACGAACTGCAGCCAAATGGCGGTGAGTAGGTTTCACAATATCGCTGCGAATGAACGAGTGAACACAGGTTAGCAATTCATGTGCCCAAATACTCGTAATATCCATATTAACCGCAATGAAGGCGTACGCTCAAAGAGCAAAATTAGATTCTATGTAATTAAATGTGCATTTATATATTGGGTCTACAAATTATATACTGAACAACGCGGCGGAGACTGCATCCGCCGATAAGCCATAGCTCACGGCGATGAAGTATATTACAACTTCGTAATTATAACAATAATTAGACTTAGTATTTGTATTACTTTCAGTTGATTTTTCTCTACAACTAGACGCCTATTTTCACTGTTTAAACAATACTAAATGGTATAAGACTCAATGCCAACGTAGCAGTTCGATAAACCTTCTCTACCCACTCCGCCTCGTATAGCTTGACTGGACTTGTGCGATGGTTCCCCGCCCCTTCATCGATCATCAGATAATTCCATGAACCGATTTATAGAGCCTTCATACATTTTAGGTACAAGAATCATTAGCGCCCTAAAAATTAGTAAATGTATTAGATGCTTATATTTTAAGTTCTATAGGTTCTAATTGTTCACAAACTGAAATGCTTTCTTATAGGCCGACATGGTTGTGTTTGGTTTACCCAAGTTATGGGCAAGAACAGACGAACTCAAAGATAGTAACACGTAACTTTTAAGTAGCATACTTTCACAAGTGGAGTTTTAAGTTAAGGTGTGCATTTTTCTTGACTTTTCTTTTGTCTGCATTTGGGTGAAGCACCGTGACAGTGTTGAATGAACGCTGCCCGAAACATTTGTCATTTCTTCAGACAGCACTCTTCTTACGAGAAGAGCTTCAGGATCAACCTTCTATTACATGACATTTTATTAGACACCACACCTCAAGAGAAGCTAATCAACGTGGCAGTTGAGAGCCTTTATCCGACGTATAATGGATTTATGACTAAGACTTGATGAAATATGTATGACTTGGGATTTAACATTACGCAACACCACGACATGGCTTTGCAAAATCACCGTGCCTAAGCATATCGGTTTGTGTTTTAAATATATAAATAAAGCAATATTTTACAAAACAGGGAGCAGATGTGCGTTTAAGAAACAAAAGTTTTCTTAGTAACCTGTTTATAAAAAGAGCTCAGAAGTTGGAGCATTTATTTTGGTTAAAATAGGCAGGCAAAAAGGCAGTTAAAATAATTAAAATAGGTATTTATCAAAAGTGAAAACACGGTTAATATTATTAATAATTAATGAAAATAGGTATTTAAGATACTTAATTTCTTTATCACATAGTTAAAAGTACTTGAGCTTATTGTTTTGGTTACAAGGAACAACAAGATTTTTTTTTCAACATATCAACTGCCATAGTCAGCCGCTTGTCACAGAGAACATTTTGCATCATGGAAACAGATCATTCTACTTTCAATGAAGTGATTGGAGCATATTAAAAACAAACTATTTCAGAAGGATTCATACCAGCCACTACAGAACATTTACCTTTCAGGACATCATGGAAACATTGATCAAAACAAAGTCAAAGTAGTTTCCATAGTCTGACAAATGATCAAATTATGGGCAGTGGTTTTTGGTCGAGTTCATTTTCTGTTTATGCGTTTATAGGGGAATCAGTTAGTATCTCTCTTACTTCCGTATGGAACACATTGTAGGGCCTGTTTATTGCACAGCTCTCATCTTTCTCGCTTGCGATTGTTTGTTACATTTATGCAACTGCTACCACAAATTTCCTAGAATTGTCTCACGCAGTTCAATACAACGTCATTCGCCAGGACTATTCCAAACTACAGTACTTCCCTCATACTATTTTCTGGTATTCCTATGCCCGTCGCAATTATGCTATTTAAAGAGCTTAAATGAATGGGTTGAGGAGAAAAATTTGACTGCTTGAAAAGAAATAAATGTAAACAAGATTTTCAAAAGGTATTTTTGTGAGCTAAGCATGCCATTTATTTTATAACTTTTTCCACTTCCATATATTGAAATTCTGTATGTATTTTTACAATGCGCGTAAATAATCTTAGGAAAAACATAACGATCCAAAACAGGGAAGGAAAAAAAATTTTAAAAACTCACACTACCGACCCGAAATGTATATAAACATATTCATTTCTATCTTATTCTCAAATATATCCATCCAGATAGAAAATGTATCTGGATAGATATACAGCGCCAAAAGTTCGTAATAAGAGTGTACCTCCTGCTTAGAAATATTCCTACTGACAAACGAAAAGACGGTGCGGGGCTCACCCGTTTCTCTCAACTACTTAACTTCCCAAACAATGCGTCGTTCTTGCGCTCATTTGTTTGCCTAATCGTTGTTTTACCCCGTCTTCTCTAATGTCCTGTACCCTCTCGGATTATAACGTAGGAATACCCTCATGTAGGAAGCATTCACAAATTGGTTGACAGGCTTTCCCTGTCAATGAACATGTAAGGTAGTTTGGTTTGCTTTCTTCCGAAGCAGACGCAGTTGAGAAGCTCGGACTTTTGGAGAGCGGGTGATTTTTGTTTATAGAAAGTAAAGCAGCATTTTAGCTAAATATCCAGTCACCCAGGTATTTACGTATTGTGTTGTAGAAGTAGTGTGCTGTATAATTTACTTCTTTGGATTTTAATGACATTTTTTAATGCAACTGTTTTCTCTTTTACGCGATTTTGAGAACATTATGTCAATATCTTAGCGTGTTTTACTCCGTACTACTCACAGCAGTAAATCAAATTTCTGGTTTATATTTTGATTCGCCCTCGTAATTGTGGACAAACAATATAGGGATACACGTTAACATTATAATTAGAGATAGAAACACAAATTAAATTTGACCGAATATTTATAGTACTTTATTTTAAATTCTAAGATATAAGACACTTCTTTTTTATCTCAGCATGTTTCTGCTGACTTAAAGTCCTTGTCTTTCAACAAACACCGCAAATGAAGATTTTAAAGAAGCTAACTCAGATCGATGATCAATTTTGCACTAGAATAACTCTTACGAAGTTAACAAGCATGACCCACTCGCCCATCAGTTTATAATTACGGAGGTATATCTTCTCTCCTTATTGCTTAAATGATTTGGTTTTTCTAAAGTCAGAATTTAATTAATCGCAAAATATCCCCAAAGCTTCCTGAATGGAAGCGTCCAGTTCTAAACCCCGTCTTTTCGATGAACTCGAACGTTTACGCAGCACATAATGGAAGTTTGAGAGAAGTCAGCAAGGTTGGCATATAAAACAGCGACAGAAAACTTTCTTGGCAACAAGAAATGTGAGAACTATAAAGACATTGTGGAGGAAATTTAAAACATTTAGAAATCTAGGGTCTAGAATGAGTGTTAAAGTGCATATTTTCAACAGCCATGTAGATTAGGTTCCCTGCGAATCTTGGTATAATCAGTGAAGAACAAGGTGAGAGGTTTTGTAAAGATATTAACATTGTAAACTACTACGAAAATCATTGGGATATGTACATGATGGCTGATTACTGTTGGTGTTTGAATAGAGACACTAGTGAAGGACATATTAGAACTTCGGAAAACTGAATTTTTCTTCTCCCTAACAGTGAAAAATATTGAAAATTCATAATTATTGACATGCAGCTATTTTTTTTTCGATATATTAATATGCAAGTTAAAATGAAACCTATAAAAAGTGTTCGCATCTATGTTCAAAAGTAATAATCTTTCATAAAAATATTTACATAATTATATATGATGTGATTTTGTTTAAAAACCTAGTCTGATATAATAAAACTTTGATTTCAAGGCATTCACATTACATATATCCACGAGGAAAAATAAAAAATAAAAATTTGAAGAGCCGTAATAATTCAAAAGATGCAAATGTCAGAACAAACAAACAAATGTGGAATATTAAAGCACTTAATACGAGAGCAGACATACTTAAGGAATAGCAGAATAAACAAAAAAGATGAAAGAAGAAGAAGAAAAAAAAAAAAAGAAAACCTACTCGATTGAGTTAGCAATCGGGCTTTTAAAAGGCTATCGATTCTAGCATTTCTAACTTGCGTTTTTACAGTAAACATTTACCGTAGAACCACTTAAAACAATTTGCATTCATGCAATTCCAATTTTATTCCAGTGCAAAGTGTTGGGGTCGTTATGCCCTGCCCGTTTTGTTGACCGACTACTTCGCTAAAAGCAGGTTGTAATGAAACCTCTCCCCTTCTCTCCGCGGTTCTAAATGAGACATTATTAACATTAATGCGGTCTTAAATCAGCATTCATTTCAATTACAGTATTTTTGTGAAAATCGCTCCTCTTATATTTCCCCTGAACATTACATGACTTTTTCTTTCGTTAAATGTAAATATCCCAGCAAGATAATTCATGTCAAATGTTGAGATGTATGCTTTTATTCCTTTGTTTAGTTATCTTTTATTTTTCATTATATAGCAACGATGTATATATAAAATTAATGTTGAAACCAGTTCTTATTCTCTTGTCCTTTTCTCAACAGTCAGTTTAGATATGTTCAGTTTCAATATGGGCTGCAATGGCTTTCATACAATACAATGCGTCATAATACATTAACATTTTAACTAGTCCGTGTTAACTATATCGATCTTATCATTGCAGATCCTTTATAATGAGCAGAAGTATTCGGTTCAATTATTACTGGACTGATGGCCATAGTAGCCTATGTGCTTTCCTGTACCATATGCGCTTTATTCCGGTGTTTCACTCAGAGATGTCCTCATTGTACACTTTAAGCTGCATAATACGAGATCTGTTCAAAAAGTATCGCTAATTTTGTGTTTTTTCAAAAAGTATTTATTTATTCATGAGTATCTATTTTTTCCCCTTCAAGTAATCCCCACCAGATATTATACACTTGTGCCAACGTTTTTTCCAATCCTGGAAGCACTTTAAAAAATCGTTTTTTGTGATCTTGTTCAGTTCCTCCTTCGATGCCGTCTTTATCTCCTCAATCGTGGCGTAGCGTCGTCCTTTCATGGGCCTCTTCAGTTTTGGGAACAAAAAAAGATCACAGGGGGCCAGGTCTGGGGAGTACGATGGCTGCGGCATCATAAGTGTGTTGTTTTTGCCCAAAAATCCGCGCACAAGCAACGATGTGTGAGCAGGGGCGTTATCATGGTGCAAAAGTCAATTATTGTTCTTCCACAAATCCGGGCGTTTGTGGCGGATTGCTTCGCGCAAATTGCGCATAACTTGCAGGTAATATTCCTTATTGACCGTTCTACCCTGTGGCAAGAACTCATGATGCACCACGCCCCTGCAATCGAAGAAAACTGTAAGCAAAGCCTTCACATTCGACCGAACTTGGCGCGCTTTTTTCGGTCTTGGTACGTGTGGCAGCATCCATTGGGATGATAGAGCTTTAGTTTCCACGTCATAACCATAAACACATGATTCGTCACCAGTTATGACCCTCTGGAGCAAATGGCACGAGCCAATCGATATGTTTAGGTCCTCTGCTACTTCTCTAACGGTGATTCGACGATTGGCCAATATTATTTTCTTCACTTCTTCAATGTTTTCGTCTGTTGTTGACGAGCTCGGGCGTCGTTCACATCTTCTCGACCCTCTGAGAACATTTTGTATCACCGATAAACGTTGCTTTGGTCCAAGGTAGCTTCACTGTATGCCACAGTCAACATTCGGAATGCATCCGCGCACTCAATTTTGTTTTTCACACAAAATTTGATACAGATTCTTTGTTCTATTTTTTGGAATAGGCAAAAATCGAAGACGAGTCAAAACACGTCCAAGCAAAATAGCTGTCAACAAA
Source organism: Metallyticus violacea (assembly GCA_030762175.1). Taxonomy (NCBI): domain Eukaryota; kingdom Metazoa; phylum Arthropoda; class Insecta; order Mantodea; family Metallyticidae; genus Metallyticus; species Metallyticus violacea. The sequence goes on along the minus strand of CM060840.1, from coordinate 50,529,787 downwards.
TAACTGAACATTCAAAATGGCCGAGCTTGTCAACATAAGTGAGGGACATGAGTAGCAACATAACGCTACAAAACAATCGAAAATCGAATATACGTAGCCCGTGGAAATTCAAAATTTATGATACTTTTTGAAGAGACCTCGTACTTATACTTTGTAACATTATAGCATTTGTATAAATTGTAACTGGTTTTTCAGATAGAAGGCTACTTCTGCATATTTGTCGTGCGTCAACTTTTGTAAAATCCCTCTTATCCGGTTCCCAAATATCAGGTACTACCAAAACAGCACTTAACAACAACGGCACTTAATAATAATAATAACAACAACAATAATAATAATAATAATAGCATCATATCCTAGATGCTTCACAGAAGGGAGCATGATAATGTGAAAGTCGCACACCGTCGCACCTATAGATAGTAGCTTTTGCGAATTAACTCACTACTGCAAACTGTTCTTAAACAGATGTTGGAACTGTTGAATAAAAAGGAAAAGGGCGTTAGCAAATGGAAGAATTAACGCACACTACAATTTCCTTTTCAAAGTTGCAACGACTGTGACCTTGGCTATAACGGATGAATGTGCAGTTTACGCACTGAAAATAAATGTTGTATTTCAAATTTTCATTTTTAAAATTCCACGTGAAAAATGTTCAATTTCAGCATGAAAAATGTTGTGCAGTATGTTTACATTAACTATAAAAGTAGTTCCCAGTTATCCGGCATTGATTGTCCTACAGTTGCCGGATACGAGAGATCTTACTGTACTTTGTTTAAATTAAACGGTAAACTGTTTTGGAACTTAAGATAATGGTAGAAACTAACCAAATATTTGACTTCTAGTTAATATAAATAATAATAAAATAATAATAATAATAATAATAATATCCCAGTCCATTTGAAAAGTAAAAATACGAGTTTCAATAATTTTTCCTAAATTCCACTAACTCGGTTACTTGGTCCCACAAGTAATTGAGAGGGACCCCACAAAGGGATCCTAACTTCTATCAATCATATCATTAATATCGCTTCAGGTGCTTAGTCCAAGAGAATAAGGTACTCTTTCAACACTATTCACGGGTACTTTGATCCCTCCTGTAGTATCATAATCATCCTCTTCCACAAACAGTTATAATACCAGCACTTACTTTGTTCCAACATCGATTCATCTACAACGTAACTACAATTATTTTTATTTTTGTAAGCTTTTAATGTCCTGCCTACCGCCAAGGTCTTTCGAGATAGATAACATGACTATAAGTCCGGAGAACTTGGCGTTTAATGTTTAATGTTAGGGAGGAATCCGAAGAAGAAAATAAAACTTATCCAAATAACATATATCCTGGCCGGTGATCGAACAAACAGACGTGCTACCATCAACTACGACTGTGGACTGTTGGCCTTTGCCACTACATTCTGAAATAAATTAAATAATTAATAGCAGCTTCCTAATCATTATATTATGTAAGTTTCCTGTGAGATTTAAACACTTAATTACCTAAACACTTGATTTTATTTCCCAAAGCATGGTGTTACACAATCACATAAGACTATTTTAATAAAGGTATGGAATATAGTCTTGAAGAAGAGGTTACATAAATAAGTGAAAACTTGTAGAGAAGTTAGGCCATTCGCAAGAAAATACACTGACAGTGTGCTCCAGGTAGAGAAGTAGTTCGCCTTTGTTCGCCGACTGGTTAAAAAGTTACGAGGGACAGGATCTCTCAATGACAAAAAAGTATTTCGAACTACAGGAATAAAAAGCGTTATATAAAGTATAGCAATTTCATAAGAATATGACTGCCATGTATTGCCACTTAGGGACAGCATTTAATATAAAATGCAGTATCGTTTTATGATTTCAATAAACATATAAATAATAACTTAACGCGCGGCTTTTTCCGGTTGGGGCGATTGTACTTCCCCATCAAGATTCTCAGGTTTACCATTACTCAAATAACCTCAATGTATATATCATATTGCATAATCGCCGTTATAGTATTAGCCTCGTCTAAGAATATTGTGGATTGACAATAGCATTACTAATGTTTCACAAAATTCTGTCCACTTGCAATGTAACGCTTGCAATTCTTGGACTGTTCTGTAAGCTTTCAGATTTAAATTTGTTCTTGCTTTACACGCAGAGATTAGAGCACGTTCTAATATTCAAGTTTTTCTTTTGATTATACTTACAGTTTGCCTAAATCTTGGGATATTTGTAATGTAACCCTATGTGGAGAAATGTGTGCCAGAGAATTTCTCTACAAGCTGTCTAAACACCTCTTAACATGTATTTGTAATTAATCCTCTTGAATTCTCTACAGTAAACTTTACTTCATTAACACAATGTAATGGCAAGCCATTAGCCTGCAATAACCCCAAAGGTTTACTCAACTCTTAACCGCAAACTGAATTATAACCGAAATAATGCTCTATGTTCAGAGCGCGCTTCTACGGTAAGAGAGGTGACTGGCCGTGACCTAGGTAATTCAACGCGCGCTGCGCTCGGCTTTAAATGCAGGCCAAAAATAACTATATGTAGTTAAATATGAGTGCATTTACCCGTTGTAGTCTTATAAATTTAAGACAGTGGTCATACTTTAGGTGACTGGATTAAACGGGAAGAGGTTTTCCAAAGAAAAAACCAAATTCAGCACATGTTTCTAACTCTCATTTTCATAATTCACGTTCTTTCTGCACGTATTTTTTCTCCCATTTTTTATTATTCGCGTCTTCAATCTTTTCTGTTTAAGTTTTTGTTTCTAAACAAATTCACAGGTATCCCTATGGTCCGAATAATTGCGGAGAGTTGACATTTTTTTGTGTCTATAGAAACTTTAATTACCATATGATACATTTAATTAAGTTTAATCTTTTAATTATAAGCAATATTCAACTTAAACACAATATCAGTATGGTTTTAATATCAAACTAACAGTCTAACAAAATGAAATTGCATGACTGCTGTTGACGAAAATCTCAAACTGTTCATTCCGTTCTGGTACACATTTCTGAGCGAAGGTATAATTATTCTGCGAAAGGAATTCTATTCTTCGCCTTTTTTTCACTCCGTGTTTCCTTTGTCTCCCACAGTTTTCTTTACGCATCCCATTTCACCCTCCTGAACGTTTTCTCTCTTTCAACTTTATACCCTCTTTTTCCGCGCCTTCTCCACCATCCCCCACTACCTCGACACTCTCGCCAACCAACGGACCAACCAGGGATCGATACCATAGCGACGTTGCCAAAACTAGAACGTATACTAAACCAATTCAGTGGGTGTTCTCTCTGGACAATACGAAGTTGCAAAAAAGAGAGGAGGCAGATTTACATATGACAATGCTGCGTTAATTTGAAACGGTCTCGAGTATAACTGCAGGCCGCTTACTGTACAAGTGCAGGGAACTGCTGTTCACAAACCATTCTTTAAAGCAAGAACAGAAAAGCAAATGAATAGAAACATTAGCAAATTGGTTTGTGTTCAGAATAATTTAGCTTTAATAGTTTCCCTCTTAACAATATAATATTTAATGAGGCAAAAAAAAAAAAAAAAAAAAAAAAAAAAAAGCCAAATGGTCCTCTAAGAGCCGTAACATTTTATGCTCAAATGGTCAAATGCTTAGGGATTTTCCTTCCGCACCAGCTCTCTGAAAGAAAAACGAATGATGGAAAATGGGGCAAGAAGAAGACAAAAAATGACAAATTCTTCTATAGTTCAAAAGAAATCGATTCTTGCGATTCGAAAGGTATTTTACACGAAAAATGTGTGTCCTTGTGCATTTCCATATTATATACTGCTAAAATCTAAAATCTAAATTCTTACTAATATAACATGCAAACAACTGAATACATATAAGATACATACAAAGCATGACAAAAAATGGTGATACATTTAATTCGTGTGATACCTTTGGACAGAGTGTAGTGTCAAACTGAATTATGGATACTAAGAAAAATTTAACAAACAAAATGCTACTTAAAAACTTCTTGAGTGTTATACAAGGAGCCAAAAATTGTTTTGATGTACTTATTTCAGTTGATGTGCATTTTAACACGATTACAGCGTAAGTGTACGCACAAGAAGTATAAAGAAAGAACTGTCTTAGAACTAAAGCAATACCTCTGAGAACATTATTCAAATGTTGCTAAAATACGCACCAGTGCAGAACATCCCTTTCCGGCAGTGCAGCAGGTGATTAATATTTTATGTATACTTCATATCGGAATATTTTGCTAAAGATAAATGTATTAGAATAAAATTAACTTAAGAAATTAAAGTACTGATTTAAATTAAAATCAAGAAAATACAATACCAGCTGCAGGGAGGTTAAATAATGCAATTAAACTTTTAATTTAATAATAATTTTAATTAACATAAAACAATAGCAATTAGTGGCTTATAAATACACTGCCACTCACTAAATCTTCTCAACTATTTTACGCAACCAAAGCATAGTTGTTTTCCATACCTGAAGTAAGGTATCATATCAGTTTAATGTTCACGGTAAATGCTGCTAATACGAGTAGATCTATATCCCAAGAGATGGAACGTTCACCCAAATAATGTAAATCCATTAATAGTTTACACTGATATTAACCAAAAAGATACTCGAATTCTTTCAACTCGGAATTGGGAGTTTATGCCAGAAAAATTATCCGTTGGTTGCAGTTTGCTTTATAGTATGAGAGACAGATGCCTTCGAAAAGCAGTTTTCACACAAGAAAAAATGTCTTGGAAGCGGAGGAATGTTATGGAAAAAGAAAATTACCCAATACAATGTAATAAATACAATTTTTGGTACAGCTATAAACAAAAAAAGATGGCCCCGATGGTCACCATCATCAATATCGAGACATCAAAGTGCAGCGTGAAATTTAAACGACTAACTGTATAAAGGATACACCCTGCGACATATTAATTGCTACTAACTAGTGATAGAACATTTTCTACCATGGATGCGAAGTTGACTTAGCACCACCCATACAGTGTAGCCGATTCCTTCCCGATCATAACTTATGCTGATATTTTATTTTCTTAAGGAATTTTTCCATCTGTACAATAAAGAAAGGGGAAGAAAGCAGGCATATGTACTAACACAGAGTGAAGAATTGAAATGTATAAATGCATTTTTAGCTGTTTATTTGTTGTCGCGTTGACTGCACTGGTCACATCGCAACATCTGTAAATTGTGATCGTGAATATTGTAGATGTAGGTCTATAGTCTGTAGGGATGAATGGCGAAAATGAACTCTGAGTCAGGTAAGTAAAAATCTTGTCCAAATAGCTTGACCTGACTGGGAATTTAACCCAGGACCTCCGGATGAGTAGTCGCGAATGCTACCACTAGAAAACGGACACGGCCAAAACTCATTTCTAAATGTCATAACTGGACTTAAACAAAAACATTTCATACAAAATTGAAAACACTAAGTATCCTTTACGCAAGAGTGAAATCAACGTCCAATTTACGCAAATTATATTGTTATTATAGAAATGTGCGAGTAGCGAAATTCTCCTCTGTCGAAGAAATGAATACGCTCTGTGGTGAATTAAGCGCAAGGCGTGGTATGGAGTTTCGAAAGGAAAGAAACAGGCAAACATAAAACAAGCCGTGCTCGAGAGAGGGGAAGAAACCAAAGCTTTAATCTTTGGCAACAAATCCACCACACAACGAGCCATTGCATGCAAGTTAGGGACATTTGCCTTGTCACATTTCTGAATTTAACAAAATATTCAGAGATCACTAGGCAGAAGCACGATGGAAATTTGTTGCGACTTTGGATAAGGCAAACGTCTGTCTAATCGATTACAACAAACTCGACGAAATATCCTAAAGCTAAAACCATTTTCAAAAATTAATTCTGAATACAACACTTGCAGTAGTAAATTAACCATTACCTGTGTTGTCAAGGTGGAATTCAGGTGAGATCCAGGAACTTTAAGTGGTAGATACAAATGAATCTAAATGAAGTCTCTAGTTGCACCTCTGATTCGACCCTCAAATTATCTAAACGAACAGTAGTTCATGCCACTCCTTTAAGTAACATTTGAGTTCAATCTCCCATGGACTTCTGAAAAGAGCATTGGAAAACATGCATCCATGTACTATAGTAAGCTTGTGAGAGGAGGAATGAGAACAGATGGACTTGACTGCACTCAACAACAACCTTCATAAATGAAGACCACAATACAGAGCTGAAGCAACCACAAGGGGACATCAATTTGAACAAGATTGGCGGTGAAAAACGGGCAACGAACCGAAATTCCTTACCAGCGATCAGAAAATTATGTCTGGTAAATTTGAAGAGAAAAATTTGTATCTATTAATAAAGCCAGAGTTTAATGCATAGTTAGTTTAACAATTGTTCATAATAATTCTGTGCATGTACTATATACAGAGTGTATCATTATTTTCGATCCATTTTCTTGAAATGATAAATTTAACTGACACTTATATACATTAATCTTAATTCTAAATGGCTGCCGCCAATTTTAAAGTGTTGCATTCAATGCAGACCAAAAGCTGTCGCCTGACAGCTTTTGGTCTGCATTGGACATGGACATACAGAATAAGCATGTCGCCTGAAATTTCTGCACATGCTTGTATACGATTTTTCTGGTCCAGAAATCTCTTACTTTGATTATGCATAATTTCTAAGAGCTCAAACCCGGATGGCTCTATTCCAGTTTAACTTCTTCCCATCCAGTTGTTGCCAAAAGGGTCAATTGAGGCATTCTCTCACATCAACACAAAACGATGGAATGCTCAAATCTTTATGCAACTCAGTGGTGTCCACATGCCCTCCGAAGTTTCCCTATTAACTCCTGTTGCACTTCTGCATATGCCAAACCGCACAATAGCTACTCGCTCCTCTATAGATACTGTTGATAATTTCCCCTAAATTGTACACAAAATGCTAGCAGATATGTGCTATTTTTGCCTAACAATCGGGAAAATATTACTTGGAAATTCTCTGAAAAGAGTCTGAAAGTTTGAGGCCTTCATATAAGGATGTCTCATAAAATTTTCTTGAAGTCAACTGGCTCTATTCTTAAGGGGGGGAAAAAAAGTAAATTTGTGTTAGAAATACACGTTCCAATAATTGTTGGAATCTATGTACGGGGCTACTTTCCATTGCCCTGTTTCGTGAAAACAGCACATTAATAGCAGCTCTAGTTTCAGAAATATTTGGGGTGGTAGTTTTAGGTGATACCCGTATACGAGAAATGAACCTGCTATATCTACATAAATTCCATAAAAATTATTTACGACAAACCATTGTTTTTTGAAATTATGGAGTGAAACTTTATGTCCAGCCTGTATATATAATTAATTTAGGGAATACAGAATAATTTCTGTCATTTATAAGCTTCGAATCCCATACTCATTCGCACTTTGTATGTACCAGTTTCTCAGATTGGCGATGTAATATTTACTATCGATGTTTGAAAAAAAAATGTTATTAAATTGCATTAGTTACAATATGGCATACAGTTGACTATGGCATGGAAAGCAGGATCCGATATCACCGATATTTACGTCACGTGCTACAACGTTGGGAGCTGGTTTTCCAATTTACGCATAGAAGCCCGTTTAGTAGCATACTACTGTATCGATTTTCTAGTGAATAATTCATCACTTTGATTCAGCTTTCGTGACCCGCTCAACCGTTGCATTGAGATGGGAACCTATGGACTAAATATACGCACGCCGACCAGCTCGTGTTGGCGGCAAAGACTTGTTTTGTATTCGCACAACCTGCTCCTTGGTTAATTTTTTGTACATCAGAGCTTTTAAAAAATAGCAGATGTGGTACACGGCAGTGTTACACTTGTCAACATTCTTCCTTTAGAGGAGAGCCTATTAAATTAATATAAAACATTGACAAATATACTTTGCAGACCATGGGACACCTTAAGTAAACGTAGAAGCACAAATGGCGATCTTTTCGTATCCAAAATAATACTTGTGTTCTATATTTGCATTTACATGGAAGTACAATATCTTCATATATAGGCAGTGTAACAGAGCAAACCTTTCTGAAAAAAAAAAATTGTCATTCAGAGAATTCATCCGAAACTCTGCAGCCTTCGATCTGCATTTTGATACATACAACACACTCTTTTGCTATAATAACTGATCCCCCATGCTTTCTGCTCTCCAGACAGTTTCTATAGTGCAGAGAAAGGTGGACATCATAGGATAGCAAAAACACATGAACTTGACACAACTGGTCATATTCTCCAGTGCAACTCATTTGAAGCAAAGCTAACCGAAAAGTTAATTTCTCACCTCCCGTTCTAAATCACACGGTAGCACTACATATCAATTCGAATATGAACACATTTAGCTCTCGTTATAAACCCCATCTGTTCACACGGTTTTTAACATTTGGGATATTAGGTCCAGCGCAACCGGGGCCGCCCATAATTCAGCTCCGTTTCCCTCTCTATCATGTTCTTCAGCGTCGCTTTCTGAACTTCTTGCCTGCCGGTCTCCCGGCAGTGCATTTTCAATCGCGAAGATGGTTACACAACCGAGTGTGGCTAAACATATGTATGTAAATTTGTTAAATACGAACAAACTACGAATAGCTTTCGTTTAAAATTACTTCCTTTTAGAGCTGCGTATCCATGATACTATGCAAACATTTCAACCTACTAGTTTAATACAAAAACATAAAAAAAATATATAGATGAAATCAGTGCAAATCTTGAAGATTTACAATAAAAACCCTAAAATTTTCGGAATGTAAAGAAAGTATCAGTAATGAAAACAGAGGACTGATGCGCTTCCGTTCGTTTGGTAAGGGATGAAAAAGTCGTTTTGTTCCCATGAGTATTTTTAAAACTCCTTGGAACTTATAACAATTTATGTGGAACACGTTAACTTAATAACAATTGATTTCTTACTATAGGTATGTTGTTTGAACTGGCAACAATCAACTTCGAGTATAGCAATGAAAGCTGCATAGTGTGAGTGTGACAATGGAAAAATAAAATACTGAACACTTCTAAAATAGTTTCCTAATGAGGCCGGTATCACCTAACAGGCGCTAATATTTTAAAAATTCCTATTATTAAGCTGATATAACTTACCCATTTTCAACGGTAACGATCACATGATAATAGAATATGCTCGACAGATTGGCGACGTTAAGTTAGCAAATGTGTACTACTGTCTCACATCCAGCAATTCCGTGGCATTCGTTACTCCTTTAGTTACCGAGTATCCAATGTTTTGTGGCCACTCAAGACAGTTTATCTGACTTTCTGATTGTCCTTTGGTGGCTACCTAATAGTTTGCAAAAATATGCAGAAAGAAGAGTAAGCTAGTACAGTGAAGCTTTTGAGCTATAAGCGGGCAGAGAGCAACTTCGCACTGGGAGAGGAGTGTAATGCATGTGCACGTAGCGGCTTGTAGTTAGTTTTATGAATGCGTTGTGATTGTGCGTTTGTAGTTTACTCGGTGCTTTCACTGAATGTAATTATTCTTCGTTCGTTATGCCACATACACAGCCGAGCTCAGGCTGTTCACAATTCACATAACCCTCGTTATATATAAGAAAATTAAACCATATTCACGGTTTAGGCTCCATGACCTGTTCGGCTAAATACTCCATCGCTTTATAGGTCTGCCTGTGTATCTTCTCCTTCTTGATATCCAAGCCTGTTTCAAATCTGGTGTTTTCCATCTTCTGCCTGCAGATATTCAACACATCGCTCTTTGTAATTATGAACTTGATGTATCATTAGTGTTAATCCTAGTTCCTACCGCATCGTATCATCCCGTCTTATGCAACCTTTAAAATGTGATACTGTTGACTGATTATTACTAATTTCCCTCTGTCCCAGCACTCAATTCTCACTACAGTAGAACAAGATAATAATTGCCGTTTATAAAATTTATCTCTCTTTCCTTTCTCGTTTTATTCCGCAGTGTTCTTGTGAGTGTGCCACACATTAAGCTAACATATAGAAAGTTATATTCGAATACCCCTATCATCATAAGAGTCGGTCATGGTGGTGTAGTGGTAATCACACTTGCCCTCTAAGCCCAAGATCGCGGTTTCAATCCCGGGCAGGATCGATGGAATTTTTCGGACGTAAAAATCCTAAGTAGGATTCCTTCGCAAGGGAAGTAAAGCCGTGCGTCTCGTGTCGTACATTTACGGCACGATAAAGAACCTCAAGCCTGATAAAAGAGGCATCTGAGAAAAATTTGTTGGCCCTTTCACGCCCTGAGTTGAATGGGACGCTGATGACCTGAGATGTTAAAGAGGGCCCGTAAATAAACGGATGAAAAAAGGGGGTTCTTACAGCATACGAGTACTTTATGCGGATTTCCTTCTAAAACACTGCGTGATTCTCAATATTGTATACCGTAGGTCTTTCAGGGCGAGGTACATCTTTAGTGTTTTCTTCTCCATTATTGAAACGTTACAACCATCGTTGTGCTACACGCTCACTAACGACTCCTCCCTCCACTGCACATATTCTTCGAACCGCAGTAGTTAGTTTACAATCTCGTTTCCAGTATGCTTTAGGACTCTATCTCAAAACATTGTTACCAGCAACTGACAACGGACACATGCTCACAATGTACATATTAAAAACCATGGCATCCTATAATATCAAACAAAAGAAAACATTAAAATATTACAACAGCAAAATTTAAAAAACCAACATTTATAATTAGACAATCAAATACTATAGAGTATTAACCTCGGATTCTGCAAAGAAAACCTGATTATCAGCGACCAATAATATATTAAGGTGTATATTTCCCTTAATATGAATCCCTCTTGCTACATAAAATAAACAATTAAATTAAATAATTAAAATATCTTTCGTTTCACTTTTATAATCGAAACAGTCACTTTTCGTGATTCTTAAGTCTTCTACAAACACTGTGTAGGAGGCATTAGAATTGTAGCATTCATATTTTCATCGTAAGTATTAATGAGTAACATACAAGGATAGGTGCATAAGTTTCCAGCCTCGCTGACAAGGATTACTGCCTTCACAAAACCCTTATCTATGTCATACCTTATCTGTCAAGTAAATAATTGCAGCTTAACTTCCGCTCCACTTTGCACAGTTGTCCATATGTAGTTGCATGAAGAAGGCTATGTGTAGAATTGTGACATGTTCAAAATGGGACTTACTCCAAATGAAATTAAACAGCGATTGGACGGTGTATATGGGGAAACACCCCCTCATATTCTACCGTAAAAGAATGGGCCAAACTTTTTCGAACGGATCGAGAAAGCATTGAAGGCGAAGAGCGTGCAGGTCGGCCATTGAAGATGCTCACTCCTGAAAAACCGCTCTTGCGGAAGGAGGAGGCTTAAAGTTACAGAAATAGCAGCAAGGTTGGGCCTATCTAAAACAACAGTCCTTCGAATTATTCAAGAACATGTAAACATGAATAACGTTAGTGCAAGATGCGTGCCTAGACTTCTTTCCTCAGTCCAACAACAGCAATAACGAACGTGTCATCTGTTATCAGGCATTTTTGGAGCTCTGTCGTGGCAACGAGAGAGAGAGAGAGAGAGAGAGAATTCTGTAAACCATTGTTAGAATAGATGAAATTACGCTCCTCTACTATGATCCCTTGTACAAAAGAGAATCAATGGAGTGTCGTAAACCTGGCAAAGCACCGCCTCTATAGGTCAAGGTCACTCAGTCAACCAAGAAGATCATGGCCACGATCTTTTGGGACTGTGAAGGAATACTCTTCATTAACTTCAAGGAGAGGAATACCACAGTAAATGGGGAGTACTGTGCTGATCTAGTGCACAGATACGTGCTTCCATCAAAGAGAAAGGCGAAGAAAACGGATGTGATGTGATGTGTGCCTTCTTCACGAAACGCGCCTGTGCACACAGCTCTTATTGCAAAGGAAGCTGTGAAGAAATCTGACTTCAAGGAGATCGATCATCCACCCTGCAGCCCAGATGTAGCTCCCAGTGACTATTTCCTCTTCTTAAAACTCGAGAAGGATCTTTGAGGAAGGAAATTTAAGTGTGATGAAGTGATGGGTGCTTTTTATGCCCCTTTTGTAGACAAGACTTCTGACTATTTTTTTTTTGGGGGGGGGGGGATTGAAATGTTAATTCAAAGATGTGTGAAGTGTATTGCAATAAAGAGTAACCATATTGAAAAGTGAAATATAGTTTTTGTCTTTATCATACCTAGAATATGGACGTACCCTAGTATCTACTAGGCATCTAAACAAACAAGTAGTTTCAGATATGACTGCGGCACTTACAATTAACACATCCCAGTATTTCTACCTGTAGAAAATATTCACAAAAATCCGCAGCAAGAATACAGTTCTATTTCCGTTACAAGTATGAATACACCAATGAGAACGCCAGTGAAATGTGTGCGAGCAGAGACTTCTAAAAACCGAGAGGCATATTAACTGAGCGAATGACAAAAGGCCTTTTAGCAACGCCGTCACTAAGAGACTGGAACCACTGAAATGCATAAAAAGGATGATGAGATACCAGTTCAGTAATTCGTAAAAGGAAGCTTAAGGGGCATTATACTCCCAAATAAAGACAAAAAAGTTTTAATAATTTCATCGCCATTCTATGAATGTGTGCACGTTGCTTCAAGGTGAAAAACAGTCTGTTTAAAAGTGTAGGTGCAAATTAAGCGCTGTGAACAATGTCATGCATGAAAGAAACACGATGCTCTGAAATTCCATCACAAAGCAACTACAGAGCTTTACAACGCAATGGATGACAAGAAGGTACCTTTTGAATAGTTTAACGCTCGTTTTTACTACTGAGGCATCGCAAGTGGTGAGCACTGATGATACATGAGATGAAATGATATATAGGGAAAGGATTTATTTTTTTTAAAGAAAGTTCCAGGCCTACGTTTAGGGTACCTCCCCGGCATTTGCCATTTATGAGGACTGAGGAAAACCTGGAAAAAACTTCAATCAGGGAGGACGGTCCTGGCGGGATTCGAATCCCAGACCTACCGCTCACGAGTCCGCGCCTTAACGACCTCGGTCACCCGTGGGGGTTCTGGTGGGAATGGAACCCCAAACCTCCCGCTCACGAGTTCGCTCTTAAAGGACTTCGACCACCCGTAGCAGTTACAAGAAGGTGGGGCTGCAACAAGCCAAATAGCTTTCCTATTCTCTTGCTATATTTAAATGCCAAAATTCGAACTTAGATAAGAGCCTAGGGAATAACATTTTTACATCTAGCTTTGATTAATCAAACTATTTAGACAAAACATTTGGTTTTCACCTATTTCTCTGTTTATATAGCCGAGTGAAATAATAACACCATGTACAGGAAAGTTTTTATGCTTTGTAAGAAGATAGTTGGTCTCTTGCCCGGGCACATCAACAACGTTGGCCGGAGATCAGCTTAATTTTACAATTAAATGCCCATATAAAACTTTACACTTATTTTGGGAGTTACTTGCCCATTAAGACAAAAAAGAAGCTTCATCGGTGGGAGAAAAAAAAACTTTCTCATCAACTTTTCCGCTATTAATACTATTGAAAATGCAATGATTAAAATTAATATGTTGGTGTGATTATGCTGTTGTCAAAGCTGTATAGAAGTATTGTAGCTGTTCCATATGAGCTCTGTTATTTCTGTCATTTTTTAAAATGCTAAAGAAACTTCTGCGAAGTGTTCTAATTTCTCGTCTATCTTGTCTAATTTTTCTTTTGTGAAAACATGACGAATGTTATTACTTTTTTTTTATCATTGTAAGCACGCTGTTGTCCACCTTCTCCACAAGTGTTTTGATCGCGCTGCTAGTGGGACTGCTCTATCTTTTGTTTTACCCTAAGGGGTTTTAATGCACGTATTATGTTTATGTGAACTCCGATGGCTGCTTAATAAATAAGTGATCAATGTACACGTGATAGTTAATATTATTATTATTATTATTATTATTATTATTATTGTCACATCTGATTCCCGACGGTAAGAAATGTGCAAATTGAGACATGTTCACTTCCACCTACAGCAAAATGGAAGCAATACGCTCTGAAATTTTCCTTTCGTCTTCAGTTGAGGCGTACGCAATGAAACAGAAGGCCTGGGAAGTGTTTGCTCTTCCCTTTAGCGCAGTTTGAAGATAGTTTAAAATATTTAAAGAAGAAGGGCAATCAATTTCAGGGACTACAGTTTGTGTCTAACGGAAGATAAAACATTAACACCTCTGCAATAATTAGGAGAGAGGAACATCGACGAACAATAAGAACGCTTTCAGTCTGAACATTTTACTAGATGTCATTCACACTTTTTATAGTACTGAAGCCGGAAATAAGGCTGCCTATAGTAATTTTATAACCTGAGGCTACAGAGTTATATTTATAAAGGCATTATATTTGATAAGGATAATTGTTATGTATATGTATAAGAAAATCATTTTGAGATAGGTATAACAGGAATCGAAATAATTTGTAACTTGTATGTCATTTAACAGGTAATGGTATTTCACAAAAGGGTTTTGTATACATTTTGTGTAAAACATGTTAGAAAGAGACGGATTATGTATACCTGACTCCACTCACTGGCCGCTCCTTAGACAAGGCTGAAGAAAGGGTAAACTATCTTTTGTTAGGTCACGAACCTTCTACCCGGGAAATACTTAGGAGTTGACAATAAGAGAAACATGTGGCCGTAACGGGACAGTATTTAACAAAGTCAGACTTAAAAATATTTTAAGAGAAAATGAAAATGTCAGAACGGAGACGAAAATGTTTTATTACAGGAAAGCCGAAAACACGTGCGTTATCTCCGGGAACATTTAGGAATCTACAAACTCAGGAAGGCAAAAGATTTTCAATAGAAATCAGAATGTAAGGAAAGGGCCGAAATTTATGACAGCTTGTTCTGGGAAAATTCAAGTTCGTGGGAAGACATTAGAACAGGGGGGAAAGAATAATTCTAGCCAATGGTCTTCGGATAAAAGTTAACGAATCAGGAGAACTTAGATACCAATAAATAATTTTAGGATAGCCAATCATGAAAGTACAACACGAAAATAGATAAAATACGAGGGAATTTAATTTAGCGAAAGGCGTGGCGATGTAGTAGAAAAACTAGAGTACAGAAGTCAGAGGGGCACTCGGAATTCACGCATTTCGGTAGAGACACAGTGAGAGGGAGATTCACGCATTCGGTAGAGATGCATTCAGAGGGACACTCGCAGAAGATAGACACTCACACATTCATAGATTCACATTCAGACATTCAGTAGATATACATTCACAGATTTACACTCACACATTCATAGATTGAGAGGGACATTCAGACAACCAGATATTCACTCAGGAAGCCAATCTAAGTGAGTAGCGAAGTCAGTGGCGAACAGTCAGGAAGTATTTTAATGTGAATAAAATATTTTAAACAAGTCAACCTTGTGTATTTTTGGGCAACACATTTCTCGTTCCCGTGGATCTATACTGATCCCGAAACACTCCGGTGGACCCTGAGATAAAATTCAACAGAATTGGAGCAAACGACGACATCAGTGAGCAGCCCGGGCAGACTTCGAAACCACCATCAGCACAGCCATCAACTACATCCCCCGAGCACCCAATTCCTGCTCCAGTACACATTTAGCCCTCTGTGATTTTTTCCAAATTAAATAAACATCTGGAAGTTATTACCCATCAGAAGCAATGGCCAAGGCTGCGGAGACTCTAAAGAACTTGTGAAAAAATGATTTTCAGCATGTCTTTGAAGACTGGTAGAAACGTTAAGACAGGACAGGTGCAATGAGAAAGATCATCAAAATAATGAGGATAAGCAATGGTATGTTGTCAAAAAATATAGCAATTCTTTATTGAAAAAACTCAGGTATATTTCAATACCGGCATTAGTAAACACGCGAGACCAACTGAGATAATGACACACTCGACTATGCGTAATTGGAAAGCTACGTGAGAGACCGGGCAACTGCTGCTAACTATGATTCTAGCCGCCCAATCGGCTATACGCATTTCAGGCGATAGGTCAGAGAACGCTTTGAAAGCTTGCGTACGAACATTAAAAATGTGTTGTTAGTTTTCAGCTGATTTCGGAGACTGCGATCTATAATTTGAATAAATACAACATTTGAGCATAAAAAGAGAAGGAATTCGCAATGTGACCAACAGATGGCCTCTTTAAAAATATAGCAACTAGCAATGTTGCAATTTATAGTTCTTGCTATCTACTTGCACTGTTTTTCGATTGAGAGAGAGAATAAAGCGAAGATTATTGACTTTCGTTACCTTAGTGGTAACGAGAGCGCTTAGGAGCGCTTAGTGGTATAATGTATCATTAAGCGATGTATGAAAAGAAATAAAACACTACCAATGTTTGAAATAATACAATTTCTCTTTCTGAAGTCATTTTGTTACATGTATGACGTAAGTGAAGTAATGCAATTGGTACCTGTACTCTGAAGATTATGACACAGTGTTCAATTATGTGTTTCATAGCTGTTATTTAGTTATCTTGTGACTTTGTTTGATCGTCACTGGACACACCTCACCTACACCGGCGTACTACATCGCAAGCAACATACACCATCTCAAGAGCATGCGCTAGGTAGAGATTCGCTTTCAATAGCGTTTAAAAGTATCTTATAACGTCGACGTTCGTATACAATAACAACGCGATAGCTGTTCCGTTTGCTACATTTCAAAGCTTGCCTTGCATTACGTAAATTATTTTTCTTTTTATGGGTGTACTACTTTACTATTTACAGCTAGTAAGTTGGTTATGTAAATTTATTTTAATTCTTCGCTCTGAAACTTAGGTTTTTATTTGTACGTCAATTCCTCTTATTGTTGCATACGGAAAATGGCGGTTGTTATTGTTAGCATTAGCAACTGGTACATGCGCACCATGCGATAAAGTCGTTGATATCATGGGAGGGGGGTTATAGTCTGCGCATGCGCATGGACGTGGCTTTAGTCTTGTTAAGCTACACTTAAAGATTTAAGGAAAAAACTTCGAGGCAGAAGGATGTACGGAACGTGCTCAGACGGGCAACATGGTAATGTAAAAGCCACCTAAATAAATATTCTTATGTGTGCTCCAATAGTTGCGACGTGACAATCTTTTCTTTCAATCTCTTTTCTTTCTGTGAAAAATACACCTTATTGTAGTAAAGGAAGAATATCACTATGTTTACACAATTCCACCTGGGCGATTTTCTCCTTTGACTAAAATAATGCTCTTTTCTTTTTCAATTCTCCAGTGTTCCTAACTATCCAACAAGCACGTAAAAACCCAAGTACATTAACTGAACTGCAAGTGAAGAAGATATTTCATCTCAACAGGGAACATATTGACGTTGTGGAGTTCGAAGAAGAAAAAGAAACAGCAAATTTCATCATAAAAACATTTTTAAATACGCGGTGTCACGTGCATTTACAAGTTACGTCCGCTAAGCAAGCACCTCACGTTTGCTCTGTTCAAGTGAATGAAAATTTAAATGTTCTAATTTAATGATTCAGTATACTGTTCCTCTGAAGAAGGGGAAAAAAAACCTACGGGGTATGTCTGCACAGCTGAATAATCAAGGAACAACAAATTGAAGCTTCCCTAAGGTAGGCAACGACAATTTTCTGTGTAGAGAGGTGCAGGAAGGGAATCGATATCGTGCGCTGGTTTGCAACTGGTTGCCATGGGAGAGTCAAGACGTCCCCTTTGCATACCTTAAGAATCATGAGGAAACTTTCACTCGCGGATCACATACCATAAGGCAAGCCATATTACGTGCAACGATGTCCAATTTTCTCCAAGTTTTTCTATACCCACCAAGAAGGGGAACATTTCTGAGCCAAAGAGAAGCATTAGACGTGGAATATTCATGAGGAAACAAACTTACATCGCATTACCAAGAAAGGCTAAAAACAACACAAGCATTCGCTTCATTGTTTAACAACTATTAGATTTAACATGTCTCTCGCCATTGCGCAGAGCTAATAAACTTTACATAAACTTGCATTTTCCACAACTGTCACAATATTAACAAGAACTTGAATATGTAGTATGTGAACTTTCTTCACTAATTTCCCAAACTATACTCACATCTTCTGTTTTAAACAGAAATTCAGCTCACAAAATATAATCAAATCTAACTAGAAAACTCCACAGCTCGACTCTCTGTAACTTACATCCAGGAGGCTGTGCTGTCAACGAGATCTTCAATGAAATACGTAACAATGATGTCGCGACATGACAAAGTCATATTGTAAGAATTTTAGAATCTAATGAACGTTCTTATGGTTTTTCCCAATCTAGTAAATATGCTCACTGACCTAAAAATAAAATTTTGTCCCCTTCCGAGTAAAATCCACCTGTGCCGAACATAAACTGATGCAGCGTCTCCATATCCGAAATCAGATTTGTAATAGCACGTCAAATTGCAAAAGTAAATTTAAATCGTTTTTATGTTTTGGCATATTATTATGTTAAAAAAAATATATATATATATATATATATATATATATATATACTCATATTATGTGTTGCTATTCGGCTTGCTGCCATTTAGTAAATTGCTGTAGGAATCAGCGGTAATCTTTCACCACGTTCTTCACTTACAGCCGAGATTAAACGGAAAAAAATCAAGTTAGGAACGCAAAGTGTCCATATGATGAAAGCAGATTCTCCTATTCAAGGCGTTCATTAAATCCTTAAGTTAAGCAATAAAGCATGCAATCCTTACCATTATTACAACGTCAATACTGTGGCATATACATTGTTGGGAGTTCGTTAACGTAGCATCATTGCGGGAAGTTGTTGGTTATTTCGAAATGACTATTAGTAGCGTCAGAGGGAGCAGTTAATTTTTTAGAGAGGGAATAGTTATTTACCGTATTCTGATTGCGGTTGGCAGTCTCCTGCCTTAAGAAAGGTGGAAAGCAGATAGAAAACAGGCA
The DNA here is from genome assembly GCA_030762175.1 of Metallyticus violacea. Lineage (NCBI taxonomy): Eukaryota > Metazoa > Arthropoda > Insecta > Mantodea > Metallyticidae > Metallyticus > Metallyticus violacea. The sequence goes on along the minus strand of CM060840.1, from coordinate 50,510,856 downwards.
GTTGAGAAGCACCATCAAACAGGGCAGACATGTCACCGTTTCTCGCACGGCGGTATAAAATGTAGAATACGCAGTAATTGTATCGTTAACCGTTTGAAATTTTATAATTTATAACGAAGTGTATGATATTGTTTTGTGCATTACAAGTGTTTTGATGCATCAAAATTCCTGTCACAAGCATAGCCAAGCGATAATGTAATTAATGTTCAGTTATTAAGTCATAGAACGTAATATTTATGGGCAAAGAATCCGGGATCGTAGCAAATAAATCACAGAATTTAACTGTGAGTTGTGTAATAGCATACGAAAACACTTCCTTTGGGAGAAACTCATTTTAATGCGAACAATCAATAAAGAAAATGAGGAATAAAACGTAAGTTTGTAACATGACAGAACAGTATATAACACATACATATCAAAGTTTAAAATAAAGCTACTGAACGTTTGTTGTTGTTGTTGTTGTTGTTATTATTATTATTATTATTATTATTATTATTATTATTATTATTTTAAAACTGTGGCATGAGAGAAAAAAATTTATTTTAGATTTTTAATAAGAACACTCGATTTATATGGGCACACTTATATTTTACTCAGCAAAATTACTATAGACCAATATAGTACTTGATATTTGCCGGGACACCACCAATTTTTGAAGTTTTTGGTATTTGGTATTTTTATAAATGTTAGTTAGTACATAATATTAATACAAAACGTGTATATATAACAAATTAACAGTAATTATAGAAGCTTTAAAAGTATAAAACACTAAGATAAAGTCACACTTGAAATCGCTATATTTCAAACTCTTGAGTTCTTCTATTGCAACAAGTTCTTCTATGTCTTCTTGCCATAGAAGAACTCAACGAGTTCGAAATATAGCGATTTCAAGTGCGACTTTATCTTAGTGTTTTTGTTTTATCCTTTTAAAGCTTCTATAATTACTGTTAATTTATTACATTGCTAAAAGTGTTACTTTATTTTTTATTTTTCTTTTAATATATATATTATATACTTTCCTTACAAAATGAGATACGTAATATTGTTAGCAACGTTCATATTTTTAGCAAAACTTCCATAAAAATTAGCTATATGATACAGCATCATAAAGATACTTCCATTAGTCATTTCCTAGTTATGAAATACAAAAACAACCCATAGCCAACGCACGCGAAAGAATATCTTTGAGCAAGGCTTGATCTTCTTTTTTAGAGGCAAGAATGTTCATGGAAGATTAACGTCATCACTGTAAAACATTTATAAAAGCTATATGTCACTACTGCGGATTGAAGCAGTTTATTGTTTAATATATCTAGCATTCACTCCTATACTCATAAAATAATTGGAAAATAGTTATTTATTCAGAAATCTTGCCCCATCCTGACCTTGCACTGGATAATAGAATTAGAACACTGACTGATCTATGAAAAGTAATGTCTGGATGTTAGGGGACTATTAGAAATGCAAAATTTGTCTTGTTTTGAAAATCTTAAGCACTCAATGTGTGTAAAACGATTATCACCGCCACTACTGTCTTATGAAATAATAGTATAAAAATTCCACGAGATAAAGAAAGACCTTTAGTATTGAGAGGGGGGGAACATTTAGGAAGCCATATTGAACATTTATTGTACATAATAGATGGCTGTTTATATTGTTTTCTACTGCACAAAACAACAATTAAACCACAACGTATATGCGGTTTGTTTTTCCTATTCCATTGAACTTTACGAAATAAATATTTTGAAATTGGTATGAGAGATAGGGTGTTAATTGTACAAGATCCTAAAATAACAAGAACTCTAAGAACAGTTGTGCAGAATGTATAAGTAAATGTAAAGGAAATATGTAGAAATAAAGCATTCATTCATATTAGTTAAAGGTAATTTCTTGAGTAATTTTAATCGCTTCAGAAGTTTATTTCCTTTCTCTGTGACAAAATTAAAAAACTAAAGCAAGTTGCAAGTTATTGGAAGGATACTTATCGTTTCGATAAGTCAATGATCAGTGATGTAGCTTTAACTTCGCAATTATCTCTATCTGTTTCAGTTTCCAACCAAACCTCAACACGTTTGAATATCCCAAAATACCTGTCATATTTTTATGTGTTAGATTTGCTTACTCACAAACTTGTGTTGAAAAATTGAATTCCTCGCTCAGAGAGATGGAATAGACCGCAGAGGACGTACGGAAAGTGCCAAATATCGATGAGGAAACGGAGAGTGATATGCAGCTCCGTAAGGCACGTACTTGTCTTAAATTGTGTAAAAATGTTGGAAATATGATGGAATGTGTACGTGCATCTTCCTTGTTTCGTAATATATGCAGTTGAACAAGATGAAATGCTTCCTGTAGTGGGGCAATCTGGACAATTTTTTGTATTAATGTGTGTATGACAATATGGGGAAATGCTTTGTAAGATGAAGTTCGTTAAGAAGCGAAAACGACGGTTGGGAAAGATTAATTGTATGTGGGGAAAATTTAGAGCTTACGTATGCGCGGCCAGGGAAAGAGACAGCATTCTTAACAGCTGTTTAACTGCTAAACATAGTAAGCAAGAATTCAATAGCACACCAAAGAGCACCTCATAAAATCGTTGTAATCGCAAGAATGTGCATTTCAAGTTGCTAAATTAAGCCTGACACTTTTCCGAAAGGAACACCAGAATTATTAGATGGTATTTCATATAGATATCTAGTGCAAGAAGTGGGCGTTCACTGCAGTAATTTTCCAACTCTCTGACAGAGATGTGCAGTAAGTTGCCCTATTTCCCTTATTTATACGTGTATTGAGAGTTTTTGTTATTTTGGAACAACGTTTAATATGAGTGGGAAATGGAATAAGCACTTGTCTGTTATTATTTATAAAGCACGAGGCCAACTAAATGAGTTACTACGTGTTCTGACTCGCGTTTCAGATATACCAGTAGATAAACTAGAGAGGATATACAATGCTATTAAGTCTATTCTGCTATATGGAAGTGAAATATGAGAATGGGGGAGATCTGAGCGTGTAAATAAAATCCAAGTCGATTTTTGGAAAAGGATTCTTGGGCTCTACAAAGCATTGTCAAATTGTGGGGGTCATCAGGTAGGTGGGTTGCTATGAATATACGGTTAATAGTAAAACAAGGACGGTGAAATACTGGCTTAGACTAATGCAGGAAGACTAGTCAAAACTTCGCGCTAAATGCTATACAACCAGATGCAAAATGTAACACAACGTTTAGGCCTACAGAGGTGGAAACTCCGAGGAATTGCCCTGGGTTCAATATTGCCAACGAGGCAATGAAATATCGTAATAAAAATGTGTGAAAGAAGGTTAGAACAAGACCTGAGGATATCAGCGGGCAGGAAAACTAGACAGAATGTAACACGAAAATCTCCTTGAGCCTATCGAATGAAATTAAATTAACCAGTCGTTAATTTAATATATGCTCTTTCTAGGGTGAACGGCAAGATCATTTTAATAGTGTTTAACACCCGTTTTTATTACTGAGGCACCACAAGAGGTACATGATGTATTGGAAAAGGATTTTTTTAAGGAAGAAAACGTTCTAGGCCTAAGTTTAGGGTACCTCCCCGGCATTTGCCATTTATGAGGACTGAGGAAAACCTGGAGATAAAGGGAGCACGGTGCTGGCAGGATTCGAATCTCAGTCCTTCCGCTCACGAGTCCGCGCCACAACGTGGCAGTGCGACAAGGCCAGGTATGGCCTATTTTAAATTAGGAGGGTGGAAGGCTAAAAAATAACGGATAGTTCTGATAGGAGAAGCTGTCGATTTTATGGAGGGGATGAGGAATGGGTAAATATTCTAGCCGAATGTACTTAGTGGAAACACCTGAGAAAAACACCGTTTCCTGATAACTTTCTTAAGGCAATTACAGGTCGATTGGCATGCGCGGACCTGTTTGTGAACCACACTAATTGGTTGAATATGGGCATTTTCTAGCCAAAGTGCTCGAATCTAGAAACAATTTAGAACGCAATAACTAGTGTAATTATAAATAATATGTAATATGTTTCCATTCATATATCTGTAAACACGTTCCTCCCATTTAATGTTTATTTACAATTATTAATAGTGTTTTATTTATATTATTATTTGTTCCTCTTTCTAACTGAGTATCATACTTAAGCATGTATGGTCTACGACCCATGTATAAAATATATGTGTAATGTGTATATAGAATTTTATAACAATAACGATACTAGTACTACTACCACCACCCCCATCATCACCTCCCTTATTATTTTATTATTACTAATATTCGTTTTGAACTAATTAGGAATAAGAGAAAAGTGTGGACGTTACAGACGTTCACATCATATTCTAGGTATGGCCGATCCAAAGAAAAAGAACACGCATAGCTCCGTCAGAAGCAGCAGCAGCCACAACACGGCCTGCGGGAGACAATGCGAGGATGCGATCGAAGTCCCGCTTAATATCAACCAGCCCCTAGCGAAACACGAGAGATGAACAAAGAGACGTATTAGATGTTTCAGACCACCAACATTAACACAAATGGCACGCGAAATCAGAGAGAGCATTTACTTACTAACATCCTACACCAAAGGCAGATAACCATGATGCAAATGTGTTACACAACAGACCACACCGTAGTCATGTAAAATATCTTTTCGAGAACAACATGTTCGCTCAAAAGCATTCACGTCTCAAGAAGAACGACAATTCTGAATCGTTCACAGTGAATTCTAGGAACCTCACACACTTTTTCTGCAGAGCTTGACCTATACGATTCATATTTATATAACCCTGCTTATAAAATACTTTGCTACCAGCCTAAACGTAGTTGCTCTCGCTTTTAGGCACCAGATATAATGAACAAAAAGTGTCTCTTACTTGTCTCTAAAAAGTTAATGTCTACGATTACAACCACTCCCGCTGGTTGATTTCAAGTCTTTCGGTAGTCAAAGATGTGGTTATCCCAGAGGGAGGATCCGAAATGTGTAGATAGTGGTCAAGTAACGTCCGGGGGAATCGTTGCAAGATTTTGTCGTATATAGTGGCAGGACAATGTGGGGAAATGTATTGTAATATTAAGTTCGTTAAGAAGCATAAATGACGGTTGGGAAAGATTACCTGTATTTGGAGAAAATTAGAGTTTGCGCATGCGCAACCAGAAGGTATACAATTTTCAACGTCTTTTGGGAAGCTCCAGGCGATAGGTTGTGCCACCATTGCTCCCCGGAATCCATCTTAGTTAAAGTCCATCATGAATGTAAGTGTTAACTGTTCATTATAAAGACTATCTTATTAATGTCTATATAATGTTTGTTTTTCAGTGAATATCTAAGCCTGATATTTCCTCCACATTATCCCGTTTAGAGTCAGGATGGGTGAGATTTATTTAGATTAGTGTTGTACGTTACCTTCCCAGTCTCCAGGTCGTTAAATTAGGTATCAAATGGTATTTTAGGAGAATGGAAGTAAGGGAGTCGTGACAATATTCGACTTTGAGGTTTTGCACTGCCATACAGCAAAACTACGCAGCAAGACAAGTTTCCTGCCGTTAGCTTTTGATGAGTTTCGGAGTGCTAATACGCAAATTTACCAATTTATTGGATCCAATCAGAATTCGGATTATGAATGTGGACAAAAGATCTCAATGTCCTTAATTACAATGTCTGTGAGATAGCCAAATGAAACTAATGATAATATTTTAGTATTAGCATCATTGCTTCAATGGACAGATCATTGGTTTGCTCAGTTATATAGCGTCGTGTGTTAGGAAGAAGTTAATATCGTCTAAAGATGTAGTTTTTCGTATGTAAAAGCATGCTGAATTTACACCAATATGGTTTCATCAGCATATTTAAAAATTTAAGGCAGAAGGTGTAGATGGAGTCTATATTTTTTTTTTTAAACAATACGCTTTTGGCAGTCTATAGGCAGAATCGAGACAGCTGCGATAAGAATAACGCGCAACTGTTTCAGGGCAAATCCTATTAATATTTGAGGCAGCCAAATAAGAGCAATGAAGCATTCAATAGACGCCTGTCAGAAAAAAAAAAATACCAGAGAGGAAAACTTGAACAACGATAGGCTCGAAAATAAAATAGAGGCGTTACCAACTTGATAGCTTGGTACCGGGAACTTCTGCGCCGATGCCGATGGCAAGGTCATGGACAGTTGCCATGAACACCGAAAATAAATTGTTATTTTGTTATTAGAATCTGCTATTTTAGATTAGGTGTTTTTTTTTTTATTATACAACTGTATCAACCTTAATTTACAAGCAGTAGAAGAAACCATAAATAAGAAATACTTTATTTTAATGCAGTATTTGAAATAGAAACTAGTTTCAGCTGCCGGCTCCCAGTAGCTGCAGTCGTAGCTAGAACCACTATATAACAATGATAAGGATTAATAAAGAAAAATCTGCAGACACCGCCTTTAGATTGAAGAGGTCAGCATAGCTGATTGAAATGAAATTGTTTTATGTGCACAAGCACGCTGAATTGATATGGTCACCAATATGGATTGGTTCAAACATTCTCACTAAGAAGGTATTAAAGGAGCTGAAATTATCGACTGTAAGGGTATGGGGGTATGAGTGTCTGGTAGGCAATGTATCAAAGTTGACCGACAATGATCCCCTGAAGATCAGTTCACAACGTTGAGCTTCACAATCCAGTGATATGCTGAGACAATTGCGTGGCTGATATGTAAGTCATATATCGCTTTATTTCATTAGAGAACTAATAAAAAAGTCTCTCTTTCATTTGATTTGGAAAAAACATTATAATACACAAATGAATGATAAAAAAAAAGCCCAGTACAGTTCTAACTTAAGTATTGTAGCACATGAGATATGACATCGTGGGAAAAATAGTACGTACATTATTGTGTTGAATTGGTTAAACTTGCAGAAGTGACAGTTGGAAATGTGAGTGAGGAAAAGTAAATCTGTGCATGTGCAGTGTGCGTGGTATTTTCCAACAGTTTCTATTCTAGTTATGAGCTGTATCTTGAGGAGAGTGGAAGTAACATCCGCTGCTACCGGTGTTTATCACTAACTGCTCCGGTATGGCCATTTTGGTCGACGTCCGCCGTGAAAGTATTATTCCTATATGTTATTAAACTGTCTTATGAAAATTTCATTATAACCGTGTTTTCAGTCTACACTACGGTCCCTTATTTACCTGTTTTTATTTAATTTGTTTAGGGATAGACGGATGTTTATTGGATAAATATTGTGAGCTACGTCCCATGTCCTGCCTATGATGGGGTGGCTCTGCTTAGTAAAATGTGTGGAACAACCACAAAAGCTGATAGCATTGCAGCAATGCTGGATGAAGTTATGTGAAAGATCTGACGAACAGAGGAAGCTATGGAGAGCTGACAAGGGACACGAATGCGTGCTATGTTACCACAACGTTTTCAACATACAACATGTGCTCATTTTGAACATAGCAAACAAGGCTTTTATGTAGAGTTGTTGATGAATGATTTATAAGTATTCGATATCAGCAACTATTTTACAATAGCGTTCACCTTTTAAACACTTCATTTTCTCCTGAGTAAATGTAATGTAAAACAATAAATTGCCAAATTTCGGCACATCTCGACGTGAAATGGAGGAAAAAAAAAAAACCTATTGATCTCACTACTTGACAGGGTAAAAAAAAATGGAAGATAAAAATGAAAGCTGTGACGCTTCATAGGCAGCGATAAAAATGGAGGTAGGGATGACATCGCAGACCCAAGAGTCTGAAGGTATACAGCAACAACGTCGAGACAAGGGAAACAATGCAAGGACGATCTAGATATCATTGAGCTGATTTCAAGAAAATGTGGATAGGACTGGCTAGAGAAAGGTGTAAATGAGAAACTATAGCAAACAATCTGACAGTGCAATGTGAAACTGAATGCAAATTCAGAACTGAGAGAGGATACATGTTTTCTACCCAGCGGCAGTATTACTGATACAACTCTGTGTTCTTCGTAACAACTGTGTGGTAATATTTAAATAAAGTATAAAATTGCAAAGTAAACTCTAATTAGCAATAGGCCCCTATCCTTATAGAATTGTGGATTCATTTATTTCTTTACTTACTTCAGGCAGAAAAAACAATTTACAAACAGTATAAAAATCGGAACTAAAGTTTACTTTTCTAGTACAGATTTGATTTTCGTTGACAATTCCGAACTACTCCTAGGATCAAGAATATGATTTATGGACAATACCACTAACGCTAACTAAATATAACATTTCTTCATTTACGTCAATAGCTGCATTACTCACGAAAGAGCTGTTAATTTCCGCTTGTGTTCAATAAGGCCTTTAAACCTTAAGAGATTCTATCATAATCGGTTCACTAGTTCCGCAATCTTTTAAACGAAATGCCAACAGCTGAAAAGAGAACGGGGTTGCGATATAAAACTTTGAACAGTTTTATGTGTCGCGAGGGAACTGTGAAACAGTATTCCACAAAAATCGCTCAAAGTTGCGAAAGTGGCATTAATTCCAGGAGGAAATAAAAGTTTCATGGAAGTATGCAAGATAAACACCATGTTTTATCACATGTCGAATGGACTAAACTTTCTTTCTACTGCCTTTTCCTGTGGCAATGAAATATCTTATGAAAGTTTAAAGAAATACGTCTTACAAACATTACTACTAAAGCATTTGCTGTAATTTATAACACCACGTCTGTTTTCTACACTAAAACATTTGCGTACAAAACAGGCATTGTGTTATAAATCACAGGCACTTCTGTAGCGAAAAGAAGCGATAAGAAATAATTAATTAAATTACATTAAGAAACGGTGCATATATATTTATCATTAATCTCGTAAACCCAAGATCACTGGTTGGATCCCGGCGAAGGGAAATACAGCCGTGGGTCTCTTATCACGGATTTACGGCACGAAATAGAAGATCAAGCTTGAAAAAAGACACCCCTGAGCAAAATTTATCGGTCGTTTCACGCCTTGAATTGAATAGCACGCCGATGACCTGAGATGTTAAAGAACGCCCGTAAACACAAATCAAAAGTACCCATTAATGAAAAAAGTCAATGTCACTTCGGCACAGCACCGCCATGGGTGGCCGAGGTCGTTAAGTCTCGGACTCGTGAGCGGGAGGTCTGGGTTCGAATACCGCCAGGACCGTCCTTCCTGACTGAGGTTTTTTCCAGGTTTTCCTCAGTCCTCATAAATGGCAAATGCCGGGGAGGTACCCTAAACTTAGGCCTGGAACGATTCCTTCCTTAAAAATAAATCCTTTCCCAATATATCATCATTTTCATCTCATGTATCATCAGTGTCCATCGCCTGTGGTGCCTCTGTAGCAAAAACGGGCGTTAAACACTATTCATTCATTCGGCACAGCACCTTGTTTACACACGAAGAGACAACGTTTAATGTCTAGCTGGCTAGAGTTAAGTTACATGTTTACATAAGAAAGCATTTTGCACGTTCCGTATCAGCGGTACAAAAACTTCAAGGTTCCACCCTTGACTTACTTTTAGTTTCCATTTTTACGAATGTCAAATGTTCTCGTTTCATTTCCAATCCTTGATATATTTTTACTTTTTATCTACGTATAACACTGTACATAATTCAGCTAGATGTGAACGGAAATGAAGAAGTTGATGTGTTTTTGTGGCATTATCAACTTTTATGATTATAATATATTATAAACAAGAACCAGGTAAGAATTATGTGACACTCACCAAAATCACTGGAAAATCGCAAACGAAAACAAATTCGGGTTACTGTGAATCCAGCTCTACCGAATGCTATTGAAGTTGTACTACTTTTTTGTCAGTAGAGGTATATTCGTGCAAGCCAGAATGAATATTCCAGTTTTCACTACATCACGATTATCTTTGCTATGCAAAGCTGCATTAAATCTAAATTAAAAAGATTGTGTCATTCCTTTGGTTAAGTAGCTTCCTTATGATTCCGGAGTCAATAACTTGCTGGCCACTATGACAACAGTACCAGTATATTTCTCTTTATTGAACTGATAGCCTATTACAAGGTAGATAATTGTGCCTTCCATGAGTAAATTATTGCATTGACTCAAAAAATTGTTTTATTTTATTTCTCACGCTTGTAAATAGTGTTTTATACAACAAGGTTATTTAAGTTACGGGCTGCCTGAGCGCAGATGCTTACTGGGGAAGAACATTTGTTGCAAGCAGAAAAAGCCAAATAAAAATTCGGCGTGTAAAGTTTCCATTTCTATTTTAGTAGTTATACTTTTAATGAAAACATAAAATTATACCACATTTAAAACTGATAATATGCGCTAATCTGTGTTATAAGAGATGTTGAAAACGATGTCCCTCGGAGACAATACATTGCCATCTTGTGCGTATGAAATTCCTGTACTTCATCTTAACTTTTCTTCTTGTCATTGAGAGATCCTGTCTCTCGCAAGATGGGCGGGCATTTTCCCTACCTGGCACACGATTGCCTTTCTTACAAATCTTCTCACTACTTCTTTGTATTTATCCATTTTCACATAACAATTCGCTCAAGACTATATGTAATGACATAACTAACAAGAACAATTAGCACACTTTAACATACAATTAAAATACACACACACACACACACACAGTCACTCGCTGGCAAAGACCCTCTCAAACTAATCACAACCTCCAAGGATACCCGAGATCGTTAAGGCGCGGACTCGTGGGCAAGAGGCCAGGAATTCGATACCCACCAGGACCTGACTGAGGTTTTGCTCCGTCTTCATAAATAGCAAATGTTGCGGAAGTCCCTAAACTTAGGCTTGGAACTGTTCCTTCCCTACAAAAAACAATCCATCCCCAGTTTATTATTTCATCTCGCGCATTACCAGTGTTCATCGTCTGTGATGCATCAGTATTAAATCGGGTGTTAACACTACTTAAAAAACTAATTACAAGCTGCTACCTGCACATGCATTCCAGTCCTTGACAAATGATTTCTACTACGCAGCCGCGTTCTGCTAGCCCGTAACTGAAATAACCTCACTATACCTTTCTATCTCTTATTCGTTATTTCACAACTGTTTACTTAAGATAAAGGCAAACAAAACCACAACAGCTGCACTCCTGAACAATGTACTTTTCAGACAGTTGGTAGACCCACATCTTTATTTTACAGACATGTACACGAAAATCTTATGAATACCGTCACTCTATTTGAAAAAAAAAAAAAAAATGGGAAAGACAGAAAATGAATGAGGGTTTCTGCAACAAGTGATTCATATCAGTATTCACAGTTCTCCATAGCTTTTCATTTGAGCTTCTGCCTTTGGACAGCAAATCGCTTTTACTGTTGCTTCTAGAACAATTTCATCGCCATTTCTTGCCGATTCAATGCTCTTGGGAGCCTTGATCTGCAGCAAATTGCCATATTACCTTAATGAACTTCATGGAATACGTTTGCTTACATCATTTATTCAAAACATTATTGCTGTAATATTCCCTGATGGTTACACATAGACAAAAGCGAATTTCTTATATTCAAATGTACACGGAATATTAAAACATTGCATTCAGCTAATTATCTTATCCGGAAGATCAAAATAACACACTTTAGTCACTGATGTTGCGTCTAGAAACATAGCCGTCATTAGCATATTTAATGTGTGTTCATAAACGAGATCTTGATTACGCACAGGTGTAAAGGGTTGATATTTACCGCGCAATGTTAGCTGCTCTCCTGTCCTATGTGCAACGTGTAGATAAGAGCGCGGAACAAAACCGGCCCCAGGTTGGTTCGATAAAACCAATGACTGTTGATGGCTTTATGCACGCGACTTAACCTCAAAGCGGTGGATTTATTGCATTAAAGGTTCTGATCAATGCTTCAGTTTAATTAGCAACTGTGAATTATTCAACAGCAGGAAATTACCACGCTTCTGGCCTGTTTTGTATTACTGTTGTCAAATTCTCATTTCTGTCATGACAATGGCAGCTGCGAATATATTTTCATTGAAAGAAAGGGTAAAAAATGTATAAAAATAATATATTTCCAGGGCCTTGTGATCTAGTGATCTCGTGATCTAGTAAAACTAGTCTGCATTCTAGTATTACTTGTTTATTTTACAAATATGTGCTTCTAGAACTTATGAGCGTAAACTACTAGTTACTGACGTGGCAGACTGATGTTATCAGCGTGAGATTTTGCTTTATCAGTGTTCTGTTTCACGAAACATTCGGTCTTGTAATATTGCGTAATGCTAACTTGTGGAATTCTACCAGTGATCTCGAATGGTGAATTTACATACTAATGTGCATATTTAGGCAGATATTGATTCTACCAATTAAGTTTGACCCATTTTAAATATAAATCTCACTACGGATTATTTATGCAATATGTGGTCTCAAATCAACCACCCTTTCCGTACTTCTTGAATTATCTATTTTCACCTGAAAAATACCATAGAAACAGCTATTTACACCATTATTTGTGGGTAATGATATGAATGGCGAATATGAATGTAAATAAAAGGATTAACTATTTTAGTTTTCTTGATGATTAGCCAAAGTGTGTTCCTCACATATGCGTAATATTTCTCCCATGTAATTAACCCCGATACTTTCACAACTTACGTTATATTCCACATTTCGACTTTGTCTTTCTTCGATATTTTTGTCGGAGAATTGCCCAAATATTACTTCTTTATGCTCATTAATTAAACGCCGCGTGTTATTTTGTTTTAAATAAAAGAAATTCTTTTCAATGCTGTACATATACTGTTATTTCTTGACTTGAATTCGATTTAAAATACATGCCGCGTAAACAAAATCGCATCAATAAACAGTCCCAGAAACCTCGACGCTCGAATGCAGTCGCTATACTAGTAATTTTGACAATTGACTAATGACAACATTTTATTATTCTACCATTATGGAATAAAAGTTTGTGAAACAGATTTTATTAAAACTAGCTGGCAACTAGAATTTAAGTAGTAAACTAGTTATTTTACCTATGTATGTTACGTGCAACAAATTGGGCTATTTTGAATGGAGAAAGAGAAAACATTTAAAATTATAAGTTTTTAAAAAACGCTCCAATTTCAGTTAGTTACCGCAATCAAAAGGTTTAAAAGATATCTGCCTAGAGTTGATTAGAGAGTCAGCCCAGAAGGCGGAAGATCCTTGCTTCCAATCCGGCCGTGACCCGAATTTTTCAAATCTGATTCTTAATTTCCAACTTACATCATACATACGGATAGTGAAATAACAATTTTCATATATATCCGGTCATCAGGGCTTTATCTTTATAATTTTCGTTGAGTGAAACAAACAAGGCAGATTAAGTAAACAGGTGTTTCATGCAGTATACTTAGAACTTGCATTCTTTTGAAGCCGGTCATCCTGATTTGGGTTTTATCCGCGATTTCCCCTGATCACTCTACTTATCACATGTTAATTTCTTTGCAATGTTACGAGTCAAAACAACGGGATTACGACGGATACATTTGTGGAATTGACTTTGCAATAACGGTTTCTCTCTACGTTCAATACTGTATCTAGATGCACACTCTACTGCTTTTACAAGATACTTCTCAGCACCCCTTTACCATAAGTTTCCATCATCAAACTTCTTGCAGCAAGAAAGCGTGCATTGATTAACAATTGCAGGCAACATCTATATCACGAGCTATAAGTGCTTGTTACAAAGAATCTTTCTACAAGATGAAGTTTCTATTTCTTTTTTTCAGCATGGACGTATTCGAAGTAAAACCTTTAGCATAGGCAAAATGACATTGTTGTACAATTTTGGTGTAGTCTATTTCATGTCAAAATACTATGACAGATATACACATTTACATTTACAAAAAGTTGCTTTGACATCAAAATCTATACATTCATATAGCCTTAATTTTCCTTCTGCCCCGCAATTCCTCCAAATGTCTATATTTTATTCAGCTGGCTCATTTAAAAAAAACTGTTGCTTGGCAAGCGACACGAGAAGACTTTTCCGCATTTAAATAAACCACCCAGCGCAGAGTGTAGCATTTATAATTTACAACGTCGCTGTACCGGAGTCAGTTTGTCAGATACATACTTCATTACGACACAACATCAAAAAATACCCCCCCCCTTCTCTAAGTTCTACATTAGCGCGTCCACTCATCTTCGAACTCACAAGGGCTTCCATATCCCTTAATGAAAAAAAAATCCTTTGGCGTACTTACAAATGTAATGTTATAAACTGATATAAAAGTACCCTCCTTTTCGGATTTCCCTAAAAATAAATCTGTAATATTTCTCTGTGAATATTTGAAAGTGAATTGAGAGAGCAAATTTGAAAATCAAAGCAAATGAAATAACAATATGCAAATATGGTTGTTATTGTAGAAACAAACTTAAATGGAAAGAATCGAAAAGTTTAATTGTATTGTTAATTAATTAAGTTCAGTTTTATTTACGGATGCTCTTTAACATCTCAGAGTATCAGCATCTTATTTAATTCAGGGCATGAAACTGCCGTTAAATGTTGCTCAGAGACCTTTTCTTTCAGGCTTCAGGTTTTTTACCTGCCGTAAATCTTCGACATGGGACACTCGGCTTTATTTTCCTTATCAAGAAAGCCATACTTAGAATTTTTCCATTGAAAATTTCTAAGATTTTGTTTTATTAGTGTTCTGTTTCACGAAACATTTGGTCTTGTAGTATTACGTATTGTTAACTTGTGCTTTCTACCAGTGAATCTCAAATGGTGAATGTACACACTAGTGTTCATATTTTAGGTTAGGTAGTGATTCTATCAATTAAGCTCGACGCATTTTAATTATAAATCTCATTAAGGACTATTTACCCAATATGTGGTCTCAAATACATTACCCTTCCCGTACTTCTTGAACCATCTATTTTCACCTGAAAAATACTATAGAAACCGAGCTAATTAGCCATTATTTGTAGGTAATAATATGAACGGCAAATATGAATGTAAATAAAAGTACTTACCATTGCAGTTTTCTTGATGTTTGGCCAAACTGTGTACCTCACATAGGTACATAATCTTTCTCCGATTTTATTAACCTCAACGCATTCACAGTTTTATTTTTTACATTTTGACTTTGTCTTTCTTCGTAATTTTGTTAGCGAATTGCTCAAATAGTATTTTTTAAGCTCATTAATTAAAATGCAGCACTGTTAACTTGTTTTGAATACTAAATATTCTTTTCGGTGTGGTAGACATAATGCTATTTCTTAGCTTGAATATACGATTTAAAATGCATGCCGCGTAAACAAAATGGCATCAACAAACATTCCAGGGAGTAATAAATATCCCTGATACTGCCTTCTCCACGCTTGGATACAAGAGCTACAATAATAATTTTGACAAGTGACTAACGATAAAAGTTTACGATTCTACCATTATGGAATAAATGTTCGTGAAACAGGCTTTATTAGAAATGGTGGAATTACGGCTAGTTACTAGTAAATTGGTAGACTAGTTGTTTCGTGAAACAGGACCGACCCGGGAAGTTGAAAATTAGTTCTGTGCATAACTATTCCACTAGCCTTAATTTTCATAAGCTATGCATCGAAGTTCAAACATTCTGTGTTAATAGACAGACAAACCGTCAACGAAGCGTTTGAAAGTAAATAACTTCTTTAAGTTGATCTATTTGTGTTTGTAGAACTGAACTTGGCATTAAAGAGTTAACAAAAATGGAGAGGTAGATATAAAGTGCTAACATTGCCATATATAACACACCCTACACAATAATATTAACAGTAATTCACACCGATCACGAGATAAACTGCTACAGGAAGCGGGGAGTCAGTTACATCTGCGGTGCGTCGCAACATGTATAATGATAACATTGTTTATCTGAAATCATAGGAAACAGAGAAAATGAAGTATGAGGCACCATCCGTTATCCTGACAATACCCTAATAGTGTTTTTTTTTCATTTTATTTTTTGTTTTTATTTTATTTGTTTTTTTTTTTTAAAGCTAAAACTCTTTTTAATGTCCGTTTTTACTGCTCAAGCATTACATGAGAGAAATGATAGGCTGGAAAGATAATTGGCGTACCTCTCCGGCAATTACATTATGAGGACTGAGGAAAACCTAGACAAAACCTCAGTCGGAATCGAATCCCAGTCCTCTCGCTTATCAGTCCGTGCTCTAACGGCTTCGGCAACCCGTACCGGTTACAAAATGTTTTCTCCGTTTCTATGGCCACCATTTTTACAAAAACACCACCTAGTGGTCAAAGAAACTATGTTCGAGTGCAGTATAAATATAAATTTTCAGAGTTTCTTGGGTCGAAATACGAAGTACACTACTATTATAATAATGTAATGAAATGAAAATGTATTGAAAATACGTTCCGCAGGCTACATAATATACTACATTCAAAAACACATACTTTATCAATTCATTACAAAATAAGATTTAAAAGTAAAACTTATCTCCTATAGATACTTTCTTTCTACAGTTACTTGCTTACATTCTGATCCCAATTCACACAAGTCCAGTTATTAGTGTATTGGTATCATATTTCTGTATTGTTCTATCCTTATTTATTCGTATATGATCTATTGTAGTTTTAACTTTCCGTTTCCCTCTATCTTCCTCTTAATCATTCTTGCCCAATTCTCTGTACCTTTGCCCAAATAGTTACATGTAATTTTTATATTCTTCTCTTATTTTACAGTTAAAACCTTTCTTGATTAATATTTCATCTAAAGTCTTCCATTTTGGTTGTCATACCTGTTCTCTTCATAACTTTGTTTGCAGTACAACAAAAAAACATTTTCCTATATCTTTATCCCGTCTAACGTGCGGCTTTCGTGATCGAGGAACGCCTCCTCTCTATCAGACAGCTCCCCCATTGTCCTCACGAGGTTCCAGACCTACCTAACTTATAGAAATTCTAAGTTCACACTAGGAATCGAATCCGGGCCTCCCGGCCAGCAGTCAGCAACACTAGCCGTTAGACCAGGAAGTGGTCCTTTATCATATTTAACCCCTTTAAGTTCATCATTCCAGTTCTAACCCATGCAAACCGTTTCCGATTGACTTATATTGTTCTATATATTTTTCCCTACCCCATACTATGTTTATTTCCTTATAAGTCCCAATGAGCTCTTTTCTCTCATACTAGCAAACATTTCTTGTCTTTCAATATCTTCCAATCTTAGAACAAGTCAATGCTTTCAGAGTACAGATACTTTAAAATTCTGGACTAGCCCTGTACTTTGAAGAGCTATAAGTGTACATTCAGAGAAACTGAAATGTTTTTCGCACAATCAAGAACAGTATTGAAATATTTGACATTAATAATTAGACCATTACTAGAATCGAACTACTACAGGAAGTTAAAAACCAACGAGCAAAGACAATCCTGCAGATCGTATTTCACTACATCATTATAACGGTCCTCATTTCTTACAGTTGACGGTGTCTGGAGTTGGGAAACCTCAAACAACGCACTTTAGGAGCTCATGGTGGCGAATCATGATCCCACTAGATGTGGTTTTCATGCTATGAGCCGGGGTAAAAACTGAGGTCATAAGCATAGGTTAGGGAGTCGAGATAGAGCTCCGCTGAATATAAAGAGACTTTACAGGCAAGCTCGTATCATTCTTGTTTATGCGTTCTGAGTTACGTGCTTCCGTACTGCTTGGTGATTATCCACATTCCCAAGCGGCGCACTTCACCACGACAGAGCTTGCTTCTGCCCCAGATATCACAATATACAGTATCCTCCAAAGAGAAATATCCCCCTTTAATGCATCTCTGCTCGCTGTTATAAGAAGATAAGCACTTACAGTTTACGCACTTGAAAACTGGTATGGGAGAACGTGTGATGTGACCACATTTTTACTCTCATGCTTGTAAGAATCGTGCAAACAATAGCACGCGAGTTTCCTTTCAACATTTTCAATATTTTCTTCCTCACATTGAGTATATCATATTTAATGCTTTAGCAACTCTATTATTGGTCGCTGTAAAGTTAAATAGCCGTCTTCCACATGACCCCCTCACCAACATAGTCGCTCATAAACAGTGAAGGAGGGGGGCAGCCTCACGGGAGAACTGTCCTGACTGATTTCAGTTAGAATTTGTAGTATGACTAATCAAGATATCCTAAAATTATTAGCAATAACAAATTTGTCGTAAAATAAATTATACATTAATAAATAACTCTAATCCACAGCCATTACATTAGGACAAAAAGAAAGAGAGAAAAGAAAAAGAAAAGGCAAAAAAAAAAAAAAAAAAGTACCATGCTTAACTGAATGTGTGGTTATGTCACAATTTTTCAACGCTATTTTACACTTTCAGGTATAGCACTGCTAATTTACTAATGTCTGACTGGTATCTGCATCATATTAAATATTGCTAAAAACTAAGGAATTCAATGTAACGTTGTGTTACAACCTTGTGTAGCTAGAGCAATTTCTTTATGACCTATTAACACAACACAGAAATAAAAAAAGGTAAATGAAAGATATTCAATAAAGAATGGCCATAATTTTATAAACATAATTTCTCGCGCTAAACTTTAAATTTTCATTGTTGTCACTTTCAGTTCCCGCCTATGAAAGGTGTGCAAGTTGAGACATGTTCGTTCAGCCTACAGCAAAATGGAGGTGAAACATGATATGCTGCTCTGAAAGCAAAAGCTTTCACCTCAACAAATCTTCAGCTGAGGCCTATGGATAGTTTGTTCTTCTCTATAGCACAGCTGAAGATGCTTTAACATCTTTAAAGAGGGGTGGCAATCAATTTCAAACTCCATTTTGTGTTCCAACGGAAGAAAACGTTCACATCGCTGCTGCCATTGTAAGATAGGATCGTTGCATAACATAATAGCATTTTCAGAAATTCTGAAAACTTCATCGGATGCCATTCAAGTTGGTAAATGAAACGTGTTCGTGCACGGTGGGTTCCAAGACTGATTTACACAAGTTTAAAGATGGTGTTATAGGAAATGCGAATTTTGTTTAAAAGGAAATCAATGCTGTTGAAACTTGGTTACACCAATTGATCCTGATAGCAGACAGCAAAGCTCTTTGGAAATTCCATCATTAGTAGCACCCCCCCCCCCAAAAAAAAAGCAAAAGTGGTTGATTCTGCTGGAAAAGTTATAACCATGTTGATATTTGTCGATATTCAAGGAATGGTTGGTAAGCAAGTCGTAACTATAACTGCCCTGAAAACTCTGCAAGGCCACATCACACACAAAAAGCCACATTTCCATGCAGCAAGCTGGATGGCGCACCACGATAATGCACGGCCGCACATCGCAAATGTTGCTGCTAGATATCTCACAAAAATCAACGTGAAGTGCGTCTCTCACTCTGTCTATAGTCCAGATTTAGCCCGCGTATCTTTTTCCTTTTCCTCAAATTGAAGAAATGCCTTTGTGAGAGGCGATTCTGAAGTACGGTTCATAAAGTATCCAGTTTCTTTTGAAGAATGGAAGGTGCATTGCATTAGCGGGTATATTTTAAGAAAGATCGTCAAAATAATGAGGAATAAAGATATTTTGTAAAACAAAAATATGATATTCTTTATTTAACAGCCCTTGACTACCGATTAATAAATTATCTTCCGTTTTGTGAAGCACGGATAGTTAAGTATTTTCAGATATTTAACATTTACATCTTTGTTCTAATGCAAAGTAATGATATTTAATTATAAAAAAGTTAACGTAGTTCCTACATGTAAATTGCTTTCTTTATTGCTTTCGTGGTGTAAATGCCCATTTAGTTTTAGAATTTAATACATGAATAATAAATTGAATCAACCATCAAGACAATTTGGTTCATTTATATACAACTAATATATAATATCCTTAGAGCATATCAGAACACAAGTGTCGATTGTCTTTAAACTTGTACTTACATTCCCACCTTGAATTCTTTTCGTTTAATCTCAGTCATGTGTAAAATTATTCATCAAACGTCAAATTACCAGGGTCAATTCGGTCGATGTATGATAAAAGTTACTGCATTGTGAATAAATGTTTATTTTATTAATTTAATTAATTTAAATTAACATAAAGTGTACCATAAAAAGCAAACCTAATTCATTTAGATTTATTGATTACAGCCCCATTATATAAACTTGATGTTTTAAGAAAAATCTGACTTCAGATATGGAGCCAGTGCAACAATGGTGTGGTAAGTTCGACTTAAAGGTAGATTAAATGCATGATTATTAAAAATTGATGTGTCCATTTACTAATGTATGTTATGGAAACTATTCATACAGTGAATATTTTAAATACATTAGAGACTACAATATGAAGTAAAATTGCAAACAAAATGAAGCCATGAGTTCATAACCTTCAATTTGCGATCATTCTTGAAAATGTAATAAAAAAGATGAACGCATGCAGACATCACATCTCAATGATGAAAATGATTCATTTTTAGGAAAACGATAGTGCTGAAGATGACAGATATCCGGTAAATAGATGAGCGTTTCCGGAAGTTTAGCATCATCTCCACAGAAACGCACTAAAACATTAGATATCTTACAAAGTAATGATATAGAAATTAGTAATATACGACTTCGTGAGAAAAAAAATTTAAAACCGTATGTCCATTCCTTAAAAAATTACGGTTCTAATAAGTCTATACCGTTTGTAACAACAGTTAAAGAATTAACGGCTTCTCCTGCTTATATGATATGAAATCCAAAACCAGTGTATAGACGTATTATAAATAAACTCCTTTAAAGAACTAAACAACAAACCATTGGATTCCTGTCGTATTTCTTAAGCGTGGCGCGGCCGGTATTGTACCTCCAGATAAACCAGCTGGGCCGTTTCAAGATGATTTAATTGATAATTCTATATGTTTCACTGAGATCGCTTTGTTCCAACCGAAAGTTCTCTCGTCATTCTAGAGGTCTGTGATTGAAATCATGAGTTTTAAAAACACAAAAATATGAAGCATACGTTTTAAAAACATTTGTTACAAAAATGTCTTTAAAGACGCAAAAAATAATTGAACACCTGATAGTAATTTCAAAACGTGGACAAGCTGTATAAAGAACTGAAGTTGTTTGGCTTTAGGAACCTCAGGATAGGATCAAATATCACATGCACCAATGGGAGAAAGAGGTAGTGTAATTAATTGTCGTTTCAGATAACTATTTGCTTAAGCATTTCCCTTTTAGCTGTAAAAAGAATGTAATTAAAACTGCCACAAATAAATTTAATCTGAAGTATCATTCCATTGTTAAACTGAACATGAAAACCGAGTCTCTAAACGAATCATACACTCAACACTCCGATTCACATAAAAGCGGAGTGCCATTCCGCCTTTCGGCATTCTTGTGTTTCCTCAATCTACGTCATCTTGTTCGTTTAAAGAACTTCTGATTTGCAGTCACAAATTTATTCATGTGGATGAATTGTAGCCCTGGAGTCTGTGCCATTGGAATGTAGCCCAGTTTATGGACAACTTTGTCAGGTGTTTCATTTCTTCCACAATGAGGTTGGTACAAAAGGTTACACAGGTTCCGGTGATTAGGGCGTCAGATAATGAATAAAAGAGAATAGAACACAATGATCATGTGCTATTGCATTTAACAACAACGAACTAAAAACAGTTTCAATATTTCGAAACAAGTAGTACTCAAAGTTGTGCGAACCGCTAAAGTTATAAAATCGAGCGATAAAAACCATCAAGCTCATTGCAGTTATCTTCAACGTTAAAAGTCACTGTCAGCAAGATGAACCGATCTGTAAACACGAAGTCGCATTGTTGTGTTTTATGTAATCACCTATTACAATTCTTAATAGGCTGCAACAAGATTTCTGACCAAGCAGGAGCTAAAACCGTGCATGCTAAATTTTTGTTACATAAAAATATATATTAAAAATGTTCAGTGTTGAATTTTAATTACTCCAAGTGTCCAGTTTGAATGAACAGAAAGTGTTTCAATAGACGAACTTTCCGCCTTATATATCCCACAGTAAACAGACTCAGAACAAATAAAACTATCTGGTATGGAGCATGTCTCCTGTATTAAACGTGTACGCGCATTAGTTTCAATTTTAAGGCTTTAGATCGCAGTGTCGTAAAATGAAAGCAAACTGAATGGAATCTGGTTAACGAACCTCCTGTAGTCTTGTCATTATACATAATTACCGCCATTTGTTATCATTAGAACGCCGCTTAAAGTTTATCGATAGCTCAGAAGATTAAAATATTTTTGTGCAAACAATTTATTGTTTATTGCGTTCGTAAATAACGGCGATGTTCATTAATTTCAATTAAGTAAACAGAGTTAGTGTATCTCGTACAGAGTATAATTATCCGTTATAGCAGTAAGCTTCTAAAGGCTTATCACCACATTTCAGATGGTTGATGCACGTTCATATATCAAACAGAGTTCCAGAAGAGGACAGGACGTACATCCGCGGCTGAGTTTGGGGTATCCATGTTTTATAAACAAGTGCATATTGTTATGCAGGTAATGTTGAGGCTGATGACATTGTACATGTAAAAATCTGTGGTTTACCTCCCTAAATTACAGTAAAAACAAAGAGAGAATAGTTGCATGGAGGAAAGTGATTAAACATCATATTTAATGCAGCTGAGGTAGTACGAAAAAGGAGGGTCAATATTAACGGCAAACAACGCTACGGTTTACCAAAGAAATAACAAAATAAAGAACAGTACAGGATGTTCAACTTTGAGGCATCCAGAAATAAATGTTCACCAACTAAAAATAGAGAAAGGTATTTGCATTTTACAACGAACGGAAACATTCCAAATTGTATACAACAATACTGTGATCAACGTGTGCGTGCGTGCTCATTTAATGCGAGGAAAGCGTGGCACTACGTAAAGCTACAGGAAGCTCACACCACGACAAAAAAAAAAAAAAAAAAAAAAAAAAAAAAAAAAAAAAAAAAAATCTATTACCCATGTACAACGCTGTGTTTGCTGGGAGTGGAGAAGCTGGAGTCTGGTTTTTTACAGGGTAACTGACAAGTAACACTAAGTTTTACAAACTTAAGACAGTTTCTACATTAAGTTATGTAAAAAGGAGGTTAATAAATATTTATTCATACACTTAAAGTTATCATTTATTTCATTATATTTTCATGCGAAATATCCCGCAAACCAGCACTATAAAAGAACTTGAAAACTTATGTGTAAAAAAGAATACGAAATACAGTAACTGCTATTACTAAGGCAATAAAACGAAATTATTGGGGAAAATTTTCCGAAATGAACAGTAAACAAATTTTATGCGAGACAAAATATAAATAAATAAAGGGGAATTCACAGCATGTTTAGAATGAAATGAAACGACTAAATTAAAAATTACATGCAACATCAAACTTGGTATAACAATGGACAAAACCTTTTAACAATCTTTATAGAAAAAAAGTAATGCACTGAATTAAACCTACAGGAGATGAAGAAATGTGCTCTTAAAACTATAATATTCTATCAAATCTAAGAACTGATTTCTAATAATTAATTTTCTTAAAATAGGACAATGCTTTTCAATTTATATTAAACAGCATGTATTAAATATTAAGCGTACGAAATTTCATTTTAATAACTTTAATAAAAAAACGGAGAAAGAAAATGTGAGATTCATATAGCTTTTAAGTGCCAAATCACAAATGGATATAAAACATCTATAAATGATTTCATTTCCTTATAAAGAAATATAAACCTTGGTATAAAAAATATGAAATATTAATAAAATAATACAAAAAGCCTAATTTTTGAGAATTTGTTTCATACTTCGTTGTTTTGCGGCAATATTGTCGTAGAAGTTCGGCTTTGACTGGATTCAACAATACGTAGCTTCGATTAAGCACAACAAAGAAAGTCTGTATTCATGGTAGGAATTTTCTTAGTTAAGTTCCAATTCTTTTAGTTTCGAGAGAGACACTATACTCACAGGAATTAGCAATATCAACTAGCAAATTTTTGTTAACTAATACAAGGCACCACCAATGCTAAAAGTTTTAAGATACAGAATTTTAGAATTTAAATCTTCTGCGCCGTAGCACATTTCACTTGTTAACCTGTAGAAAAGTACTTTTTTTCCTCAAAACTTTATGCAAAGCACGCACCTTCAAGAGACGCAGTGTACTGCCTCTAAACCGAACTAGTGTTGCATGAATAAAACAGTTTTTATACTGATATGAAAAATATTAGTTCATTACTTAACCTTAACTTTCCAAAAGAGAAACTAGATTTTGTTACAATATTATGAGAACTATGAAAGACTATCATAAAAGACTTGCTTTGATTCCTTTATTTGGGCTTTCGACCGATGGTTTCTGATTTCTAATAAAGATACAACACATGGAAGAAGAGGAGGAGGAGGAGGAGGAGGAGGAAGAAGAAGAAGAAGAAGAAGGAGAAGAAGAAGAAGAAGAAGAAGGTGAGGAGGGGATGGCAAAACTTACGCTTACATTTAGTATGATTCTTGCATTCACGTTCCCTTTCACGAACGGTAGCGGAGAGTAAGGGAGGGAGAAAACCGAGCCCAATACCAAGGAATGACTGCATCAAGGTGAAGAAGTTACTCTATACAGCGAAATTAAATGGGAAACTGATTAGTAGCCATGTAAACCGCAAAGGAAATAACTGATATGGAAAAAGGTGCACGCTTTATAACAGTATACATTTTGCAATTTTTTTAACCTAACCTAACATAAATTTGCAACCTATGTGTTAACAGTATTTTTGCATTTTTTTTAAAACTAAGCTAATCTACCCTAACTTAAATGTGCAAACTATGCGGTAACAGTATAACTTTGGCAACTTTTTTTAAAAAACCTAAGCTATGCTATCCTAACCTAATCTAAATTAGCAACGTACATGAAATAAAAGTAAAATGGCAATTGTTCTTCCTAAAAAAAGATAGCATTTATTACAGTTAGAAAAGTGTAGACAAAGTATGAAGATTAAAAAAAAGTAGGTCGCTGGTGGAAGCGAACCCCCACCTTCCCGTTGGTTGTACGACAATCTAACCAACTGAGCCACCAGCCCACTTGCACAACATGGTAATTATCCGCCTACTTTAGTTGACTAGAATTGGGCTCGGTTTTCTCCGCTGCCCCCCATTGCCGTTCGTGAAGGAGGCGTGATTGGTGCAAGAATGATCTGAATGTACGGTTTAGTGTGACAAACCTGGTTAGTATTCAAAAGGTAGAAATGCCGTTAAACAACAGAGACAAAAAGCCAATTAAGAGCATGCTATCCGATGCTTCTATGCACTCTACTCGGTACTTGTGCTAAAGTTATATTATCATTACTTTATTATTTTTTATTTTAATTCAATTATTTCGAAAAAGTAAATCGTCAATAGATTCTAGAACGTGTCGCCCGTTTCATATGATCGGTACATTCTATAGAAGGAAGTTCGAGTTCTGTAACCTGTATTGGAGCGATTCACAACATAAATTAAAGCCGGGTGTAAACAAATATATAAAGCAATCATGTAACACTTCCATTAGTTTACAAACGTGTAAGATCTCTGCAAATAAGCAGACTGTTTACCTCCAGAGAGCAGCAATTATGTCTGAAGGGGAAATAGACGGTGCAAAGGAGATTAAGAGTATTAAAGCCAGGATATCATGACGACCAGAATACATATTAGTTCCATTCTAAAGGTAACGCCGGCGTGCCTTTGATTCTTGGGCCCAATGTTGTGCCTCACCGCACCAATTAGGTTCTTACTATAAACAAAGAGCTTGGTATTAGCGGATAGTATGATCGTAAATGTTCCTCGTGAATTGAAAAGAAGGCTATAGTGTCTGCAAATTCGATAGATATCCGAAATATCTGCAAAGAAATAAGGAAGTAAAAGTGATAACTAATCCAACCCAAAAGCATAAAAAACGGCAGCACTTTAAACATCTGGTGGTGCATTGAAAGTCATTTTGATTGAGGGTCTAGAAAATAATAATTTAAAAAATTTTAATACAGCAAATTCCAAATATATATAATTATTAGTATGACATTTATTTTTATTATAACAAAAAATGAAATTATAAATTTTTCCAGCAACAGTAACAAGCCTGATTATTAGATTTTGTTGCTGTTATTTCCACTCGTCAGCTGTTGTCCTAATGGATCATATAAACCATTCGAATTTACTTACACGTAGCACTAACAGATGTCAGAAGGATAGGTGGTCAATCGCTTCAAGTAACATCTAATGTGATGCTATGGTATTACTTGCACTTGAATGGTCGGTTTTGTCCAGGAACCTCTTTTTTTCAAGCATGGAGTTTTTTTAACTTGTCGAAAGTCTACGACGTGGAACCTAATGCTTTAAGCCCTTCCGAAAGGCTTGTACTTTAGGTTCTTACTATCAACCCCCGAACTTTAGATACAAAGGAGAGGGCTTATCAGATTTTTTAAATAAATCAACATCGAAATTGCAGTTCTGTGAGAAATGAGACAACTAATAACAGTATGTAAAGTCAGTAATGGTTTATGACCAGTGTGCACTGTGAATTATAACAGTTTAGATCTACCGAATATATGCCAAAAACAGAGGAAAATTTTATATGCTGTATGTTCAAGAGTTTATAAATTATGAAAAGAAATGCAGTGTGCAAAAGCAGTAAAAGTTTACAGTTTAGATCACGAAGAATAACAATGAACGGAGTTAAACCTCAGGCAGTTCCATCTCCATAAAAGTAATCAGTATCAATTCCACACATGCGTATGGAGCATGAGGAAGATTTCAAGGCCAATATGAAAGAATTTGTCAACTAATTCGCTTTTGATGGTGTCAATGATTCGACATGTGGAGCGGTGACAATGTGGTAAACTAACACATGCATTGTAATAATGAACCTGGCAAACATTCGGAAAATGACGGATGGAATCGTTGACAAGTAAAAATATATCTGCGCGGGCGCGGTAGAGGAACGATTGGTGGTTTCCCAAACCAAAAGTTTTGAGAGTCGTGAGCTGCATCTTGAGAGTGAACATTACACCAGCTGCTTCCGGAGTGTGAAACCAACTATTTCGGTATGGCCATCTTGGTCGACGTCCAATGTGAAAGTATTATCCTAAGCGTGAATAAAATACTTAAAGTGAATTTTACAGTAATTGTGTCTTCAGTGTAGACCTCGGTGCTTTATTTCTCGTTTTCATTTAATTCTGTTTAAGGATAAACAGGATGTTGTTTTATGAGTATTGTGAACTATACCCCATATCCGGCCCTATGATGATGAATGCATAAAATGAAAATTGTTTAGGGTGGCTCTGCCAGGATGTGGTGACAAGATGCCTGCATTGCATAATCTGGCAACGAAGGAAAATAGAGCTCCATTATCCGCTTCAGTTGAGAACATTACCTGTGAAAATTAGATTTTCAATTATAATAAAACGTATTAATAGGTGAAAATATTGAGTCTCATCTAAAATTTGCAATTAATCAACGGCCTCTTTAGGGTGATGGAGGCAAAGAGACTGATAGCGACTAGATTGCGCAAATTTCAACATAAAATATGTATTTTTCTTACATATATAATATATATCTGACATAGAGCTATGGATTCCAATAACGTCCGAACAGTATTCGAAATTGTCATATTTCCTCATGTTTCTTACTTCGCATACTCAATCCAGAGACTGATGGCTAGAGCTACCTTATTTATTTCATCCTTAAGCTCGAAAAAGTTTGAAGTGAGGTGGCATTTTATGCCATAATTGTAACTCACTTAAAAGCTATTTACGTCTAACGATGGGGGACTAGAAATGCAGAGATAAGACTCTCTTTGCCTTTCTCTCAAGGAAGAGCCTATAAGTTGGCTGCGCGATGCTGTGAGCCGTTTCTAAATCACAGAAGATGTAGAACTATTCCGCTGTATATAGTGTTTCCTCCATGTTGTGTCTTAAAGCAGACAAGATGAATATCTTTTAATAATTTATTGCGTATACTTTAGTCTTTAATCTCCCTTCCAGGCTTCTCCCCGAGGTTCCTGTGTTGCTGCCGGAAAGAAGGAAACGGCATGGAAAGAAGCCAGAGAATTCCAGCAAGGAAGGAAGAGCTCATAATGCACCACGGAGTAGCAAACTCGAGAAATGTACCGCCTTTAGAGTGATGCTCTGGCAAAGGGCAAAGGATACTGAATTACGGCTATAAATAAGTGACTAACACGCTACTTGGTAGCTGTCATAACAAGACAGGCTACTTCTAAGATTTGTGGTCTTGACCGTAAAAAAATATTGCTTTTTTAAAGAAGAATTTTCCTTTTTTAATATAACACCCAGATTCTATCTGTATTCTGACTTACATTACGTTTTTATTAATTTGCGAAACTTAAGTTGTACAAGACATGTTTCCTTTTTCATTTCCTTGTGTTGTATAACATTAAATTTTACTTGAATAAAGAAAAACATAAGTTACATTGCACCTTTTATATATAGTGTGTTCCACCCGAAACTGACCATACCAGTGTTAATTAAAATAACATACAACAAAAATAAACAAAGAACCCTATATAATTCAGTTCTATAAATCACATAGTTAATAAACGATGTAAAAACATTCAATCTATATAACGACGTGTTTGTATTGACAACCTAGAAGACAGAAGAAGTCGTTAGTGCTTTTTAAAGTCAACGTTAAAAACTGATTAACTATTAAAAGGTTCACAAATGCGAAAAACACATACTTTACTACAGAAGTAAACAGATAGCGAAATGGATGGCCGGCTAAGTAAGCAGTCCTTTACAGGTTGATCGCTTGAAGGTGGTTGGATCAGTTGAGAGGTGACGGAATGATGCCAATCTTTCACAGATAATACAGGTGCATTGTGGGGATATGACATGCGAACATGATGCCTTGTAAGAATGATACAATTTGAAAGTGAATAGAAGCATGGCTGCAAGAAGGAGAAATTGGTTAGGCATCCCTGCACTTAATCCCTGCAAAATTTACCGGCCTTAGGGTGGTAAATGAAATGACAGAACCGTGACGACAATACCTGATGAAGAGGAATATACTGTGTTTACGATAACTAGTCATCTATTTCGCTGTCTATACATGGACACTATGTACAAATTTTAACAGTGCCGATGAACATTCTTTCCCCTTCCTTGGACTTTGAAAGGCAGTTAATGTTTTGTCAACAAATAAAGTGCAACATGCGAGAATTTTTCGTATTTACATTAATGTATGGTGCACATTCAAGTCAAATCCCCAATAGATGAACTTGTTACCGTTATTGTGAAGGCCTTCGAAGATCTTCATGCAGGTACTTTGAATTTCTTATGTTTCCTCATGGTGAAAGCTTTTCGGCCGAAAAGGCCTACAACATAAATAACTTAACTAACCTAACAACACGCATGATTCATTATATGACGGTTAATGGGAAGAACTGCTACAAGCTACCTCACGTGGGGAAGCAGAGTTTACCTTTAGTTCTCCATAGCAATCCCTACATTATCTCCGCCCGTGTTGCTGTATACATGTTGGGTGACTACTTATGAGAATACTGCTAATATCATCTACTCATTACCTGTGATCAGTATTCACTGTCAATAAATACCTCTTTAAATAAATACGAATTTATTTTAGGACAGAGGTAGCACTTTTGTTGTTGCCTCTTAGTTAACAAGATAGCAATATAATACTTTCATCTAAAAAGTGTCACTTATGTTTAAATTAACCACAGACGCTTCTTGTTGTTCTTAGTACACCCTCCCTCACAATCGGCAACGTCTCGCTTTCCCACCACTTCTCTACCACGTGCCACCCGGCAAACGTCAGCATTCTAAAGTAGTTTTAATTCTAGTATAGAGACTGACTGTTCTTGGTCATTCAGATTGGATATCATGTTTCAATGCCTGATGTATAACCGTGGCATAGTAAAGTCGCGCACAATTTGTTTTGAATGGCTGTGCAATGGATCCGAGTTTTAGTTATCACTAGGGATGGAAATACGGACAGTTAAGGTGCGAAGTTAAACATCCCGCGTGTTACACGCATCGTGTTGTTTACATCAAGTCAGAGCTCTCTTCATGTGATGTCTTTCATTTTCTGTACGAGCCTGCATGGCACCAGTAAAGTAAACAAGTGACGGCATTCTACAGCCAAAGTTTCTAAAACCTGTAGCCGCATCTAAGCAAGTTTTTGTGTTCAGACTTCGATTTCAAGTTACACTCATTATTACGGTTACGTGGTACAATCTATATTGTGGCGAATGTAGGTAGTAATAATGCATTGACAATGTTATAGGATATTGTTAATGCATTATTACAGCATATTGTTCAGCCACAGAGAGTTGGTTAGGGAACACAGCTTAACTGATAAACATGAGTAAGGGAAGAGAGGGAGTAAAGGAAAAGTATGGGCAGTAGATGAGAACACTTATCTTTATTGGTAGTACCAATTCTGGAGTACCAGTCCCAAGCGACAGCAGAGAGAGCCGAGCTTTGCACTCCCGAAGATAACGGAATGCTTGTAAGAGTATAAATGTTGCATGTATGATTCCCTATAATTTCCTAGAAACCGGTGAACTACGGCCTGACAGCCATGTTGAATATTCTCCAAATTCTTCCTTCCTCTACCTCGTCATTTACTGTCCGTATCATATCTTTGATTCAGGTTTGAAACGTCGGTTTAAGATTCTAACAATGGATCACGAGTCACAACCTATCATTATCACCATATTACAACTGCATGCATTGTGACAGAAGGCGCTAGCATAATATTTTTGGAATGGTATTTTTCTATTTGCGAGAAGGTTGCACAAGATCTGCTTTCTTTTAAAGTGTAGTCTGGTTTTACGTTGAAATCTTATGGAGGTAAGTATAATGTTTTCTTCTACTCAAAAAAAAAGTTTCTCACTTTATCATTTCATCTCTTGCAACACCAGTGAACACAGTTTGTAATGCCTTAATCGTAAACATTTTAATGTGCAACTCTTCCAGGTAGATGCAAAACCTGGTAACAATGCTTAATTTAAAAGTGGCCGAGTTTTTACCACAACTTGTACGCAGTGTGAGGATTTGTTGCACATGCTTCGCTCTTCAGCAATCCCCACAAATGAAACTTGTGTAGATAAATCTGGACAACACGCTAACTACACAACTTTCCTGATACTCCATCCGTATGCGAAAGCTTCAGGAACAAGGGTATTATTTGGGACGTGAGAGGTATTGCATGTTCCTGTGCCTCTTCCTCTGAAACACGATACGGTTCCTAAAAGCACATCACACCACGGCCTACTGACCATAGAGAAGTTCCTGATGAAACCTATGGGGGTTTTCTACCATTTACTGTCTAATTTTCGGAGAAGGGGGATCACTGTTGTGAGGGTAAAAATTCGCAGCTCTAACGCTATCAATTCAAGGGCAATATTGCATACATTTTTTTTTTTTTCTTCTTCCAAGAAGTTTCATGGTTTCGATTTAAGACTAGTGCAGTATCTGTTGGGTATTGTGAGAACTTCTGCGGAATGCTGCCATTAGACATGTTCTCAGCGTAAAATGTTACATATTTCTTTAAAACATTTCCATTCGCTTATACTTTCATCACAAACAGAACAGCTCTCTGTTGAGAAAAACAAAATCGTTGTTAAGACAGCCTCATTACGTCGAGTATAGAGAGTTCCTTATATACGTACAATACTTTGCAAAATGAGACATTTTTATCACTCTCCATTGGACGATTTTGAGTGAAACACTGAAATGTTTCAGCGTAAAGCCTGGGATTTTTCTAAGTTAGGGAGGTCTGGAACGGAGTCCATCCAGCCTCGTGAGAACAATTGGGAAGCTGCCTGCTGCAGAGGTGGCGTTCTTCGATCACGAAAGCCACATGAAAGGCGACCGCCGGGATGCCAGTATGCTGATCGTGTGCCCCCCTTTAATACTGCCCTCTATCAGTGAAGTCATAAGATGGAGGTAGAGGAAGCAGAGATCGCCCCGCAGGCCAAGGCTCACCCCGAGCTGTAGCACCAATGAGAAGAAGAAGATTACGTCTATGATAACAACGGTCTAAAAAGATGATAAATGGACGTGTGATGAAATGAGTGCATAAATGAACCCGGAGTCCACAACGCTTTAACTATTTGGCATTCACCAATTCAGGTAAGGAAAAACTCCAGAGCAAACCTTAACCAAGCAACTAATCATGAAGACGGTCGGTCTTCTTGGCTAACTAACGAACATATGTATAACGTACAAAATTTAATATCGTTCACCTAAACAAGTACCAGAGCTGTAAGCAGTGTCTAGAGATGGAACTATTCCACTTAGAGTACATGACGTCAGAGCGAGGGCGTTAAGAGTTTGAGGCTGGAATGCAGAGATCTACTCGAAACGCTAAGCTGAGTTAAGAGTCAGGTACATTTCATGCTACGTCCGTTGTTGCAGAAGTCCATCACTAAGTGTCCAAGTTACATACGACAAGGGATGTCCAACATCCAGGATAGTGGGGGCATGCATATTAAAATATACGAATATTGCTGATTCCATTGTAAGTGTGGTTTCCAGGTTATATATAGGCTGTCTAAATGGAGAGGTTTTAACGTACTATTAATTGCACGCAGAAACATTTGCAGCAGTAATTGCCTTTATTTCATTTACTGTGCTTCTCAGCAATTTATTGTAGCATATCAAAGAACTTTTTTATGATCGAGCCTTCCCATAACTTTTTAAAGAAAGCCTAGCAAGTGCACCATGTAGACCGTAACAGAAACATTTCAATAACTTCATGTGAAATCTTCTGTGTTATCTGAAGCTTGTAAATAAGAGATCAGCAACTGTACAAAATTTAATAATGAACATTACCCGAACGTTTCACTACATGTTCACATCTAAAAAAGCAGCAGGAATATCTCAACCCTTACTTCTACCTGCAAGAAATGCAAGAACTTTTTGATTGTGTACATGTAACTGTGTCGTATCAGGTAGCATTTTACATACATCAAAGACATTGTTTTTGCATCTCTATTGACTTCAATACTTAAATATTTTTGTATTTGTACCCTTTCCTGCTAATATAAGAACTAAGCGTTAGCATTAGGATTACCATATTTTACATACTTCTCGTAGGCTTTTGTAACTATTCTGAAAGCCGGCTCCAGTCTGCGACCGATCTAATAGAAATCAAATTTATGCACCAAGTTGATACGCTTTTGGCACTAACCAACCTGTGCTAGTTAGCCTTTATTAAAATTAATATTCATTATCCCAGTGTATGTTCACGACCTACAAATGAGGCCACAAACAACGGGTAATAACTGTTGACTGTGGTTCAAGGAAGATTGATGAGGGCAAAACCGAGAATGAGGTGCTTCATCATTCTTCAATGTTGTGTTCCTTAAATATACACTTTAATTATTTTGTAATCAATAAGAAAAGTTTGTGTGCTTTAATAAAATATACGCTCAATATTGAATAATTCTAAGCATTTTGACTTTTATACAAAATGTAACAAAAATACTTTGGCAGCGAGTTTCTCACACCAAAATAAGCAAAAAATGTCATATAAACATATGTCCTGCAATCCTGGGTATGGAAACACAACATTCAACACACTTCGAGAAGCGATCCAACAACTTTAGATTGTTAAAATAATAGTCAACTTCTTGAGACAATCCAGTGATGGTATCTACATTCTTATGAAGTACTTTATCCTAGATGGCAAAGTGTTGCTATAGAGCATTGTTTATAAGCTTGCCCGGCAAATCAAAGCATGCTTTCCAGAGCTGGTGGACACTGCTGTAGAATGAGTTCTTCCTGGTCAGGCATACGAACAACTTTTAATCTTCTTTGATCTTCATTGGTAGTGCTCCGGGTCCGATTGCAGCAACTCAACGATTAACTACAGGAAAAGTTTTACTACTCGGAAATGCCATCTCATACAGGTTATGTTTTTAATATTTATTTACGGACGCTCTTTAACATCTCAGGTCATCAGCGCCCCATTCTATTCAGGGCATGAAGTGGCCAACAAAGTTTGCTCAGAGGCCTCTGCTTTCAGACTTGAGGTTCTTTAGCGTGCCGTAAATGTACGACACGGGACCCACGGCTTTACTTCCCTTCCGAAGAAAGCCATACTTAGGGTTTTTACGGCCGAAAAAATCCATCGGTCCTGGCCGGGTTTGAACCGAAGATTTTGGGTTTAGAAGGCAAGTATGGTTATCACTACACCACCAGGACCGACCATCTCTCATACAGCTGTGCTGCATAGCGCTTATTATCATTTACGCAACCGTACATAAAAGCATTTGCCACGGTTACCAACTTAAATGTAACTGAACTGTAGCAAAGTCAAATATAAGAAACTGACTAATCGGGAATTACAGAAAATATAAACAAGTCTCAATGGCAACACATGGCCATCTAGGGTATAATACTTATATGTCAGCAGATTGGTTTGAAGCGATATAATCCCTCGTTATTTGTTTGAAAAAGTTAATTATTAACAAACTTAAGTTGTTGTTATCCTTAGTGATATATCTGGCTGTAGCAGCAAACGAACTTGCAAGAGCCTGAACTATAGTGAGGCCTAAATTCTGCTGAAGTTATTCTTATTCTTTTGTCTTCAAATAATAAGTCTTTTAATGGATTCAAACCGATTCACAAATGTAGCTTCCAAATGGATTGGAAAATCCTCACAGAAAATGTTCCCAAATGGGAACGTCCCAACCTATATCTGCTCATATATGAATAAAAATTCCCCCAAAATCATCCGCGTTTTTTCTGAATTCTACACCCTCTACTCTCCATGTAGATATCTAGAGACAGATATTGAAAAGAATGGAAATAATTTGAGATCATTTAAGTTACTGATTTTGAACCTAGATTACATAAATAGATACTAGCTGCCCAGACAATTTGCACTTGATTCATGCTCGCAGAAATTTAAGAAAAATTCTACATCAGGCAGAAAGTCAACACTTTTTTTCCGCTCCTTTCTATTTGAATGACACAGAAATCATTTTCACCTTTGTCGCTCTTAATTATATACGTATAATTTAATTTAAATCAAAGAGGTGCATGGAAATTCAGCAGCACGTTTTGGCACATAGAGAAAAAAGAAGTAATTTTATCATGGGCGCTGAGCCTTTAGTCCATGCTGTTTTAGTCTGTCGATAGGGAACTCCGTAATAACGTGCAAAACCACGCGAAACAAAGGCATGTCATGCTTTGGGGCCATGTGCCAGATGATACGCTTGACCCGGAGCTGCCACATAACTGATCTCCCTTGCGGCAGTTTTTCTCGTTCACCTCTAGGCTAATGGACTATGGTTTTCTGTGGTGAAAATTCACAGCTGCTCTCTTTTATGTGCGATTTTACAAACTCAGGAAACTTATTACTTTCAAATATGCAATAACATATCAGAAATAAACCAAATGATGATGGGATTATCAATTCAATTTATTGATTATGAAATTGCTATCTTCTTTTTATGATAAAGGCTTTGCCCCCAAGTTCATGTTCAAAGACTGATGGTAAGTAAAAAGGTTTCCCTCCTAAATTGAATAAAATTAAGATTATGATAATCACAACAGAGACAATGTCAATTTTCTTTTTATGATATACGAGAATAAAACAAAAGGGTATTTTTTTTTCTTACAGAGAGATTATGAGAGAGGTAAGAGGGGGACAGAAACTGAAAAAGGGAGAGAAAAAGTATTTTCTTCTTTTTCCTTGATTTATTTTGCATTTTCTATTTAAAGTAAAAAGAAACAAAAAAGAATATCTATTTTTTTTTTTCACTAAAGAAGAAAAATAATTTCGTTGTTGCTGCGACTTCCACTACCACCATTACAGTCTTTCTATTCTTCATTATTTTCCTCTTTTTGAGAAAAATATTTCATAACAAATATGCAGAATCGTTTAGATGCATTTATTTTGTTTTATTATTTATTTACTTTAACCACCCATAAATATTTAAATAATACATTTATCGCTTTGCTGTCTTATTTAAATTATACATTTATCGCTATTGCTGTCATATTTAAATATCATAAACGTTAAATTTAAAAATCTAGTAAACAAAGGCGGAAAAATGCAATTCACAAACCCAGTGAAATGTACAAAGCAATAAAAGCAAAAGAATCATAAGAATCTATTCGGACGAGATTTTCACCTTACATTAATCTTGTTGACATTAACGTCTACCAAGTTATTTATGAACTGCACCCGCAGATGAACGCAGCGCGCGCACGAGCCAAGGTCACACCAGTCACTTGCCATAACAATAGACCATTCCCATTGCTAATTATTATAGCTCAGACTCGAGTTTTCTGTTAAGAGACAATCAATCCCAAGTCTGTATTAATACAAGCTACTGTTAAAGTAGTTTTTTCGTGTACAGAAAAAAGTATAGTATTAATTACTTCCTCAAAGTATTTTCACTGCTAAAGTGAGAACTAACCCTAAAGATAGGCATAGGTAAAATTCAATCCAGACTTAGGACTGCCAGATTTTATAATCTGGTGTGTTTAAAGATTTGCTTACTTGGTGCCGAAAGGATTTACATTTTATTGGAAAATGCGGAAAGATATGACGCATATTTCACTTATTCCAAGCGAGTTTAACTTCCAATACTATATTCCGATATTTTTCTCAGCAGAAGGCCATATTTACAGCATATTGGCTGTGATATTTCCAAAACTTTAGCATCGGACGTTTGAGATGAAAGTAAACATTTAATTTTGAATGGAAGCTTTCACACACTTTGGTGGTTTGTCCTGCATAACCCAAATAGAGGTGAAAATAGTGCTGATACGTCCACGTAACTGTATACAGGTTTGTCAGTGACTGTATAAATAAATACTTAAAAATGAATTAATACTTTAAATTTCTTATCAAAGTAAACAACGGACTTTCAATTATCTAGCAATAGCTTTGTTATATACGGATCATATTTAAGCCAGTGGCCTCAGACGGACTATATATAGAAGTTCGTTCACCAAAGTTCTTCTTGCTACCTAGCTTTGGAGCGATGGAAGAAGCGCCTTGTACATTTGAGTTACGTAATAAACGAATAAGTTACACGTGTGCATTGTGCAGTTCTGTTCTGATTATTCATCTGCGATATGGCATTTTATGACATCAGTAACAGTTTAAACTGCGAACCATGCGTTCATTTTAAGAGCTCTGCAGAAAAACTAATGCTAAAGTGTCAGTAGCTAAGGTTAGCTATACATTGCTCACTTCTTCCCCCAAAGTTTCTGGGAGTTTTCAATTCGTATTTTACTAGTTGCTATGGAGGGTCATCAGTAAGATCTCTCTCTACCTCTGGAAACGACTTTTAGTTTGTATTTCCACAAAGCCATAGCTTAGGCAGTGGTATACTGAAACCAAAAAGAAAGGGCGTATATAGGAAAACGAGCCTTTCACTTCTTATTGTGACAGCGATTATCAACAACTTATACACTAAATATATTTGCTCAAAAGTACAATTATTATAATATATTTAATTATTTTTGTTAAATGTAAACATTGTTTCTAATAATTAAACGTATATGTGTGGTTGGAGTGAGTTTTCAATCGCATCATCATCATCTCTGGTATGTCAATATTGGACAAGTATTGAAGTAGAGTTTTTAATGCGGAAAATCTGGTCAGTCCATTCAAAGAACAGTGAGAGCGGTTGAGCCAGTAGCCAGGCCTACGAACATCAACCTGTTCACTGCCTACATGGACAGTCATTCAAAGTCAATTCACGTCTAAGTGCTTCCTCTTCCGTCCATTCTTATTTGTGTTAGTATGCGTCTGCTTAGTAATTGGTGCGCCGGGGTCCTGGGCAATGTTTTTTCCAGAGTTTTCCCAAGCAATTAGATGCTCAGGACTCTACCCGAACTCATTTGCGTCATCCTTTCATCCATAATATCCATCGACTCGTAAGATCTTGACAGTGGGTGGGACATAAAACGCTTACAAAAAATGTGTCCATCGACGGAGTTGGCTATTAGCGAGTGTATGTATGGTCCTGCAAGGCTCGCGCTCAGCTGCGAATGACTACCTTTAGTGTAGGAGCGCAATACATGGCTGGGAAGAACTTAAACAGAGGTAGTGGGATGTTTTAGTGGAGTTACAGTTCTCTACTAAACGCCTTTTCTCTTCGTGCGCGTGTTGTACATCTGTTGGAATTCATACGCATGTCTATTTTAACCATCACAGTGTTCAAAAGCAGCATAATTAAAATGCCTGTTAGAAATTCCACTTTCAGAGAGTCATATTCCCACAATGCACTTCTAATTCACGACTAATTTACATGAAAATAAAAAGTAGACAAATATCATAGTAATAGTTGGCCCCAGATAGTGATAATGTTTCTTAAGGGTTAGGATTAGTGTTTATTTATTTATGCTTCAGCTTAGCTATCTCTCAGTTATGTCCCGAGAGTTGCAAGTTTATCAACGTCAGCCTACCGCCACGGTTGGCCGAGGTAGTTAAGGCGCGGACTCGTGAGCAGGAGGTCTGGGTTTGAATCCCACCAGGTCTTCCCAAACTGTTTTTTTTTTTCAGGTTTTCCTTAGTCCTCATAACTGGCAAATGCCGGGGATGTACCCTAAACTTAGACCTGGAACGCTTCCTTCCTTAAAAAATATCCTTTCCCAATATATCATTTCGTTTCATGTATTATCAGTGTAACCTGTGGTGTCTCAGTAGTAAAAACGGCGTTAAACACACGTCAGTCTAAGTTATAATCCAAAGATCGAAAAGAGGCTTCTAAATGCAGTAGTAGTGGGGATGCCCTCCGCTCCTGACAATAGCCTCTATCCTTCTGCTCTGTTTAATTTACACAGAAATGTATTGTTAGCTTAGAGCTCTTTCTAGGTTCCGCTGACAATGTAAACGTTGTAATATTGATTAGCAACGCTATTTCCTTAAGCGCCCAATGAAACATGTAGCACCAGTGTTATTTTCGGAGATATAAAATTAACTGCGCGAAGAGGTCACGAGACTGCACTATGTGCTCAATCACCTGTCCTAATTTCTCCCCCCCCCCAATCAAGTTCAGGGACCCATTAAGCCCGTATAATCCTCCTGCCGGTGCCCCCCCCCCATCGGAATATCACGTGCAATTGTGTCGGCCAAGCTCTACCCATTAACCTTGCTAATGTTTGAAACGACGTTGGCCAATAGAGTGGCTACTGCAACCGGAGACGTAATATCCTAATTATAACCATTTCAGAGCACACTTCCCGTCACACAATGAGGCGTGCGCAGTCATGCTGTAAGAGAAATTTATGAAAATAGTGCCTCATCTCTCATCTCCTATAACTATATGTTTCAAAGTATGTTTTCCACTGGGTGGAACTAAATATACTATAAACTCCATTGTATTGCATTCAGTGCATGACAGAAACAGCATTTGTACAAAAATGATGTGTTTTTAATCCCTTAAAGTTGAATCATTGTCAAAAGCTGAACACACGCTTCAAAAGAGAAATATGCCAGTTCTGAAAAGAATGGAAATATTTACATATTTCCCCTTCAAAATCGAAAATTGATTTTGCTGACGAGAATTGGCTGTGGAAGAAAATCATGTTGCGACGTTAGAACTTACAGCGAACATTTTTGTTTCTTTCGTTATTTATATGCAGTAAATATTGTACTCATCATCACATAGATGATTTAAGTGGTTGCACTCAGCTGTAAGACACGGCTGAATCCTATTGTAAAGAGTTTGAGGCACTCCTCCCGAGTATTGTAAAACTGGGGTTTTATTTCAGCCGGTACTGCAGTAATTTCATATGAATAAAGATGCAGAACCTGAGTGGCTTTATACGCACCGCCGACAGATATACCAACTTGTTGCGCTAATCGCGTTAAAGATTATCGAGGAGAGGTTTCTAATAGTAGCCTATTTCATCAAGCTTCTCCACTTGGTTGGTTTCAGCTTCTTGTCAAGAAAACGCAATGTATTCAAAACTTTTCTCACCAATCTGAAAATTGCATTTCCCGATAAAGACGTTTCCTCCTGGAAATGCAGTACGAAATTGTCTTCACGAATATATATAAACATCGATGACGTAGTGGAATGAGGACACGGTATCTTGAAGATCAAATTACGTCAGAATTATAACCCCCCTTTTCTATGAACAGCAAAGTACAACTGTCAGAAATTAAACCGATATACGCGAGTTAACAACAAGAACAAGCTATTCAAACCGAGGGAGCTGGATACGAGAAATCTCTCTGACTCGTATTAAGAAGGTCCCAGTTTTATCCCTCAGTACTGGCTGCAGTTTTCATAAGTCGAGTTCAACTCCGCTTGCAACAATTGGAGCTGCCTCTGTTGGCTAAACAGTCACTATATCTGAAAAGCGCATTCTCATTGACTTGATTAAGATATCATCGTAAAGTTTATCTCATTGCTAACATTCCCAGATCCCTACTAAGGCTGATTTCCGGAATGATTTTGTCTTCTAGTTTTTCTCTATTGAAACTGTACTTTTCGTGCGAGTTTTTGGACTTGCGCTTAACCAGTAGATTCAAATTTATGAAAATTGCAGTTCTGGAAAGAGGTAATTGCTCTAGAGTCAACTGTCTAAAAATGATCGAGAATACTCTCATGTAACTGCCGAGACTTGAGTGTACAAGATTTAACATAATTTTTATATATCTTAAAAGCACAACTATATATAACTGCAATACTAACTCTACAAAGTTCTTACCATCTTCAACCCGATTGAACTTCCCAAGAACCAAAGGTCTGCACAGTAACGCTTACATTCAGAAGGTCCCGGGATCAAATTTCCATGGAGCTGGACTTCTTCACTCCCCTAGTCGCTAAACAAATGCTAAGTTGGATTTTTTCGCTCCCCTATTTCTTATCAGTTCATTCCACAAATTCTGTGCCACGGCGAAGTAGGATGGTGCGGTGTAACGATTGCATATACATTGCAAAGGTTTCTGTCCCAGCGTCTGGTATGGGGTCCCGAACTGCTTGGAGTTGGGACTCCATATAGGGCCTTTATATCTGGAAATGATGCTAGAGACCCTGTCTACATCCGTGTCTCAACAACCGAAGATCGGGCAGACCCGCGTCTCTCTCAATTCGGCCTTTCCTTCCGGAGGTGTGTCCAATGAGGGTCACATCTTGAGAGAATTTAAAGTACTGAAATATCCTCCTCCCTTCATAAAAAATTCAATCACATCACATGCATCCTACATGCTCTATGCATTAAAGCAGTAAGTTCAAGTGGCTTAAAACCAACAGACTTATGAAACCCGCCATTCCATCGTCAATCTCGTCCGTAGATATCAACACTTAATCTTAATTCACAACCCAACTCCTAGCACTGCCTTTACATTATTCCTTTATAGTTAATTTAGCACGTGGTCCCACATAAGGGCACGCTCACGATTCTAATTCCTCATAAATCTCTAACACCCTGCGGCCTTTTATATTTCTACTAGATAATTATCACAACTCTAAAAGTTACCTAGAGGACGCCATTACAATGGCCAGGAAGAGAGGTCGTACGTCTTCCCTCGCTCACGTCTCTCGATAGAATCCCTCCCAAATAAGCCAAGCTAAACACATGCGCTTACGCATGCGCAGGGCTTGGCTCTTTACACGCCAAACAAATGCGGAATTAAGTCATGATTATTGCCTAAGTGATATCAACAATTCTTGTTAAGACATGTCAATTTAAAAAATCAATGTTAGGACATATTGTTGCTACTATTAATGTAATCTTTTCGTTATTGAGTCCCCCGCCATGCCACATCATATATAAACTATATTTGAATATTAGCTGAATGAAAGTTGTCAAACACGTTTAAATTTAGAAGCAAAAACAAACCAAAAAAAAAAAATACTTTAACTTGGATACACATTGACTTTGAACTTTTGACATCTCCTCATGTAACATTACTTCTGACAAGAAATGTTTACATAAAAACAAAATCAAACTCTTAAAGCCAATAGTCCCTCTTTTATAGGAATAACTCTAGCAAGACTCAAAGTTTTCTACTTCCGAAGATGATTAGGATGGTTAGATTTTTGAAATTTATACTAATCATCTGTAGGTTTGGAAGAAAAAATTAAGGATTATTTATTAGCGATGACACTCCTTAGCTATTTAAAAGTACTCTGACACTTTTTATGGCGAGGAAAAGCATGGAGTAAAATATCACAATAGCACAGAATCGAATCAGTCAACGAATAGAAAGAGCCAGAAGTATCTGACTTTGTTTCTGCTGAACATAGAGCATGAAATACTTTTAAAGTTTGCACAACGTGAACGTTAATATTTTAAACACGTTGTAAAAAAAACTGTCAAACCAATGGAAACCACTGGGTATTAATCTCTATACAAAGTCGAGAAAAACATTAAATTTAAATTTAAGGAACTAGGTGGTTTATTTTGAAGAGGAGCTAGGGCAAAAAAAATACATAAAGAAAGGACTACCGGCATAACTACAAAGATTTGCTGTTCAGAGCTGCTGTATATCACAACGGCCGTATTGCGAGAAATACTTAGCAAACAAGATGTTTGCCATTCTCTTAACACTTACAATGTCATTCATAATCTTTACATGGTATAGCGATGTGTTTAATATACCGCATTATGTTACATTTATTGTACTGGAAGAGGGATATCGCTGTAATAAACGTAAGTTGGTTGGGTAAATGTACTAGACCTTTGTGTCAGAAAGCTGGCATGACAGTAAAACTATTTCCTGTTTTAAAAGCATTTGTACAACTCGAGTTTTACTGAGCTTAATACAGGACCAACTCGTGAGCTTGGACACTGAAAAGGGGCTCTTATAATTAAGATGTGGCTACAGCAAAACATTTAATTTAATACTATCCCAATATTTAAACAATTGATTTTGCACTATTCTTCGACCTTCAATTTCAAAATAGCCTTAATTGTATGTTTTTCTCTCTCTATAGTTAATTTAATTTCCCTCATAACTAGGACTCGGATAGTTACATAATAACTTTTATTGTTGGATTAAAAGTTATACAGAAATTGAAATGTACATCAATTAATGTTTACCAAGTCAGAAAATGTAATTATTACAGTTATGTTTTACTTAGTTTGGCGATTGTTCTTTATTGCATATTATTTAGATTTGTTGATTTGGTGTATTTACTGACGCTCTTTAACATCTCAGACCCATTCCATTCAAAGAGTGAAACTGCCGATAAATTTTGCTCAGAGGCCTCTTCTTTCAGACTTGAGGTTCTTTTACGTGCCGTAAATCTAAGACACGGGACCCACGGCTTTGCTTACCTTCCGAAGGATTTTTACTCCCCGAAAATATCCATCGACCCTGTTCGTGATCCAATCTGCAATCTTGGAGTTATGAGGCAAGTATAGTTATGTATATCACCAGGAACGACTATATATAATATTTAGAGAAAAACATTACAAATATACACATTTTCCATAACAGTGCCACGACTGTAACCTAAAGTTGGTAGAAATTATTTAGCTCAAAAGGAATCCTGAGACACCAGGTTTTGAATAAGGTTGAGCCATTTCTGGGAATTGTTTACTGGAAGTTAAGCACTAGCTAGACGATACCTAGTGACATCATTTCTGATTAATCAATGCATAGCCTTAGCACATGACAAGAAAGTCATCCATAGAAATCCGTTGTGTGTTTGATCTCAACTGTGACTGCGTGTTGATAACTGTTATAATGATTTATCCGTGAGTTTCAGTCCAGTTGTAATGAAATCGTCATTGTAAGTGGAGATACTCACTCAACGTTTGACTAAACACTTGTATCACTCAAAAACACTGCTAAACAATCGCTACTAAGCAACTTGACAACTTCGAGTCCACAGCTGTCAA
Organism: Metallyticus violacea; assembly: GCA_030762175.1. Lineage (NCBI taxonomy): Eukaryota > Metazoa > Arthropoda > Insecta > Mantodea > Metallyticidae > Metallyticus > Metallyticus violacea. Next base: position 50,467,107 of record CM060840.1, on the reverse strand, counting down.
CATTTTATGTGGATTTATGTGCAGCTTTCACTTCTACCGACATTCCACTCTACAAATTGCGTTCATTTTGGGAAACCCACATAAAAGTATTCTGTTGTTTACATATCATCTTGAAAGCCGTAGTTTGGGCCTTCACAGTACACGCCTCGACACAAATCGGCTACAGCAGTACATATTTCCTAATTGATAATTGCACATTTTCATACTTAAAAGTGCATAATTACACACATATTTTACATAACCATCCAAACTCTGCTCGTGACAACGAAGATACTAGTTTGTCCAACGTTTATTAAACCTATATTTTCTCTTCTTCATAATAAAGTATAAACTAAGATGGCGGTGCATGGACAAACATTACAATGTTATAAAAGAACTAGTAATCAGCAGTTATTCGTTCTGCATATCAATCCATAATGCAAAACAAAATATTTTGAAAATAGCTATGTCACTGTTCGCAAAACTGAAAGGCTAGTATCGCTATCCACAGGAAATAATTCAAACCCTCAAAAAATGGAGTACTTAACAATATGAAAATGCCAGATATATTCTATTTATACGAGTAAGATCGCAAGAAAGTTTGGTACATCAAGAACATAACATAATGTCCAACAATATTTTGGAAATAAACAGAATTAAAGCAGCTATAATTAACAACTGAACTTATTTCACAAATAAGAAAACTGCTTTACATTATAATCACGGAAGAACCCGCAACTCAGGGCCGTATACTGGTATAAGTATAGTAGCAGCTAGTAGTTAAAGGCAGCGAGTGATGCTGCGTTCATGTGTTTCTCGGTGCTTTCGTTGTGTGCAAATATTCTTCCTTAAGTTATACTACTGCATAGAAGTAGTCTTAAAGAATGCGGTTTCATTTAAGGTATATATATGAAAGCGGATTCTTGCTGAGAATTGCAAGAAATCATCCTGGCAATCGTATTCCAGATAAGAGTAACATGTGTATTCGCCAACTTGCTAAAAAGTTAACAAGAGACATGCCGTTCCAATAGTACGCAGATGCCGGCAATGTATTGCCGCTGGGGGGCATCATTTTCAATATTTAGGATAACAGAGAATAGTGCTTATTATTATTATTATTATTATTATTATTATTATTATTAGTTTTAAATACAGTATAATTTTATGTTTTAAGTAAAAATATAAATACCAAAATAAAAAGACTAATTTTATGCGGCCTGTACCTCTATAACTTCACTATATATGCATAGTAATAACTAAGGGGCGAGTCTTATGAAATCAGTTGTTTGATCATCTGTACTCCGAGTTGATATATTGAGAAAACAATTTTAAATCTAAGTAATAAAATGCAATAACAAGGTCGAAGACATAAAATGTTCCAAGTTAGTTTTGATTGGTTGCAACTCAATGACGAATGGGCGTAATGTTTATTTTAATCACCTATTCCTAGTTATTTTGTGACTATCGCTTGTCTTTAGTCTTTCAAAGATCATCAGCATTTTAGAGATGAACATTCCGTGCTAAAAACATTGCCAGACAAACCCAAAAACTATTTTGCTGGAACACCGATTCACCCTGAAAGACATATGCCTGTAATAAAACAACGTACATTTATGCACAAAACCCCGTCAACTTGTTTACAAAATTTCGTAGACTTGGGCGTATTCCTGCACAGACAAGGCCAATGCGATGACGCAGTTGGTTGCCTGTGTCGACTACGGTCATGCTTGGGGTTACTCGACCGCCGCCGACCGTCCATCAGCTTGCACAACTCAGTCACCATAGCAACCCGCTCTCCCCCCTCTAACCCTAGGTACACTCCGGGACTTCGAAATAAGTCCCACCCTGCCTGAATACTGTTAACTTTGAGAAGCACACAATGAAATATTACCCTCTCGCTTTTGTGTTTCAAAAAATATGCAATATACAGCCCGGAGTTACAAGAATCCAGAGAGGCATGGAATAAAAACAGAAGCTGGAAGTCTATCACACTCGGTGCTGCATTATTTTACATATTACATGCACTATATATAAACTGTCGCGTAAGGATACCGGATGCAAAGCAAAGGATTCGACCTCCTGCGCTTACAGCACAGTAATTACTATAAACAATTGACGGGTTGATGCTCAAAGTTTTTTAGGCTTATTCAAAAATGATGAGTCCTGCCACGCCCTACCTTCAAAGGTTATAACTTAATGAGAGTCTAGAAACTTTACTATTGAGATTTTCTTTAGATAAACAGGCGCCCTTTCATTTCAATTAACACGTGTAAGCTTTATCTAAAAGAACCCTTAAAAGCACGTGTCTTAACAAAACTAAATGTCAGTAAATTTGCTGCGTTCATCAGAACATTCTCCGCAATTTCGGATTACTGAGGTGCGTATTGTAGACATTCTTACAATTGTGCGGATAACATGTCATTTCTTTTCTGGGAGCCATTCATCCATTATCTGTGCTTACACTTTCAACAGACAATGTGTACTTTCATAAATAGTTTGAGGTCTCTAGCTGAACTATAAGCCTTGTGTAGGCATATTACAGTTCACCTTATGCTGAACAGAATTTATGTTTATGCACTCTAGATGAAATTTAGTTCGCATGTACATTTTTAATGCCAGAAAATTAAAACATACATTTGAACCAACCAACAAAATGCTAATATGTACATTTATTACTAGTGGGTCCAGCATTTCACAAACATATTTCAGCATTGAGTTTACATTACTTTACCATCTTGCAGGCTTCTGCAGTTTTTACGTTATGTAATATACGTGTTTCACTGCATTGTAATAAAGTGCTCTTAAAATGCACGTAAAGTAAGGGGCATATTTGACTTATTTTGTGATTTAAAGAGGCTTTTCAATCCATTAAATCTGCTAGATATCTCTCGATTACTTTCTTTTAATTCTGTTACAAAAATTTTATGGCATGTATACTTCAAAATATAGTTTCATAAAAGTTTACGGGGTTTCCCTGAAATTATGCTCTTTTGAATATGAAAAGTTGGCGGATGGCCTTGTGTAAGGCATCTTATTGTTTAGGCAACTCAGTCTGCAGTCAAATATGAGTGACCTTGTATACTTCAGGCCATTGATCTATCAGCCCTTAGGATAGAGGGTGGGAGTGCAATTATATATTTAGTAACAACTCTAAAAACATTCTACTATTAATACTTTCTGTAATTTCAGTTGAGTCAAAAACCATCATTGTCCAACAATGTTTAAGATTAAATTTTCTCACACTCTGTTCAGCAAGATTAATTTCCTGCCAACTTTATTTCATTTACGCTCATCTATGCACACAAGACTAACAGGTATAGTACTGGGCTGGGTTGATGACCTTTTTGCTTGGAAATGAGATTACAGTTATCCAGCTATTTATTTATGTTACTTTGGCATAATAAGCGTGAGAAATCTGGTATTTCAAAGTTCGCTCAGGAAAACGACGTTGTCGCTTCTCTGCAATGTTTTTCAGTACATGTTTTAGTGCTGACAGAAATCGAGTGTGGAAGTGAGAGTAAATTATTTATTCATTACTCTTTATATATCAATTTAAGCATTCCCAGATATTCTAAATTATGTTAGAAACAGAAACTATTAATAGTTTCTCACCAATTTTTAGTACAAAGTAACAGCGGCAACACTTGGAGAATTTCTAGGTATCTGATGGTAGTGTTATAAATTAGAAGTGATAACAACAAACACTCGGAGCTGGGGCGATGTCCAGAACGTTCCATTGTTTGATATTATGCAGAATCAAAACAAATGACGGACTATAGGAAGAGAGCATAAGCCCATCCCGAAAAGAAAGTTAGTCCCGCTAATTAATGAAAACACTATATATTTTAGGCGCATACTTGAATACGATTTGTTACAAATTTTAAAATTCAGTTAATACAATAAAATAAACTATATAACTTTAAATATATATTATATTCTAATAATTATAGGCCTGTATCCTGTTGCTTTTATTAAAAACAGAATGGTTGTTCCAATTATTCAAGTGAAATATAATTTATATCGTCCATAACATCCATAATCAAAAATGATTATGTTACGTGCACGTTTCAGGCATAAGCGAATAAAGTGAAAACCACATGTGATGAATAGGCGCGCGAATTTGTGGACATTAAACATACTCTCTCACCAAGTTGGAGCACCTGCCTGCGACGTAATGCTTCCCTGTTGTCACTTCTAAAGTTGTAATGCCATTTTGAAATAGAAACCCGGCTGCCGCGTGATTCACGTTTCGCAGCGCAATCTAATCCACTGTTCCAGTTAATTGCAATAGTTGATTAAAACATAGGATTGGTACCGAAATAACAACGCTGTAATCACGAGTTTCATTAGGGACAGAAAATCACCAGCTTCAGCTTTCCACATTTCTTCCGTGTTCATCGCTGTGTGTTCACCGAGAGAAAATGACGCAAGCTGTGTTGGAAAGAGCCCCTAAAGCCTACATATAAAAGTAGTAGTAGTAGTAGTAGCAGTAGTAGCAGCAGTAGTAGTAGTAGCAGTAGTAGCAGCAGTAGTAGTAGTAGTGGTAGTAGCAGTAGTGGTAGTAGTCGTAGTAGTAGTAGCAGCAGTAGTAGTAGTAGTAGTGGTAGTAGTCGTAGTAGTAGTAGTAG